>CM053593.1:178112425-178233552 GCA_028646575.1 Pseudocheirus occidentalis
CCTTTTTTTTTTTGCCTTTTTTTTTTTTTGGAGGGGGAAAGGCAGGGCATTTGGGTTAAGTGAATTGCTCAAGGATACACAACCAGTGAGTATTAAGTGTCTGGGGTTGAATTTTAACTCAGGTCCTCCTGACTCCAGGACCAGTGCACCATCTCACTGCTCCATTGCATCCTTTCTTAAAAGTCTTTAACTAAAGCAGCAAATTTTTACAACAGTGTGTATTCTTTGGTATTTAACTACTGGTAAAACAAACATTTATTATTTCTTCACTGCTACTCTTTCTTTTGGTGTACTAAAAATGAAACTTCTAAGATGTACCTAGCGAGTAACACCTTTGCTACTGGCTGTTAACACCTTGTTCATTTAGGTTCTAGTTTGTTTAGCAAATAATATTCTTTTCACTTAGGGACTCGTAAAGAATTGAAGTTCTTTCTCAGATTCATATGCTCCCTAAAAAGCTACTAAGTTTCTTGAAATTTTTAGTAATTCAGATGCTACAGAATAATTTCAGAAAATAGTTCACTTCATGTTTCTTATCAACCAGTAAACATTTATTAAGTGCTTGCTGTGTGCTTGCACTGTGTTAGACACTAGGGAACCCTACTTTCAAGGAACTAGTCTGTTGGCAAAAATGGCATGCACATATTCAAATAAATACATAATAAAGTAATGCAAAGTACCATTTTTTTTTTAGGAGAGAAGTAGAGCAAGGCATTTCTAGTAGGGAGCTCAACAAAGTCATCCTGGGGAGGTGGGCTGTAGCTGAGCTTTGGAAGAAGCCAGGAATTTTAAATCGCCTCATGTTTTTAATTGGATGGCTCTCAATCCAGAAAATATTATGGTCTTTAGAATATTTCTAGCCAGGATACATAAATATGCATCCAGATAAAGAAGTTTTAACCCTACTTTTGGCATTTGGGTTTTATAATGGTTTATTATCTTTGAATTTTATTTTTGTCCTAATTAATCGCCTCAGTTTACATATACTTGAAATTTGTATTTTAATCTCACAACTCTTCCAAGTATTCTTTCTGATCCCTTTGCCTTCTGTCCCATGTCTTGCATATTTCAGAGTCTATAGATCTTTCAGGTTTTGTTTGAATATGGTAAAGTACATGTAGAAGTAGGGAAAAAAGCAATGATTGTTGTAACAAGGAAAGGTGAAAAAAGAATAATTACAGTTTGAGGGAGACATAAAGGTTTATGAGAAGAAGAATGAATCAAGTAGACTGTATTATAGTAATTCAGAAATGGTAATAGGTATATACAATAAAGTTTAGTTATCATAGCTTGAATTTTTTTATTACCTATGGACTGTAGGAAAAGCTGAAGTGAAAACATACTGTGACTAGATGAATGAACAAATAGATTGGATACCTCAGCAGACTTTCTATAGACATGTCATAGATATCTGTTTTATTAAAATTAATATTCATTGCTAATAAGGTATCCAGGATAGTCTTACAAACATAGATGAAAATAAATTATAATTTATTTTACTTTCTCAGATAGCTGAAGCAGAAAGGATGTTAACAATTTTTAATGAATCATTGCAACATATGATTGTGCTTTAAAAGCTGAAATTGGAATTTCTATGTTTAAAGAACTATATCTCTGTCAAGTCTAATCCAATTCAGTAAATATTTATTTTTAAGAATCTTCTCTATGCTAGACATTGTGCTAAATATTGGGAATACAATTAACAAAAGTGCCTGCCCTCTGATGTCAGCAGAAGATGTTCTGCTCTGTTTCATCTTGATTTATTAACAGTAATTAACTCTTTTCTTACTAATCTCTTTTCTCATTGGCTTTATGTATGAAGTGCTGAACTTGAAGTCAAAAAGACCTGGGTTCAAATTCTGTTTTGGTAAATACTAACCATGTGACCTTCAGCAAGTCACTTAACTTTCTTTATCAGAAAAATGAAGGGGTCTCCTTTGGGGATTTTAAAGCCTCTTCTCTTAACTCTCTCATTCTTTCTAGCCACCTCCTGAATTCTCTGTCAGTGTCATAGTACCAGTGGTATTTGAAATGTGACAGAAAAATAACTGAGTTAAAAGAATGTTAGTTAGAACTTCTTCAGGAGGTTTAGAGATTATCTAGTCCAACCTTCTGATTTTACAGATAAAAAAATCAAGACTCATAGGTGTTATAGATTATATTAATCACAGAAGAATTGGAATCAAGGTTTTTTCTCCTATTCCAAGGCTTTATTCCTATATGTCAGAAGATAGTTTGAGCATCTGCCTTAGAGTAAACAATTTTACCACAGTTTCAGGAATCAGGAATATTTTCTTTTTTTTTTATTCCTTTTTTTTGCTTTTTTTTTTTTTGGAGGGTAGTTGGGGTTAAGTGACTTGCCCAAGGTCACACGGCTAGTTTTTTTGTGTGTGTTAAGTGTCTGAGGCCGGATTTGAACTCAGGTCCTCCTGACTCCAGGGCCAGTGCTCTATTCACTGCGCCACCTAGCCGCCCCAATCAGGAATATTTTCTACCCAGACAGTTTTATTCCCAGAGAAAATAGGACTTACAGTTAATACTTTTATCTTGGAAGAAAGGAGGTGACTATTAAGTTGTACATTTAAAAATTGACATTATTTGTATATGTGTCTAAAAACATTCAAACAGGGGGGTCCCAAAAATCTTAGTACAGTCTTTGGCTTTTAAAGTATTAAAACCTTAAAACTGCACTAAGTTCTTCTGGGACTCTCTCTATATGGACATTAATAGTTTTTGTTTCATTAAAACTACTGTCATTTCCTAACATTAATAGACTTTGTATTAATTTTTACCCTTTCTGTAATTCAAATGAGAATTTCCATAAACTATTGCATAAGGAGATTTGTGTCAATGATTTTCAGCTTTAGCAGTTGCTTTTCTGATGTTGAATTTTTGGGGGGTGAGGAGGGAAGGCAGGGTAATTGGGGTTAAATCACTTGCCCAAGGTCACACAGCTAGTGAATGTGTCAAGTGTCTGAGGTGAAGAACTCAGGTCCTCCTGACTCCAGGGCTAGTACTCTATTCACTGCGCCACCCAGCTGCCCCCTAATGTTGATTTCTTAACATTTTCTTAAAAAACATCAATAAAGCCTCCAGTGTTTTATATGTATGCTTAGTATATCCAGTTTAAAATTTTGAACTCTTTACTATATAGATGAAATTTTGGAAGCTACCAAATCCAAAAAAGGAGGTGACATTGAAGATGCTAAGAGTCCAGTTCCAGAAGAAGTGGAGAAGGACAAAAATGAATCTGAAAATAATAACCAAAAAGATTCTGAGAAAAGCAAAGAAGAGCTTTCAGATCAACCCCAGGAAAAAAACAAAGAAGATAAAACATCTGGTGGTGATTCTGAGAAAGGAAAACCAGAGGGTAAATAAACTATATGGTTTTAAAAATTTTTCTATCAAAAGTATTATGTATAAAGCATAGGGTTTTTTTAGCTTGAAGAATTTATAAATAATATACTGGGTTTTAAAAAAATAGCCTATAACCACTTAAATTTATATTGATGGAATTTAGACATTTTAAGTATTTCATATATAATAATTAGTAGTCTGTAATATAGAAGTATAATAATGCATCTGCTCAAAATTCCTTTAGCTTTTCAGGCCAGCATTTCCTTTTCATGAGATTATGATGCAGAAAATAAAATATTTTTCTAATGGATTACATACATACATGATGCTAAAAGAATGAATGGTTTGCTCATTTTTGTTATTTTTTTTTGTGTTAACTTCTTGAATGTATTGACTTTATGTGAATAATCTGTTGTTTAAAATAATGTTCAGCAGAATTGCCAGAGAATGGTCAGTAGTGAATTGTGTGGATCATTGATATTCCGTTTTTCAGCAGTTGATTTTCTTTAGGTGTGGCCAGTCCTACCAAAGGAATTTTAAAGAATATCTTTAAAGTTTTGTTGTGCATTTTACTGTAGAGCCAAAAGATGTTGGGGATAAAGGTAACTCTGTGTCAACAAATACTGGCGACAACACAGCAAATACTTCTTCAGGAGAGACTAGTCCCCCTGAAGGGAAGAGCACAGTGGGGTGCCCCTCAGAAATTCATGATAGCAACAACATGGCAGAGAAGAAGGTGGCTCCTGAGCTGCCCCAGGAAGTACCAGGTACAGAGGGCAGTGTATCCGTGCCTCTGTAATGGGGAGGGGAGAGGGGTGTTGGTTAGTAAAAATCTTGAATGTCATCTAAAAAATACCTACAGAACTTGTTTATTCATGCTCCTTGTTTATAGTGCCATCCTGGACTGCTATGTTGTCACCTAACATTTAGAGTTTAATTATGTTTTTGTAATTAGTGCTTGAAATTTATTACGGTCATTCATGCTTTTAAAAGTTGACTATAACTATTATTTTATTTTTTAATTTTATAATCATTTACATATTCATCATCTAAATAGTCATTGGCTTACTAATAGCTCTGTGTTAAACCTTAACCTTTTAAGTTCTTTTATACTAAATTTTGTGTCTGCATGTGCTTAGGTAGCTCTTTGTAAGGCTTCAAACCAGGATACTAATGCAAAAATCCTAATATATCACAGACCTTTTAAAAAAAATCTTAAAATTTTTACAAAGAGGCCTTAACTTGGGGCAGCTGGTGGTGCAGTAAATAGAGCACTGGCTCTGGAGTTAGGAGGACCTGAGTTCAAATTGAGGCCCAGATACTTAATACTCACTAGCTGTGTGACCTTGGGCAAGTCACTTAACCTCAATTGCCCTGCCTTCCCCCCTCCAAAAAAAAAAATAAGACAAAGAGGTCTTAACTGTCTAGGAAAAAAGGCAAAACTTTCCACTATTTTAAACTCTTATCATTAAAATTATACTATTGTATAATTATCATGCCTAAAATATTTACTTGCATGAATCTTTTGTCACATATATCTATAAAAAAAAGATATCAAAGAGTACCTATAGTGTGGGAAGAAGAATAGTGATAGAGATGCCCATACTTCCATAGGATGAATTTTAATTCTGTAGATAAAATCTAGACTGTATGAAAGAGGAGCCAACAGTGGCTCCTGACATGGTCTCAGATATCTAAATGTAAATACACAAAGTATGAGTAATAAGGACAAGCAAAAAGAGACCATAACTCAAGGAGGTAAATTGGAGTCCTCAGGTATCACTGAAAACTTGGCAGGATGGGAAACCCCTGACTTGAATAAAGTTCTAGAAAGGTATACCTTATTCAAAAGAAAGAGAGTGGGTAAAAGAAGAGAGTGTAATAGCATTGTATGGTAAGCCATATTTGTAAGAGGAAATCCATTACCTGGAAAAGAAGAGCAGGACTTCTTTGCTTGCCATTACACATGGTGGAAATTGTCGGGTTAAAGATTAACAGAGGTAGTAATGAAAGCTTTATTGTCATTGAAGTACATAGAAGTAGATATTCGATGAGGAGTTCAAGAATCAGTTCACAAACATGGTATGGAGATATGATAGAGCATTTATGGGAGGATTTCACTTATCCACAATCTCTCATTTTGCTTCTGAATTCTTCATCAAGGAAAATATTTTTGAATTAGAAAGGATAAAACAAAAATGACTAATGGAAAGTTAAAATATGAGATAGGTAGGGTGCTAGTAAAAATTGACTTCATTGAGGTCAGGTCAGTAGGCCCAGACAGTCTACATCTCAAGGTACTGAAAGACCTGGCAGGGATGATCACTGAGCCCTTTTCTCTGTGATCTGGGAAAGATGATGGAGTATGAAAGAGAAGCATAGGACTTAAAAAGGACAAATGACCCAATTTTCAAAAAATTAAAAGAGTTTTCTGTAAACCATAGGATTATAAACTTCTTTTTCTGGCAAAAGTCTAGAATATTAATAAAGGGATAGTTAGTGGACATATGTAAAAAGAGCTGATAACAAAGAGCCAGTATATGAAGAATGTATTATGCCAGACTAAACATGTGTCCTAATTGGACAAGGTTACTAGATTGATAAATAAGTGAAATATTATAGATATATTTTACCTAGAGTCAGTCAGTTGACATTTATTAAGTATCTAAGATGTGCCAAGCACTAGGCAGACCAAAGCACTGGAGATAGAAAAAGAGGTGAAAGATAGTTCTTGCCCTTACAGTCTAATGGGGGAAACAATATGCTAACAAATATATACAAAACAAGGTATATAGAGGATAAATAGGAAATAACTGAGGGAAAGTACTAGAATTAAGAGGGATTGGGAAAGACTTTCTCTAAAAGAAAGGATTGTAATTAGGACCTAAAGGAAGCCAGGGAAATAAGTAGGCAGAATTTGAGGATTTAGTTTGAGGTTTTAGCAAAGCATTGAACAAATATATTAATGGTTTGATGTCAACTTGGAAAGTGCCCCTGGGAACTGTACTAAAGGACACCAGAGAACTGTACTTTACCCTATGCTGGTTAGCATATTTATCAGTTACTTGGATAAAGATATGATATCCCTATCAGATTTGCAGGTGACACAGAGTTGAATTGAGATAGCTAGCACAATTGATGATAGAGTTAGAATTAGAAAATATTTTGATGGCCTAGATCACTGGACCAAGTGTGGTATGTTGAAACTTTATTAGGGATAAATGTTGCTGTATACTCAGATTAAAAAAATTAACTTCACAAGTGCAAGATGGGATATGTGTGGCTGAATAACAATTTGTTGGTAAGAGATTTGTAAATTTTAGTGGACTGCCAACATTGTTTTAGCTTATAAGGACAGCATTAGGAGGGATGAACAGAAACGTGCAGAAGCAAATTTGACTTGATATAAAATTTCAGAGTTATCTAAAATCAATCAATCAATAAGCATTTATTAAGCATTTGCAGTTTGCTAGGTGCTGAAAATACAAGTATAAATACAATGAAAGTATAAGTACAAATGCAAGTACAATGAAATTACCTTGTAATGAGAGAGAAAAGATCAGTAGATCTGGCGATTGAGTAATTTTGGAGAGAGCAAATGATATGAATGATAGACTGGAAGCCAAATTGTAGGGAATTAGGATGGGAGTGAGGAAAGGAAGTGGATATTACACTTAATTGTAGATGGCCTTCTTAAGGAATTTGGCCACAGGAAGGAAGAGGGATGTTGGATGATTTTTGAAGATGGTGTCAACACAGGCATGTTTTTAGCCAGTAGGGAGCCAGCCAGTAGACTGGGAGAGATTGAAGATGTGTGAGAATGAGGTTCGTAGAGAAGCAACCTCTTGGAGAAGATAAGATGGAATGGGATCACTTGTACACGAAGAGGAGTTTGCCTTTGTAAAGAGAAGGGCCACCAGAATACAGGAGAAGATAATGGTGGTTAACATGAGATGAGGTAGAGAGGAGAAAGAAGATGGTGGCCTTCAATAAAGTTATTTTTGAAGTAGTAAGCTTTGTTCTTGGAAATACTCAAAATGGGTTTAGATTTTGATTTCCTGGCGGAAGGGACATACCCTTTAGCAAACTAGCTTTGCATATATACATATACATCAGAGGGAGGAAAGCAGTGGAAAGTAAGAAAGAAGTAAAAGAGAAACAGAAGTTACATTGATACACTGTATACTGCAGACCATGTGGTCATATGGTTGAATTGAATTTCTAATTCAGACAACAAAATGTGCACAGAAGTAAACTGAGTAAGTAGGATATGCTGAATTTGGAATGAGAAGACTCTGCTGCTTATTACCAGTACAGCTTGAGCAAATTGCCACTCTCTGAGCCTGTTTTCTCTTCTGTAAAATGAAGGAGTTGGATCAGATAGCTAAAGGTACAATGCAGATTCAAGTTCATGATTCTTTAATTGAGGTCATCCTCATATCTATGAAAAGAGTTTCTCCACTAAAAACAGCATCAGGCAATTCTTGCTTCACTTTACTGTGATTTTCCCCTCTCTGAATTTAAATGAGGTGCTAAAAGAAACTGCTACTCCAAACTGTAATTCCAACTAACAAGAAAGAACTGCTTAGTAAAGTCAAAATGATGGATCCTTGGGAGAAAGTGACTGTATCATCTTAAAGTTCATAATAACAAAGGAGGGAAAGGTTATACATGATCAGACATACAAGATGTTCTAAAGTCTTAGTGCAATTTTAAGCTGTTTAAGACTTTGGGACACTCATGTATTAGACTTATGAAGGAAGGCTTTTAAAACTTCAGAAAGGAAGGGAAAGAGAAGATGACAAAGAAGCCCTCAAAATAATTCTAAAAATACAATTGAGAATCATCTTATTGAAGGAGGAGAAGCTTCACAAGGAGCTTCCCAATTTATATGAGTTAAATATTCTAGAAGTGTATGTTCACAGGATGCAAGCAGGAAACATAGCCAAGGAAAAGATACACAAAGAATACGCAAGTACTCATACAAAATGTTCTAATATGGCTTTTTTTTAAACTATCTTCAATTATTTTTTCAAAGTATTCTTTTCTTTTTAAATTTTGAGTTCCCATTTATCCTTTTCCCTTCCAGCTGTTCCTCACTGAGAAGGCAAACAAAATGATATCAATTATACAGGTGAAATCATGCAAAATAGTTCCATATTATCCATGTTTTTAAAAAAACAAGAAAAATAAGGAAAGGGGGGAAAATTATACTTCACTTTGCACTCAGAGTTCAGTTAGTTCTCTCTCTGGAAATGTATAGCATTTTTTTATCATGAGTCCTTTGGAATTGTCTTGGATCATCGTATTGATCAGAGTAGCCAAATCTTTCACAGTTGATCATTGTGCACAATGATTTCCCAGTTTTCCCCCTTTACTTTGCTTGAATTTCTGAAACCACCCCACTCATCATTTCCCACAGCACAGTAGTACTCCATTACAATCGTATGCCACAATTTGTTCAGCCAATCCCCAATTGATGAGCATCCTCTCAATTTCCAGTTCTTTTCCACTGGGGGGGAAGAGGAGGAAAGAGCTTCTATAAATATTTTTGTACACATTAGATCTTTTTCTTTTTCTTTGATCTCTTTGAGATACACACCTAGTAGTGGTATTGCTGGGTCGAAGATTATGCACAGTTTGATAGCCCTTTGGCTATCAATAATCCTCTATGGTTGGATCAGTTCAGCTCCTCCACCAGGAGTTCATTAGCTTACCTATTTTTCCCTCATCTCCTCCTGCATTTTTTATATCTGATGGGTATGTGTTGGGACCTCAGAGTTGTTTTAATTTGCCTTTCTCAAATCAATAGTGATTTAGAGCATTTTTTCATAAGCCCATAAATAACTTTGATTTCTTCTGAAAACTACCTGTTTATATCCTTTGACCATTTGTAAATTGGAGAATGACTCTTATTTTTATAGAGTTGACTCAGTTCCATACTCAGTATATATTTGAGAAATGGGGGCCTCATCAGAGAAACTTGCTGTAGAAATTATTACTTCTCTTATACCTTTTAGCAAAATAGAGTTTCCCTGATTATCCCTTTTAATTAGATCTGTTTTTGCTTTTCCTTTGTTTGCTACCCTTTTTTCTTTCCTTATTTAAGCTGAAGCATATCATATTATGCTCCAGTCTTCATTTTAACTCTGTGTCTCTGTTTCAAGAATGTCTCTTATAAATAACATGTTGTTAGATTCTGGTTCCTAATCCATTCTGCTATCTGTTTCTATTTTATGGGTGAGCTCATCCTATTCACATTCGCAGTATAATTATTAACTGTATTTCCCTCAATCTCATTTTATTCTGTTTCTTCTTTTCTCTTTCTTTTTATCCTGTTCCTCCTCAGAAGTCTAATCTGCTTCTAACCACTGCCTCCCTTAATCTGCTTTCCCATTTATCATACTCTCCCCTTTCTTTTATTCCCTTCCTCTCCTATTTCCCTACTGTTTAAGTTGTTTTTCTATATGCAACTGAGTATGTATATTTATTCTTCCCTCTTTCAACCAGTTCTGATGAGAGTGAGGTTCCAAGCATTGCATTTACCTCCCCGCCATTTTCCTCTCTATTGTAAAAAGCTCTTCCTTGCATGCCTCTTTTATGTGAGATTTTCCCATTCTACTCTCCTTTCCCCTTGTGCATCCATCTTTCTCACCCCTTCATTTTTTGGGTGATCATTCCAACATAATTGACTCATTTCCATGCCCTCTGTCCTTTTAACTGTTCTAATGATGATAAGTTTCTTAGGAGTTATATGTATCATCTTCCCATATAGGAATGTAAATAGTTTAACTTCATTGAGACCCTTATCATTACTCATTCATGTTTACCTCTCAAAGGACTTCTTAAGTTGCATTTGTGGTGAGAATGAGGAATGTATAAGCCCACTGCCTGGGGATAGATGATCCAGTAGATTAAAAGCATAACTAAAAGAGCAGACTTATTTAACCTCTTCTTTGCTTCCATTTCTTTCATCAAAGAGAATAAACTTTAGACTAAAAAATGAGAGAAAAAAATATTTAAAAGGAAGTTGAACCCAAGATAAATGAGAAGACAGTAAAAGCATCTTAAGTGTTCTGAATTTGTCACTTGACTGCAACAAATTACATTCCAGGGTTCCAAAAGAACTTTACGGTACAGTCACTGAATCACTTTAAGTGGCCTTTTTTTTTTGAGTGCATTTTGGAGGGCAGTTGGGGTTAAATGACTTGCCCAAAGTCACACAGCTAGTAAGTGAGTGTGTCAAGTGTCTGAGGCCAGATTTGAACTCAAGTCCTCCTGACTCCAGGACTGGTGCTCTATTCCCTGCGCCACCTAGCCGTCCCCTTAAGTGGTCTTTGAGAAAACTGGAGAGATGCCAGAAGACTAGAGAAAAGCAAATAAGTGAGTTTTCCAAAAAGCTGAAAAGATAGGTTCTGAAAAATATAGAGTAGTTAGCCTGATCCTTAGAAAAATTTTGTGACAAATTATTGAAATATTTTCATAATGTCTTATGAACACTTAAGGAAGTATCAATGTCTTAGAGTCATTTTGGCTTCCCATAGTATATAATAGTATATAAGTTATGCCAAGCTAACCTCATTTCATGTTTTAATAATGTTTCTATCAAAAATGATAGTAAACAAAGTATATATGAATATCAGCAAGTCATTTAACTTCTTCCATAATGTTCCTCTTGGAAAAATGAAATCATCCAGATGGTCATTTCTGTTGATGTGCTCAAGGATTCTAGCCCTGGCCCTGTTGATATTTTCATCAGTGACTGGAATGAAGGAACTAACATCATGCTTATGCTTATCCTATATGTGAATGAATCAGAGATGGGAAAGAGCTAACACACTGGACAACAGAATCAGGAGCCAAAAAGATCCTGACAGATTATATATAGAGTGATGGGCCAGATCTAACAAAGGTAAATTTAATAAGGATATAAACATAAAGTCTCACATTCAAGTAGAAAAATGATCAGCTATGTTGCTGCAGAATGAGGAAAATATGTTTAGAAAACTGTTGACGTGAAAAAAACTTAGAGATTTCACAGTCGACTCAGTAATTCCTGGCATGAAGAGGCCCTTTGTGAATGCATAGTGACAAGAGGCAAAATTCTCTTTCAATAGGGAACAGTTGAGGTTTAGTTTGGCTGTAATGTAGAATGTGTGAAGAGCAGTATTAGAAAAGATGTCTGAATGGATATGTATAAGTCTTTAAATTGCAGGTTGAGAAATCTTTACCTTTGAATATTAGTAAAGCCACTGAAAACTTTTTGTTTTTTTAAATTTAAGTTATTTATTTACTTTTAGTTTACAGTATTCAGTTCCACAATCCCTTGAGTTTCGAATTTTCTCCTCTCCCCCATGACGGTATCACTTGATTGAACAGTAGGAAAGAGGAAACAAAACAAGAAAAAGAAAGAGAGCAGGTAGTTTGTTTCAATTTGCGTTCACACTCTGTAGTTCTTTCTTTGGATGTGGACATCTCTTTCCGTTATGAGTCTTTTGGGGTTATCTCATAATCTTGCATTGCAGAAAGGAGCCCAGTCTATCAAAGTTAGTCATCACAAATACGTTCTGTCTGCACTTGTGTACAAATTTTTCCTGGTTCTGCTCATCTCACTCAACATCAGTTTATATAAGTCTCTCCAGGTTATTATGAAGTCTGTCTCTTCCTCATTTCTTATAGCATAATAATATTCCATTACATACATATACCACAACTCGTTCAGCCATTCCCCAATTGACGGGCATCCCCTTGATTTCCAACTCTTTGCCACTACAAAAAGAGCTACTATTAATATTTTTGTATATACGGGGCTTCTTCCCATTTCTATGATCTCTTTGGGATACAACCCTAGAAGTGGTATTGCTGGGTCAAAGGATATGCACTTATAGCCCTTTGGGCATAGTTCCAGATTGTTTTCCAGAATGGTTGAATCAGTTCACAACTCCACCAACAATGCATTAGTGTTCCAATTTTCCCACATCCTCTCCAGTATTTATCGTCACTGAAAACTTTTAAAAGAGAGTAATATGGTAAAAACTCTAGAAAGATTTAAAATTATGAATTGGAGAGAGGGGAGACTAGAAGCGAAGAGCTCCATTCAGCAACTCCCCGAGGTACTTCTAGGTGCTTTTAGATGCATTTTGCAGATAAGAAACTGAGGCTTAAAAAGATAAGCTTGGGGTGGCTGGGTAGCACAATGAATGGAGCAGGGACCCTAGAGTCAAGAGGATCTGAGTTCAAATTCAAAAGGCCTCAGACACTTAACACTTACTAAAGATGTGACCTTAGGCAAATCACTTAACCCCAATTGCCCTACTTTCCCCCCTCCAGAAAGAAAAAAAAAAAGATAAGCCTATGTGGTCACTTAGCTAGTAGAAGTTCACATTCAGTTCATTGAGATCAGAAGTCAGATTGCAAGGGGTTGAGAGATTAGTGAATGGGAAATGGGTATCAACAGCTTTTTCTCCAGGTTTGGCTGTTACAGGGAAAAGAGATGCAGGATGATAGCTTGAGAGGTTAGCAAGGTTAAGTGCAAGTTTTCAAAAAGGAAACAGCTGGACTTGTTTGTAAGCAGTTAGTTAAACGCTATGTGCTAGATACTTTATGCTAGGTTCTGGATGTACAAAGACCAAAAAGAAACTACAAGCAACTGGAAAGAAAGAATTCAGGTGCTGAAGAGTGAGTCATGATCATACAAAGTTTAGCAATCATTATGTTTAAGGAGAGGAGAGTTTAGCATATGATATTTCAGAAGGCAAACCATATAGGCCTTCAACCAAAATGACTTGCTAGCAAAACCGAATATAATCCTACGGTAGGAAAAAAGAACCTTTAATATAATCAAGGACTTCTAAGCATTGCTAATGAAAAGATCAGATCCCTAGAAATTTTGAAGTCCAAACGCAGGAGTTAAGAGAAACACAAAAATGTAAAGACAAACAAGCATAAGGGACTAAGTAAAGAAAAACTGCTTAAACTTTAATATGGGGGGGATGATACAAGTGTCTCTTCTGAACCCTATCATCAAGAGTTGTAGAGTATGAGGCAGAGAGGGGGTGGGGTGGCATGACCTGAGCAGGTGCAGAAGAAAAGAGGTGTGTGAACATATGCCTGCCGCTGGTGCTGCTGTCTCCTCACCCTTGCCCTAATCTTCCTGGTACACTACTTCACGTGTGGTAAGATTGTGGGCAACAAGTGGGAGGCCTAGCTGCTTCAGGTGGAGTACACTGAAGGGGATGCCCTTGGACACATCGGACCTGAAGCACTACGGTTGTAGTTGGATGCTGCTGGGCCACAAAGATAGAGAAACTTCTTAATTACATGTTCCTGGAGAAGTGAGCCCCCCTCCCTGAAGGCCTGGCTCATCTATCTGCCACATGTACAAGCTCCCATCCCTGAACACCTTGATCAGCTATCTGTCACATGAAAGAGCCTTCATCCCTGAAGGCCTGGCTCAGCTATCTTCCACAAGACCTCCAGAGATGGCAGTAAACCCACTTTTGGGGGAGAGAGAAAGAGTGATAGAGTAGTCTAATTAGAAATCTTGAGAGTGATTCTATTACATCTTGATGACCTTAAGAGAAAAGTGGAGAGGGGAAAAGGAAAATACTTAGGGAAAGGAAAAGAAGATTAGATAAAATTATCTTCCAGCTAGCTGCTGCTGGTTTCTAAACTTGCCCATCTTTCAGTATGCTGCCTCAGACCTTTGACCACCCCATTACCCCAGAATTCCACACCTAGACACAAGTCTTCTACTTAGTCCACCCTGGATCTATCACCCAGTGCTGTGTAATAGGCAACAAAGCTGCAAGTTGACACCTGTTCTTAAACTTAATGGTGAATTCATATGGGTTTGGGATCTCCTCTCCCTCTGCTGGAATGCTCCACATAGCAAACTCTTGGCTAGTCCGTGTCCCCAGTATTCACAGACTTCTGTTTTTCTCCCTCAGCAGAACTAGGCTTGAAAAATGACTTACTGTAACTTTTTCTTGAATTCTCAAGCAGGATTTGGTCTTGTGAATTTTCTAGATTTGTTTTAAGGAGTTTGGGGAAGAGCTTGCTGTACTTCTTCCAGCTATTTCACAGTCTTGCTTCTACTTCCAAGGCCTTACATTCCAATGGTGAAAGACTACATATATAAGGAAGTTGAAAAGCATGAGGAGAGGGAGTGGTGAGGTAGAGAAAGAGGCAGAGACCAGAGAACTCTGGGCCTCCATAAAATGGAGAGCCCATGAGGAACTGACTGACCAGAGGAAGGGGCCATAGAGGCTAAGGGATCCTTCAGAATGAGAAGGCTGTTGGGTTGTGGTGGAGAAAGTAGTCCAGAAAATCAGCAGAGACCTGAAAAAAAAATGAGTGAATGAGCTTGGCTGACCTGGTCCTTTCCTTAAAATGGACATTTGAGGAGTTGAAGATGACTATGAGATTTTAAACCTGGATAACTTAGAAGGATGATAGTGCCCTTTACACAAATAGGAAGGTTTGTAAAATAAGAGCATAGTAGGAAATAGAGGGGTTTTTTGGATATGTTGAGTTTGTGATGTTTTACAGGCCTTCCAGTTCAGATTAGAAAGGTAGAATTGATGTAGTAGAATTAGAGTTCAGGAGAGAAACTAGGCTGGATATGTACATCTTGGGGTCATCTTCACAGAGATAATTAAATTCACAGATGCTTATCAGTATAGTTACCAAAAGAGATTTTTAAAGCAGGAGTCCTCAGTCTTCTTCATATCATGGACCTGTTTGGCATTCTGGCGAAGCCTGTGGACCTCTTCTTGGAAAAATGTTTTTAAATGCATAAAATAAAATACATGGGATTAAAAATGAAAACCAATTATATTGAAATAGTTATCATGTCTTCTCCTGCTAAAAAGAGAAGAGAATAGGGGAAGGGGAAGGAGGGACAAGGGGGAAGGGAAGGAGAGTGAGAAAGAAGAGAGAATAAATATCAACTCAGTCCTAAAATGGTTGGGCAGGGTTGAGGGATTCAGTATCTTCAGATCTAGGATGAAAGGAGAGTTTTTTTTCGTGACTAGCTGGATGATTCAATGGGCAAAATAAAAAGAAGGCAAAGGAAGAAAGGGACTAGGGAAGGGCTGATCAGTACTGGACAGTGATGAGAGAGTGCATAATGGTAGTAGAGGAAGAGGTTCTTAGCCTTAGCACTGAGCCACAGGGATAAAGAGAGGTAAAAGTGGCATTTCTTAGCCATGAATCAGGGAGAATACCAGGTAACAGGAGCCTTCCAACTTTCAGGGTCCTGTGATGATGACTTACTTATTCTCTTCTGAACACCAGTGGCAGTAGTGGGAGATGGGAGGAGTGTAGCTAGCTAGGAACATTGATTTAAGTGAATAGGACATTGAAAATTTGATCAAGCTGTCAGAAACATTACTAGACTCAGACTTGAAGCCAATTCCTTATCCTCATACCAAGATTTTTGGGGCTTGATATACCCAGAATATACAAGAGCATGTACTTGGGTCTTTACATGTACTTGGCCTGGTATCTGAGGTCCTGGTCCTAGATTTGGCCTTGGCCGCATGAGGCCTGGCGTTGTGTCAGCATCTCAAAAATGGGGTTTTTTACTATAGTGAAGAAGGTTGTGCTTCCATATAGCACCAGACTCTGGGGAAATGAGGCCTTCATATACAGTCCTTGGAAGGTACTAGTATTGGATCTCAATACTGACCCATACTGGATCCATTGATAGTGTAGGTTGGAAACCAGGATAACAGTGGTTGCTCCTATCTGCCTGACAACTCTGTTACAAGTGAGTGAAATTTTGTTTTATTTTCAGATAGTAATAGCAAATATAGGGCAGGGTTGGTTATGGTTATGACAAATTACTGCTATGTTCCTGCCCCCATTGGTGTTTCTGTGACTTTTTCTTAAGTTCTTGGATATGATATCCATTGGTAATGAGTTATTGTTGTTCAAGGAATGCATAATATGTCTACATCTTATTTTCCTGTAGTCCAAAATTTTTCCACTATTGCATTTCCCATGCTAAGCCTGCTCTCTGTGTACATTTTGGTACTTAGTGTACTATATGTCTTCCTTCATTGACCATTAGAAGAATCTGGGATTAGATGGGGGAAAATTAAGTTACCCTTCAGCACTAGTAGACAACTTCTGACACCATTAAAAATTATCTAGACATAGTTCTTTTCCTCTTCTATAAGAAGTCTTTTGTATTATAAATTTTTTTTTTTTTTGCTTTTTGGAGGGCAGTTGGGGTTAAATGACTTGCCCAAAGTCACATAGCTAGTTTTTGTATCAAGTGTCTGAGGCCGGATTTGAACTCAGGTTCTCCTGACTCCAGGCCCGGTGCTCTATTCACTGCACCACCTAACCACCCCTGTAAATAACTTTTTATCAAATTTGGATGGGATAGCATTTTTAAATCATCTTTAGGTAAAATGAGCCCCAAAAGACCCATTGTAAGGTACACAAGTTTCTTCCTAAGAAGTTTGTCTTTAAGAAATCCTATTTCTAGGTAACGATGGTAGTATAGAAGCAGGAGAACTCCATGAGCTCCCCCCCATAACCACCTCAAATACCTACAGAATATGACTCTAAACAAATTTTAGAGCTTCAGAACCCACAAAAGTAAAGAGAAACAAAACTCCCACTGAAGGCAGCCCTGCAGGTGGGACGGGAAGGGCTCATCACAATGTTCTGGGAGCCGAGACCAGTCCAGGCTGTAGCCCCAGGGCTGCTGCCACAGGGCTGCCAGGACAAGCCATAGCTGGAGAGTGGATCATCAGCTGCTGTGGCAGTTTTCAGAATTATCAGCCCAAAAGAACCAAGGATAAAGTGAAAGGTCAGAGGAACTTGAATAAATTTGGGGGAGGAAAGCAGATCTGGCTGTCTGTCCCCAGGGCAAGAAAGCAGCAGAATGAGCAGCCCTACAGCTGCCTCCACATGGCTGCTTTGGAGCTCACAGCCTGCAGATTGCAGGGGGGCCAAGTGATCATTCAGAAGCTAAATGCTCTTGCCTTAAGCTGCCTGGATCAGGATCGTGGTCTTGGGTGATGGTCCTGAGGGGTGTTTTTAGTGAGCCAAAGCTGGTGGGGGCTGCAGAGACGGCAGCCTCCTAATAGCTCTGGCAGCTGTGAAAACCCCAGCAATTTGGGACAAAGCTCTCCCCTCTGGAAGCAGTTCCACAGAGCTCAAAAGTCAAGTAAACTTGCTGGCAACATGAGCAGACAAAGGAAGCAAAGGAAACACAGCAACCCAGCTTTAGGTTCCTTTTTTGGAGACAAAAAGGATCAAAGCAGAGATCAGGAGGAAGACAAGACAGTCAGAACTCCTGCACCAACAGCTTCCAAGAAAAATGTAAACTGATTACAGGCCATAGAGGAACTTAAGAACGATTTTGAAAACCAAATAAGAGAAGTGGAGGAAAAATTGGGAAGAGAAATGAGAATGATGCAAGAAAATCATGAAAAGAGGAATCAACAACCTGACTGAAGAAAATAACACCTTAAAAAATAGACTAACTCAAATGGCAAAAGAGGTCCAAAAAGCCAATGAGGAGAAGAAGGCCTTAAAAAGTCAAATTTGCCATCAAAAGATCACTGAAGAGAATAATTCCTTCAGAATTAAAGTAAAGCAAATGGAAGCAAATGACTTTATGAGAAATCAAGGTACTATTAAATAGATCCAAACAAATGAGAAAATAGAAGGCAATGTGAAATATCTCCTTGAAAAAAACACTGACCTGGAAAACAGATCTAGGAGAGATAATTTTAAAATTATTGGACTACCTGAAAGCCATGATAACAAAAAAGAACTTAGTATCCTTCAAGAAATTCTCACGGAAAATTGCCCTGATATTTTAGAACCAGAGGACAAAATAGAACTTGAAAGAATTTACTGATCAACTCTTGAAAAAGATCCCAAAAAGAGAACTCCTAGGAATGTTAAGCCAGGTTCCAGAGTTCCCAGATCAAGGGGAAACTATTACAAGCTGCTTAAAAAAAAAAACAGTTTGAATACTGTGGAAACACAATCAGGATAACCAGCATCTAGCAGCTTCTACATTAAGGGATTAAAGGGCCTGGAATATGATATTCCAGAGATCAAGGGAGCTGGGATTAAAACCAAGAATCACCTACCCAGCAAAATTGAGTATAATGTTCCAGGGGAAAATATTCAATGAGGTGGAGGACTTTCAAACATTCTTGCTGATAAAACCAGAACTGAATAGAAAAATTTGAATTCAAATACAAGAAGCACGAAGAAGGTAAACATGGAAAAGAAATCATAAGGAACTTATCAAAGTTGAAATATTTACATGCCAACATACTTATGAACTTTTTCTCAGTATGAGAATGGAATATAAATGTGTCTCTCACTCTCTCTGTCTATATATATATATATGTATACATATACATATGTCTATATAGGAGGGTATATATATATACATATGAATACATATGTGAGTGTGTGTACATAGACTGTCCATGTGTACATAGACAGAGGGCACAGGATTAATTGAATAGGAAGGGATGATATTTTAAAAGGTGAAATTGAGAGGTGGGAGAGGAATAGAATGAGAGGAGACAGGGAGAGACAGAATGGGGTTAATCATCTCATATAGAAGAGGCAAGGGAGAGCTGTTACAATAGAGGGGAAGAACAGGAAAGCAAAAGGGAATTTGGCTTAGGGAAAGAATGATATACACTCTAAATTGGGTATCTTGCCCTATAGGAGAGTAGGGAGGATGATGAAGGGAAAGGCAGGTTGGGCGGGGGGGAGGGTAGTTAGAAGCACATACTTCTGTAAAGGGACAGGGACAAAGTAGGGGGATGGGATAGGAAGGAGGGAAATATAGTCAGTCTTTCACAATATGTTCAGAAAGTCAGAGAGGTAATGGGGAGGATATAGGAGAGAGCATATTGGGGGAGGGAGTAAACATGGGATTGCTGTTTTGGCATGGGGGGTAGGGGAAAGATGGGGAGGAAATTTGTAACTCAAAATCTCAAGGAAATGAATGATATAAATGAAAAATAAACAAAAGTTAATTTTTAAAAAAAGTTTGTCTCTGATGTTTGCACAGCTGTAGCAGAATAGAAATACCAAAGCCTAATTTTATAGACCAAGGGTCTTTCTAGAAGCATTTTTAAAGCATCAAGAATCTTAAGTATTTTTTTGTGTAGAATGTTGTTGGTGATGCTTCCTATTGATGGAAGTACTAAATTTCCTTGTAAGAAGTGTTTCCAGAATTTTTTATTTTAGATCATTCAGACATTTCCAAAAACCCTGTCTTTGTTATGTACAGTTTTTTAATTTTAACGTTTTATTTTTACCCAGTTACATGAAAAACAATTTTCAACCTTCATATTTTATAATTTTGAGTTCCAGGTTCTCTCTAGTCTTTCCTCTCCCATCATTGAGAAGGCAAGTAATTTGATAAAGATTATACATGTATGCACATTTTCTGATACATCTCTTAATGGTATAATTAATTCAGAAAGAATTGAATCTTTAAATAGATTTCTTGAAGTAGGATTTTTTTTTACCATTTGAAATCTTAATTTGTTAGGATTTAATAATTTATTACAAGTTACTGTCCTAAAGAAGAATTGGAAAAATCATACCCCCAAAACTCTTATGGAAAGAAAAGTAGTAGTTTTTAGACTACTTAATGATGACTAGATACATTTCTTAGGGTGATGTTCTAGAGAAAAGTTGCCATATAATACTTTGATGGTCAATCCCCTGTTGCCTAATACATGGGTTTTGCATTTCTTATATTCAAGTTCAGAATATTTTTTGGATTAAGATACAAAGTGGGGAACAAACTTCACATAGAACTAACCTGAGTAACATCAGTTTTAGAGGGCCTAGGGACTGGACCTGTGATTTTGTAAGTATGGGAGCCTCCTTCCATCAATGCATGTTAGTACCTTCTCTGTCATGTCTGTTAATATAGTTGCCTAGAGCACAGAAGGTTTAATTGAGTTACCCAAAACAAGAGTGGAACTGAATAAAACCTTCCCACTTCTCTTCTTCTGTTTTATTATAATAAAAAACTCAAAACTTGTTCTGTTGATGTTGAATTTTAGATTTTAGAACAAACTTTTTTTGGTAGATTTATATTTAATCATAGTAACAAAAGCTTTGTTTTGCTTAATTTCCCAGAAAGTATGAAAATAAGTGTAGTTTTTCCAGGTATCAGTTACACTGTAGCTTGTAGATTTTCTAAATTCAGCTGGAGTTTGAGAGTACTGATGAAACATAATAAAACTGACCTAGTTTCCCCTAAGTATTCTTAGATGTTCATGAAATGCCCTCTAGACATTTAAAAAATTTCTGCATCTATAAAAGTGAAATATAAGAACATATAGATAGAAATACTCAGCCTTTCATTCTTTAAATAGCAAGGGAAATGGGATTTTTTTAAAAACTTAGCTAAGTTGAACACATCATGAGGGCTTTAAGAATTGCAAAACATTTTATATAACTTAACTTAATCTGAATCCTATAACAACCCTGTGAGTTGAGTACTACAGGCATCATTATCCTATTTTTCAGACAAAGAAATAGATTCATATGTTAAGTGGCCTGTGGTCACACAACTCTTTGGACCTGGTTATTAGCATCCTGTGATCATAAAGCCATAATTTTCATGTTGAAAGGCAGTCATCTAGTCTCTCCTGATTATTTTACAGATGAGAAATCTGATGCCTAGAGAGTTTATGTAATCTGCTCTAAGTAATATAGTACATGGGTGTGTGCGTGTGTGTTATATGTAATAATATATAATGCGGAGATTTGAACCTAAGTTCTTTGATTCCAAATATAGCATTCTTATCTCACATTTATTATTCTTTCAGTGACACCAAATTGCCTCTCCCAAAAAGACGTATAAGAACTTCAGTGGGGTGGCTAGGTGGCGCAGTGAATAGAGCACTGGCCCTGGAGTCAGGAGTACCTGAGTTCAAATGCGGCCTCAGACACTTAACACAAAAAACTAGCCGTGTGACCTTGGGCAAGTCACTTAACCCCAACTGTCCTCTCCCTCAAAAAAAGCAAAAAAAAAAAAAAACTTCAATGACAGTACATTTAACAGTACTATTGTGTTTTTATAACTCGACTCTCTGCTGGTTCTCTTTGTACTTCTGTGATTGTTCCTCAGTTCCC
The DNA here is from genome assembly GCA_028646575.1 of Pseudocheirus occidentalis. Lineage (NCBI taxonomy): Eukaryota > Metazoa > Chordata > Mammalia > Diprotodontia > Pseudocheiridae > Pseudocheirus > Pseudocheirus occidentalis. Next base: position 178,133,936 of record CM053593.1, read on the forward strand.
TTTGCTGGCTCATCATCCCCGACTTTGAGTGTTTCCCAAAATTCTGTCCTGGGCCTTCTACCTCTATACCCTCTTTCTTGATAATCTCATCACCTCTTATGGTTTTAACTGTCATCTCTATAACAGTGACTTTCAGATTAACCCCAGTCTCTCCCTTGATTTTCATTAAATCCCACATCACCAACAGGCAAATTGGACATTTCAAACTGGATGTCCTAAAGCCATCGTAAGCTCAGCATGGCTAAAACTGAAATCATTATCTTTCACCCTAACCTCTCCAAACTCCCTTTTCTTTGTCATAAGTCACTACCATCCTTCCAGTGTCTCAAGTTTGTAAATGAAATAGAATATTCATTCTCCCCACATATCCAGTCAGTTGATAAATCTTGTCAGTAACATTTCTTTGTTTCTTGCCTCCTAATTGGTCTCCCTGTCTCAGATTTCTCCTCACTCCAGCCTAATCTTCAGACTATTACCAAATAAATTTTTCTTAGGAACACATCTGGCCATGTGATTCCAAAATCACTCCAACTCCAGTGGCTTCCTGTTATCTTTAGGATAAAATATAAATTCTAATTTTTCTTCTAAAGCTCTGTACATATTGACCTCACCCTATCTCTTCAGCATCAGTGACCAGGACACCCCCTTGCACACTCTGATCAGTCAAACAGGCTTTTCTCTGTCCTTCACATGATACTTCATCTACTGTCTCTGGGGCTTTGCACTGGTTGTTCTATATAGCTAGGATGTGTGCTCTCATTACCACTGATTGAGTTCTCTTTTTTTAAAAGAGGCATTTCAAGTACTGTCTTTACTGAATGCAACCTTTCCTGACTCTGCCTTGGCCCCCCAAGGGCTAGTGTTCTCCCTCCCACAGTAGTCTCTATATATTTGTATGCGTTGATTTTAAATTTTTTCTGTGTGTATATGTAGACATGTCTGTGTGTAGACATGTCTGTATATCCACATACTCTTGTCTGTCCCATTAGAATGTAAACTCATTGTGAGTAGGAATTATTTCATTCTTTGTACTTGTATTCCCAGTACCTACCATGGTGATTTGCATATAATAAGCACTTAATAAATGCTTGTTGATCGATTGATGCAGGTTGGTATCTTCCTTTCAACTTAGAGTCTTAGGAAGTTGCCCAAAGCACCAAGAGGTCAAAATGATTTGACTGGTTATATAGCCAGTATGTGGTAGAGGCAGGATTTAATCTTGAACTCAATTCTTCCTGACCCCAAACCCTTCTGTCTACTATGCCATACTTCCTCTGCTAGTAAAATGTGTGTGTTTGTGTGTGTGTGTGTGTGTATGTATACACACATATCCCAGTAATGTATTATGATCTTAACAAGGTGTTAATTAGTTTCAATAGATGAGAGACTGTACTTTGACATAAATGGATGCATTAAATCCTGAATTAAATGCAGGTAGAAAAACTTGAAAGGTAGTGTCTGTCCCATACTGGATAGAGCTGGCCTCAGAACTCAAGATCTTAATTAAAATTTTGCCTCTGACTACATAGTGACTATGTGAACTTGAATGAGTCATTTAATTAGTCAGTGCCCCAAACGACTTTCTGAGATTTTAAAATGCTGAAGAGGAAGGGGTGATCTTCACTGGGAAAAACTACTTCACCAATGCAATTATCAGTCTGGTCCAAAAACCACCTTTGCCCTTGTATGTCCTATAATAGCAGATGAGTAAAATTTTGAAAAGTCAGAATAATTCTTTAGTATTTAATGGATTATATTGACATTTAAATTAATCATTTTTGAGGAGCCCAGTGCATTTTATATGTTGTGTGGCATAAATGTCACTTTTTTAAAAAGCTCAGAATGTGTTGGATGTTTTGTCTTATCCTGCAGAAAAAGCAGAATAAAAATAATATATTTTTAAAATCATTGAATTTAAATCAGTGATGCTGATTTTAAATATTTTTTTGCTTTTAAAATATTACTAACAAACTGCAAACTAACAAATAGAATGACTCATAATATCCTAGAAATGTTAGTATAATCTTTCACAAAGAAACCAGCATATAATTATTATTATATTGGCTCAAAATCATTTCTCTAGGCATTTATTCACTCTTGCTTCTCTGAATGTTGGTTATGTTTTTGTAAATAAGAATTATTTACAAATGAATGTTTTTATGTTTTACATTCATATTGCACATACCTGTTCATTTATGGAGAAAATTTTACAGTGAACTAACCTGTTACACAATTAGAAGTTCTAGATAGACATTTTAAGTTAAATCATTCATTTAGAGTTTCTTTTCATACACTGCACATATGTCATATTTAATCATCTTTTCTTAATCTCCTTGTAGTGGGAACCTAAAAGAAATTTAAGGGAATCTTTTGAGTGTTTCTGTTGCTATATTCCACAATCTGAAAATTATTTATTCTGTTTTTAGAAGAATCTACCAAGTTGAATGATGGTAATAGTACTGCTGCTGCCCCCAACCTGCCTTATACTGAAAACAGCAACAGCAGCAGTGAACTAAATTCTTCCCAGAATGAATCTTTCACTAAAACATCTGATGATCCTGAAAATGGAGAAAGGGAATCTCATACACCTTTATCTGTTCAAGAGGAAATAGGTAAGAGTATAGTATACACATTTATTTTAAATTTTTAGATTAACCAAAACAATATACCCTAATTTACCCCCAGATACTCTTTAACAGCATTGCTCTCCCTTCTTTGAATATGGGGAAAAATTAATTGATGGGTTAATTGGAGACAGATGTGGAGATTTGGAAACTACCTGAAGAATTGACATATAGAAATAAGGATTTGAAAGAAGAGAATAATTGGCTATGGTTGCTGAGTAATTCATAATCTTTCTCCCTTTAAATAGTATTTTAAAAATAATTATTTTGAGGTGGAAATTATTCCAAAATATATTATACATTTCTTTACCTTGTTAGCAACTGTAGAATATAACTTTAATTTTTTTCTTTGTGACTCAAGCTCATAGTTTTTAGCCTCATTTATTACTATGCTGTACTTTAATATCAGGCTTGTTTCAAGACCTATTGAGGTATGTGGAGCAATTTTTCTTCCATGCAGTTTATTGTACAGTTTTTAGTTCTCTTATTTGTTCTTTTAAAAACTCATATTTTTTTCAGTTAATGAAAACTTCTCTCTTCTTCCCAACATTAGAGCAGAAAAACAAAAACTTTGTAACAAACACACATAGCTTAGCAAAACAAATCCCTACATTGGCCATGTCCAATAAGTATGTTTCATTATGTGCCTTGAATCGATCACCTTCCTGCCAGTGAATGTGTATCATGCTTCATTATAATTCCTTTAAATCAGTGGTTCTCAACCTTCCTAATGCTGCAACCTTTTAATACTCACATGTGGGTGTATCTGCATGTGGGCAGACCCACCTGGAGACCTAGAGAGGAGTGGTGTCTCAATTCCTAAGAACATCAGAAATATGTGTTTTCCATGGTCTTAGGTGACCCCATTCGACCCCTAAAGGGGTCACGACTCACAGGTTGAGAACCACTGCTTTAAATTGTGATTGGTTTTGTATTGTATTCATCAGAGTGTTATTACATCTTTCAAATCTGTTTATCTTTACAGTTTTTAAAAATTGTATAAATTGCTCTGGTTTTGCATACTTGACTGGCTCAGTTAATTCAAAATATTCCAGATTTTTCTGACACCATCCACCTCATCATTTTCCTCAGGACAGTTTTGGTACATTCAAATGCCTTAATTTGTTCAACCATTTCGCAGTTGACAAGTACTCCCTTCATTTCCAGTACTTTGCCAGCACAAATAGAGCTGCTGTAAATACTTTTCTACAAATGGGTCCTTTTCATCTTTCTTTGATCTCTTTGGGGTATAGACTTGGTAGTGGAATTACTGGGTCAAATTATGCAGTTTAATAAGTTTGTATCCGTAGTTCCAGATTACTTTTCAGGGTGGGCCTAGCAATTCACAGTTCTGCCATTAATATGACTATTTTCCCACAGGTACTCCAGCATTTCTGATACTCTTTTTCTGTCAGTTTTACCAATCTGATGAGTATGTAATAGGACTCTAGAATTGCTTCAATTTGCCTTTCTATAATTATTAGCAATTTGTGATATTTTTTTCACATGACTACTAATAACTTGGATTTCTTTCCTTGAAAACTGTTCATATCCATTGACCATTTATCCATTACTGAGGAATGGCTATTATTCTTATCAATTTGAATCAGTTTCTTAGAAATGAGACCTTTGTCAGAGAAACTCACTGCACATATTTTTCTGATTTACCTGCTTATTTTCTAATTTTACCTGTACTAATTTCTTTATGTAAAACTTTTTTCATTTCATGTGATTAAAATTTGGCATTTTAAATTTTATGATCTTTTTTATCAGTTGTTTAGCCATGGATCTTTTCCTCTATCAATAGCTCTGAAAGATGATTTCTTCTTTGCTCTTCTAAAATTATTTATGGTATTACCCTATATGTCCAAGTCGTGTAACTATTTGGAGCTTATTTTGGTCAACATTGTGAGATGTTTATCTATGTGTAATTTGTTCCAGATTGCTTTTTCTGAGCAATTTTTTTGAAGAGTTTTTAATCTTAGTAGCTAGAATTTGAGTTTTTCGAACATTAGAGTACTTTTCTTATTTGTTGCTGTATATTGTGTGTCTTATCTGTTTTACTGTTATACCACTTGACCAGTACCAAATAGTTTTGATGGCTACTGCTTTTTGTGGTTTGAGATCTAGTATTTTTAGTCTGGCCTTTTATTTCTCTATATGATTTTCTGGCCTGGCTCTATAAAGTAAACCTTTAGTAGTATGATTGCTTTAGCACTGAATAATAAATTAATTTAGGTAATGTTGTAATATATATTATATTGACTTGGTCTAATCATGAGAAAATAATACACTACAATTATTTAGATCTGACTTTATTTTTATTAAGAGTGTTTGTAGTTGTACTTATTCGTATAGTCTCTGTATGTGGCAGAGATAACTTTATACATCCTGTACTCATTTTAAATGGAATTTCTCTATCACTTTCTACTGGTTTTTGTTGGTAATACACACAAATGCTGATTACTTATGGGTTCAGCATATATCCTGCAACCTTGCTGAAGTTGTTTCAGTTAATTTTTAGTTGACTTTCTAGAGTACTCTAAAATAAAACATTTTATCATACATAAAAAGCAATTATTTTGTTTCCTCTTTGGCCATGCCTATATTTTTCTTGCCTTATCTCTATATCTAGCATTTCTAGCACTATCAGATTTAGTAGTAATAATGGATATTCCTTATTTATGTTTGATCTTATTGGAAAAGTCTCTATTATATATAATGCTAGTTTAGTTCTTGGGTTTAGATAAATACTAGTTATCATGTTAAAGAGAGATTCTTTTTATTCTTATGCATACCAGTATAACATTTTAATATGTTTCGTTTTACCAAAACTTTTTTCTGCATCTTTTGAAATAATCATGTATTTTTGTTGTTCTTGTTATTGATATATATATAGTATTAAGTTTATAGTATTCCTAATATTGAATACTGCATTTCTGGTATAAATATATCCTGCTTGTAATACATATATAGTCTTTGTGATATGGTTATTTTAGCCTCTTTGATAATATCTTATTTTTAAAATTTTTGCTTCTGTATTCATTAGCAATATTGATTTGTAGTTTTCTTTGTTTTGATTCTCTCTAGATCAGATATCAAGACCATATTTGTATCATAGAAGGAATTTTTCTTTTCCTGTTTTTTTTCCAAATAGCTTATGTGATATTGAAATTGAGTTTTCTTCAATTTTTTTGTAGAATCTGATCTTATAGGAGATCATTAATGGCTTGTTCAATTTTTTCCCCCTACAATGGGATTATTTGTGTGCTCTCTAGTTTCTTGTTCTGTTATTCTAGGCATTTTACGTCTTTGTAAGAATTTATCCATTTAATTTATATTGTTGATTTTATTGGAATATATTGGGCAAAATAGTTTATTAATTTCCTTTATTTCTTCATTTGTTGTGGATTTACCTTTTGCATTTTTTGATACTAGTAATTTGGTTTTCTTTTTTAAAAATCAAATTTTTTTTTCTTTCCATTTTTAAATATCTCTGGCTTTTAAGGACTTCTGTTTTGGTGTTTAATTGTGGTTTTAAAAAATTTATTGGTTTTCTAAAGTTCCCTCACCCCCAATTCACTGATTTTTTTTTTCCCTCTGTTTTAATGATGAAAAAAAGATAGAAAATTTTCCCTACTTGGGCAACATCCCAAAATTTTTGGTATGTTTTCATGATTGTCTCGTTGTGGTTAGTTTTAATGAAGTTATCTGTCAATTGCTTGATTTCTTTGTTTTCCCCACCCATTCTTTAGCAGTGTTCAGTGTTGTCTGTCTCCCAATGCCAGTCTACCCTGTGAAAATTACTTACTGTAATTTTTTTTCCCTTGGATTTGGTCTGATGCATTTTTCTACATCTTTTTTGGAGAAATTGTGAGGAGTGCTGGCAGTGTACTGCTTCCTCCTACTCTGCCATCTCTTATCTCTTTATACATTTTCCTGTGTATTCTTTGATTGCAGCTGCTACTTCTTGCTTCTATAGTTGTGCTTGCTTAGAGGATACCTTCCCCTGTCCCCTTTTCTAGTTGGTATTTCTAGTTTGCATCCAGCTTGGAAACCAGATCTTCAGGCTTCTTAGTATTGTGTGTAAAATAAGAGCCTTTGAGTAAGGGCCTTGAGAAAAACTGCCTAAGCTTTTGTGTATAGATTTGGTGCCCTCTATTGGCTACTTTTTCTCTTTTGCTTGCTTTCTTACTCTTAGTTGTGTGCCAGACAGGCAAGGTTTTACTACTGTATTAATTGTGATTAATATCAGCCGCTTTTCACTTTTTACTAAATGTAGTTACTTAACTTTTTGTTATCAGATTTCAAATCAGAGAAGTCTAATGGAGAGAGAAGTGATTCCCCTGGAACAGGGAAAGGTACATCTGGCTCAACACGGATGGTTACAAGATTACGAAATCCAGACAGCAAGCTGAGTCAACTGAAGAGCCAACAGGTTGCTGCAGCAGCACATGAAGCAAATAAATTATTTAAGGAAGGTAGAGAGGTGTGTATCTTTTTAAAAAATTATTTTTGTAATTTAAAGTAATTCTCACTATGTTATCATTTTTTAAAATGGAAGGATAATAAAATTCTCTGTAGGTTGTAGAGATTTGTTGTTGAATTGCTTTTTCCACCTTTAAGTAAATTTGGTTTCTGTGAAATTAAAAGTCTCTTTTTACAGTAAGGTTTGTTGTATACAGGAGGCAGTATGGCAAGATGGAGAGAGAACTGACTTTGAAACTAGGAAGCCTGGGTTCAAGTCCTTCCTCTGGCACATGCTGCCCATGTGACAGGTTGATTAACCTCTCAGTGCTCTCAGCAACCCTGTAACAAAAAGTTGTAAAGAAGGGTTTCCTTGTCTCCAAACTTCCATAGTTCAATAAAAATGCAGTTCTAGGCCCTATTCCTATTACATATCCGTATTCCATCCCACTTTCAAATTAGTTTAATTTTCCATAACCTCACTCAATATAAGAACTCCCACTTTTGAAGTGTTTATGGTTTAGAATTTACTTTGGTTTTCTAATAACTTAAGTTGCCACAAAACCTCAGTATAACATGTTGGGATGGTAATGGTGTTCAGAAACCTTCATATGTTAAACATAATCAGCCCTAGATTATTAATACAATAAGAGGGCCATAAGTGTGGCATCTGAAAAACTGAAGTAGTGAGCTGGTTTCAAGGGGAGATGAATTATAGCTGAACCATTGAGAATTTTGATCCTTGTAGGTATATGATGGGAGATGCTAGTTTTTCAAAATAGTTGAGGGAATTGATAGTACAGTACCCTAGATATAGTTGGAGAATAGGGCAGGGGTATATTGGATCCAGCTTTAATTGTCATTAAAACCAGTTATTAAATTTTGAATATGATTACACCTCAGAAATCAGTAAATGCTGTAAATCAGGGCTTCATTTATTGTTTTGTTCACTGTCTAGAGAAAATGTAAATAATGCAGATTAAATTTAAAAATGTATCACACATTTTTTTTTTGAAAGACAGTTATCAGATATTTACCAGAATGCCACTGGAATAGGATATGCTGTGACATTCTGTGATGTCAACATGGCATTAAGAGCAAGGATTCTCTACTTAAAGGATACAGTAATATCTTTTTTCATAAAGACTTGTGACTCCCAGCTGCTCTGGGAATAGAAGTCATCACAGCCAAATTGTGTAGTGATACACAGAGAGGGGTGGGGTTGGGGGTGGGGTGTTGTTTTTTGATTCACTTTCTGTATATCACTCAGCCTAGAAGTATAGCATTTGCTCACAGCCCAACCCAACTGCTGGTGAGCACAGAAGCATTAACCTGCTCCATTTCTAACCTTAGTGGATTTACTCATCCTTAAGCAGCCTGGTGGCCACCTGCTCCTGGGGCTCACCGTATTGGTGGTAGAATTAGTGCAGATACCTGAATAATTTTAGTCCTGTTACAGCTCACAACTCTTGAAGAGAGGCTGGGCCACCACAATTGGCCAACATTATATTTGACCTGGCACATTTTAAAAAATCCTTTCCAGGTGGGATTGCTCAAAAATATTCTGAAAACCTGTGCACTCTTGGAAGCTATCCAGATTAAAGAATTAAGAGACCAGTATTTTAGTACCAACCCTGCTGCTAACCAGCTAAGTTAGTAACCTAGTCCTTTAGGCTTTTGTTTCTTTATTATAAAATGAAAAGTTTTTATTAAATGACTTCCATGGTTTTTTCTAGCTTTTAAGACTTTGTAATTCTCAGGTGTAGATGGTAAAGTAACAGACCAATAAAGTGTTACAGGTAGCATTTACTGAATAGACATTTCACTAGACACCTTAATGCCTCTGACTTAAAGTATACATTAAAAGCTTGAAGTGCTATCCTTATGTTAACATAATTTGTTGTGTGGTTATTCTTGTTTTACATGTATTTACTTAATTTAATTTATTGTTTAATTTAAAATAGATTATTACCTAATATTTGATTGGAATTGATGACTACAAGTTATTTAAAGGAAAAACAGTTTGTCAAATCAGTTTATATATTCAGTGTGCTTTAATGAAATCTTTTTGCATCTGTTTCCTCGAGTAGGTCCTGGTAGTTAACTCTCAAGGAGAAATTTCACGATTGAGCACCAAGAAGGAGATAATTATGAAAGGAAATATCAACAACTTTTTCAAGCTAGGTCAAGAGGGGAAGTATCGTGTCTACCACAATCAGTACACCACCAATTCTTTTGCACTGAACAAACACCAGCACAGAGAGGACCATGATAAGAGAAGGCATCTTTCACATAAATTTTGCTTAACTCCAGCAGGAGAGTTCAAATGGAATGGTTCTGTACATGGGTCCAAAGTACTTACCATATCCACCCTGAGGTTAACCATCATCCAGCTGGAAAACAACATCCCAGCACCATTCCTGCATCCAAATTGGGCTTCTCACAGGTAACAGAGACTCAAGTCAGCTAACATTTGCCATACTGAGCCTGAGGTCTGGGTAGATCTCAGGGGATCTTTAAACTTGGGCTAAGGAAAAAAAAGTCACATCAGTATCTTTGCTAATCTCTAATTAAAATTTAACATTTCCCTTAGGTATGAAATGTAGACAACAGACATTCCTCAACCTACCAAAAGGGGTCCATGACACACAAAAAGATTATGAAGCCCATCTTTAACAATTGTTGGATTAGTTAATGAACTGAGAAATGTTACCCAAGTTTTAATTGGGTCTGTTTGCCACCAAAGTGTAATTTTTAGATAACATGTCATAGCAGAAAATTCCACTAAGACTGTTTTTGCACTGCTTGACAGAAATGTTTAAATAGAGGTATTCTTATTATATAAAATTATGAATACACTTTAAAATTTTAACTGACAGCAGCTGTTTGTCTCTTTTTATAAAATGTAGGTCAAATTGGATCAAAGCAGTCCAGATGTGTAGCAAACCTAGAGAATTCGCTTTGGCTTTGGCCATTTTGGAATGTGCTATTAAGCCAGTTGTCATGTTGCCAATTTGGCGAGAATCTTTAGGACATACCAGGTAAGGGAAGAAATTCTGATATGTGAATTATAATTTATTCTCTGTTGTAATCCTGATTTGTCAGTAGTGAAAATTAACGTGACTAAAAGGGAAAAAAAATATTTTAATGAGTAAAATACATTCTTTTTTATGTTGTTACTTAAGTCATGCTAGTTTTTTAAGACTAGTAGATTATTAGCAAATTTGCATTCCCCCTACCCACCCACCTCCTCCCTCCTTAGAAACTGTTAATCTAAATTTACTTAGGAAGTAGCAGCTACAGAACATTTTGCACCCTTTGACTGTTTAAATTATTGTGGTATGAAATACTCAGATTTTTTATATATTTTACATGTGTATTGGATTTTAAATGTCTTATTTGAGTGATTGTTATAATTGGATATATTATGTGAACAAAATTTATTTTTTTTTTTAATTTAAAGACTAAAAATAATATAAAAATATATGCAATATTTGGTTTCCAAATCAGCATGTTTAATTCTCTCAGTGGAAAGACTGATAGGGAAGGGGAGATGCAATATTACATTTGACGAGCATTTTGTCATATGAAAGAGGAATTACACTTATTTTTATTGGTACTAGAGGATAAGAATGAGAAAGATAGGTAGAAGTTGTTGAGAAACAGATTTAAACTTGATGTGAGGAAAAACTTAATAAAAATTTGAATTTTCCAAAAGTGGAATGCATTTGCTTTAGGAGATATCCTGTCACTTGAGGCCTACACTGACTAGATCACTACTTATTTAGGCATTTTATAGAAGGTAGTCTTGCTCAGATACAGATTAAATCAGATCACCTCTGACACTCCTTTTAACCAGGGTCTGTGACATAACATGTAACATATATTTCTCCTTCCATATTTTGAGATTTTTTTCCCCACAAAATTCCTACATATAGATATCTTCATTTCTGCTTTGAAATAGCAGTGGCTGTGAGCACCAGACACTTCCCTGAGTGAAAAGAAAGACAGGTTTATGTTAAAGGGGCTCATGGCCTGTTTAGATGAGGTTGGAAGAATAAAGAGTGTTCTCTCCCTGTGAATTCCCAAGTTTTTCCATTTCGTTTTTTTGGACTAAGGTATAGATCCTACCTTCTCTCATTTTAGAATGAAAGTGTTGGGGGGAAACAGAACAACCTATGAATAAATATGATTTATTCTATTTTTTTCTTTTTTAGAGGGGGAAGGGCAAGGCAGTTGGGGTTAAGTGACTTGCCCAAGGTCACACAGCTAGTAGTATTAAGTGTCTGAGGCAGGATCTAAATGCAGGTCCTCCTGTTGGGGGCGGCTAGGTGGTGCAGTGAATAGAACACTGACCCTGAAGTCGGAAGGATCTGAGTTCAAATGCAGCCTCAGACACTTAACACTTACCAGCCGTGTGACCTTGGGCAAGTTACTTATCCCCAATTGCCCTCAAAAAAAAAAAAAGGCAAAATAAATAAACACAGGGCCTCCTGACTCCAGGTCTGGTGCTCTATTCACTGCGCCACCTAGCCACCCCAGTATGGTTTATTCTTGAGAAGTAGCAGCATGTTCTTTTGGATGGGGAGTTGACCTTGGAGTTAGGATGATTTGGGTTCAAGTTTGACATGCCAGCTCTGTGACCCTGCCTGAACAAGTCACTTTCTCAGTGTCCCAGGAATTTTATAAGACCACAAATTTATAGAATAGTTACTGATGTACATGGAGAGGTGGGAGAATTTGAGCAAAAAAAATTTTATTCTTCTAAAAAAATTATCCTGTGATTCTACTATTTTTATCCATTGTATACAGTATATATTTCTAGACTTCCTGCCCAGATTACTCTATCCCCAACAAATTCCACATTTCATTTGCCTTATTGGAAATTCACTTGTAGATCATAGACTCATGGATCCAGATAATACTAGAAGTGTCTTTGGAAGGGACTCTTCATTTTACAAATGATGAAACTTTTAGATTCATAGAAGTTAATTGACTTATTCATATAGAAAAAGTGACAGAGCCAGAATCCAACCTCAAGCCTCGTGACTCCAAATGTAGTGCTTTTCCGTTCCACTAAATCTAAGACAGTAAGAAATTATTAAATACCTGCTGTTTGCTACGTTTTGGGGATATGAAGAGAAAATGAAAAAGAGCTCCTTCTCTTTAGGAATGTGTATTCTTTTGGAGGAGCTTAGGAAATTTCTATGGATTTGTGGAGGAAAAAAAGCTTATCATGTGTATTATTTCTAGAGATATTTTGTATTTTGAGAATTGAAAATGAATTTCAGTTTGTGTCATCTAGACTCACCTGAACCTTAATTTTTGTTTAAAAACATTTTTGTTCTCCTTAGTCTGAGGGTCTAGAAACCTTACTTCATGGTTATTAAGTATCTTAGTGTTATCTAAGTGTCTAGAGACATTGCCCTAGGCCCTGGGGAAGATATGGCTTATAGACTGATGAGGGTCAAATTATATTTTCACATGCATTTATTAGTTGTTCCCTCATCTACCTACCCCTTTCCCCAAAAAAAGTTGGGGTTGTTTTTTTTTTTTTTTACTCTGAGGTGAGGAAACATCATTACCTGCTGAGATCAAACATATTTCCTTAACAATATAGCCATAATTTTTAAAGAGTAGATAAAGATTTAACCACCAGGGAAGGTTATCATAAGCATAGCTTAAACAAAGTAGAAAATCTTAGAGTGTATGGAAGTATAATAAATTGTTTAATATAGAATTAAGAGGGGTAGCTAGGTGGCGCAGTGAATAGAGCACCGACCCTGGAGTCAGGAGGACGTGAGTTCAAATCCAGCCTCAGACACTTAACACAAAAATTAGCCGTGTGACTTTGGGCAAGTCACTTAACCCCAATTGCCCTCCAAAAAGAAAAAAACAAAAATAATAAAATTAAGAGTCATTTACCTAGAAAATATAGTTGCATCTTTTCAGATGGATGACATTAGTGAAAGGACATAAAGATGGAGAGAAATGGGCCAGAGATAGATCTGTGAAGAGCCAGTTTGGCTTGAGAAAACTAAAAGGAGGAGTTGGGTAGTGTAATGAAAAGATCACTGAACTTGGATTCACAAATTTGAGTTTGAGTTTCCATATTTGTTAACTGTGTGGCCTTAGGTAGTCTCCCATCCTTTTAACCTTAGTCTTCTCAATTGTGAAATGGAGATAAAGCAGGTTACATTACCTTTCTCTGGGGAAAGGTGAAGAAAACACTTTGTAAGCATTTAATTGGCTTTAAAGTATATCTAGTTGTTAACTAAGAAGTTATCAGACTAGAAAAGTAGAGTGGTGCTAGCTTTCATAGGGCCTTTAATAGACTGAGAAGTATAAAGTTTAGTGCCTGGTGATTATAAAGCTCATTGAGGGATGTTGAGCAGAGGACTAACATGATGAAAATATACAGTCTTGTGAAAAGTTGGAGGAGAGGGTGAGGAGATAGTAAAAAGGGGAAGACCATTACAAACTCCCTAGATTGCTGCTAGGATTATGGTACTATAAATGAAAAGGAGGAGATGGATTCAAGAAATACTGCAATGATAAAATCTTTAGGATTTAATTATTGGTTGGATATTAAAAAAAGGAATCAAAACTAATGCTAAATTTCCAAACGTGGATTGGGCAAATGGAGCTTCCTTTAGAAAGAACAAAATCAGAAGAAGGAAGATATTTAGGTGAAAAATTAAGCATGGTTTGAACACACATCTAGGTGGAGATTTCCTGTAGCTAGTTGGAGATGTAGATTTGGAACTTAAGAAGAAAGATCAAAGTTTTACTTGACTACACTTATTTGTTACAAGGGCGATCTTTCTGTTTCACAAGGGAGGGGAAAGGTGGAGAGAAAAAGACATGAGTTAGTCAGTAATGATAGAGATGCAAATATAGAAGAAAACAAAAAGTTTAGAAGAAAACACAAAAAGGACAGTTTTGTTACCATTGCATTAAATTTAGTTTTGTTGTTGTTCAGTTATGGTCCATTCTTTATGACCCCATTTGGAGTTTTCTTGGCAGAGATACTGGAGTGGTTTGCCATTTCCTTCTTCAGCTTATTTTACAGATGAGGAAACTGAGGTAAACAGTTAAATGACTTGCCCAGGGTAACACAGTGTTTGAGACAGCATTTGAACTCAAGTCTTCCTGACTCCAGGCCTTGTATTCTATCCACCGTACCACCTACCTTTTCCATTAAATTTAATATATACCTTTAAAAACAAACTATATAAGAGAATTTTATCATTTCATAAATGATTATTTTCTTTGTACATTGAAATGTCTGTGTTTGGTTGATGGTTATTAGGTTCCTAATAAAGAAAATTATTTTAAAAACAAGAAAAGAAAGATAAGGACTGGAGATTTAGATTAGGGAATCTTTAGATGCAGGCAGTTATAGTTGAAGCTTTGGGAGTGAATAAGATTGTTGAGGGAAAAGAGTTTGGTGAAGGAGTTGGAAAGAGGACAGTGGGAGGATCCTTAAAGGGATCCTAGAGAGATAGGTCAGCATATCGTTAACAAGCATATGATTAATGTTGCAAACACTGCAAAAAGATCAAGGGAATAAGGCATGGAAAAGGTTGGTGGCCTTTGAGATTATATGATAGGGTCGAAAACCAGATTTCAAGGAGTCAGTGAAATGATGATCAGTAAGAAAATGGGTGCATTGAATGCAACTAAGAAGTTTGTCTTTTAAAGTGAATGGATTAAAAAGATGATAGGTAAATAAAGTAGAAGGGGCAAAGAAAAAAGTTTTTTAAAATGGGGAAAACCTGAGTATGCTTTTATAGGTCTTGGGAAGGGAGGAGATCAAAGATATAGGTAGAAGAGTAAACATTAACAAGAAATTAGGGATAGCTTTTCCTCAGAGACTGGAAAAGAAAGTAAGTAGCAAGGATGTACTTCGCTTACTGTAAAGTGGTATGTGAAGGATTGAATGTGTGTATTTGTGTAAGCAGAGCTTGATGCTCACCATCTCCTCTCCACTCAATGTCACACCCCCCCCCCCCCCCCAGGTCACCTCTAAGCCTTCCCACAGTATATAATTCAGAGATCATAATAGTCTGGAAAAGTGTAGAGTGACTTGGAATTGGGAGAAACCTAAGTTCAAATATTACCTTGACCACTTAATGGCTGTGTGTCAATGGGCAACTAACTTAACCATTTGGCCTCGATTTTCTCACTTCTAAAATAGGTCCAATAATTGTGCCTACCTATAATTTCTAACCTGAAAAAACATTTTAATTGAACATTTTTAACACTTCAAGAATCCCTTATAATAGTATAATATTTCTGATAAAATAATTTTAAATTCTTATTATTCAAATACATAAACTACCAAAGTCTTTCAAAAGATATTTTGTAATAATATACTGCTTTTTAGATTACACAGAATGACATCCATTGAAAGAGAAGAGAAGGAGAAAGTGAAAAAAAAAGAGAGAAAACAGGAGGAGGAAGAAACAATGCAACAAGCCACATGGGTGAAATATACATTTCCAATCAAACATCAGGTAATTGTCACTAAAATCTTTTAACAGTCATCGGTAAGCATTTATTAAATACCCACTATGTATAAGGTCCTAAGTTAAGCACCAGGGATACAAAGAAGAATAAAACAACCTACCTTCAGGAACCTTATATCTGGAGGAACAACATACACATCTTTAAATTAATACCAAGTAAATCAAAGTAGATTGGGGTGAGAGGAGGCACTAGCATTGAGAGGTATCAGGAATGAATAACCCTGTGTAAGAACTGAACTGAACTTTCAGAGAAACTAGGGATTCTAAGAGGTAGAGGTAAAAAGAAAGTACAGACACATTAGACTGGAGAAAAAGAAAGAATAAGAGATAATATCCAAGAAGGTTTTGAGATACAGAGTAGGGGAGAAGAACTCATAGCAAAAAGGCCTTCATTTTCTCAGTCACATGTGAGGTCCTTTGTTGAAAGGATGGGAAGAATGCTTAAGGATAATAGAGAGTTTGGAACAGCCTCCTTGGAGTATGATTGAGAATCTGTTGAATTACTAAAGTGTGGTATCTTAAAGTATTTTTAATTGTTTCAGAGCCTTCTGTTTTGTAACTTAAGTTTGTAATGTAGACTTTGATCAGTTGACAAAAATAACTGTTTTTAGTCATTGTTATTTATCTTGCAAGTAGTTCTGTTTGATCATTTTCAAGATGTTTTCATCCAAACAAAATGTAAACTACATTATATCTTAATTCTCTAACTTGAGATAACTGTAAGTGCAGCATTTCATGTATAGATAGAGAGTTACTTAGTTACTATGGCAAAGAAATTACTTTCTATTTCTTTTGTTATCTGTATTTATTTTGCTGTCATTGAGAAGGAGCCAGTCATTTCCTTTTTATCTCCCTGTGACCTCCAAATGAGATTCTTCTTTTCTGATCTGTAGTGAAAGAATCAGTTAGATGAAAATATCTGACAAAATATGATCTTATTTAGATAAAACATACAAATATCTTATAAAATGTGTTATTTGTGTTGCTCGATCAAATTAATTCTCTTTTTTTAACAGGTTTGGAAACAAAAAGGAGAAGAATATAGAGTAACAGGCTATGGTGGTTGGAGTTGGATTAGTAAAACACATGTTCATAGGTTTGTCCCTAAATTGCCTGGAAATACTAATGTGAATTACAGAAAAATATTAGACAGTAAGTACCTCAGATTGTTTTTCTATGCTTTTAATTTCTTGCTTATTGAAACCACGTTAGCCATGTCCTAGGTAAAAATTCTTTTCTTCTACTTTCTAAATAGAATGTGTTTTAAATGATTTATTTAATTCATATAGTATAAAAATTACTAAATAAGAAATAAAGGAATTTGGAGAATAGTAGATAGTGCTTCATAAAAAAAAAAAAAGGTGTCCTAAAGACCAGACTACCTAAACAAAATTTGTTCAGGTTATTAAGTTCCAGTAGCACCTCATTGATTCTGATGCTCCTTCTGTCAACAGTCAAGAGTCAGCAGGTGGCCAAATAAAACTTAAGAGCAGCCACAATGACACAGGTTCATTCATTTACTTGACTTGTAGCAGAGCCTCTCAGAAACACTGACCCCATTTACCTCTAACAAGCTTGTTTCTGAACAAAACAAAAGCTACTTATTTTGTGGACCTGTAACATATAGAATGATATATAGAAGATTGATAGAAATGGGCAAGAAGTAACACCTGACAGAATTAAAAGAGACAGGAGCTCAAACAGTGAAGTAACCCTAAGGTATATTTAAGTAGACAGGAGCCTACATCCCTATATACCTTGTTAGTTCTGTGGTTTAGCATGGTACAATAATAAATGTTTGTAACAGTGGTATCAAGAAAAAAATTAAATGATGTTTATGTAAAAGGTAAGTATACAAAACGTTTTAGGAAAATTTCCATCAAAGTAGTTAATTATGAAGTTAAAGAATATAGAGGAGTAAGAATAGTATAGCTAATAATAATAGCTAGCATTTAAGGATTAAGCATTAAACATTTAAGCCAAAACTAGTGTTTTAAGTGCTTTGTATATGTTCATTTATTTGATTCTCAAAATAACCCTCTGAGGCAGGTGCTATTATTATCTGTATTTTACAGATGAAAAAACTGAGGTTCTGGGTCAAACAGCTAAATGTCTGAACAGAATTTTAATTCTATTCTCCCTAACTAAAATCTAGAACTCTGACACCTAACTGGAGTATATCATTATTCTTTCCCTAAAGATCCTGAATAAATGAAGTGTTACTATATTTTATAGCAGCCTAGTAAATATTGTTCTTTATAATGTGATTTTATAGTAGAACGTTAGCTATGTAATGTAATTAGCTAACATTTATATGTAAAGAATATTTTACAAGATGTTTGGGCTTGTGTTAGCAGGTGGAATGGTGTCAGCTCAGTGTTATGTTCTCTAGCTACTAAAGTGGCCTCAAAAGTGACTCTCAGTGAAATTGTGAAGAAAGTTTGATTTTTATATATTGAAATGTTGGAAACATGATCTGTTTGTCTTAAAGTGCTATAATTTTGCATCATGGCACAGACTCTCATAAGTAGTAAGTGTGCAATATTTGATAATCATAGTCCATTACAATCTAAGGGACCATCCAGATTCTTTTGTTATTTATTATATGAGCTATTCCAGTAAATCACTCAACATATGGGAATGTTCTTTTTTGTCATGAAGAGATGTTTTATTATGAATATATATGTTTTAGTGAGATTTTACTTAGATATAAACTGGTTGTCTATTCAAGGTTGTCCAGGATATCTTCTCTCCTCCCTCCTCCCCCCTCACACTTCCCCTTTACTTCCCATAACCTAATTCCCAGTAGTGAAGTAGTGCTATCTAGTTGTATTTTGACATTCTTTCCACTCATGCCTTGAGCCAGCACAACTTCTCCAGGATGGCAGCAGTGGAATGAAGCAATAACATGGAAGTTATTCAAAGGGACAAGCTACATCGAGCTGCTTAGTTGTCACAGTGGTGGAATACCTTTTTTTATCGTATGTTAATAAACTACTATCGTGGTAGATCGGCAGTTACTATATGATGTAAACACTAATAGATTTAAAGGATAATACGCTACTTAATATTTATATTGTATTAATATTATAAAGGAGCATATCTGTATGTTTGGGAAGTTATCAATTATAGCCATTGCAAATACATCAATAATTTTTAAGCATATAGAACACAAGGAAAAAAAGAGGGGAAATGCCTTCATTTTTAGACTTTAGGAAATGACTTTTTCAAAAAGTTTACATATTCTCATCAACCAACCATGAATTCATTTGACAAAATAAACATTTTCTTTTGATTGTCTGATTTGTCGTGATTAATATAAAAGGGGCCAACACTTACACACAATTGTTGGATTTTTCAGTAATTTAAGATTATTTAGTGGAACCAGGTTATTTTTTAAATAAAAATGATCCAAGTGAGGAATATGTCACTTTAGCGCGAATTATTGGTGCAGGTCAGTTGCATTTGCCTTGCATTCGCTAGTTAAGTAGACACAGTAGAACTGTAAATTACCTGAAGATTCTTGCCCCCATTTCCATTTCCTTCTCTTCCTTCTTACCTTCACTGGTGCTTCCCCTTGCTTCCTATTGTCTTCATGGAATCTCCTCTCCTTTGTATATCCAGAGCCCTCCATCCCCACCTGCACCCCCCCAAAAAAAACACAGCTGAATTATGCTGTTCTTTGAACAACATCATAGTATTCTTTTACTACAGAATATATGACAGAGCATTTCTTCCACAATGTGTTTGCATTTAAATAGGGGATTAAAATCAAAAGAATATTTGTAGTTTCAGTCCTCAGTACATACAGATTTTTGTCATCTCTAAAATCATACCAAGTAGTCAGTCACTACTGTTCTGCTTATGCTAAAGGCTAGACTTGTTTTATAGATTTGGGGGAGGGAAATGGTAAAACAAACAAAAAAAAAACCGTACCTGTTTTGAGCAAAATAACAGTATAAAGTGCTATAAATTTTTCAAATTTAAAAAATAAAGATAAATTCATTATGTCCATCCATGAGTATTTAATACTGAATGTATTTTAATGTATTGTTAAATACTAAGAGACTCTAGTATATAAATGGTTTTGATTCACAGTGAAAAAGAAACATTACACTATACCAGATACACAAAAATAAATGTGTAGAATTATTAAAATACTGGTAGTATCTCATTATTTTAATATTTGGTTCTTTCTAGCCAAAAATCTTGACACTGGTGAAAATGAGTGTGAACTAGATAAAAGAAAAAGTTTAACACGAAGTCAAACAAAAGTAAAATTAGAGACCAACCCTCAGAAAAGTAAAGCAAGTGATTCAGAAATGCTACAAGAAATAGACCAAATTGAAACGGAAACTCCAAAAATTTCCGAGATGAAAGACCAAACTAAAGAAGAAAGTACAATGCTTAAAGAAAAACTTGAAGTTGATAGGACCTCTTCACATGTAGTTGCTACAAAAGGAAAAGGTATGGCAATGATTATTTGTATTTTTAATACAGATGTGTGAATATGTATGCATATGTAAATATATTTCAGGAATCTATTATTTCACTTCTCAAATGCTCCCTGCACGTGCAGGGTTCCATCTTCCCTGTTATTTAGTAGTTGGTCTTTGGTCTTCAGTAGCTTTGTCCAAAAGTTGATTATCCTGATGCCAGCATTGTAGTGAGATCTATATGACTATGTCTGTGTCTGTGATTACACAAAAGTACGTATGCACATATACATATATGGATAAAGAGAGAATATTGTTTTTCTTAAAGTGTATGTGAGCTTGAAAATAAAAAGAAACTTTTTTAACCAGCTCCTAGCACAATGCCTGAATACATTGTAGATTCTTAATAAAAAAAACTTTTAGATTGGTTTCTAAATCTTATGTGAAAATATTTCTTTGTATGCAAAAATATGTAATGTACTAATTTACCAGTGAAATTTTAAAATCACGAAGTTCTGACTTAAATTATAATAATATGTAGATTAATAAGTTTTTTTAGAAATTTGCTTTTCCAAATTCTGCAATGTATTCATGTGCCAAGGACTTGAATATTTCCTATTTCACACTAGAATGAAAATAAAGAAAATGAGTCAATATAAGAAGTAAAGCTATATCCATAAATAGCACTATTATTTATATATTTTAATACTAAAATTTTTATAAATATGAATGTTTTTGATTCACAGATGAGAAAGGAATACTTAATTCTGAAAATGATAAACCTATCAAGGAAGAACCAATGGAGATAGATGAAGTAAAAACAGATTCATCTGCAAGATGTGAGGAAAATTCTTTTAAAGCAGATGTAATTAATGTCAGTGAGGGTTTTCATCTAAGGACTAGTTACAAAAAGAAAGTAAAATCATCCAAATTAGACGGATTACTTGAAAGGAGAGTTAAACAGTTTACCTTGGAGGAAAAACAGCGCCTTGAAAAAATGAAGTTGGAAGGAAAGACTAATGTGGGTCCCCTGAAAAGCATGGCTGAATCACGTGTATTAATGAAAGCAAAAGAGGGAGGTCAAGCCAGCGTGGCTGATCAGGAGAAAACACAAGGTTCAAATAGTAACAGAACAGAAGATCTGGTTCAAGAATGTTCACAAAATAATGAAAACTCTACTGTTAGGATTAGTGGCTCTGATGTAACTTACACAGATAAACATTCCACAAAAGGTCAGGTACTAGAAAAAGTGGCCATTCAGAGCCCAGAACCAAACTTCCAGAAACAAAATTCTGTCATCAGTGATGTATCCGAACTTGCAGGTGCTGATAAATGTCCAGAACAAGACAGGCATAAAACAGAAGAACATGATACCCCCAATGTGGATGACCAACCAGTCAGTCAAGATGAAAAATGTATATTGGCCACTAAAAAGGAAAATAATTTCCTACCAGTAAACACCACTGTTTCTCTTCCTGAAAGTGTTTCAGAACCAGTGGTTCACGAAAGTACCTGTGCCACAGATGTTCCAGCTACCTCTGAAGCAACAGCTTCGGGAGAACAATACGGAAAACAGGCATGTGACTCTGAAAATAATAGCACTGTGGAAAAGAGCTCTGAATCTGTATTCACTCAGGACAGTAAGGAGGTAGATGTGTTTGCTCCGAACAGCCATAAAAGTAATTTAAAATGCCCCATAGGGAGCCAGGAACAAGTTCTTGAAGGGCTAAAGTTAGTTTCAGACATGTCTTCTGAAAAGCAAACTCTTGAACCCAGAGAAAGAGCCAGTGATGACATGTTACACTGTAAAATAGCTGAAGCTAATGGTGAAAAACCAAGTCAAGGGCAGAAATTAGAGAGCTCAATGAATAAATGTCATCATCAAATAAATCTAAAGAACATAATAGACAAAAAGAATAGTGAAAATGGAGATACTGAGAAAAAGGGAGAGAAAGAAATAGCAGCTACCTTTCAGATTAATGGGAAAGGTAATGAATTCAAGGTATTTTCAAAAGATGAATACATGAACGAGATCTCTGATAGTAAGGTAGGAACTGGTAATGTTGAACCAAAGGCTAATAGTATTAAAACAATTCCTGAACATGAGATCAAGCCGTTAATTGTGAAGGAAGCTCCCGTAAAGCCATTCATGAATGGAGATGTCATCATGGAAGATTTCAATGAAAAAAGTAATTTGAACACAAAATCATGTTTACTTAGCTCTTCAGATATTGATGGTAAATACCAAGGTAACATGGAAAATCTAACATCAATCAAAGGACCCAAGAGTATGCAACATTTGATTGAAAAACACCATTCTATTGAAAAAGCTGCTTCTGTTGATGGTCCTTCCATAGCACCTTCACCATCATGTAAAGAGAGTAGCTCAATTAATCAAGTAGAAAATATGGAGGTTGAAACCTCAGAAGTTAAAAAAGTTCCCCCATCACCTATTACTTCTGGTGAAGAGTCTAACCTAAGTAGTGATTTTAATGATCAGAATGGTCTGGCTGCTAACAAAATGGAAAATGGAAATGGAAATGCAACAAGAAAAACAGTGATCACAGAAGTTACCACAACAACATCAACTGTGGCCACAGAATCAAAAACTGTGTTTAAAGTTGCAGAAATATTAGCTTCACAAGGCAATCGGCAGTCAGTGGTCTCCTCTACTGAAAATTGTGCTATGTCCACTGTAACCACCACCACTACTACTGTGACAAAACTGAGCACACCCACTGCTGGCAGCAATGTGGATGTCATCTCTGTGAAGGAACACAGTAAAACTGTTGTTACAACAACAGTCACTGATTCACTGACCACTCCAGGGGGCACATTAGTAACATCAATGACTGTGAGCAAAGAATATTCTACAAAAGATAAAGTAAAATTAATGAAATTTTCCAGACCTAAGAAGACCCGTTCTGGCACAGCTCTGCCATCCTATAGGAAATTTGTTACCAAGAGCAGCAAAAAGAGCATATTTGTTTTGCCTAATGATGACTTGAAAAAGTTGGCCAGAAAAGGTGGCATTCGAGAGGTACCTTGTTTTAATTACAATGCGAAACCTGCTTTGGATATATGGCCATATCCATCTCCAAGACCTACTTTTGGTATCACATGGAGGTATGTGTTTTAAAAACCATTTGGAGAAATGAGTAATTGTGGGGATTTAAAAAATTCATTTGAATAAATGAATTACTATAATTAGACTACAGAACTACATTTTAATTGATAAACATAGAAATAGTAATGTAATGTATTCTAAAAGAATTCAGACTCAAAAAGCTAGCATTCACAAACCAGCAAAGACTTGCTGAAGGGTCAGGGTATTTGGAACTCTAGAAATTAATCTCACCTTCACTTTAGGAGAGCAAAAGAGAAATGTCAAGCTAGGTTGCTTCCATAGTTTAATTTCCCAGGTTGCTGCCATTTATTTTGTACAGTGACGAAATTATTCTTATGAAATCAAGTTATTATACATTTCTGAAATGTTACTACCTTATTTCTGTTAAGTAATGCAGAAAAAAATAATAAAAGTCATTTGAAATATTTTTGAATCATTAAAAGGAAATCAGTATGCTGGAATGGTAACACCCAAATTTTTTCACAATAAACACTCCTTCAAGTTCTCCAATATTTATTTCCAAAACAACTCTTAAGATTTTTCTTGCCCTTGTAGATTCCTTTGAGGTTTATTTCCAGAAGTACTCCTTATTTAGGAATTTCTTACTCTAGACATTGTTTCTTGGAGCAAATTGTCGCACATGATTTTGAAGTTTATAAACTCACCATGTGTTAGAACTGGAAGGGATCTTAAATGACCTCATTTAGTTCAATACTCCTATTTTGAAGATGAGGAAACTAAGGTCAGTTTGGGTGTTTTACCCAAAGTCAGACGTTTAATAAATGGCAGAGCTGAAACTACCCTTTTTTCTAACTCCCAGTTCAGGGCTGTCTGTTACACATTTCATCTGCACTTCCCTCTTACTTGGCTGCTGTGCTTTTTCCCTTTGTTAAATGCTACGCCCTTGAGCTCTTTTTCTTTCCCTTCTTTTTAAAACTCTGAAGGGTGGAAAGTCTACATAATGGAAATTCTCGTGTAGCTTTGGTTGTTCAGTGAGACATGCTTAGGGTACCAGGGTACATATTAGTTGCCATTAGGAAGCTTTTGTACATAACTCTGTGTGCTTCCATTAATTACAGATGTCACTTGAGTAATTTATTCGGTAGGTCTCTTGTCTAAGTTTTCAGTCCTTCATAAATTAAAAGTATTAATTGTTTTCCTTCCCACTGGAACTCAACTAGTCCTTGAAATGGAATAACATAAAATAAGTGCATATCAGAGCTCTATATAGTGTAATTATAATTTATTTCAGTTAATAATATCATCTTTTATTAATTGATAATACTTAAACCAAATTTTTTATAGCTTGCCTTTTGATTTGGATTAAAATATCATCACTCCATTACACATTCAATAGAGACAGCTGAAAAGTACAATTTCTCTGCAGGGCCTGCAGTGAAGGATTTGCAGAATCCTGCAGGGAATCAAGGAAAGCTTCATTACAATTCATGGATTTGTAGGATTACTCTGCACTTTTCAGCTGTCTTCATTGAGAACGGTCTCAAAAATGTATCCTTGACTGTCCAGCAGGTAACCTCTTTCCCACTGGAAAAGTTACAATGTACAGATATTTGAATTTTTTTTTTAATGACCACCTGGCAGTTGTTGAGGCAAAACTTTGTTCTTAACTAATCTCATAGATGAATATTAGGATCTGCTGGAATGCTGTTTCTCTTAGCTGCCCAAAATAAGTACTGTTAGTTGCCAGATTTTGAGAGCCTTATTTTATATTGTGTTAAAATACAAATTGTGGGGATAATTGGTATTCATGTATGTAATTTCTGTCCACATTCTCTTTGTAGGTGATTAGGAAACGTGGAGATCTTTTAAAAAAACAAAAACAAAAAACCAGCCTAAATTAAGAACAGGTGGCATGAGACTAATTTTTCCTTATTTAATCAGTTTAGTAAATTAGGAGAATCTATATATAAAAGTTTGCTTAGATTTTAATGCAAAGCATTTGATAAAAGTTTTTTGTACTATTCTTATGGAAAAATAGTAGAGGTATTTGGTCCAGTCAGTTGAATTAGATGGATTCAGAACTGGCTGTGAATGGTCAAGACTCCAATAATAGCCTTATGGGTTGGTGTAATCTTGGCAGAACAACTCCAGTGATGCACAGTGAGATCTGTGCTTGGCCTTGTGTCCCTTAACATTTTCATCAGTTGACTTGCATAAGGGGGATAATCTAAGCTTTCACATATGTAAAGTCACAAAGTTGGGAGGGATAACTAAAACACTGGGTGACAGCATCAGGATCCAAAAAGATCTTACTAGACTAGAGTACTGGGATAAATCAAATAATGTGAAATCCATTAGGTATACATTACCCTTGGATTTAAAAAATCAACTTCACAAGTACAAGGTGATATAGACAGAAATTTGTCTGAAAAACATCTCTGCATTTCAGTGGTCTGAAAGTTCAGTTATCAGTTAGTGATCCTGACACATGGCATCAAAAAAACTAATGAAATCTTGGACCATAGTAATAGAAACATAACATTCAGGAATAAGGATGACTTGTAGTCTATCCCAGTTGGACTGCCTCTGGAATATTGTTAAAGATTTTAAGAGGATATAAATAAACTGGAAACTTTTCAAAAGAGGGTTGGTATAGTGAAGGGATTAGGGTCCATTTCATATGAAGCTTAGTGGAACGAATGACAGTTATTTAGCATGGAGAAGAGAATACTTACTGGGAGAGCATGACAGGTATCTTCAAGTATTCAAAGACTTATAATGTTGCAGGGGGGGTTGGACTTGCTCTTTTGGGCACCAGAGGGCAGAATTAGAAACAATGAATTGAAAAGAAGTTGCAAAAAAGGGCAAATTTGGATTTGATGTCAAGAAGAACTTGCTAGTGATTAAAGCTGTCCAAAAGCAAAATGGGCTACTTGAAGAAGTAATAACCTTCCTTCAAGATTTTGCAGCAGAGGCTGTATGATAGGTTTTAGTAAGAATTCCTTTGGAGTATGGAGTATGTTGAGTGTCCATGAGGTCTCTTTCTACCAGTTCTCTGATAAATGAAATCTCTCAAAATACTAATTCATTTACTGAATTTAAAAGAAATGTCAGTTCTTATTTATTTGTACTAAATCAAGTATAATCTAGAAGTTAGAGTTGTTTTTGGAATTCGTTCTTATGTTGATATTAGAGTATGTCTAAAATTCTAGGTAAAGAATTAGCAACCTCTAGCGTCTGTCCTGGAACATAAAGTGATTCTGATTGGCATAGTCAGGATTGGCCTATACGCAGTGGTGGAGCAGATGAAACTTCAGTGCCTTGCCAGCTTCCTGTCAATGCCCTTTTCCTTCATCAGGCTTAATCTTCTGCCTTCTTTTCCAGTGTCCCTTTTTTTCTGTCTACAACTAATTCTCCCCACTCACTAAAAAAGTGCTGGGTGTTGAAGTTACAGAAATATTTCTATTGTAAAAGAGCCTCTTTAGAGCAGGTAATAATAAGGTTGTAGGAAATACATAGGAAGAATACTCCCCACCCCTTTTTTTTCCCCTAATCATAAACTATTATTACTGATCATCTTTGATAGCTTTACAAGCAGCCTCTTAATGGGGAAGAAAAGAGTCATTTATAGGTGGTCAGTTCTACCCTTATCCCCATATAAAGAAATTTCCCAGCCACATCTTCACCTTTGTATAAAGAGAATAAATGAAGAGGATTATGCCATCTCTGAAAGGCTGTTAACTCTTCTTCTAATCTACTTCTTCCTGTAACAAAAAGGGGGAGTGGCACTAGATTGGG
This sequence comes from Pseudocheirus occidentalis, assembly GCA_028646575.1. Taxonomy (NCBI): domain Eukaryota; kingdom Metazoa; phylum Chordata; class Mammalia; order Diprotodontia; family Pseudocheiridae; genus Pseudocheirus; species Pseudocheirus occidentalis. Next base: position 178,160,880 of record CM053593.1, read on the forward strand.
CAGACCTGACTTTAATTAAACTGGACAAGCTTGTGGATTTTCCAGTTTATTCCTTTCTCTGTGCCTTTGCACAGGCTTTCTCCCATGCCTGAAATGTGCTTCCTCCTCCTCTTAATCATCAAGCGTTTTAGCACAAACTCTCTGCTAGACACTGCTCAGTTATCTGCCTCTTAGAATCTATGGTGTTCCTCAATGCTTTGCTCAAAAATCCCACATCCTACATAAGGCCTTTACTAGTCTCTACCTCGCCTCCCTGCCCCCAACATACCTTGTATTTATTTTACATAAACTTATATAAGTACTTGTTTTTTTTTTAATAGAAAGTAATCTCCTTTAGAGCAGGGACTGTTTCATTTTCATCTTGGTGTTCCCAATACCTAGAGGATAGAAGACTCTTAATAAATATTGGTTAGTTGGTTTGTTCATTCATTATCTAACTTTTTCATGTTTCCAACAAGCCAACAAGAAAGGCTATGAAAAGTTGCTCTTATTCTAAGCTGTCCTGATCTACTGTTTTTCTAGTGGGGGTAGAAAACGATGTAGGGTTTTTTTCCCTCCAGTGTCTTCTTTGGTAGGCTGTATGTTAGCAGCTAACATAGTAGTCCATGGTAATTAATCAATAGTGGGCTTAATTAAAAGGAGGAGGTGAACAAGAATCGATGCTATACATTCAGTTTTTAGAGCTTTTAATCTTCATGAGCATTTAATCTTGCATCTTTGTGACATGAAGCACATTGTAGTAATGTAATTTGTTTTGAAATAAATGTTTTAGGAGATACTTTAAGTCATTTAAATTTCCATAAATGTTTAGCAGTTTCACATGCAAATGATTATTTGAACAAGACTCACTTTTGTACCACCATTAGTAACTAGTTTAATATTTCTCTAATGACTGTCTTTGAGGACTCCCTAGACACTAATGTTCCATAGATATTGCTACATTAGGATTATCTGGTATCTAATAGTTGATAGGTGTTAGAGGGCTATAAATAAGATGTCTGTTGATCTTTGAAGTTCATTGGGTTCAGAGAATTTGTGTAGCAAACCTTTTTCACTCAAAATTAGTATTTCAGACAATTTTTTTCTGCCATCACTGCTACTCTAGTTACTTTTGGTCTGATCTAAATGCATTTGTTTCCTCTGGGTTTGCTCCTCTAAATTTTTTTGTCTCCCTGTTTCATAGGGGTTTTTTTTGTAATCCATTTTAAATATGTATAATCTTAATATGGAATTAAGTTGTGTTGTGCTAACTGTACAATAGATTTATCAATTCATGTGGACCATAATGTCCCTTTGGCATTAGAAGTTAAATATTTTGAGTTGTCTATGTAAAGGTATACTCATGAAACCTTTTACCTCTTCCCAATCAGTATGAATCATCCAATAACGTTTATTGATCATCTAATTTATATGAGTCTCAGAGATGTTTGGTTTTTTTTTAAGATAAGACAGTCCCAGCCCTTAAGGACTTATAATCATTAAAATAGGAAAGAATTTGACAAGAACACAGATATAATGCTAAGTAGAGTATGAAAATGTTTTATAGTATACTAAATATTAAAGTTAAAGGAAAGAGAAGTCAGTCCCCTGGTCTTGTAGGGTAGCTTACTACCCAAAATGTTTGAGAAACTATATTATAGATGAGAAAGAACTGGAAAACTCTTTAGTTTCATGAAGTTTACAAGTTGTGGTTTCTTTGGCCTTTATTTCAGATACAGACTTCAAACAGTAAAATCATTGGCCGGAGTAAGTCTTATGTTGCGGTTACTCTGGGCAAGTTTAAGGTGGGATGATATGGCAGCCAAAACTCCTCCTGGGGGAGGGACTACTCGAACAGGTAGTACATTTTTATACATTTTTGTTTGCTTAAACTTTAGTATCAAAGTTAAATGATAGTGAGACTTGATTTTAAGCATGTCTTGTACTTGCTTTAAAAATTAAAACGCTTATTTGTTTTAAAAAATTTGAGTTTTATAAACTGAAGTTTACATTGTGTCATCTAATCCATCTAATCTTTCTGTATCTAAATTGTCGTGAGTTATTTATGATGTATGAAACAATGTGGATAAAAAAAGTTGCATTAAAAAAAAGGAAAAATTACTTGTTACTGGGAATCAAACTTGTCTGTAACTAGGATACTCATACCCACTTTATATCTCACTTTACCAAAAGTTTTCTGTTCCTTTCCTCCATTACTACCAGTTGCCTTCTGGTAACATCCCTTCATTTAGAAACAAGTCCACAGTTATAGAGGAGATGGAAGTCGGCTGCATGTGGCATTTCCTTAGTCATTATGAAGCTTATGATACACATGCTTTTGAACAATAATGTTTCATTATGACCGCTCCAGAAGGGGCTTCCCCTGACCACTCCATATCCTAAGGAACTTTATTCAGTGCTCTTACTCAAACACATCACTCCATTCCCTCGTGCTCTCATTTCACCACCTGCTAGTATGAATTCCCATGTATTCTGTATATCTTTTGTGTAGACCTAGTTACTTACGTGCTATCTCCACTATTAGATACTGATTTTCTGGAAGTCGAGACAGTTTTTGATGCTTTTCTCTCCAGTGCTGGGTATTGTGCCTGGGACATAGTAAGCATTTAATAAATGCTTTTTGATTGATTGGTATAGTATAGTTGACAGGGTACTGAGGTGGACTCAGTATATTGGAAAACTTAAATATCTTGATATATGATAGTTCCATTTCACAGAAATATTGTGTTTCATTTGGGTCTGTGAAGTGCCCAGTACTGGCATCAGCCAACATCTGTAGACTGGCAGTATATAAAGACTCTGTCAGATATTTTATACTTTAGCTTACCTTATTTCTCACTCATCTTCAGTTCTTCCCTTCCACTTTCCCTTAGACTTTGCAGAAGTTTTCCTCCTTTTGAAAATATAGACTTTTTGTTTTTACATCATGTTTATTTCCAGATGTATTCCTTCTGTCTCTAGTGAACTTTTCCTTGTAACTTAAGACTAAGAGAGGGCTCAGCAAAAATAACACAACAGTCCTGACAGACAGTACAATATTCCACACGCTAGACACGACAAAGATGATGTTTTAGTAAGCAATACTTTCCATATATTTTAAATTGTAATTAATCTTACCTTCATTCAATCTCCATAGAAACATCAGACACAGAAATTACAACGACTGAAATAATTAAACGGAGAGATGTTGGTCCATATGGCATTCGATCAGAATATTGCATCAGGAAAATCATTTGCCCCATTGGTGTTCCAGAGGCTCCAAAGGGTAACGAATTTTTTAAAACAACTGTGCATGAATATTTAATTGGCCTAACTTCCCTCAACTTTTTTACTTTCTCCATTGGCTCTCATGTGAATATTCCTGTATAATTTGTTTCTATAGAAGTGACTCTTAAAAGGATTTTACACAAAGAGAATTGGTTTTACATGCATAAAGAATGCTTTAATTCTTACGGTGAATTCCCATTATGTGTATAGCCTAACAGGACAGAAGAATATCAGCTAGACAACAAAATTTTTGAGTACTTGTGTACAAATACTTCTACAGGCTCTATGTAAGATACAGAGAATTATACTATAGTAGTAAGTCAACAAAGAAGAGATATCACAGTGATATGTGTCATTGTCAAATTTTATCAGATGTTAAGACCTGTAAGAAACAGGAATATATTTAGGGATTACAGAAAGACTTACTAAAATAACATTAAAGTGTGGCAAAGAATTGGAAATTAAGGGGATGCCCATCAATTGGGGAATGGCTGAATAAGTCGTGGTATATGAATGTAATGGAATACTGTTGTGCTGTAAGAATTGAGGAGCAGATGGACTTCATATTTTCCTGGAGAGGCTTATACAAACTGATGCTGAGTGAGAAGAGCTGAACCCAGAGAAATCAGTACACAATTATAGACACAACATATGTGTGATGACCAGCTTTGATAGACTGGATTCTTCTCAGCAATGCAGAGTTATAAGATAACTTCAGAAGACTCATGATGGAGAGAGATGTCTACTTTCAGAGAAAAAACTAGAAAGAACAGAGTTTGAATACAAATTGAAGCAAACTACCTGCTCTCTTTCTTTTTCTTGTTTGGTTTTGTTTCCTCTTTTCCATTGTTCATTCCATCTGTTATAATCCTTCTTTATAACCTGACTAATGTCTAATGTGAAAATATTTGCAGATCATGTACTTGATTGCATTCCGCCATGGGGAGAGGGAGAGAGGGAAGAGGAAAGGGGAGAAAATTTGAAACTCAAGGAATTGTGGAACTGAATCTTGTAAATAATCAAATTTTAAAAGACAAAAAATAATTTAAAAAATTAAAAAACTAAAATAATATAAAAGTACTATGGCAAAATTACATCTATTTGGAGGTAATCAGTGAAGGCTTCAGAAGTGGCAGTTCATTTGTTCCTTGAAGTGTGGGGATGATTTCAGTAGCTGAAAATATTTTGGGAGAGTTTTCCAGGAGAAAATCTAAACTAAAATGAACAGAAGTGCTAGAGTGTGAATGTAAGATATTGACAAGAAAAAAAGATCAACTAGCAGTGTTTAAAGTTATATGGTTTAATTTGTCCTGATTTCTTTTCCATCTAAAGAAACTCCTACACCTCAGAGGAAAGGGCTTCGATCAAGTGCACTGAGGCCAAAGAGGCCAGAAACACCTAAGCAAACAGGCCCTGTTATAATTGAAACCTGGGTAGCAGAAGAGGAATTGGAGTTATGGGAGATCCGGGCATTTGCAGAAAGGTAACTAGATTAATTGTTGATCATACAATAAAAAAGTATAATTTTAATTTATTAAGTATGCCTTTGTTAATTTATTCCATTTGGTTTTTTTAATGGTAGATATTTGCTCATATTTAGTTCTTTAAGAGCTTATATTTTCAAGTTATCGACTTAAATTTTCTATTTTGATTATAGTCCTATATTTAATTTTTGTAGTATTTTTGAAATCAGTTTTGTTCCATGATCATCCAAGTAGCATTTAATGTTAAAAACCTACAAGTATAGTGATCTCATATATTTTTCTTTTTTTTCTTCAGAGTGGAGAAGGAAAAGGCGCAGGCAGTTGAGCAGCAGGCTAAGGTTAGTGAACAGAAGAAGGCCGAGGAGTTCAAGGCCCAAATGGAGGCTCAACTAAAACAGCAACGATTGGCTGCCCAGCAGGTGGGGGAGCTGTTACTAGTCCCACCTGTCAACGAATTTGCATCATTACCTAAAATGCATGCATACGAACTACGGCATTGAGTACTGGGACTGTGGTGTTTGGTTTGAAGCAGCATTTATTTGTATGAATGAAACACTCAAATTCACTGTCTGAAAACAATCCTTGGTTTACTAATGTACATCTATCTGAATAACATACGAAATGAGAATTTTTTTTTGTTCTCTTTTTTAACCTGCTAGTTTTATAAAGTCTTTTTTAGTAGCTTTCTAAGACCCAGTTTCTCTGTTAAGAAGAGCATACAAAAACCACCGTATGAGAAAAATCCTGTAGTCTATTGAAGATCCAAATACAAAAACCAAATGGCTTATAAAAAAAAATCTTACTAAATCAATTATTTCTCATTATAAGACCACTGTATAACCAACACTGATCAGCAGCACTACGTAGTACTGTGAGACTATCAGTAGTTCAAACGGTGTTTGCTAGTAGGAATGATACAAGTTCCCATCCCAATAGGATATATTGGTCTTTTAGAATGTAAGAAGAACCAGACTAAATGCAAATAAACTTGAAATTTATTTGTGTTTCTAATCACTTTTAAAAGTCATTTTTGAACACAGTAGTATAAGAAGTCTAGAAAAGATTTTGATATGTTTCAGCTTGACTGAATGTGAATTTACTTCCTACAATAACAGCTATAATAATATTGACATGCATTTTATTATTCAGTAAATTAATATGGAAATTAATTGAATATGATTTGAAGTTTCATCTGGGACCGTTCCATCAGTGAACAGCAGAGTGTCCTAATCAACTATAAGATTACTAATGCCAGTTGTCATTTTCAATGTTTATTTTCAGACTGAGAATTTGAAGAGTTTATTCATGTGGAGAAAATTTCTACCATTTGAGTTTCCTATTATTTGAAGTAGACTTTGGCTTTTGAAAAATATTAAGTAAGATGTATACCTAGAATCAGATAGGAAATGGGTCATATTTTCAGGTGTTTGATAGTTTACAAAAGGAATATTTGAACTGAGGTTCTTAGCTTAAGAAGGAAACTAATTTGGAGACCTGTGAGCCTATCTTTGATTTAGAAAGCTATCTTATTAATTTTTATTTCCTTTGCTAACTTTGGTAGAAACGATTGGAGCAGCAGAAACAGCTACCAGCAGTAATTGCAGCCTCTACTACTACTTCAACAAACAGTACCACCAACACAGTCTCCACCCCCCAGAAAGTTGTGGTAGCCCCTATAAGTGGCCCAGTTACCACTGGAACCAAAGTAGTGCTCACAACTAAAGTTGGATCTCCAGCCACAGTGACATTCCAGCAGAACAAGAACTTCCATCAGACATTTGCTACCTGGGTTAAACAAGGCCAGTCAAGTTCAGGTAAACTATTGTCATTAAGTGAACTATTAATTTTACTTCAGAAAAATATCTTCCACTTCTACCTACTGAAATCAAATATTGTTTGGAAGTTAGCATTTCTCTAGGCACTGTTTGAATAAACAAGCCTCTTAAAATTTAGGTAAGCTGGTATTTAATGTCAGATACAATCTGTGACTTGGCCCATATTCAGTGTCTTCTCATCTTGTTAACACCTGCTAAAGTTTATATCCTACCAACATAAGTAATCTCAGTTATTAGCTAATACCCTCTCTTGCCCTTTTGCTATTTCATTTATAATACAATGAATTGTTTAATGTTGGGTCTGGGAGAAGTTTTGCATGTGAGAGAGAAGTGACTTATTCAAGATCACTCTGTGTAGCTATAAAACCTAAGTGAGAAAGTCTTTTAATCTTCTAATCCAGAGCTCTCTCTTACTCATCCTTTTTTAGCTAGCTAAGACCAACTAAGCCATGTCTGTATATACACATTTTCAAATGGAGCATCATCAGAATTCAGGATAAGTGGTAATACCTGAGATTGTACTGCTAGTTAAAAGACAGAACTGAGATAAAATACCACCCCTACCCCTGACCCCCAGTTTTCAGACTCCCAGCCCATTGGTTTTTCTCTTGGACCAACATGTTCATGGCAATATGCCAACATACATGTTTTCTCTTTGATACTTTGAAAGAGCTATGATTTCAGAAGTGTGGGTCCTGTCTGAAGCACTGTAGACTTTACCCCATCTAGCTTTGTCCGATGTCTGCTCATGGTTTCCTGTAACCTTCCATGGAGAATCTCCCAGTATTCTAGAGACCTTCCTCTTGTTCTTTTGAAATTTCAGGCTTGACATCATACCACTCAGGCTCATCAGCTGTTTCTCATTCTCTGTACATCAGCTTATTGCTTTTTCTTCCCATACATATCCTTGATACTATCTTTTAAGCCACTTGTGTCATGCAAGGCCCCATTGGTAAGATGCTGTGGCCTGCCTACATATACTATATTATTATACATTGCTTTTTAAAATCGGAAGCCCTGACTCTTCTGAGATTGTGCCAGTCCATTGTTCACAATCATTCAACATCCTTGAAATTATATTGGTATCAATAAGGGAGGGGATTGGCTTTTGTGGCATCAAGCTGTGCTTATTTCCCAGATGTGAATTAGTCCAGTCACTTCCATTTCATCATTGCTATAGTACTTTTGTATACATGAATTCTCCTCCCATCCAGCTATTTGTAAAGTCTGGATAAAAAGGTGTTCTTGTATTTTCAGCCACTTTATTTTTCTTTTGGAATGATTCATAGTATCATGGATGTAGAATTTGAAAGAACACAAGAGGTCACCATGCCCAACCTTGTCATTTTACAGACAAGGATACTGAAGCCCACAGAGGTTACTTGCCCAGGGTTACACAGGTAGTAAATGGCAGAGCTGAGATGTGCAGTCACGTCCTAGCAATCCAGTTATCCCTCTTTCCATTTTGACTACAGTCTTTGATATCACTGTGGATTTCATTGGGGGGAGGGGTTGTAGTATTCTAGATTCAGCCTAATACATACAAAATAGAATTTTAGAACACATCAATAATAGAGCCTTTTGTTGGACTTTTTTAGAGGACAATTTCCTGGCTATTGAACATCCAGGTCTCTATCAAGGACTGGTTTGGTGTTGATACTGTTACATTGTTAGAAAAATGCAGTCTCTGGCATCACATCTCTTATGGTTTCTTGTTGATGAAACACCTTGCTCTACCTAATCAGATGTTTTCTTAAAATCAATAAGTAGCACTAGGATGTTTTCTATACGTTACTCATTAGTGTGATTGTAAACCTCTGTGTGGTCCTCTGTAGAAAATTTCCTATGAAAGGCTGATCCTTCCCTTCTCACATTTTCATCAAATATGTATTCTTTTCATGCAATGCATTTCAGTTCTTTTTAAAAGAATATTCAAAGAGAGAGAGAAAGAGTGTTTGTGTGTCACATTTTTTAGTCTGAACCATACTTTCCAACATATTTTCACCAGCTTTACCTTTTCCCTTTTTCAAAGTGTGGTTGCTGAATAGTGAATTTTGTGTTGACTTATTTGGAAGGAGCTTGTCAGGTTCTTCTTCAGACTTCTCTAACGTTTTATCCTCAGCACAGGTGTTGGTATATAAGTTGCAGTAATCTTCATAGTGACTGGTCATTTGCACTCTTGCACATTGCAGCTGAAGAGTGAGATGATTAAGTATCTCTTGAAATAATGTTTCTTGTTTCTTTGGTCATATGATGAAAGATGAAACCACCTATATAATTTATTTTAATCTCTTCCCTCAGGAGAAATCTCTGTCATCTTTTCACTTAATTGCAACTTTTTGTAGATTCTAATTTAATACATGGTGAGAATGTTGTTATTAATATTGATTTGGTTCCTCTAGTAGCATATAAGTCTTTTCATTGTTAAACAAAATCACAAATTGAGAATGCCACCAGTTGAATTAATATTTGTAAACTGTATGAAAAGTAGGATACTTAGCAAGCTTTTTCCAGTTAGCCCCCATTGCAATAGTAAAAGAAGTCAGGTGGGATTTGGAGCCTCGCATTTGTTATGGGAAAAGTATTTTTTCTTTAAGTTCATGTAGTTGATAACTGCTGCCAGATATATTTAGAACACAGAAATTATAGAGGTAAAAACTTAGGTTTTATTTTTCTGTTCAAGCATAGGTTCAGACCTCAGAGATAACCCGAACCACCCCTATTAGTAGTCTCATAAACTCTCTTATGGGCAAAATTATGTCACAGTGATAGAAAAATAATTCTTTTACATGTTACAATCTTGTACATGCCTTTTAGGCCATAAAAGTTAAAGAGAAGATAATTCCATATTTCCTTCAATGTCATAAAAATTGAATAGACTTTGTGAGAGTCGTAATCTCATATGCCCCCCCCAAGGAAGCAAACCTTATCAAACAAACTTTATAGGTAAACTAAGGTTACAAATTAAACTTATATTTAGAGGTTTTACTAACAGGCCAATAGCGGAAGGATATTGAAATGTCACCAGGAGAACCAAGAAGACTTGGCATCAGGGAAATCTTTCTTTCAGCAGATAAGTAGCAGGGCTAAGCAGTAACTACATCACTTTGGCTTCTATCTAAGGAGTGTCAAACCATCTTCCCTTATTTCATGAGTCAGATTTTGATAAGGAAAAGTAATAGGAGACAGACTTTTAGTTAACCAAAATTTGAGAGGAAAAAAAATGGCCCTGAGTTCTGAATAATAAAAGGAAAATTTCAAAACCCATACCATATTTTTTTTTATCAGTTTCATTAATTTGTTTTTTTAATTATCACCAGGGATAAGCTTCTCCAGATTTAGTAGAGCTGGTACTTAAAGGCAGACACATCCATAACTGAGCGTTTCTCTTTTGGTAGGATCTACCAAAGCTTATGCTTGACTGGCATAACCTTTGAAATCCCAGGCTTACTTTAGTAGAAGGAATATTGAAATAGATTAAGTTTTAAATAAAAATGAAAGGTATATTTAAAGAAATGAAAGGTCAGGAACTTCTTGTAAGTATACAAACACATCATTTTATGCCTTGGAACTTCTTCCTAGAAGTGACTGTATTGCTGGTTGTCTTAAATCTAAAACTTATTGAATGTCTTATACCCTAATAGCCACCAGCACAGCTGCTACATCTGCTACAACCATTGCCAGCACAGGTCAGACGTTCCAAATTACAGGCAGCCCAGTTACTATGGCAGGAAAAGTAATTACCAAACTACCGCTTCCTGCAAATAGCAAGATTGTTGCTGTAAATGTGCCAACAACACAAGGAGGTAAGGAAGAAAAGTTGTGAAGACCTTTAATTCGTGTTTATAAAATAGTTTTGCCTTTATTTTCTTTCTTCTGTTCTGTGTCGTTGGGTCTCATAGTCTGTGTATCCCACTGTAACATTTCCAATTTGTAATTACTTCAGGGAAACCTAACAGCACCTGTGCATTGTTAATGAATTCTTAATTTTTTTCAAGGTGTTGTTCAGGTTCAACAGAAAGTCCTGGGTATCATTCCATCAAGTACAGGTGCAAGTCAGCAAACCTTTACTTCATTCCAGCCAAGAACAGCTACAGTCACTATTAGACCAAACACCCCAGGCACTGTAGGTACCACAAGTAATTCACAGGTAAGACTTCTTTTCTGAGGTTACCTCATTTTTCACTGTGGTCAAGCACAGTGGGTTGGGTTTTTCAGAGTAGCCTAATCCAGGCTCTCATTTTCCCTTACCTCTTACTACTTAATCTATGAAAAATCATTGTTCTGAAAAATCTGTTCTTCTATTTGTTAGATTTCTAAAATATGAGACATTAATCATTAAACAGTTAAACACTAGCCATTGACTGACTGTCACTTAGTATCAGTAAGTATGTTCCTCTGAATAGTGTTAAATTAGGAATTTTTAAAATTTTAAATTTTTAAAAAATTTTTAAAATTTCCTTTTACTTAATAGCTTTGCAAATTTGCACTGGATGTTCTGTGCTTAAAACATGCTGTGGGCGAGTAAGAATTTGAAAAGTAAAAATAAATTACAACCCACAACATTATATCTATATTTCATTAAGCAATTGATATATATATATATATATGTATGTATGTATGTATGTATCAGATGCATCATTTTTTGTGACACTGATAACTGTCATATAGGAAGGTTAATCAGGGATACTTTTTTGAACATTTTCTTAACCTAACAACAAAACTGAATTAATGTATTCTGTAGTTTCTTTCATACTATAAAGGAACATCTGATTTCTTAATTTAATTTCTTACTCCTTTAACTCATAGCTATAATCTGCTCAGAGGAAAAATGGGAGCTTCATATTGCTTTTCCATAGTACCCTAGAAGCTAGGGATAGTTTTGAGTATGGCCTTCATTAGGTCTTAATAACTTTCCTTTAAACCATTGTATGCCTCAGTGGCAAAAAAAACTTTATATGAAATAGTTTTAATTGGGAAATTTGAGATTATCAAATACATTATCAAGAAGAAGAGTAAAAAAAATTGTGGGATTTCTTTTTTGTTTGTTTTTCAAAAATGTAAGCATTATTCAAATGTATTCATTATTCAAAATGTATTCAATAAAAGCTAATGTAATATCTGGGGACATCTGACATTTCTCCAGAGATTTCTCACGTTTTACCAAGCATAGTATACTTAGAAGATCTTGAATTCATGTCCCCTTTGTGTCATTGATAGGTAATCACAGGGACTCAGATCCGTCCTGGTATGACAGTGATTAGAACACCACTCCAACAATCAACCCTAGGAAAGACAATTATTCGAACACCTCTGATGGTACAGCAAGGTATTCTTCCAGCCAGTAGGTTCATTTTTATTTTTAAGTATATGAAATCCGTCATATTCTGTACTACTGATCATTCTCCATAATAGAAAATTACAAGTTAGAATTAATATTTCTCTTAAGTGCTTCTACTGTGATCTTCAAAAAAAAAAGCTGGACTATTAAATTTCAAAATTTTTATATTGAGTGAAGTACTGTTAAATGATAATTAGTAATTTGTAAATTGTGATGAATTAAAAGATTGATAAACTATCTACAAATATAAAATAGTTTCAGAATTCATAATGCTGGAAAAAAATTACCTGCTTGCCATCTCTTCTAGCTAAAGTGAAAGAACGGGGCAACAGTGGTATGTTAAAGGATACTGAGCAACTACTCCTATTGAACTCATGTTTGCTAAAGTAGCAATAGAACCAGAAGAAACCTCCAGTTAAATTTAGTTACTCTAGTGTGTCTCACCCTAGCTAATGTAGGTCTGTCTAAACTTTAGTTTGTGTAAACTGATTGTAAAAATCAAATCATCTGTTTAGTCAGCTGTAACAGGCCTCTACAACAGTGCTACTCCAGTGCTTTATTTTGTTACGGAACCACAGACATGAATCTAGATTATTTTTATTGTTGTTATTCCACTTTTGCTGTTCTCTCTTTTTTTTCTTTTTAAATGTTGTGTATGTATATCTTTTTAACATTATGGTTTCCTAATGTTTCCCCTTCCCACCTCCTGTGATAGAGCCCTCCCTTGTAACAAACAAGTACAGTCAAGCAAAATAAAGCAGCAGTATTGACCATGTCTACAGATGTATACCCTATTTCCTTGCACTGGTTCACCACCTGTCTAGCATCTTTACTCTGAAATCGTCATTGGTGAACCTCAATCCTTGGAAGTTGTGCTAGCAAAGCTCATGCTCTGGCATGTTTTACCTGACTTAGAAAGCCTTCAATTTGTGTACGTTCTCAGTGACAGATTGCCAATTACTGCCTCATATTGCCTTGGGCAAGTCATTTAATCTGAGTGTCTGGGCCTCCATTTCCTTATCTGTAACATGAAGTGGTGGAGGTGGTTCAGATTGGATCACCTTCCAAGCACTTTTGTCTCTACAGCCCTCCATAACTGTATCTGTGATCTGAGGACCAGTTTAGTAAAGTACAGAGAGTTTTTTAATCAGTACATTGACCACTGGATAATAAACATAATAAACATCAGCATCATCATAATAGGTCATGGGAACCCAAGAAACACAGGAAAACATAAAATGATGTTCAACCTGTATAGCCTTTTCAAAGTGGTATTGGCAGAATAAGTGGCAGGAGAGAGGCTAAGAGGGGTTAAGAATGCCATGGTTCTTAAATCATCTATATGTATTAATTTAACTGTTGGTACTTTAAATGAGAGCCAGTGGCCAACAAGCCAATATGCAACTGGAGGAACTGAATCATAACTGATATTTTTGCTATATCTGAAAACAGAAAGCATAGGGAAGTTACCACTAAGTAGAAGGGTAACTCCTAGGTTCTCCTGGCCAATCCCTTCCAGTGCTAGAAATACGATTCTGTGATCTGTTGAAGAAGGTGAAGAGAAATTCTATTAACTTGACAGGATCTGCATATACGGTGGTACTTGGAAACTTCAAAACAAAGATGGTCACAAAAGAGGACAATGAGAAATATGTTGAAAAACATGGTTTTGGAATTAAGAAAGGAAGTCAAAGGCTTTAGGCTTTACACACCAAGCATCACATTATGATGAAATTGGCTATATAACATAATAAAAAACAAGCACTTGGTTAACACTTCATTTCCAAATCAAATGACTAACTGTACACATATCATACACTTGTTATATTGCAAGTAAGAATCATCACCTAGATGAAAGGAGGAAAATGAAAAGATGATGCGTGTAATTACAACTCCAACCTGACACTGATTATAAAAACATGGATCCTGAATTAGAAAGAAACACCACTGAAACCAGTTATAACCATTTCCTATAAAAGTTTAACTGATAATAGTCACTACTGCAAAGAGACCACCAAAAGGGCACATACCTTGAAAAGCCATCAAACAAGCAAAAGACTTGGCAGTTAAAAGGAAACTTGGGTTTGGAATATAAACTTACTTGACAATATTATAATAGATAATGATAGGAGAGTATAAGCAACATCATCTGGCAAAACAGCAAAGAATGATGCAAGGGGAAATGAATCTATAAAAAGCTTGGTATGAGACCCTATTAAGCCAGATTATTATAAGAATATTTATAGATAAAAACCATAAGGAAGAGTGGAAATAAATGAAAAATGGATTAGTTCTGCATCATGGACTCTTTTCATCCTTATGGTAGCAGAATTACCATATTTAGTACCCTACTACTATGTGATCTACTTTTTCAATAAGCATTTATTAAACACACACTATCCTAGGTACTCTTAACTGCTGTTTATATAAACAGAGAGGATGTAACAATTGCTACTTTTATGTAGCTTACATTCTAACAGTTAGGAGAGAGCACCTAAAGTAGAATCAGAAATTGTAGCTGGACCAGACCAGGTACATATAAAAGAAATTCATGCTGAAGGAAACATAATTCTTAAAGCATTGAGAGGCTGATTTTTAAGATATCTAAAAAGAGGAGATCCCATGTAAGCACATTTCCTGTTGTGCCAAGCACTGTTCAAAAAGCTGAAAATAGAAATAAAGAAGTAAAACAGTTTCTACCTTCATGTACTAATTAGGGATATAAAGAAGGATTCAGCTACAGCACATATGGCAACACCCAGTGGTTTAAAAGGCACAGCAGTAGGGTAAATAGTAAGGCCCAGTTGTTCAACATCTTATTGAAAGAATTCTAATTTTATATCATCAAAGTATTGTGAATAACCAATGATTATTGAGAAGTGTGAGGTAGGCCCAGGAGTTGCAGTGAAACAGGGTTCTCAGTCACCTCAAGCAGGAATGGGATGTTGGCAAAGGTGTGCGGAGGCTGGGGTGCAGTGGGGATGGTGACAGCATCTACCAGGGAAAGATCATTCAGCACCTAGTAAGAACTGGGAAATGGTTGGGGCATAGAAAGGGAAAGGCTGCCTATAGCCTGTTCCTTCTGGGCCCTTAGGACCTTCATGGAGATCCAGACTGATTTTCAGACTACCTGATAGAGGAGAAGGATACTCAGATGGGGAAAAATCACATACTTTATCATTACCCTAGAAATGATGAAAAGGACCTATGTAGAATACTTGCTCATCTCTAAAAGATTTTGAAAGTATCTGCCCCCAAAAAAATCATACTAATGGCAAACATTTGCCTAGAACTCACTTTGCAAATCATTTAACATGTGTTACCTCATTTAATGCTCATAACTTGCGTGACATAGATGCTGTTATTATCTCCATTTTATAGATGAGGATATTAAAGCTAACAGGAATTTAAGTGACTTATTCCACACACACACACATACCCCCCCAAGGTCTCACAGCTTGTAAGTATATAAAGTGATGTACAAAGCTTAGGTCTTCCTGATTTTAATAAAAACATGAGAAGAAACATTAAGTTTTTCTAGAGCAGGTCATTTTTTTCTTACTTATGCCGTTTCTAGCAATTTATCCTTTATTTTTAAAAAAATATTTACTTTTAGTTTACAACATTCAGTTCTACAATCCCTTGACTTCCAAATTTTCTCCCCCTCCCTCTCCTCCTCCTGTCCCCCAAAACCTTCACATTAAACATTAGTCAAGGTATAAAGAGGGGCTGTAACCAATGGAATGAACGACAAGAAAGAGAACCAAAAAAAAAAAAAAACACCCCACAAAAAAAGAGAGAGCAAGTCATTTGCTTCAGTCTGCATTCAACTCCATAAGTCTTTCTTGGGATGTAGATGGCCTTTTCCATCATGAGTCCTTTGGAGTTGTCTTGCATTACTGAGATGAGCCCAGTCTATCAAAGTCAGTCAGCACAGATACGATGTATCTGTAATTGTGCACAAAGTTCTCCTGGTTCTGCTCTCCTCACTCAGCATCACTCTCTCTCCAAGTTATTATGAAGTCCATCTGCTCCTCATTTCTTTTTTTTTTTTTTTTTTTTTGCTTTTTGGAGGGCGGTTGGGGTTAAGGGACTTGCCCAGGGTCATGCGGCTAGTTTTTTTGTGTGTGTGTTAAGTGTCTGAGGCCGGATTTGAACTCAGGTACTCCTGACTCCAGGGCCGGTGCTCTATTCACTGCGCCACCTAGCCGCCCCTGCTCCTCATTTCTTATAGCACAATTCTATTCCATTACATTCATATACCACAACTTGTTTAGCCATTCCCTAATTGATGGACATTCCCTTGATTTCCATTCTTTGCCACCACAAAAAGAGCTGCTATAAAAATTAGTGTACATATGGGTCCTTTTCTCATTTGCATGGTCTCTTTGGGATACAACCCTAGAAGTGGTATTGCTGGGTCAAACGGTATGCACATTTTTATAACCCTTTGCGCATAGTTCCAGATTGCTCTCCAGGATGGTTGCATCAGTTTACAACTCTACCAACAATGCAGTAGTGTTCCAATCTTCCCACACCCTCCCCAGCATTTATCATTTTACTGTTTTGTCATGTTAGCCAATCTGCCTGTACCTCAGAGTTGTTTTGATTTGCATTTCTCTCATCGATAGTGATTTAGAGCATTTTTTTGATATGCTTATAGATACCTTTAGTTTTTTCCTCTGAAAAACTGCCTGTTCATATCCTTTGACCATTTATCAATTGGAACAGGGCTTGTATTCTTACGTATTTGACTCAGTTCTCTGTATATTTTAGAAATGAGACCGTTATCAGAGACATTGGTTATAAAAATTCTTTACCAATTTTCCACTTCCCTCCTAATCTTAGTTACATTGGCTTTGTTTGTGCAAAAACTTTTCAATTTAATGTAATCAAAATTATCCATTTTGCATTTTATAATGTAGAGCAGGTCATTTTTACAACCATACAATTGACTTGAGAGGGATAGAAAATACAGCATCTGTTGGTTTCTTTTTGTAATATTTGGCTCATTGCAGCAAAATTCAACCTTAATTCCAACAAAAAATGTCTCCCATGCATCCATTCATAAAAGATGTCTTCTCAGTGCTGCAAGCACAAAGTTTTGATCATTGATTTCCTGCTGCTCTCTGTCAAGCAAAATATAAAACAGGTGGTATACCAGAGATGTTCATCACTGTCATAAAAGATGTTCTGAACAGTTTGCACATGGAAAATGGTTTTCCTTTAGGTGGTAAAGCTTTTCAGATGTTCCTCCTTGAAAATGACATTCAGTGAAATCCTTCACCACTTAAAAGCTAGAACCTAACACAGAAAGGACCAATTGGACAAAGAATGCCTATTGTCCAGATGATGACAGGCGGTTGTTGTAGGGTAACTTTGAGTCATTGAGACAGACACTATGGATCAAGAATGGTCTCGCTCAGAATTTAAAAGAGGATGAGAGTAGCTGGATTATTTGGGAAATTTCACTGTTCTTTCAAAGATGTCAAGCTTCTTCCTGATTCAGAGCACCATCTTTTTAACTCTAGTATTCTTCTGGTCATGTTAATAGACTGAGAATCACATACTCTAAAAATTACAATTGTCAGTTACCAAAAAGGCAGTGCATGGATGTAAGCACACTGCAGAAAATCAGTCAGTAAATATTTATCAAATGTCTTCAGTCTGATAGACACTATGCTAAAAAGAAGAAAAAGGCAGTCCCTGCTTTCAAGGAGCTTACCATCTAACAGAGACGACAACATTCAAACAATTATATATATCAAAGGAAGCTATATACAGGATCAGTAGGAATTAATTAATAAAAGGAAAGTACTGGAATTAAGAGTTTGTGTAAGGTTTCCTGTAAAAGGTAGGATTTTAGGTGGTGCTTAAAAAGTTGAGGGAAGACAGTTGGTGGAATTGAAGAGGGAGATTATTCCAGGCATGGAAATGGCCACAGAAAATGCTTAGAACTCAGTATCATTGATGACGTCTATATACTGCTTTTACAATAAACTGGTATAAGAGATAATGGCTGGGAAATGTATATTGGAAGGATAGATAGGCTGGTGATACAGTGACCAATTCCCCAATACCCTCTGCTTCTTTGACTAGAGAGCAGAAACACAAAGCTCTGGGGCCTCTATTTGGGTCAGCACAGTTTTTCTTCTCTTTTTGTATTACCTCTGCTGCTTTTGGACTTTTGGAGAGTCAAAAACTCTCCATCCTCTCTGCCCTGGTTTCTCTTCCCCCCACCTTTCACTTTCCTTTTAGGTATTGTAATTCACCATTAGATTATGAACTCCTTGAGGGCAAGGACTGTTTGTTTTCACTTATATTTGCATGCCCTACCACTTAGCTAAGGGGCCAGGCATATGGTTAGCACTAAATAAATGTTTATGGATTGATAGTGTGTGGGGATAATGGATGGAGAGCTTTGGTAACCACAGAAAAGAAACAAAGTAAGGTTCTCTCTCCTGTCCCGAAAGGCACCAAAAAGTAGCCATAAACTGACACTGGCAGTAGAGGGGCTACACCAAGAAAGGCATCACCAGCTCAGGCAGACATTGAGCCTGGAAGAGAGTAACTGTACCAGAGCATCTGGAACAAGCTCTGAAGAAAAGTCTCCCCAGTAATGGGAGATCTATAGCCAGAGTGCACCCCTGGGTCACCACACACAAAGGCAGGACCTGGCTATCCACATGTCAGAATGTTGAGAGCTACAACAGGAGGCAAGGTTAACTCAGTAACTAAGAACCAATGTCAAGAAAATTGTGCAAGAGACAGTAATCATTGTGAACTCTGGCATTCTACTTGCCCTTCTCAGAACTACAGAAAGGGATAAAATCAACTGATGAGGGATCATGCAACTGTCTCCAGTTGATCAGTAGGAGATTTGAGACAAACCAGGAATTTGAGCATAGCATGCAGATGAACAGCAGCATCCATACTACAGAAGGGAAAGGATCAAATAAGGCCTTTGCAACCCATCTAACAGTGCCAGTGATAACTGTCCCCGCAACAAAAATCCTAATCCAGGATCTGAGACAGAAAATAATGATTAAACAGATTAGACACTTAAATACAATGAAGGAAACTTTGAGGTAAGACAAGCCCAACAGGTAAACCTAAAAGAAAAAAATAATCTTGCAATTAAAAGCAGAATCTCAGATAGGAACAAATGCCTTGGCCACAAGTATAAAAGTGTCTTGGAGAAATGAAGCAGGTGATAAAAGCATGAGATTAGAGTTTGGTGGAGTTGGGAGAGAATTGAAAGAGTAAATAGCTTAGAAGGTAGAAAATCTTTACTCAAGATTGGATTCTGAAAAATGGAATGGAGAAACAGAATCAGTGACTCTGAAACAGAAAGCAGTCTTAGAACAAAATCAAAACATTTTTTAAAAATAAAAGAAAATGTTGAGTATCTACTAGAAATCCAACAGGTCAAGGAAAGAGAATTTAAGAACCATTGTATTATTTGAGAAACATGACAAAAAAAATAAAACTTGTGTATGTTATTTCAGAAAACCATGAAAGAAAATTGCTCAGATCTATATGAATTAGACAGCAAATCGAAAGTAGAATCCACTAATTGCCTCCTGTAAGACAGCTTATAAGAAAAATACTTCAACCAGGAAAAGTCCCAGTACAAAAGAATTACAGACTATATTGTCCAGTACTTTGTAGCAAGCATAATAAAGGAGAAAAAATTTTGAAATATAACATTCCACAAAGATGAAAATTTTACAACCAAGAATAATTTACTCACAAAATTTAGTATGATTCTACTGGGGCTAGATGGGTAGAGATAGACCTTTAGTCAAATAGAAGTCTTTAGAACATTCTTGATGACAGGTACAAAGATAGAAATTCTGAATTGTTAACATAAGGATCAAAGGAAATCTGGATAGTAAATACATATGGGCAAATGCAAGGGGCTAAATGAGGAAATGCTTACATTCTACTGAAGGAGAAATGTCTCTTTGAAATCCTGTTATCTTTAGGGGTCAAAGAAATTAAATAACATCAGAGGACTTGTGTATGGTTTTGTTTTATTTTTTGTTTTTAAGAAAGGAAAGGAAAAGGAAGAGGAGAAAATTACTATTTCTTATGAATGGGGTACCTACCTGAGAAAAGAGTAGACAAACATGGAAGAATGGGCAAGGGAGTAGGCATTTTATAATCTCACTTTTTGCCAAATCTGGTAATTCAGGTAAGGAAATGTGTGAGTGCTGGCTGCTCCCCAACCCCTAGATTAGTATAAAAATACCTTAAACTAGGAAGAAACAGGCAATAAAAAGCGAAGGGGTGCTTTAAGAGGATGAGTATATTCAGGGAGAGGGAGTAGTCAGAACAAGCAAATCAGTTTAGGGTTGGTTGGAAACAGGGAGATTATAACAGAAAGTAAATAATCAGATCAAGGGTTAGGTTTGATGAAAGAAGGATTAAAAATGGGCCGATTATAGATTACTACTATTGATCTCACTACTTCTCATGGTGCCCCTTTTTATCTTTGTAAAAGAGGTAGGAGGAAAAGTAGAAAACATGTGAGAGCTCTATGATGGGGGAAGGGAAGGGAAGGGAACACACAACTAGTGGTCATAACATGAAAATGATGAACTCATAAAAAGCAGAGGAGCATGGACTGCTAATACACTGGTATTAGAATAGAAACTCTGACAATGTTTTCTTTATAGGAAATATACTTGAAATATAGGGATTCATAGTTAAAATAAAGGGCTAGAACAGAATTTATTCTGCTTCAGGCAAAATTTTAAAAGCAAATTTTAAAAGCAAAGCTCAGACAAGCAAAGAGTAAAAATAGACTTCCTTAAAAGACAGAGAAATTGCATTATGCCTAAAGGCATCATAAATTAATAAGGTTTATCAATACACATATGTACCAAATGGCATAATCCCTAAGAACTAAAAGGGAGAAATAATCAAATTACAGGGAGAAATAGACATCAAAACTCTAATTAAGTGGCCTTGGTGTGCCTTTTTTAGACTTAGCTCTAATCAGAAGCAAATTAGAAATCTAATAGAATTTTAGAAAAGTTAGAAATGACAGCTCTTTGGTAATTGCATTGCTCAGCTGTGCACAATCCATCAACAAAATCTGACAATGTAGTAAGGCATAATAACCTCATGAACACAAAAAGGGAGAAATATTTTAAAAATATTTTTCCTGACCACTGAATAATAAAAGTTCAGACCACCAGATGGCTTTTGAAATTTAAATGGAAACTGAGTAATCCTAAAACAAATCTTAGAAATGACATAATTTCATTAAATAACATCAGTGAGACCACATAACAAAACCTTTGGGACACAACCAAAGCAGGGTTGGGGAAGAGAGAAAGGAATTTATCCCTAAATCCCTAATCTCAAACATTCTGGAAAAAAAAAATCAAATAAAAAATAAAATTGAAAGCCAAATTGATTTTTAAAAACTAGAACCTGTTGTTTGTTTTTTAGTTAATAAAATACATGCATCATTAGTCGAATCTATTTCTTAAGTGAGGAAACCCAAATTGCTAATATTTAAAATGGAAAAAAAATTATAAGGAGCAAATAAGGGAAATTATTCCACGTCATTATAAAATAATATTCCCATACTGTTAGCAAATGAAAATAAATGTTTACAGAAGTATAAAATACTTAGGATAACAGAGAAAGAGAGAACTTAATCTTAGAAAAAGAAATCATAGAAACCTTAAAGGACCTCTAAAAATGGGAGGAGACTAGGGCCAAGTAGATTTGCAAATCAGTTCTATCAAAATTCACAGAACTAATTCTAGTAGTAGATGAATACTTATGTACAGCAAGAAAACTTTTTCTAAGACAAAAACCATAGAAATAATGTGCATATATTATAAATTGATGGAAAAAAACATTTTGACAGAGTGAAATACCCATTTATGTTGAAAATAAAAAATTTTAAAGCAGATGATTAAGTATACTGTCCATTAATATGGTAAATAGATTTCTCTAAAACCAAGAACTAGCATTATTTGTCACAGAAAAATACTAGAGACCTTTCCAATAAGCTCATGGGTAAAGCAAGGCTATCCATTATCACCACAGTTATTTAATGTAACTCTAGAAATACCAGCTATAGCCTTAAAAAAGGCAAAAATAAATTTAGGAACTATACAAAGAGAGTTAACAGAATTATCCATTTTCACAGATAACATGAATGTTTACATAGTGACTCTAAAGAATATACTAAAAAATTAACTGAAATAATAATTGAATAAAAAAGCAGGATGTAGAATACTCACCCCATTCCACCTCCAAAAATCAGTTTTATGTATATTACCAGTAAAACCCAGCAGGAAGAAGAAAAGAAATTTCATTTACTTTATCTGTAAAACATGTAAAATATTTGGAAATTCAGCTTCTAAGACACAGGGACTATGTGAACACAACTACAAAACACTCTTTAGTGTTTGACCTAGAAATACTGACCTAAGTAATTAGAGATGTGTTGATTGCTCTTGGTTGAACCATATAATAAAAATGGAAATAATTCCCAGATTAATTTATCAGGTGAAATTAATTGATCAATGCCATGCCAATCAAACCAACAAGGAGGATACTCTGTAGAACTAGAAAAATTATGATGTTCATATAGAGAAACAAAAGGTTCCTCTTCTCTCAAGGGGAGATTCCCACTTTAGAAAGTGGGAATTAAGGGGGCCTAACTACTACTATATCTCAAACTGTATTATAAAGCAGTAATCATCAGAAAACTATTCAGCATTAGTTTAAATTATTAGTTGAAAAATACAAAAGGGGCAGCTTAGGTGACACAGTGGATAGTGCTGGGCTAAGAGTCACAAAGACCGAGTTCAAATCTGACTTCAGAAACTTAATAGTTCTGTGCTTCTGGGCAAGTCACTTAACTGTTTGTCTCAGTTTCTTCCCTTGTAAAATGACCTGGGGAAGGAAATGGCAAATCACTCTACTCTAGTATTTTTGCCACATAGACAGACACTACTGAAAAATGTCTGAATAGCAACAACAGAAATAAATAGAAAAGCAGTTCAGTAGAAGAGATTAGGTACATAAGAATTCTGTACTATTTCAATCAATCAATAAAACATCACCTGGTATATACTAGACACTTTGTTAAGTACTGGAGATGCACAAAGAGACAATAAAACAGTCCTTTTTCTCAAGGAGTTTACAGTCTAATGGGGGAGACAACATGAAAACAAATACTACATAAGGCAGGGACTTTATGCAGAATTATCATACAAGGCAATATATAGGATCAATAGGAAGTAATTAACACAGGGAGGGCACTGAAATTAAAAGGGGTTAGGGAAGGTTTCCTATCAAAGGTGGGATTTTACTTAGGATTTAAAGGAAGCCTAGGAGATCTTGGAGTGGAGGCAGGAAAGTGTTCCGGGCATGGGAGACAGCCTGTGAAAATACCTGAAAGCCAGGGGCTGAAGTGTTTTGTCTGTGGAACAGCTAAGACACAAATGTCACTGCATCAAAAATTATGTATTAGGGAATAAGGTGTAAGAAGACTGGAAAGGTAAGAGGGGGCTAAGTTTTAAAGGGCTTTAAATGACAAAACAGCATTTTGTATTTGTTTTTGGTGGCAATAGGGAGCCACTGGAGTTTATATGGAGGGGAGGGGACTAGGTAGACATGATCAGACTTGCACTTTAGAAAAATCACTTCAGTGGAAAATGGATTGGAGGGGGGAGAGACAAGGCAGGCAGACCTACCAATCAACTCTTTGAATAATCAAGACATGAAGTAATTATATACCATATATGAATATAATTGAATATTCTTGCTCCATAAAAAAATGACAAAGGGGACAAGATATAGAGAAGCCTAGGAGTATTTGTCTGAACCAAAGAAGAATGAAATGAACAGAGCCAAGAGAACAATTTATATATTGGCTACTTTGTAAAAGGAAAGAAATGTGAAAAAACTGATGATCAGTCCTGACTCCAGATTAATGATGCTTCCCATCTCTTGGCAAAGAGATAAAGGGCTGATAGATGCTGAATGGTACAAGCCCAGGATGTGAACTTGTTTTGCATGGTGGCTACCTGTTTGATAAGGAAGGACTTTTTTCATCAGTGGTAGGGGTCAGGGTTGTTAGGTTAATACAGAATGAGTCCAAAATAGAAAAGAGCACCAAAGCACCATTAAAAAAAATAAGCTAGCACAAGGAAATTCAGAAAGGGACAAAGGTAAGCATAGCAGTCTTGAAACTGCTATGTTAAATTTGAAATCTACACAATAAAAACCAAATGTGTATTTGGGGAAGAGTCATCATTTCATAGGCATTTCTCTTCTGAGTTTTTCTTTGGGGGAAGTAGAGGGCTTTAGGAAGGTGTTGATATTTGTCAAATTCTTAAATAAAAGCAAACTACTTAATATCTCTGTCATCATAATCAAGTCAGCTAACCTCAAAATGCTTTAGCTTCATCCTGTGTAAAATGGGGACAATATGTTATTTGCTTTACTGGACTAATGTGAGATAAGCATTTTATAAACCATAAAGATTATAAATGTTAATTCTAGTGACTTCTAGAAGTCTTTGCCATCTTTACCATTGAAGGAAGTACCCATATGATATCTCCCATCTCCATTCTGTTGCCAAAATAATTTTCCTAAAGTATGTAATTCTGACCATGTCATTCAGTAAATTGCAGTGAAAGTTTTTCTGTTCAGTTTTTAAAGCCTTTCATAAGTTAGCCACAACTTGCTTTTTCCAGCTTAAATAATACTCCCTTTCTTGTATTTAGTAGTTCATCCAAACTCACCTTCTTGTCATATTTCTACACAGGACCTTCCATCTCCCATATCAGTGCCTTCACTTGACTCTGTCCCATCCCTGAAATTAGTCCTTCACTTGAAGCATTTTCTAACATTAGTCAATAATCATTTGTTAAGCACTTGCTCTTTGAAACTTTTCCAGATTCTTCCAAGCAGCTAGTGTCCTTCCCTCTCCAAAAACATTATCGTGCACGTATGCGTGTATGTGTGTGTGTGAGTACGTGTGAACGTGTGTGCGTGTGTAGTGTAGACTTATTTATATAGATATTGTCTCCCCTAGGAGAATGTAAGTTCCTTGAGGGCAGAGATTTACTTTAGTGTTTCTATACTTGATGTACTGACATATGCTGTGTAGTTCATAAATGCTTGTGGTTTGAAGTCACAAATTCGTTCTATTTTAAATATAACTGAAGAGGCAGCTAGGTGGTGCAGTGGATAGAGTGGCATACCTAGATTCAGGAAGACCTGAATTCAAATTTGGCCTCAGGCATTAGTTATGTGACCCTGGGCAAGTTACTTGACCCAGCTGGAGAAGGAAATGGTAAACCACTCCAGTATCTTTGCCAAGAAAACCTCAAGTGGGGCCATGGGGAGTCAGAAGTGACTGAAAAATGACCAAATAACAAACAACGAAATGCAGATAAAGTGTATTAAATCCAGCCTTTTCAAATGGTCTGCTTCTATTTGATTTCTCTTGCTTCTATTCTAGAGGTATATACAGAGATAGAAATGGAAATTTGGCACAAATGGCTGGAGATAGAATCAAAGTTGGAAGGGTTGTGGAAAGACAGGCACACTGGTATTATTATTGGTATAGTTGTGAATTGGTCCATCCTATCTTAGAAAGCAATTTGGAATTTTGCTTTAAAAGAAGAGTTACTAAAATGGCCCAACACTTTTACCTAGAGATCTCACTGTTAAGCATAAGTCCCAAGGAGGTCAGAGATAGAAATGAAAGTCCCATATACACCCATACACACCCTTTTTGTGATAGTAAGGAACTAGAAAGTAATTGCCCATTGATAGAGGAGTAGAAAGTAAATTGTGGCACATGGATGCAATGAAATAACTGCATCATAATAAACAGTTTGTGAAGGATTCAGAGAAGTACAGGAAGACTTACAAGCAGAACCAATAGAACTATGTACATAGTTACTACAACAAAGTAAATGGAAAGAACAAAAAAGTAGAAACCGTAGGCCTTAATAATGAACAATTTAGCTTCAGAGAACAGTTGGGAAATGCAGCTTCATCACAGCAGTTTGGGTGTTTGGATGTGGAATGTTGCATATATGAATGAGGAACACATCATATATGAATGTACAAAGAATGTAAGCACTGACTGTGTGCCAGCCCCTGGAAAGATGAATACAGAAAGTGAGATAGTCTGCCCTTGAGAAGCAGAGACATTTATAAAAGGAGACAATGTATATAGATATGTGGTAGCCAGGGAAGAGAGTCTTGGTCTGGGGAGTGATAGATGGTGACCTGATCCATCAGTCAACTCATGCTCACTTTCAAAAAGCATTGTTACTGGTTGACGACTTTTTCCATAGCAAACGGTAGAAAGCTGAGTTGATATAGCATCCATGCGGATGGCAAGTTGTTACAGTTGGACAGCTGAATGAGATAGGAAGCATAATCTGATCTGGTCTGAGGTCACACACATTTACACTCACTGGGGATATTTGAGCCCCAGAGTAGGAATTTTGGAGGTCCTCTCACTTGTGTCATTAGTGGTTCAGATGGTTCAGTATCATGACAGTGTTGGTGGCAGAGCAGATAGCAAAAAGGCCTAAGTGGATGGTCTGATGGCATATGACATTTCAGATACATTTGATGTGTTGATTAGTTTTGTGGAACTGCTTTTTTTGTCTTACTCTCTGTTGGAAGGGATGGTTAACTGGGGTGGGGGATTGTGAAGGTAAAATATAAAACAAATAAGGTCAATAAAAAGGTTGTTTTTTTAAAGAAAAAGAATTGGGGGCCTAGGACACCATAAGAAAGTTAGACTGAAAACGTGTTTGAATTGGCTTCATAGTACCTATGAAGAGTGTCTCCTTGCTCCTAGATATATAGATACTGGTTGGACACAGTAATTGTGAGGGAGAGAGACTTTAAATAGCTTAGGCAATTAAGTGGGAAGTTGGCATGGAAGAATCTAGTTGAGTCACTGTTTGCATAACTTGGTGAATAATATGTTAGTCTAATTTGAAGACGGGAATGACTATCTGATATTCAGATTTATTGTACTGTCTCTCAACAATAACAAAATGCTCAGTTTATTCCTAGTATCCTTAATGTTGTGTTGTTTTTACAGGTCAGACTCAACAGGTAGTAACCCAAATCATCAGGGGGCAGCCTGTTTCCACTGCAGTTTCTAGTCCTAGTGCAGCGTCTTCAAGCTCTGGACAAAAGGTAGTAACAACAGGAGCACCTGTGCCGCACATACAGCCCCCGTCCTCCACCCCACAGCCTCCTCGGCCCCAGCAAGGACAAGTGAAACTTACAATGGCTCAGCTCACTCAGTTAACACAAGGCCAGGTAAATAATGTCAACTACTTTTTGAAATCTTTAAATGTGACCTTCTATGTTACTGCTCTGTAGAATACTATCAGGGCCCAGCACAGGGCTCTTGGCTCCAGGTTCATTGCACTACACCAGCCTTTTCTATAAGCTGAGGTTCCTCATTTGTAGAGTAGGAAAAATTAATAGGGCTTGCCTTGTCTGCTTCACAGGTCTGAGGGGGAAAAGTATGCGGGGACTTTGTGGACCTTGAAGTGATACAGACAGAACTGCACTACATGTTGTAGTAGTAGCAGCAGCAGTAGTATAACACAGTGTTATAGTTAAAATGATGATGATGATGATGATGATGATAACAGCAGCAGTATATCCCTTAAGCCACACAAATTTTGTGTGTAGGACCTAAATAAATATTTGTGGAACATCCTTCAAAAAAGTCATTCCCTTCCCCCTTCTTGATTCTTTTAGCTCTAGGATAGAAATAATAGAATTGTTTGCCTCCTCAAATAATTAATTTGAAAGTTACCAAACTTTGTCATCAGGATACACTTTTAAGCATGTGTTTTAGACAGACATTCCAGAATTTATATATTTTAGTTAAATGTTACTGATCTTTCATCACTTTATATGATGATTGAAGAGATGTTTGTTAACAGTGCTAATTGCTGGGTATGATAAAAGACAGTTGGTCCTTGCCTTCAGTGATTTTACATTCTTATGGAGGGGGAAATAGCACCTAGAAAGGAGTGGTGGCTAAGGATGAAAGTATTGATCTAGGACCTCTCAGAGGGAAGAATGCTGTCTCACTACTCTCCGAGGCTGGGTGGGTAAAGTAAGCTCTCATCAGTTAAGAAGATAAAGCCTAAGGGTAGAAGATTTGGTAGCCATAGCATTCATTATTCCATGACAGAAGATGGTTGAGTTGAAGTAGTAATGTCTAATGATGTTTCTAGGATAAAATTTTCTGAAATGCATTGCACACATCACCATTTACTTAAGCATGATATGCTGAATATAATTTAACACTTTCTTAATGATCCTGGGTCATCATAAACATTGTATTCTGCTGAAATAGTGATGTGCTATTGAGGTACATAGGACTGGGCCATTTGTCCCTATATTAAATGTCCCCAAAGCTACAGTGAATTTTTGTTTTATTTGTCTACTTTTTATACTTTTTCGCTTCCCCTGCTGTCTACTATCACTTTCTGCTGCTATCAGAATATCTGCTTTTCATGGTCCTTCACCAACCCTTTTTATAGTTTATAATTTATCATGGTCCTGAAAACCTAAGGAAACCTAATAAAAATTGTATGTAAAATACCTCTAAATTGGTTCCAAATGAGAACTTGGTTGGCTCTCTTGCAAGTAAAATCTATAGAAGGACCTTTTTTGCTTATTTTTCATTTTTTTGCTATGTAAAATGAGGTGAAATTGTAGGATTGCTGAATTTTAGGATAAATAGATAATTATAATATGAAGTTGTTTAGTCCATTCTCTTTGATATGTAGTCATTATTGAATGCTTCCTGGAACTAGTTTATTTAACATTTTGTAGACTTGGGTTTTTGTATTCCATATCTATAATCTGAATCATATGAGAGTGTGTGTGCGTGTGTCTTAGTTTTAGTTTGTGTTTTTCCAACACCCACAGCAACTACCCATGTGCCCTCAATTTATATTTCTGATTAACAGTCTAAATGATCAGCATGTATTTGAGCCTATTCTTTGAGCAATATGCATTTATATGGTGGCTTTTTTTCATAGGGTGGCAGTCAGGGTTTGACTGTTGTAATTCAAGGACAGGGGCAAACTACTGGACAACTGCAGCTGATCCCTCAAGGGGTAACAGTAATTCCAGGGCCAGGCCAACAGTTAATGCAAGCTGCAATGCCAAATGGTACCATTCAACGATTTCTTTTTACCCCTTTACCTACGACAGCTACAGCGGCCAGCACTACAACAACAGTTTCCACCTCAACATCAGGTAGGGTTTAGGCTTATTTAAAATATTTAAAATTGCTACTTATACATTAACAAACTAAGTAAAAGTGATACCTCTTAGAAACCAAAACAGAGTTCTCTACCTTAGAAATATCTTTTTAAAGTTAATGTTTATAGATTTATAGTCTAGAATAATGGGAATGTTTGGTTTTTTATTTTTCACAGCTACAGGTGAACAGAAACAAACCACACAGTCAGCTCAGACCCAGGCTCAGCCTATCCAAGCCCTACCACCAGCTCAACAACCAAGTCAGAGTCAGCCACAAGTCCCACCTCAGACTGTTCAACCTTCAGCTCAGCCACAGACCCCAACTCAAACTCAGCCTCAGTCCCCCAGCCAAGCTCAGCCCCAGCCACAAGCCCAGCCTGAGGCCCAAACTCACACTGAAGTCCAAACCCAAGCAACAGCTTCATCCCCTGTCACTTCTGAAGCACAGCCTATCCCAACCCATTCAAATAAGACTCAAGTCACAATACAGTGTCAGTCTCAAAGCCAGATCCAAGGACAGTCTCCAGTTCGAGTTCAAAGCCCACCACAGGCTCGAGTACTTCCACCAGCTTCATCCAATGGACCCACTGTATGTCAAGCCCCAGTGCAGACAACAGCCTCACAGCCAGTTCAGATTCAGCCGCATACATCGGTTCAGATTCAGTCCCAAGTACAACAGCCATCACAACCCCAGCTTCCATCTTCCATGCAAACTCTCCCAACAACACAAACTCTCAATCAGGTTGCTGTAACCTCCCCATCCCGTCCTCAGCTACAAATCCAGCAGCCACAGACACAAGTCATTACTGTGCCTCAGCTACAGCAACAAGTTCAGGTTCTCTCTCAAATCCAGTCACATGTTGTGGCTCAGATACAGGCTCAACAGGGTGTTGTTCCTGGGCAAATCAAACTTCAGTTACCTATTCAGATACAGCAGACCAGCCCTGTGCAAGCTCACCAGATCCAGAATGTGGTCACCGTGCAAGCAGCCAGTGTACAAGAGCAGTTGCAAAGGGTTCAACAACTCAGGGAACAACAGCAAAAGAAGAAACAGCAGCAGATAGAAATTAAACGTGAACATACCCTCCAAGCTTCTAATCAAAGTGAAATCATCCAAAAACAGGTAGAGTCACAAGTGTTTACTTGTTTTTTATTTTAAAAAGAAATGGTAGCGTGAATTATAGTTCTGTAACATTTTATTCATGAGATTAAAAGTGTCTAATTTATTGGTGTCAACTTTTCCTAAACATTTTAAATAATAAGATGCTTTAACCTTTGGTAAACTGTTGAGTTGCTTAAAAATAGTAAACAAATGCCTGTTACTGTTTGCAGCCATGTCTAGACGTGCATTCAGTATTATTGGGAAATAACTGCTTCATTTTTAAGAGACCAGGAAGGTGGATGAGTAAAAAGAAGACATTTGCACAATATTTGTAATTTTTAGTTGATTAGTATTAACAAAGAACTTCAAGGTTGAATTTTGGTTTTAATGGAGATAATAATAATAGCATTTAGGTAACACTTTATGGTTTTTAAAGTTCTTTCCAAATATTTTATTCTCGCAACAACTCTAAGAAATAGATACTGTTATTAACCCCATTTTACGGACAAGAAAAACTGAGGTAGACAAAGGTTAAGTGACTTGATGAATGTCATACAGCAAGTAAGTGTCCAAAGTAGGATTTCATCTTGGGTCTTTCTGACTCCAGGTCCGACACTCTTATCTATTGTACCACCTAGCTGTTTAGGTACCGACAGAAACAATTTCACATCCAGTTTCATTTCATTTTGAGACAGTTTGAATTTGTCTTAATGAAGCATGTATCCCAACCATAAAAAAATTAACATTAGATTTTTTTTGTCATATCCTTAAAAAATATTTTATTGATTCTTGTTTTTATATCACTTTCATTTCCCCAAAACTCCACCACCATCACAGAACCCTCCCTTGTGACAAAAACAAAATAGTTCTACCAATCACAGATGATAAATGTTTACATTATTCCATTAGTAGTAGACCTCTAGTCTACTTCCTCCCTACCAAGAGTATAACATTGTCTTCTGGAGTCTAGATAGGCTTTGCATTTAATCTGAGTTCTAAAGTCTTTTAGAATTGTTTTCATTTACATTATTGTGATGTCTATGTATGTATGTGTGCATAGAAAGAAATATCTCTTATCTGTGAAAGTTCTCTTGGTTCTATTTTGTTTAATCTTCATGAGTTACTGTGGCCCAAAATCATTCATCACTTGGCAGCCAATCTTCTTTAGTTGTTTGATGGATAACAGATGCACAGTTTATTGCCAGGCTCATATGCAAAAAAGCTATTTCTAGGTTATCAGGAACTATCATAGCTTGTGTTCCATTACTTTAGTTTTGAAGAATCAAAGGTCACCTATAACCTTCAGTGAGACATTGGAATGGAATTTTTGCATAGAGCTTTAGTTATCTTGCACAAATACAAAACAGTCTCACTGGAATGTCTTCTGAATAATTTAAGTTCATTATAATGCCATGAAACCATCTTAATTAATAAGTTTTAACTTCTTTAGCTAACTGATCCTAAAGCACTTAATAGAGAAAATGTTTTTGTTTGCATCTAAAACCTCATCTAATTTATTGAAATTGTCCGTTTCACAAAACCAGATTTTTTTTACCATGCGATTTTCATTTTTTGTGATGTTTAATGTAAGAAGATAATAAGTAGAAAGATGCAAAAAGTTGGACTAATTTTTTTTAAAGTTTTAAAATTAGGAAAGAAAAAAGAGGAATTGGAGCCAACAGAATTTTTAGAAAACACAGGAGAATATCATCATACCTTTAAACCCAAACCTAGAGACTGAGAAGTAATT
The DNA here is from genome assembly GCA_028646575.1 of Pseudocheirus occidentalis. NCBI lineage: Eukaryota > Metazoa > Chordata > Mammalia > Diprotodontia > Pseudocheiridae > Pseudocheirus > Pseudocheirus occidentalis. The sequence goes on from CM053593.1 coordinate 178,192,972, forward strand.
CTACATACTCTAGAAACATTTTGTTCTCTGAGAAATGTTTCGAAGAACCCAAAATTAAGTATTCATTTCCAGACACAGTGGCACATGCATATACTTTTGCTACTAGAAGAAGCAGAAACTTGAGGATCCCTTGAGCTTGGAAGTTCTGAGCTAAAATAGGTCTAGAATCAATCTCTAGAGTCAATAGGTCTGCACTAAGGCCAGCACCAATATGGTGAGTCCCCCAAGAGTGAGGAGTGGGGGCCACTAGGCTACCAAAAGAGGTGTAAATTGGCTCTCATAAGAAACAAATCATAATTTCCATACCAATTAGCAGGGGAATTGAGCCCATAAGTAACCATTGTACTTTTACACTGAGTGAATTAAGGATACCCATCTTTCTCCCCCACCTCCATCGCTTCTTATGGTTGCCTACAGTTAGTAGTTGTCGTTTGCTCATTTAATCATGTCTGACTCTTCATTATCCTGTGGACCATACTGTCCATGGAGTTTTCTTGACAAAGATACTGGAGTGGGGGGCAGCTGAGTGGCGCAGTGAATAGAGCACCAGCCCTGAAGTCAGGAGGAGCTGAGTTCAAATCCAGCCTTAGACACTTAACACTTACAAGCTATGTGATCTTAGGCAAGTCGCTTAACCCCAATTGCCCTGCAAAAAAAGAAGCAAAACAAAACAAAAAGATACTAGAGTGGTTTGCCATTTCCTTCTTCAACGAGGTAGTTAGTAGTATCTTTTTCTAAATGCAAACTGAATTGCTTCCTAATACTTCACAGTATTTTTCTGTGACCACAACACTCAGAAACCTAGTAAGCATATTACAAGTACATAAAATTTAACTGAGTCCAATTAACTTAAAGCTAACCTAACTTTAATGGAGTTTTTCTATCATCTGAAGTGAGGACAAAGTTCCAAAGATTGGAGGCAAAAGTAAATAGGAAATTTAGACTCACTGTTTGTGTTCCCATCATGGGAAGACAAAGATAAAAATAAAATGGTCCCTGCCCTCAAGAAACTTATGTTCTATCAAAGGACATAATATGTTTGTATATAAGTAGGTATAAAAGGTATACTAAATAACTAAGAGGAAATGTGGCATGATGGATAGAGACCCAAGACAGAAGCCTGAAAAAACCTGCATTCAAATCCCACCTCCAACACATAGTTCCTTGGATGGGTTACTCTGGACAGTTCTTTGAAACTGTAACTTGCAGAGAAATTGCCAACTTTCATTAATGGAAGGAGTTTTTTCATCTGAGATCCAATCTTTGTACCTTTCCCTACAAAATAAATAAGCTCACTGGGGACAGGGGAGATTATACAAGCAGGAGGAAAGGCTTGATATGGAAGGTGATACTTGTATGAAGGTGGGAGAGTGGGAAGGGGGCATGGGGAAAGCTAGCCCAGAAATGGAAATTATTGGAGAATTTGAAAATCAGTAAGAAGGGCAGTTACAATCTGATTGGTGGAATGAGGGAGGATGAAGAGTGGAGGATAATGCTGAAATTTAGAGTTTAGGTGACTGGAAGGATGAAGGTGTGCCTTTGACAAAAGTAAGTGAACTCATTAAAAGAGTGAGTTTAGGAGAAAAGATAATGAATTCTGTGCATAAGCATTTGGCGATGTGTGACAAGCTCAACAGAGAGACTAGGGCTGAAAATATAGATCAAGTAGTCTTCTGCATAGTGTTGATAATTAAAACCTTGAGAACTGGTGAAGTTACCGAGTACAGAGAGAGAGAAGAGAACAAGGCCCAAGACAAAACCTTGGAGTACACTCCATTTATACTCATAGTGAGTAAATAGGGTATGGATGATTATTCAGCAAAAAGAGAAGGCACAAGCTTAGCAGGTAAAAAGAACCAAGAAAGAGCAAAGAGTATCCCAGAGGAGAGTGTTCATAACATCCAGAGGTTGAGAAGGATAAGAATTGAGAAAAGACCATCTAGCTTAGCCTTTAATATATCATAGTTGAGTGATGAGCTCAGAGGGCTGAGAAATGGAGAGTAAAAGGAAGTGGAGAGGACTTTTTCTAGGAGTTTGACTTAAAGGGAGGAAAAATTATAAAATGATAGCTTGAGGGAATGATAGGATAAAGTAGTGGTGTTTTTATTTTTGGATCGGGGTGACTTTAGCACGTTTGTAGACAGCAAGGAAGGAATCGAGTTTGAAGACGGGAAGGGCTCAGGAGGAAAGGAGTGGTGATTTGGGGGGGCAGTCTACCAGAAAAGATGGGATGGCATCAAGGTTACCTATAGACAGGTTGACCATGGTAAAGAAACAGTTCACCTCTTCATTAGAGGATGATACCAGGTGAAGAACCCAGATAGAAAGGAGGACAGAATAGGAGTGAAGGTCAAAGGGTTTTGAGATATAGGAGTAGGAAAAGAGGAAACAAGACAAATGGATTCTTTTATTAAAGTCCTCAGGTTAGAGGATGGGTGGAGGTATTGCATAGGAGGCTTGCAATGAGAGCTGATTTATAATCTCTTTATTGTGTAACCTCTTTACTGTCCTTATTGTGAGGAATGCAATAGAGAATCATTTAGGGAGGATTTTTTTTAGTTGCTTTTTTATGAAGATCTGGTTGAGAACAGATAACATAAATCTGTAGTGGATCAAATCATCTTAGTTGTATCATTTCTTCCAGCTTCATTCATAGCACATATGTAGAACACAGGAGAGAGATTGATAGTGAGTGTATTTCAGAATTAAGCTTTAGCAAGCCATGAGCAAGGATAAGGGGGCAGGGAATTTGAGAGTAGAGGACAATGTCGAATAAAACTGGTTAATTCTCCAGTCAGCATAAAAAATGGAATAAAATTAAGTCAGGACAGAGGTGTGGTGATTTAGGAGAATACTGAGACAAAGAAGTGAGAGAGAAGACTAAGTTTAGGACAGTGATAAGACATAGAGATGGAATGGTAACATTATAGTTATACAAAGGAATTTGGGAGGTTTTGTTTCTAGAAGTGAATCCCTTGTGGGTGATAATAATATCAGGGGTGTGTCTACCCCTACTGTTGAGAAAACTAAAGAATTGGAAAATTAAGGTGTTTGAAAAAACATCAAGTATGTTGAAGTCCCATAATTAGAAGGACAGGAGTTGAGGTGGAGAAGAAGGATACTGACTCCCCTAAGAAAGGTGGGAGAGGTACCGGATACTCTTTAAAAAAAAAAAGGAGAGAGAAAAAACTGCCACTAGAATCCGTGTTGGGTAAGCCGTTATCAAAGGAAGAGGGAAGGCTGAATGACAGTATAAGGAAAATTCTGGAAGTAGCAGTGGACGATGAGGATCCCTACTCTCCTTCCAGGACCAGTATGTGTGTATTGAGGTGGGGGCGTGGAATGAAAGAGAGTACACCTCATGCTGTAGAAAGGTAGCCTAATAGTCAGTGTCATCTTTAGGAAGTCAAGTCTATGAGTATTAAAGATAAAAAGAGGGTCCAGGGAAAGGAGCATGCAGAACTAAAGTGTGGTTATGGGAGAGGGCTTGAGTTGCATTTGTGAATAGACCACTTTCCATAGATGAATAAATGGATGAATTTCATAGTTTGGTTTTTTTTTTTTCATTTTTATTATAAGCCCTGCATTTCCTAGGCAAGAATTTCTGGATAGTTTTCCTTTACCGAAACTTGAAAATGTGTGTTGTCTGTTGTTCTTTTACCTAGTAATATCACAGCCATGCCTATGACTACTTTTAAAAAAAGTTGAGCTTCTGTCCTTATTTCTTAGGCATTTTATTTTATAAATTGTCACTTCTTTGGTTGATATAGCATATCCATATGAGAGTGTTTGGGAAAATGTAAAGGTTTTAATCATAAGTTTTTGAATGTTTCACTTAGAATAATGGACAGAGACAGAGACTGGAACTATGATTTCATCCCATAAGGAATTTCTGGGGAAAGAAACTTCCTCTGCCAACACAGATCACATCCTCTGCGATTTTTAGTTTTAGACTGAAAAGCTGAGTAACTTACCCAGGGTCATTAAAAAGTTATATGACAGAGGCAGGACTAGTATCCAGGTCTTCCTGGCTTCCGGGCCTGCTCCATACACTACATATCTACTAGGGAGACTTACCCACAAGATCAGATACCTTCCCTAATTAGAAGAACCTTGATCATCTTAATCCCTTGCCATGTTCATATTTAGGCATATCTGGTTTTTGCTTAGCATCTCTTGTTGGAAGGCCATTTATGTCATTGAGCAATCAGTCAGTCTTGGTTTTTTTTGTTTTGTTTTTACTTTTTAGGAAAATGGGGATTTAAAAAAAAACTAACATGCATGTATTTTCTCTTAAGTGGGAGAGGGGGATAACAGAGCCCTTCTAACAAATATACGTTGTCACGAAAAACAAGGCAATTTTTTCCCCATTTTATACAACAGTCTGTTCAATGCATGAGATTTCTGTTTAGCCATATAGATCTTTGTTGCCTGCTTTTAATCACTGAATGATCATGTTGTAGGATTTAGCAGTAAAAGAGACTTAGAACTCTTCAAGTCCAACCTCCTTCTTTTATAAATAACAAATATATAAATACTGTATTATAAATGTAAAATGATAGATAAATAAACCTTTATAAATAACCACTTAAACATGTAGATAATTCATTCTTTGTATTTTGGCCTCATTTTCAGTTAATAGATAAGTATTTATTTTATACCTCTTATATATTCAGTGCTGGGGATACAAAAGCAGAAAGGAAATGGTTCCTGCCCTCAAAGAGCTTACATGCTATTAGAGAAATATGTATACATAAAAGTACATTCAAAATATATACAAGGTAATTGAGAATAAGACATCATAAGCTAGATGATCAGGAAAAGGCCTCATTGAGAAAGCAGGTGACATTTAAGTTGAGTGAAGGAAACCAGGAATTCTGAGAAGTATAGAGGAGAGTTTGTACAAAGGAAAAGAGGAGATACAGCAGGCAGGCTCAAAAGGGTAGTTTGTGTCAAGGGAGGTAAGAGCCAAGCTGTAAAGGAGTTTGTATTTAATCCTTAGAGGAAAGAGGAAGACATTGAAGGAGAGTGAAGTATCAGTCCTCTGATTGAGGGGTATCACTTTAGCTGCCATGTGGAGGGTAGTTTGGAGAGGGGAAAGACTTGAAGCAGAAAAAACAGTTAGAAGCTGAGCAAGAAATAGTGAGTGATGACTGTTATTAGAAGGAAGAAAACAGAAGTGAGAAATTTAATAGAGGTAGAATCAACAAAACTTGGCACCTGTTTGGATATTTTGACTGACTGATCAAAAATAACCTGCAGACCTGACTAGAAGGAGGATAGTGTTCTCAACAGGAATAGAGAAGTTTGTAAGAGAATGAGTTTGGGGAAAAGATAATGAATTCTACTCTGAGCAGTGGGAAAACCAGTGAAGACAGGAAAAAGAAAAATGGAAATACACTTCTCTAAAAACAGATAGGTGAGAGGCTGTAATATTTTTGTTTAACTTTTTTAAAAAAGATAATGAGTTCTGTTTGGGGAGAAATATGCAGTCAATCAACAAAGATTTATTAAATATCAACTGTGTGACAAGTGTAGTGCTAGACCCTGGGATATGAAGACAAAATTACTTCATTCTTTGCAGGAAATTGATGACATAAGACTGGAGCTAAAGATTAAGAAGGGGGCAGAATATATAAATCTTGGAGTTGTCTGTTTAGATACAATAAATTGAACCCATGGGAGCCAATTAAGTGCCCAAGAGAGTGTAACAGGAGAGAATGTGAAATCAGTACTTGGAGGGATGGCCAGAGAGGGATATTCTTCTAAGGGATGCCAGGTCTCTATGAGTGCCAGAAGATTAAAGAATCATATAATCAGAGCCCAAGAAGAGCATAGACTCTTGGGGAGGGAGCGCCCCAGAAATTCTCTCTTGACAACCACCCCCAGTGGGTCCTCAACTAGACTTAGATATTTAAGGGGAAGAAGAGAAAAATGATGAGCTTTGCAAAGGAGGGAGCGCCCCAGAAATTCTCTCTTGACAACCACCCCCAGTGGGTCCTCAACTAGACTTAGATATTTAAGGGGAAGAAGAGAAAAATGATGAGCTTTGCAATGAGGCAAGGGAAAACACTTGGGCATTTGCTATAGCTTCCATCTGGAAGGATTGGCCTCCTTGCTTTTCAGCCTCAAAGGCGCCTGTAGTAACTAAGGCTCCTGCAGCCTTCGAGGACACTCCCTGGACAGTAAGTAGATCATTGAGGCTTAAGCTGGGCCTGGTTCTAAGAGTGCAGTTATTAGCTTTATTCAAATTAGATTTGAGATCATAGATTTCGAGTTGAGAGAGATCATAAGAATAGGCCATTGAGTCCAGTCCTCTCGTTTTACAGAGAAACAGAAGAAGGGACATGACTTTCCCAGAGTCCCACAACTACTAAGTGTCTGAAGCACGATTGGAAAGCAGGTTTTCTTTACTCCAATTTCAGTGCCTAAACTGCAATGCCACTTTGCTTCTCACTTTTATTCTTTGGGTACAAAGTACAACCTGTGTCTGGACAAATCAAACACATCATATTTTTGAAACTTGTTCCCAAACTTTTTCAGGCATTTGAGGGGGAAGAAGGGTGGTATTTGCTTGTTTAATTTAATTTGGTGTAGTTAGATCTTTGTAATATGAAAAACATTTTCTCTTATCATAAAGGCACATGTTAAATATAAATTTTACTCTATTTTTTATAAAAATGGAGACTGTTGAAAACTAAAAATAAGTAAATTTAAAAAAAAAACAAAAGAAAAAATGGAGATTGAATCTTCCAAAGGAGTAGAACCAATATTGAATTTTCTGCACTTTAATTTTTTAGTTTTGAATCAGCAGGAAAATTTTAACCCATAATCATTATTTATGTAAGAAGAAGCTGAAATTTTAAAAAGTAATGTTTAAATAAAATATGCCTATAAAAGAGTTTGTGTTTTTTAAAATAACCCTTTCTGTGTGCTTCAGCTCTCTAGTCCTAGTGCTAATTATATAATATTTCTTTGCATTTTACTTTCTTCAAGGTGGTGATGAAACATAATGCTGTGATAGAACACTTGAAACAAAAAAAGACTATGACTCCAGCTGAAAGAGAAGAAAATCAGAGGTAGGAAAAATGTTTTTAAGTATTAGAAAGGGTTACTCTGTCAAAGTATTCATCTTTTTTCCCTTTTGACTAGCACACCAAGAAACGAATTCTGATTATTGCATAGCTTTCATATATTTTCTGTGTTTGAACTAAAATTCATTGTTCTTCTTGGTGTATTCTGTGAATTTTTTTTATTTTACTATCAACTAATAAACTATTATTGCCTCTACTAGTGGGCAGAAGTTATTGAATATTGAAATAATAAAAATAGATGACTGGATAATTTGGAGTTCATATAAAATTTGCTCTAGACATTAAAGTACTGCTCTAGACATGTTAAAATATTCCTAGACATAGTCTTTAATCGATAACATTGTCTGTAAGCACCTAGAAAAGTCCTTGGTGCCTCATGTACGTTAGGCATTTTTCCTATAGTAGTCCATCAGTTCAGCATTATGTACCTTGTATATTTTTTCTTAGAATGATAGTCTGTAACCAGGTGATGAAGTTTATTTTGGATAAGATAGATAAAGAAGAAAAACAGGCAGCTAAGAAACGAAAACGGGAAGAGAGTGTGGAACAGAAGCGTAGCAAGCAAAATGCTACCAAGCTATCAGCTCTGCTCTTCAAACATAAAGAACAACTCAAAGCTGAAATATTGAAAAAGAGAGCACTACTAGACAAAGATCTTCAAATAGAAGTGCAGGTAGGAAGAGGTTTCTTTCATTTTCCTTTTATGTCAGATTTCCATTCATCTTGTAAATTATTACCTTGAATTTTTAGTTCACGCTTAACTTGTTTCCTTAAATTAACTTAAGACTATAATTATAAAATGATTTTATGTTTTTAGCCAACATACCAGAATTGATACGTTCCATTGATTTTTCAGCCACTCAGTTCAAAATTATCTTGCTTATTCCATTGAAACTAGAAGTTTATTCTATTTGAAGTGGTCAAAACATTCTGAATTCATTTGAGAGTCTTTGACACATTCCTTTGAATATCCTTATCGGTGGCAAATCTTTGCTCTTTGATGGTGGGTTTGATTTCTTAAAATAGACAAAAGCTGTTCCAAAAGAAATCAGAATTAAATTGGCTATCAAAATAATAGCGTTAATGTCCAAAACAAGCCATAAAGTAACAAGTTGCATTGTGTTACATTGTTACTGTATCAGTGTTGAAGGCACCTCAAAGGCTTTTAACCAATGACAGTGCTATTGGATTAAGTATATATTCTGTCAAGGTAACCAATTTGAGGGATAGCATTCATTTAAATATGTAAATAATGGTGTTTTCAAAATAAGTGTATCAACAGCTTATGCATCATGAAAAGTAAACTCATTCTAAGAGAACTTTCTTTTCCTGCCTTTGGGGTACTTGGCCTCTTGTTGCTACATACTTGAAGAATGATCTTTTACCTTAACATTTAAACCTTAAACTTTCCAAGTACATATAACTTTTTTTTCTTTGGGGGAAAAAAATCAGATGATCTTCTTAACTTAAAAACAACTCCTAAATGACTAGTTACATATGAGTTACTGTTAATCATTCATCTTTATGCCTCCCAGGCTTAGAAAAGGAAATAGGATTGTTTATCTTGTATCTGAAATGCTGACACATCAGCAAAGGTATTATCTTTGTCATGACAGTTCTGAGAGCTCATCCATAAGTGAATTTTTCTTCAAAGGTCGAGGTGAAAATTTATAGGGCAAAAATTGTTGCTTTGTCTTTGGTCATTGCTCAGATTTGTCAGCTGGGTATCTTCCTTAATTTTTTAGACAGATCTTTGAAATTCGTTTTTCTTTCTTTCCAGAAAGCTTTACCTCATATTCAAATATGTGTGTTGTGACCTCCAAAATATTCTTGGCTTCTATAGATCTAGAGACAAACAATTTAGAAAAAAAGTAAATTGATGCTGCTACTTTGAACTTGAATGAATCTTTCCTCTTGCTAAGTCAGCAAATATTAAGAGGCTGTTGTATGCCAAGGATGAGAAATACAAAAATGAACAACCTCCTGATCCCTGCCTTTAAGAAGCTTACAGTCTAATGGGAGGGGTGACATGCACACAAATAGGAACGTGATAACAGCAAAGAAGTGTAAACAAAGCACTGTAAGAAATTAGGAAAGAAAGATCACTTTCACCTGGGAGGATGAGCAAAGGCTTCCTGGAAGAGGTGTTACTTAAGCAGGGGCTTGAAGGAAGACAAGGTAAAGATAGAGATAAGGAGGTGATGCATTGTATGCATAAGAGATGTCCTGCATAAATATGCACAGTGTATAAATAAATTCAGGGATCAGCTAGTAATACATACTGGAATTAGAATACATGAAAAAGAGGTTGGAAAGGTAGATTGGAACCAAACCACAGAGACCTTAAGGATTTTGTATTTGATCCTATGGATATTTAAGGACTTTGAACCAAGAATTGACATATTCAGACTGGTATATTAGGAAAATTATTTTGACAGTTGTATGACAGATGGCATAAAGCATTAAAAGACTAAAAGCAAGGGCAGCTAGGTGCACAGTATATAGAGCACCTGCCCTGGCCTCAGATTCTTGACACACTATCACTGTGACCTTGGGCAAGTCACTTAAGCCCATTTGCCTTGCCTCCAAAAAAAAAAGAGAGAGACTAAAAGCAGGGAGACCAGTTAGATGGGTATGCAAGAGTCTGCGCAAGAAGAGATGAACTAGGATTGTAGAGAAAGAAAAGTGACACAAGAAATATTGTGGAGATCAAATCACTAGGACTTTGTAATGCATTGAATGTGGGGAATGAGGGAGAAAGAAAACTCAGAGATGACTCCCATGTGTCGAGTCTAGATGATTGTGACAGTGTAACCCAGAGTAGAAACAGGGAATCTAGGAAGAAGAGAAGGTTGAGAGGCTAAGATGATGAATTCTCTTTTGAACGTTTTGAACTTACAGCGTAGATGGATCATATAGGTAGGATTTCTAGTAGATAGTTTATAAAACTCAGAAGAAAGAATAATGCTGGAAATACACATCTGAGATTCATTTGTATAGAGATGGTAACTGAACCCATGGGAACCAGAAAGATCACCCAGGGATAGGGAAGGAAAAAAGGGCAGAAGACCAGAACTTCAGGGACACCCACTCTTAGAAGATAGAATGAGAAAGTTGAAGCAACAGTCAGTCAGCAAACATTTATTAAATGCCTACTATATGCTGGGCACTCTGGCTGGGGGATTAAAAGAAAGGCAGAAGTCAGCCCCTCCTCTCAAGGACCTCAATGTCTAATGGGGAAAACACCAATGAAAACCTCTGTATACAAAAAGCTATAGAAAGGACAAATTGGAACTAATCAACAGAGGGAGGGCACTAGCATTTAGGGGGATCAGGAAAGGCTTCTTGCAGAAAATGAGAATTTAAATGGGACTTGAAGGAATCCCAGAGGTGGAATTGAGGAAAAGCGAGAATTTTAGACATAGGGGATGGCCAGTGAAAGAGCCCAGAATTGGGAAATGCAGAGTATTCTGCAAGGAACGTTAAGGGGGTGACTAAGATGTAAGAAGAGTGGGGATTTATGAAGGGCTTTGAATACCAAGCAGAGGATTTTACATTTGATGTTAGAGGTAATAGTGAGTCACTGGAGTTTTTTTAGTAAGATATCCATCTTTTATTGTCATATTTATTTATATGCCCTACTTTGACAGCTGAGTAGAAGATAAACTATAGTGAGGAAAGACTTGAGGCAGGCGGAGCTATTAGAACAGGCTATGATGATAGTACAAGTATGAAGTGCTGAGGGCCTGCACCAGGGTGCTGGCAGGGATGTGTGTGAGAGATGCAGGCCTTGGCAACAGATTGGAGAGAAGGGGGTGTGAGAGAGCAGTCAGGAGTATCACCTGACACAATACAGTTGGCCTGTAAACACCCTCACAGTCACCAGAGCAAAGGAATGTTCCTCAACACACATCTATCAGCAGTTCTTAATCTAGATAAGGAGACAGCAAAGAGAAGAGATGGCTATTCTATAAACCTTCTCTATTAAATGCTTAGGCATAATACTAACAATAGCTAGCATTAGGTAGTGCTTTTTTAAAGATTTGCAGAGCACGTTGCAAATATCTAATTTTTATTTCACAACAATTAAGAGGTAGATGCTATTATCCCAATTTAATGGATCAGAAAATCCAGGATGATAATAAAGGTTAATTGATTTAAGCTGTTAAGAAGCTGAAGGCAGATTTGAATTTAGGTCTTCCTGATTCCCAGTCCAGCTATTTTATACACTATTCCATCAGGTGCTGTAAGTAGCTACCATATCAGTCCAAAGTTTGACCTACAAATTAAATTATATCTCTCTTAAGAAATCTTTAAAAGCAGATATGTGTATTTTATAGGTATACTTATTTCTGTAATTTTATCACTGTGAATCTTCCATCCACCAACACAGATTGCATCTTTTCTGTAATTTAGGTAGGTCATTGAGAATTGCTGTGGCCAAAAGAAAGTTTTCACTCTCTGGCTAACCTGATTTCTGTAGGCTGGTCCTCATCTGTGCAGACATTCACCAGGCCTATACTTTTGAAGGTTTTACAGCTTTGGTAGAACCTACCGAAACTTGTGCTTTGCTGGCATAAACTTTGCTACCCCCAAATCATGTCCCCCCAAAGAATAAGGCACAGAGTAAGATTTTAGTGGAGGATATATAGACTCAACATAACACTTTATGTAGGGGGCATTCTCATCTTATCAAGCTAGATTAAAGGGAAAATTGAACTACAGACACTCTCAACTATCCTAAAAACAGATGTATGTTACTACCATCCCCTCAAGCTGTCATTTGGTCTTTCATCACCTTCATTGCTGAATGTCTAAAAAGAGTGTGCACATGCTTGCCCCTCCCTTACTCAGCCCCCTCCACTGTGGATTCCGTCCCTGCCTCTCTTAGGAAATCTCTCTCCTGAATTGCATTTTAGTTTGTCAAGTTTGTGGCTTCTGAATTCTGTTCCTTCTTGACCTTTCAGTAGAATTTGGTATTAATCACCTCTCCCTTCTGAGTACTGCCCTCTCCCTTAGCACTCCCTAGTACTGCTGTTTCCTGGCTCTCCTACCTATCTAGCCAGTCTTCAGTCTCCTTTGCTATCTCAGTTTTCCCTTCTACCTTTCAGATTTATTTGGAGAAAAATAAGGCATCAGTTCAGATTTTGCTAGGTGGTTATTTTACAAAAGATAGGTGCTATCCAAATAAGTTCCCTAAATTCAGAGAAGACTAGCAAAATTTTTGTTTAAATATTTTAGAGGGGAGACAGCAGCTAGGTGGCGCAGTGAATATAGATCACTGGCCCTGGAGTCAGGAGTACCTGAGTTCAAATACAGCCTCAGTCACTTAACACTTACTAGCTATGTGACCTTGGGCAAGTCACTTAATCCCAATTGCACCTCCCAAAACAAAAAGCAAAAAAAAATAAATTAAAATAAAAAATAAATATTTTAGAGAGGTGACATGAGGTAATGGATAGAGAACTAGGCTTAGAATTACCCAGACCTAGATTCAAGGACTACCTCTGGCCTCAAAACTATGAACAAATGATTTGACTATTCAGTGCACTTAAGCAGCTTGCTAAAACTCTTAAATTACCAGCAAGTTACTAATCTACAAAGGTAAAGGGAACAACCACCCTGAGGAAATCAAAGGTCCTGGCCAAAGATGATAGTGTATTTATGGATGTGTATTTATGTTAGACGGGTCAGATTTATGATATATTTGACTTGTTTTGCTTACATACTTTATTATGTCTTGAAGCCACTCACGTGATCAGTGAGGATAGTATTTATGTCCATTTCATTAGGATTTGGAGCAATTACACATTTAATTACAAAATTTTATAGTTATTATATCTTGACTTTTATGACATTGCTGGTCAGATCCCTTTTTTGGATACTAAGGCCTAAGTCAGGAGTACAGCCTTCATCTATAATCTTGTTCCTCTGAAATCCATTTAATGAATCCTGGTTTGCACTCAATCAAGCATTTATTAAGTGCCTACTCTTTGCCAGTGACTATGCTGGACCCTATAAATACTAAGACAAAAATGAAATAGTCCCTATTCCTAAGGAGCTTATATTCTGTCAGAAGAGATAACATGTATACATAGAAAGGTATACCAAATAAATGCAAAGTAGTTTTGGGAGGGAGACAACAACCATCTGCTTTATAAGGTAGTTTTCAGGATTGCTTCCAAACAGAAAGCAGATCCTGCCCGTATTTGCTTAAAGACCATGTCAGTGGAGAAAATACTGCCAAGATACATTGTCCTTTTTCCTGAGCCGTAAATAAGTAACTCATGTTTTTAAAGCCAAGTTCTGAGTTGGCACAAATAATGAGTCCCCTTGAGTAGTTGCTTGTGTTTGAATTTATACTATTTGAAGCTATAATTATGTAAAATATGGTGATTGGTTCCAAACCAGTGAAAATATGCTGTTTGAATTAGAATAATGTGACCATTTCAGGGGATTCATTAATCCTAGGGACCTGATCAGGATCTAGCTGCATGGAGCTTTAAGTTTACACAAAGTTTTTCTCATAAAAATTTCTGTATCAGGTCTTTGGGAAGCCAAAACTGTGAATGCCATTTTAGACATATAGTCAGTATTACTTAAATGCCTTTATAAGTTTTTGTTATTTAATATTATTTTTCTCTTTATAATGATTTCACAGTCTTACAGTAGTTTTAAATGGACTTGTGTTGTCCCAAGAGGGAGGCTATAAGAAAAGGACTTTACATTGAACATTAGAATCAGAGGAGATTACAGATGGAGTCTTCTCTGATCTTCTTTAAATGATCCTAATGACCTTTTTTGTTCTATTTCATTTTCTACAGGAAGAGCTAAAGAAAGACCTCAATAAAATTAGGAAAGAAAAAGAGAAAGCACAGGCTGCAGCGGCTGCAGTTATATCTGCAGCAGCAACCCCACCACCACCTCCGCCGCCACCTCCACCACCAACCCCACCACCTCCACCACCGCCACCTCCGCCACAGCATTCGGTCAATGTCACGTCAACTCCCACATTGCCCTTACCTGTATCTTCCCAGAAAAGAAAAAGAGATGAGGAGAAAGAGTCTTCAGCTTCCAAATCCAAGAAAAAGAAAATGATTTCCACTACCTCAAAGGAAACTAAGAAGGACACAAAGCTTTACTGTATCTGTAAAACGCCTTATGATGAGTCTAAGTGAGTAGGTCTAGTTCTTTGAATTCTCTTTCAGTATCTATTTAGCCATTTCTCTTAAAGACTGGGAGTAGTAATATTAGTGTATATTTGAAAGCAGTTTACAAAAGTGAAATGGTCAGTGTGGTTTTTTTAATCTAGTGATCAAAGCCGTATACACAAAAAAGCAAATTCATGATTTTATGTGATGATTCTTATTTTTAGTCTGTTTGTCTTTTCATCATATTCCACTGTCTGGAAAAAAAAAAAAAAACATACTTTCTGTTACTCTCTTGCTTTTCTGTCCTCTTCGGTTTCTCTCCTTTAGAGAGCAATTAAGTGTCTGCCTTAGAAGTAAATTTTTAATTCCAGCATTGATCAGTAGGTTCTCCTAGATATCAATCCAAAATTGAGAGCACTCTGTCTTTAATCTTTTCTTACATTTGAGATTAAAGTCCATTTTATTTACTATCAGACTATAGTTGAAAGATGGTACTGTTCTGTGGGGGAATGGTACTCGTTATTAATAATAATATTAGTATTAATTTTGTTGTGTTGTTATAAAATTCCTGCTTACCGAAAGTGCAGTATAAAATTATTCTGTCATATAATCTCAAGAATATGAAAGACTCTAGAATATTTCTCATTTCTAACTGAAAAAGTGTAAGTGAAGGTGTTTTGGGGGGGTGGGGTTTGGTGGAGGAGAAAGGGTCAGGTGTAACTTGTAATTTGGGGTATATAGAACAAGTTTAGAGGAGGTCCTTCATATAATGGTATGATGAACTGTCATCATTTAGGAAAGTATCTTAATTTTCTTCTTGAATTGCTAGTGTATAGACCAGATTTTTTTTGTTAAGTTTGTAGTAATTTATTATATCAAGCAAATCTGATTAAGCAAAAATTTACTAATATTATACTCCCTCCAAATCCATTTGGTTATGTTGAGAAATTGTATCGTTTTAGGTTTTAAGAATCAAATTAACATTGATAGTTTCTACACTAAAAGACTTTCTGTACCTAAATAATTTCTAAACTTGTTTTGTCTGTATTATGTTTAAACGGGAAATAGAAACTGCTTTTGTAATGCTTTCTAATGATTTTACTCCAGTAGGTACAAATTCTACATCACAATTACTTTTTTTTACATCGCTTTTCCTTCCCTCTGCCATTCTTCCCAGTAGAACAGGCCACAAATTCTTGTGGGCTAGGCATGTTTGGAATCTAAACCCTTTCCGTTTAGGTGAGACTAGGTGGGCAGCTTCATTGTTCATTGTCTTCATTCATTAGATATATGGTGTACAATGTAAAAATTTAACCCTATGAATTTTTCCCTTTGGTCTAGTATGGTGTGCTTCACTTTAAGCAAATCCAGTCTATTCAAATGAATTATGAAGTTTGATTCTTTGATACATTTGTGATTTCCCTCTGTCAATACTTTCTGTGCTTATGCACATGGAGCCCTTCATGCCATTTCATCCTATGTGACTCTTATCTATGTCTTCTGTGAAAATTCCCGTGGAGTCCATAGCTAAAGATTTCCAAAATATAAAATGGAGGACTTTTTGTACCTCTAGAAAGGTATATGAAAAGCACTTGGTGCATCCTAAATATTTTATTTAGCACTTGAGTCAAATTTAAAATTTCAAAAATGCATTGCATAAAATGAAGAACATTTGAACGATAACTTCTTTAAGGTCATTTCACATTTATTTTGTGTGGATACTTCACATTTTTCTTTGGCATTAAGATCACTGAATTATGCAAAGTTCACTCATGCCATTTTTCAGTTAGAATAAGTTAGTGTGTTTATTTAGTAAGTTAGCATTATCTATTAAGTTACTTTGACAAAAGACTTATTGGGGATTTTAATGCAGAATTATATTAAAAGTTAGAGACATAAACTTGCTTCCAACATAATTTTCTCAAAGTGCTGTGGAAGCAACACATTTAGCTCCTGGAAAGCCTATGCAGAATTCTCCTAAGATTCTGTGTTAATCTTTGTACAAATGAAAGAAAAGGAGAGATGAGAATTAACCTTTATTTTTGTCTTCAGTTCATAAGGGGAGCTTATTTCAGAGTCTGACATCTAGTTCCATTGTCCAAGGCATGTGGTACTGTGTGGCCCAGGGATACTAGTTACCTCATCTTGGCTGACATGGATGTAGCCCTTTAAGATTTGCAAAGTACTTGTCTGTATAGTATCTTATTTGATCCTTCCAACAGCCTTGGGAGGTGTCTAGCAATATAGATTATTCTCCTTATTTTGCAGCTGAGGAAACTCAGTGACTGGTTTTAACCAGAGTTCTCCCCGTTTCCATCCAGGCTCTTATCCAGGGTGTGCAGTGTTCCTTCTCACCATGATTGTGCTTGCCCCTTTGACTGTAATTGTTTGCTACACCCTGCCAGTCACCAGTGTTAATCAGTGCATCACTTTATTAGGATCGGTATATTAAAAAATTATGGATAGTAACCTTCTGTTAGTCACAAATGTGTTCTATACCTGTAACAAATATAAAACATCTTCTAATCATAGCTAACTATTTTCACACCATTCTATTTCAAGGGCCACATCTTTTTTTTTATTGAATCTGTTACTTTGTTATGTTATCTTCATTTTCATTGCACATTGCCTGCATTTATATGCCACATATAAATCTATCTAAAAATACTCTCCAAAGAATGGTCCTTCTTTTAATTTATTTCAAGGAGCCTGTGATTTTAACTAGATGAAATTCCTTTTGCATATTTAGAATATTTGGCAGAAATCGCCTGCTGTGTCTCTTTTCCCACTTTTCTCCACCCTGTCATGTTTTGTCTGTATGTATCACACGCACAGCTGGCTGGCTGCCCTGCATGTTCCCCATAGTAGCATAACTTCTACATGGTGTTTGCGCTTTGCTCTGTTTTTTAAACTTAACTTTGAGATACATTTTCAAACCTATCTAAGAACTAGCCCTGACATTGTGATGGCTTCTGTGGCATAGGTTTGATAGATGTAAGTTTGATTCTTTGGCTTTGGGTTTTGTGCCTATTACAGTTTTATGCACATTCATTAGTGGAGACATGACCATCAGTGTGTTGTTCTGTTTTTGTTTTTGTTTCTGTTTTTCTCCAAAATTCCAGTACATTTAAGACCGACATTTTACCGAAAAGCATGCATTTGTTGAAATTGATGTGAGCGAATACTTTCACTTTAGACACAGGATCAGATGCTGTAGCTTTCCATGGGTAGAATGATTGGATCCAGGAAGTTCAGTCTGACCTATTATAGAAAGCCATCAAGTAGAAAGTGCATCCGTAACAGGGAGGACAGGGATAAAAGTGCCATGCAGTTCAAAATGACAATTACATTGTCATTTTCATTGTGAATACTTTTAGGTTCTATATTGGCTGTGATCTTTGTACTAACTGGTATCATGGAGAATGTGTTGGCATCACAGAAAAGGAGGCTAAGAAAATGGATGTGTACATCTGTAATGATTGTAAACGGGCACAAGAGGGCAGCAGTGAGGAATTGTACTGTATCTGCAGAACACCTTATGATGAGTCACAGTGAGTTCTGATAAGAGCATCTTATTTAATAATTTAGGAAGACAAACTGCTCTGACTGGTTATTTGTTTATTTTTCAATGTAAAAGAAGGGTATTTTTTGCAAATATTATACACCTATTACAAGTTCCTTCCCAATTTTTATTTTTTTCTCTTCCCTTCCCTCTCCCCTTTCAAAATCGATGTTGCTTTATAGTGAATGTTTGAGATGTATTGGGAATATGCAGTTTAAAAGGTAGATTTTCTTTTTCTAAATATAAATTAACTAGATTAACAAAGAATATCTAGTTTGGGTTTTATTAGTGTTTGAAATGGTGTTTTATTTTAGATTAGAAAAATAAAAATTTGAGCATAGCCTTTGAGACTGTTAATTAGACTATAGGCTTCTGACGGCCAGCTGGGTGGCCAGCAGTAGCTTCCCATTTGATATCTTATTCATTGAGAGATTTGAGCTTTCCCTTGTACTTTGAGCTTTAAAATCAATTAAATTAAAATTTGTTTCTCTAAATCTATTCTCCAACATAAGGCAATGTTACTAATACTGTTTTCTGACAATTTAGTTGCTAGTGATTTTTTTTTTTACTGTAGAACAATACTAAATTAAAAAACTCTTAAATAAATGTCAGTCTTCAACCAATGTGTGAAAACCATATTAGAACTATGTTATATCCTAATGTTTAGCATATCTTCAGTTATATAATACTCATTTAAATGAATTGTGAAAAGCTTTGTCCATTCATCTTAGAACTTACATTTCTGTTTTACATCTTGCAGATTTTACATTGGTTGTGACCGATGTCAAAACTGGTATCATGGGCGCTGTGTTGGTATTTTGCAAAGTGAAGCAGATCTCATTGATGAGTATGTCTGTCCACAATGCCAGTCAACTGAGGATGCCATGACAGTGCTCAGTCCATTGACAGATAAAGATTATGAAGGATTAAAACGAGTGCTACGTTCCTTACAGGTGAGGAGGATTTACTTAACAGTAGGTCTCCCATTCTACAGACATTATCATCAGAAAGGAAGCTGCTATTTAGCTCACAGCTTATTTGACTCAACTTGTTTGCAGCTTGCAAGCTGATGTATAAATAACCAGTCAAAGGCAAATGCTACCAGTGATGCAACTAAGACTTACTAGGCCCTGGGGATAAAATACTAAAGAGAAACATTTTCTGCCTTCAACCTCACGTCCTAATTGGGAGCAGACTATACATATTAGGAAATGGTAATGAGGAAGAAGTTTTAGTCTGAAGAATGTAGGATAATGAATAGAACAGTTGATGTCCTTGCTTTTCCCAGAGGTAATGGCGGTCTTGATTTGATTCCATCACTCTTCTAAGGGGGCTAGATACAGGGGAGAGAAATGCAGTAGGTATCTCAAAATGGAAAGTTGTCCAGGGTGATCCAGATGATATGTGAAGCATACTCTGAAACAGGCTAGTTATAATAGGTTAGGTAAGTTTATACTTACAGACCACTGAAGACAGCTGGGCCCAAGGGGAGAGTTTCAAAACTAAATAGAGAAGTACACTTTTTAGTTCACTGCTTCTTTAGATAGGATCACTGGCAAGAAAGCCTCTGGATCTCTTGTTTCCTACATATCTGGGCCTATGGGACTCTGTTGAGTATTTTCTTTTTAAGACCTGCTTCAAATGACCAACTGGAATCACTTCATGGCTTTGAATGATAGTGAGAAATAAGAGATATTTAGAAACAGAGAATGGATTTCCACACTATTACTAGGTAGTATCTGCAAAGCTGATTTTACATACACTTATTAAAGTTTTTCATTTCTTTGCAAGATCATTCTTATTAGGACAATCAAATAAGTAATTGAATGCCATTTCCAGTTCCTTTAGCAATATAAGCAATTAACAGAAAATGATAAGCAACTATAAAACACTTTTCCTCAAAACAGACATGTACTAATTCTTTACACAAAACATCTTTATTAGAATGTATAATTTTTGTTTTTTAAGAAATATTTTTGACTCTTACTAATTTTGGTATCTTATAAAATGAATGTTTATTTGCATGCTTGTAAGTATATGATAGAATATGAATGAACGTATTTCAACCTATGGGATCCTTTTTACCATTATATCTTATTTTAACTCTTTGCTTTCAAAAGTGTGTGTTTGTTATATTTTAGATCCCTCTTATGTAGTAATTGTCTAATGTAGGGACTGAGAATGGGTGAGGTACAGCAAACTTAGGATGAAAACAAGCATCCCTCATCATAAGAATTAGGCAAATCAAGACCATTTCTGTCCTTGCCAAAAGAAAATTTAAATCCAATCTGTAATTTCACTGGGTCACTAGTGGCTTAGTTGAAGGCCTATATTTACCTCTGATAATGTTGTCTCTTTTTCCTCCCAGGCTCACAAGATGGCATGGCCTTTTCTAGAGCCAGTGGATCCTAATGATGCACCAGATTATTACGGTGTTATCAAGGAACCAATGGGTAAGTGCTTCAGTCAGATGGTGAACATCTTCCTTTCTGCAAGAGATGTTTTCAGATTTGTAAAAAGTGATCAATCACTTGCATTCTCTGTAACTGAAGCATTTCTCCTGAGTTGTACTTAAATAAATGAAACACATTGTAGCTTTCCTGATTTTTAAGCAGTGGTGGTTCTATAACTTCAACTCCATTTTCAGATAAAATAGCATAATGCTAATGGTTTCTCCTGGCCAAAGCGATTTCTTCCCACTGTCTTTTGGGGTATCAGAAAAAGACCTCAGGCTTGCTATGTAAAATAATTGTACAGAACTTCAAATAAGACTTTTCTGAAAGTATGTCTTATTTAGCATTATGGATGAGATACTCTTTTAAATAATGGAATTAAATTATCTGTAGTTGAAGTAAGACATTTCTTTTCAAAGTCAGTGTGTAAGGAGCTCCCGATGAGCAAACTCCTTTTACCCATGCAAAACCTACCTGCAAAATAAAGTTTCATTTAATGTTTACAAATATCATGACAATTAGTAGAATTATAAAATAAACATTCAGAAGGAATTCTTGTTGGTGAGAAGGACTCTTTGTTTTTTCGGTTGAAGTAAAAAAAAAAAGTTAACAGTATGTCAGTGCATTTGAAGGACCCTGTCAAAGATGTTTATGTTTTAAGATGAAGACTGACTGGGTCCACCATAAATTTGTCTCACTTGGCCCATTGCCTTACTTAGCCCCTTGTGCTGTTCAGCAGTCTACTCTGTCATACCTCCCTTACCAGCTCACTGCCCCATTCTCCAGAGCAGCTGTTCCTAAGTTTTTTATCCCTCCTTAAACCTCTCCAGGGCCTTCCTTCCCACCCACCCTCTCGGCTGACAACTTGCCTTATATTTCAGTTAAAAAATTGAGGTCACTAAACAAGAACTATACCTGTTCTTCTCTCTTCCTCTTCTCATACTGCCAAGATGTCTCCTGCCACTATCTGCTCCTCACCCTTGTCCCACCTAGTGAGATGGCCCTTCTCCTTGCCAAGTCAAGCCCCTCTCCATGTACACAAGGGAGCCTAGTCCATCTTGTGTCCTCCATCAATTGTCTGCCTTATCAGCCATAGACATTTATCGTCAATCTTTCTCTGGCTCCTCCTCTTCCTAATGTCTACAAACACTCTCACGTCTGCCCTGTCCTCAGAAAACCCTTCCTTGATCTGCCCCCACAAAGCGGCATCCCGTGTCTCTCTTTTTATGTGGTCTCCGCAGTCTGGCTTCTGTCATCATTCACCTGAAGCTCCACAGTTACTACTAACAATCTTGTAATTGCCACATCTAATAGCCTTTCCCGTTTATTATTCCAAAGCATTTGACAACATTTTTTGTCACACCACTCTCTTCTGGTTCTCCTCCTATCTGAGCACTTCTCGGTCTCTTTTGCAGGATCTTCATCCAGGTCAAAATTTGCAATATATGGGTATCCCACAGGGCTCTATCAGGAGTCCTCTTCTCTTTTCTCTGTTGTCCTTCACTTTGTTGTCTCAATGTACTAATGATTCTCACATCTACTTAGCCAGCCCTAACATCTCCAGGTTTGCATCCACCTGCCTATTAGATGTCTTTTTTTTCTTTTTAATTTTTGGAGGGCAATTGGGGTTAAGTTACTTACCCAAAGTCACACGGCTAGTAAGTGTGTCAAGTGTCTGAGGCCAGATTTGAATTCAGGTCCTCCTGACTACAGGGCCGGTGCTCTACTCACCATACCACCTAGCTGCCCTGCCTATTAGACGTCTTGAATTGGTTGTCCCATAAACATCTTAAATTCAACATGTCCACAACTGAATTCATTATCTTTTCCCTTGTACCCCCTTCCCTTTTACTCTGGAGGGCACCACTGTTTTCCCGTTCACTCCGGCTACCAACCTAGGTGTCTTCCTCCAGTTCTCATTGTCTCATCCGTCATATACAGTCTGTTGCCAAGGTCTGTCACAAAAACCTTCATAAAGTCTCTTAAATACATTCCTCTTCACTCTTTTCTTCTCTTCTCCTCTCCTCATGGAGACATTGGTATTTAAGTTGAGTTTTAAAGGACAGGTCAACATTTAGCAGTCTAAAATGTGAGACAGAAGACATTCCAAACACAGGGATCAGCATGAGTCAAAATATGGAGGCAGAAAAATTTAGGACATTTTGAGGGGCAGACAGAGCTCCACTTTGACTGGGCCATAGTATGCATGGAGAAGAAGAATCAGAGAAAAGGTTGGAAAGGTGAGGTGGTGGCAGATCACAGAGTTCCCTGAATACCAGATGGAGAGGCTGGACTTTATTTGGGCAGTATAGAACTGCTGAAGTAGTTTTTTTTTTTTAAGCACAAGGGTGACTCATATAAGAAAGATGAGTTTTGCAAAGCTGTGAAGAACAGATAGAAGGGAGAGAGAGGAGGTAAAAAAAACCAATTAGGATGGCATTAATTGTGGGGGTAGTATTAAAGGACAGTCCCAGGGTTGCAATAGAAAGGAAGGCATAGGACTCCTGGATCTCCCTCCCAGTCACTCACTCTCCTGAACATTTGGAACTCTCAAGGTCACATGGCCAGTATACCCTCCCTTCACCAAAAACAAAAGAAGATACAATGAGGCTGGCAAAGAGCAGAGGGCCACGTGGTAAGTGATGGTACCACCAATAAAATAATAAAATCAGAGGAGGAATAGGTTTGAGAGAAAAGCTGCTAAACTCAGTTTTGAACATGTAAAATTTGAGGTACTAGGGTATAATCCAAGAGAAATTCTGGTAGACATTTGAAGACTCAGCAGAAGCAAGGTAAAAGGTTTTTTTTTTTTTAGTTTAATAGAAGAGAATAGAATATCTTTGACAGTTGTGGGTAGTAAAAGTTCTTAACCAGCTCTAACTTAAGAGAAATGATAAGAGAAAAAAAAATATGAATTCAAGTGTATTCAGCATATAAAAGGAAAGATAAAAATTGGAATCTTGTTTGTTGAGCATTTCTGAGAAAAAAATGTATCTCTTTGAACCTGTCAAATTGGCAGAGGTAATAAAATAAAACAAAATCAAGTGCCGACATGCCTCTGGAATAAATGACAGAATTAATACACCATTAATTTAACAGTAACTTAGTTTGCTCTTTTTGGAAAATAATACAGAACTAAATAATAAAAGTTACAAAAATGTCTATGCCCTTTGATCTCACTATTATCCAGTAGTACATTATTTACAGAGGGGGCACTGGAGAGACTCAAGAAAAATATTTTTATTTATAATAGCAGAATTTTTGAAAACTGAAAATAATATATGTGCTCAACATTTGGGGAATAATTGAATAAAGCACAGTATATGAAAAAATAAAATGTTATCATACATGAATAAATGGTGAATGGAAGAATTCAGAGATATAATGGGGATTACATGAAGTCATTCAGAGTGAACAAAACAGTTTCAAAACAACAATATGCTTACAGCAGTAAACATAACGATAACATTAAATAGCAACAGATTTCATTGAATGTATAGGACAACTCCATTATCAAATCCTTAAACTTAATATATATGACATTTATTTCTTTTAACAATGAATAATATGGGAATTTGTTTTCCGCTGCACATATTTGTAATGGGCTTTCTTACTTTCTTGATAGATAAGAGAAAATGAGAGGGAGAATTTAGAACTGAAAATAAAAATGAATTTTTAAAAAATGAATAAACAAGCATATGGTTTCGTATATAATGATTCTTAATTATTGTGTCTGAGGAGCTTTTGGTACATTGCTTTGTAATATCTTTAAATGTTTATATTTGTCAATGGCAATTAAAATTAAATGTATTAATTTATAAAGGAGACATGTTCAGTTTAACTGTAGATCAAGATTTGTATAAAGTCTTCCATGAACATGTGATAGCATGAGAGTGCCAAGAGAGCAGTGAGAGAGAAGAGGCACCAAAGACAGGACCACTTTAAAGAGTTTTAAAGAATACAAGCAGTCATCAAAAGAAAAAGGAAAGGAAAGGAATTTAACATTCTAATCACAAAACCTAGAGTATAAAGTGTTATGAAGCTTAAGGACAGACAGAACACAGAAAATAAAGAGAAAACAGTATTAAATGCTGACAGAATTCTGTTGTATTTGGCAGTTTGGTCATTAGTTACCTGTTTCAATAAAAAGATGAGGGTGGAAGCCAGAATGTAAGAGATTAAGGAGAGACTATGAATAGACACTTTTTTTTTTAAGTTTGACAAAAAAAAGTTCTGAGAATTGGAAAAATGGACTTTTTCCTTAGGTGATTTTAATTTCTCAGCTAACTCAGACACTAAAATTCTTTAGCTCTTGCTTGGTATTTAAAATAGCTTAATGTAAACCAGTATATGAACATTGACACTGGCAGCTAGATAGCACAATAGATAGATGTCAGGAAGACGGATCTTCCTGAGTTCAGATGTGGCCTCAGACAGTGGTGTGACCCTGAGCAAGTCATTTAATCTTGTTCGCCTCAGTTCCTCATCTGTAAAATCAACTGGAGAAGGGAATGGCAAACCACAGGAGTATTTCTTCCACGAAAAACCCAAATGGAGTCACAAAGAGTCAGACTCAACTTAAACAACTGAACAGCATCAACAAATGAATATTGAAACATTCAGTCTGACAGCTGTGATTTTTAGTGCTTTTTGCCCTCTTTTCTGCCACTCTTAGAAGGGGAAGGAAGATTGACAAACCTGGAAATAACTTGTTATTTTTCTTTGGCCATGGCAAAACATCAAACATAGAATTTACCACTATATCACCCACCTCCTGGTGATAAGCCATTCCATACTTAGCTAGGTGACTCCTTGGAAAACAGACATCTTTTGCCAGTAATTATGAGCCTTCCTGTGTCACAAAATGGATTAGAACTTGCTTCCTACATGCTTAGCCTTTAAGAACACCAAGTTACCACTTTGATGAGGTGTCAGAATCAGACTTTGTAGAAGTATATCTGAAGAATGAGGTTAAGTGCAAAATGCTTGCCTTTCCAGATTTCTTACTTTCTTCACATGAATTAATTTTTCAAATATATACTTTAGCATCAAAATACTTTTGGTTTGGGTTTTTTATATTATAAATAATTATGTTTTATCTTAAAAAAAACTTTTGGTTAGACCAAAATAAAGATAGTGAAACAACCTAATTTTTCTCCCCCTAATTTTGCTTTCCTCCCACATACCCCCACAACATGAATTTTGAACACTTTGTTTTCTCTGTGGCTATAGAAATCCAGAATGCAGTTTTCAAGTCAGTGCTGTACATTCAGTTTTGTGGAAAGGGGGGGAAAAATCTGTGTTTATGGCTACTTGATTTTAGAGTAGCCTTCTCTACAATCTAATAAATTTAAATTCTAGACCCCAATTCACAAATTTCTGAAAGGACAAGCTCTCTTGAGAAAAGAAGCCCCCAGGAGTACAAACAAGTTTGATGATGGTGAGGGGTAGGTTCTCTCGCTCCCACTGCTGTAGCTGAAGCAACTGCTGAACATCTCTGTTCGTGTTCCAGAGCACAATTTTGAGAGAAAAAAATCTAAATTTCTGAAATTAGTGTTGATAGAAAAATTTAACTTCAGCTCAGATTGTTGGAAGGGAATATGGAAGTAGCCATCAAGGTTGTGGTTGTTAGGAATGGAGCTTTTGGGAAACACTGTATGATTGAACAATATTGCAAAGGCATTATTACAGAAGGCTACAAGAAAAAGTATTTGGAGTTGATTTTCTGAAGAAAACCCCCTTTCCTTCATATTTTTTCATACCTACTTTGGCAATAAATGCATCACATTAAGCCTGAAAGGAATGCTTAGGACCATGTTTGATAACACATTAATAATAATAATAATAATAATACATTCAGTTCTCTTAAAATAATAGCTCATATTTTTGTGTTTTTAAGATTTAGCCACCATGGAAGAAAGAATACAGAAGCGTTATTACAAAAAGCTGACAGAATTTGTGGCAGATATGACCAAAATTTTTGATAACTGTCGTTACTACAATCCAAGTGACTCCCCTTTTTATCAGTGTGCAGAAGTTCTTGAATCATTCTTTGTACAGAAATTGAAAGGATTCAAGGCAAGCAGGTAAGCCAAAAAAAGCCCGTTTTTGCCATCTCTCTGATCTGTTTCATGCTCAAAATTAAAACAGCTCTTTAGAGCACCATGTGGTAACCTCTCAAAGGAACCGGCTCCTAGGGCACTTTATTGAAGAGAGATTTGAAAGAATTTTAGAGATATGCAGATAACTACCAGATTTTAGTAGGCCAACAAGTTTAGTGCTGGGAAATAACAAAGCTACAATTTGATCTATTTTAAAACCGGGGGTACATTCACCCTGAAAGTTTTTTCTCTTTTACTTTATAATTTTGATTCTGTTTAACACTGTACTGTTATTTAAGAATTGAAAACCTCATGGGAAATTTGGAATGGGCTATTTTGCTGAAGTTTTTTGAGGAATTCTTTTCCAAATGGAAAAATAGACTGTAAAGAGTTTCCAAACCCTCAGTAAGAGCATAATTCAACATTTAGTATTGACCATATACAAAAAATGATAAAATTACATTCCTTCAATCATACTATTTTTTTTTTTGCTTTTTTTTTTTGGAGGGCAGTTGGGGTTAAGTGACTTGCCCAAGGTCATACGGCTAGTTTTTGTGTTAAGTGTCTGAGGCCAGATTTGAACTCAGGTCCTCCTGACTCCAGGGCTGGTGCTGTACTCACTGCACCACCTAGCCGCCCCAATCGTACTATTTTTAATTCCCAGTTTTTTGCAGCTCAGTTTTAGTCATTTCCATTAGAAAGCAGTTGTGCTTTCTGTTATTTAAAACTATGCTTCAGTAGCAGAATTGGGGAAATTTTGAATCCGTAACAGAAATAAAAAATAAAAAAATAAATGTGAAAGTCTGTTGCAAGCACCACTTAATAGCATGATATGATACAGATAACTATTATAATTTCTATGAGAGTGGGCAAAATTAAATTGGACGTTGAATGACCAATATTTAGAATTAAAGGATTTTAGAATTGGAAAGGACCAGGACCACAGGGGTCATTTTGTTGAAACTCTTGCTCTAATTGTGGATTTCAGTGATTTACCAAGCTGCCATCTGCTGCTATCCATCATCCCCTCTTTCATTTATGGTATCCAGCACTAAGCATTTACCCATTATTTTCATTACTGCATTTTATTTGTTATGCTTCTTCATTTACACCATCCATGTTCTTTCTTTTCTTACAGATTGTGATATCTTTAGTCTGAACTTTTTAACTGGAATCAGAGCTGGATGTTGGGGGTCACTCATTCTTTCATTGTACCATGTCATTTACTTAATTCAAACCCTGCCTCCAGAAAGTTCAGATTAGTTAACAGAATTTTTAAATGTTTAAAGATGTATAGCAGTAAACAATCATTTCCTAGCAGCCACGTTGAACAATGTATTTTTAAAAATTATTGTAAATTCTGGGAATACTGTATTAAAAGAAAAAAAGTCTTGCAACAAAAAGTCTGTTGGCTTAGTTAGTCCTGGAAACTCTGTACAGTATTTTCATCATACTAACTGCAGTTGTGAATAAAACTGTGAAGTTTAGAAAGGAGATTGTCTGAATTTTTATTAGAAAAATGTGATTTTAATTACTGTTAAATGTTGCTCTTTTTTTACATCTCAGATTTCCCCCATCCCCAACAACCCTTATCAATGTAAATTAGTTTGTACATATTTTTTAACCATAATGATGATACTTCTGTAAATGTCGTTTTCCCTATGGCTAAAAAGTTTGTAACCTTTATTAGTAAAATATATTTTTAAGTCTTGGGGAATTTTCCAGGAAAAAAAAATCATGTTTAGTGTACAGTAAAATATTTTAATTCAGTAGACTAAACCAAAATGTCAAAAATAATTGTCTCCGTAGTACTGGCTGCTTCCCTTCCGACTAATTGACCTTGGTTGGCATTGGCTTAGAGCCTCATTGTTCTCCAAAATGAAGGGTGCTTAATTGTTCCCTTTTTTCTGTATTCTGCAGGTCTCATAACAACAAACTGCAGTCTACAGCTTCTTAGAGTTCAGCGTGTTAAACTAATGCAAAACACAGCAAGAATCTGGTTATCTGAAAAGTTTAAAATTAAGCCAGATGTTTTTAGTCAGGTTCTCCTGACAAGACTTGACCTAAACTTCATTTTTATTGGTCACAAAAGTCCAATTATACTTTTGGCCTGTTTTGTCCAGCGGACAAAGGAAAACAAAATCAGCACCATTTTCTTTTCAAGATCAGATTGTTTTACTATTGTGGCAGAAGCGAGAAAACTTTGTTTATTGAAAGAGAGAAAAAGGAAGCAAGAATAAAGATAAATGGGGTCAAGTTTTAACTCCATGGAAATGCCACGTCTGCTCTTCAGTGAAGAAGCTGGTTTAAAGTCACACAGAAAACTTTGACTGTTTTTATTTATTGTTGCAAAAAAGACGCTTTTTTTATTGCTGCCCTCATTTGTCAGCTAATTATTTTTTCTTAAAAAAAATCCAGCCCCGGTTACATGTAATCCATTCTGTATCTTATCATGATTCCTGTAGGTAAAAGTACAAGAGACCTCTAGATGTCTTTTCTTTCTATGAAAGGAGCTGCTATGTACACATGTGCACACACAAATACACACACACACACACACACACACATACACAAAAAAAACTGGGAATCAACAGTGAGTTTATTGTTCATGCTAGATAAAAATTAAGCTTGCATAAAGGTTGGGCTAAATGGTCACATGGACTACAGACTCTGTTGCCTTGAATAAAACAGTACAATTTGTCATTTACTCTGCACCAGACTGAAATGAGTAAAATCTGTTTGAAGGTATCTTGTTTGTAAACATTTGTCAGATTCTAATTTTTTTCTTTTTGTATTAAAATTCAAAATATGGATGTATATGAAACAAAATAAATGGAGATAATTTTTCTCCCACAGATGGAAGTGTCTTTGAATGTGTGGTACTGATTGTAAGGTTTGGTGGGGTGGAAAAGGACTCCAAGAGGGCAATAAAGGACAGAAAAAATGAAATATGACTCTTTTCCCCAAGAAGGTGGCCCTGTCTTTTGTCATTCCCAATTCCTTATCACTTCAAAATAGTCAATGGGGTGCCATACCTGCTGCATCAATGAATGCTGGAGGTCCATGCAGTGGGAAGCAGAGTATCCCACAAGAATGAAAGACTGCTTACTTAATTCTAGAATAGCTTGTGTTTATTTTCTTCAGAGAAGGAAAGGCAGAATGAAAGTGAAATCAGCTGAAGCTCTCCATGCAAGTTTCTCTTGCTTTTTAATGATCTGTGCGTAAACTGCATTTTTCTACATTATATCAACAGTTGTAATGAAATCTGCTGTTTGGCTTACGCAGCCTTGCAAAAATATTACTAGATTTTGCACTAATTCACGTTAGCTTTGTTCTCCTAAGATTTGGAGTTTGCCTGAGATCTTTTTTTAAAGCCTTTCCTGGGTTTAATATCACCCCCGCTATGCAAGACCCTTTCCAGTTCGTAGTTTCCAAAAACTAAGTGTAAGACATAGCTATGAATCACAACTCTTTCTTATTACAGGCTCAGGTGTATAGCTTATTCTGGGGTTCATTTTATCTAATAATTATTAGACCATTTTTTGTTTGTTTATACAGATGTTGTCACTTAAAGAAAACTGTTCAATGTGAAAACAAAGTTTATGCTTCTTAAGATAAAAGTAGTTGCATTAAAGTTATGTTGTCTGACATTTTTAACGCTACATATTGTATGCATTTGCTGATGCAAGAACTCTACATTTTTAATGTTATGAAATTATTTTGCATCTCATCACATCACAGTATTTCTGAACTATTTATTCATATATATATATAAATATATATGGACTTAATCATTTAAAACTTGTTGCGGAAAGAACTTTCCTGCCCGTAGGCAATAGATTGCTATGTTTTTAATAATTGTGGCAAACTCTAAAGAGTAATTTTTTGTACTTAATAGGACATTTCATCCTAGACCAATAAAGTAATGTTTTTGACATTGGATTTGGCGCAGTTTCTAATGAAACACTGGTTGGTTGATTGCTGATATAGTTTTTAGAGATATTTGGCAATAATGCCAAATTGTACATAAACAGATTTTCACAGGAATTCTCAGACTAGGAGTATATTAATGGCAAATCTGTATTTAATGGTATAAATGCCTTTTTTCTATTTTCATCATAGAATACATGGGCATTTTATAGAGTATGGAGTTTATTAACTATAGAATTTTAGTCATTCCAAAGGAATTTTTTAAAAACATGCTTACCTAAAGTATCACAAATAACTTGTTTCAAAAACTGCTTTTCTTATTGTACTCTGGGATATATTCTCTCGTTCAGCAAGATGTCCTGTAGATAATTCACTTTTAGTCTTTCATATAGTATAATGTACACTCAGAAGTCCACGCTTGTGAGACATATTTTTACTTATGACTTTGGGAGTTGTGAATATTCAGTTTGTATGATTACAATTCCTTAACTAAATACTTATGATAAATGTTTTTCTTCCTCAGCTTTCAAGTTCAAAATTCTTCAAAGCATTTCATAAAGATGATTTTCATAGTTTTGATGAGGTTTCTTCTGCAAACCCAAATCTGCAAGATTTGTATTTAATTGATTGTCCTACAGGCAAAAATGGAGGGTGGGGGGAGAAGGGAAACAGTTGGTTATGAGTTTTCAAAAATGTTTTTCTAAAGATAAAATCTCTACCTATATTTGAAATGGACTGGAGTTGATACTTACAGATTCACTGGGTTTTGTGGGGGAGGGGGATTTCCATTGTATTTCCCTTCTAGATTATAAAAATAAAATTTCTTTCCCTGACTTTCTCTCCTTTTCCATTTGGTAAGTCCAAGATCTTGATATGTTTTGTGGTGCCGGAATCAACACAGCCATAGCTTAAATTTTTTTCTGGACATTAATATTAAAAGTTTGTACTCCAGAGTTGGACTCTAGTGTGTGCTCAATAAGATGATGGCAAAGTTATTGCCTGTGAGCACTGAGTTTACAGTTTCTAAAATAGAAGCACAAGTATATCAAACACAAGGTTTTTTAAAAGTATTTTAATGAAAAGCACCTTGTATTAAAGTTTTTTCAGTGGTCTGAATATTCTGGAGCCCTTGAGAGGCTGTACACATACTAGACTAATATCATTTGGGACTTGGGTTCTTTTTTCTTTTGTTTGTATTTTTAACCTATATTTCAGGGAGAAGCGTGGAATCAGTGGAAGAACATTGCAGTTTTCCCAGAGACAATCTAGTCTGTTCGATTCTGGGGCCCAGTTCACTGTTCACTTGCAGTATCTACCCAACTGATGATGGACAGGTTCTACAGATTGTCCATCCAATTTCACAATCCAAACAAAAGACGTTCTTATCCTGTAAATAAGCTAGAAGAATAATACAGGAGAGTCTACATTTTGCTGGAGATGAATGGACATTAGAACCATATCCAAATATATATCATTTGAATGCAACTTTGATGGTGTTCTGTTGAAGAAAAAAATACTTAAAGCGTCTTTAATCCTGTCAGTGCCTTCCCTTCACACTGATAGCAGCTACTCTATCATTTAATACATAGATGGTCTTTTGACAGGTTCTGTGACTGAAAAACATATAATCCTGCAGTCAGGCTGGGAATGAGCCAGCTAGGCTGGTCCTCTGACAGGAGCCCTTAGACCATTCATCGGCATTCCAATGGGGAAAAAAATGCCATATGCAAAAAGGATAAGCTCTCGTTTTGCCTAAAGTCTCTCAAGAAAAGTGAAGAGAATGTTCTAAATTAGTTTTATGTAATATGTAGTTTGTGTGCATACATACACCACGTACATACATATAGTTTGTATAAATATATATTTATGCAAATATTTATACACATAATTACTGAGAACTGTTTTTACCTATATGACTTAGTTATAATTGATTGTTCTATTTCACATTGGAAAATGACTTCGAGGTGACTGAGAATGATTAATTCCAGTAAGATGATATGTTAAGATAGGAAAATGCTAACAAATTATAGTGGAAAGAGTCCTGACTCTGAAGTCAGAAGATCTGGGTTGCATCCCTGAAATTGGCTGTGAGCTCCCGGGCAAGTCACAGCCTCCTCAGGCCTCAGTGAGGGCTCAGACTAGATGACCTCTTGAGTTCTCTTCTCACTCTTCTCACTCTATGATCCTTTAAAGAGTTTCCTCAACCAGTGTATCTTGAGACATGGTACTATTGATTTATAAACATGAAGGCTTTTGAGTGTTTCATTGGGGATGGATATAAAGTGCTTTTTTTAGTCCTTGTAATACAAACACATCCTTCAGAGAACAAGCAAACAAAACCAGATTGAGAATAGGAATAAATTTAGTAATCCTTTTCCCAAAAAATCTAGTCATCCTTTTCCACATCCTTTGTGTGCTATGTTGAAGGATAGCTGGGAGAATATAAGATTGAAGCACCGGTTAAAATGAGTTATGACCAACTTAGAAGAAAAGGTTAGCAGAACCTTATTGCTGTACAATTAATCCCTGCCATTTTATTTGAGACCAAATCATAATATGAGTATTGCTATCCATACTTAGAGATCCTCTCACTCGTCAGGCATAGTCCTTAACAATATTTGGATCCAGGCAGTTTAGACAAGCATGACTAGATATCTCAGCCCTCATGGTGACCTTGCAGGTCACATTACAGAAAGCAGGCCAAGAAAGGTTCGGTCCAGTCGAATAAGCACTGCACGTGTATAAAGCATGGTGGGAAATGCTGCAGATGCCAAAAAAAAAAAAAATCAGGAAAATTGATTCTACCTTCAAGAAGTTTACATTCTTCTGGGGGATACAATATGTAAAAAGACATGGAAAAGGAAGATCATCTGTGGAGGCAGAACAGGCTAACATCTAGGGGGATCAGGAAAGACCCCCTGGAGGAAGAAGCCCCTGAACATCCTGAACAGGATTCTAAGAGATGGGATAGAGAGTATATTCCAAGTGAGATTCAAGTTCTCTACTGGAGAACCTGGGTTTAAATCCCAACCGCCTCTACCTATGTGATCTTGAACCAATCACAACCTCCTTGGGCCCATCAATTCCTCATCTATAGTACCAAGCGTTGGACTAGATGACCTCTAGAAGAGGTCATCCAACTCAACTGTTAAGGAAACAATCTATGCAAAGCTACAGCCATGGGAGATGGAATGCCGTTTTCTGGGTCCAGCAAGTTACACAAGTTTGATTAGAGTATAATGTTTCCAATAGAGGGTTATATGAAATGTCTGGAATGCCATGATGAAGGTTTTAAAACACCAAGCTGAGGGATTTTATCCCAGAGGTAGTAATAAGGCATTGAAGATTTTTTTTTTTTTTGGAGAGCAGTTGGGGTTAAGTGACTTGCCCAAGGTCACACGGCTAGTTTGTATGTCAAGTGTCTGAGGCCGGATTTGAACTTGGGTCCTCCTGACTCCAGGGCTGGTGCTCTACTCACTGCGCCACCCAGCCGCCCCGCCATTGAGGATTCTTGAGTAAGGAAGGGAATGACATAGTCAGAGTTGTGCTTTAGGGAAATAATTTTAGCAGCAATTAAAAAAATGGATTAGCAGAGAGAGACTAGGAGTATGAAAATTATTTGGGAGGTCCAGATAAGGTGGTGAGGGCCTGAATTAGGGTGTCAGCCGTGGAGATGGAAGGCAAATAAGACCTGCCAGTAGTTAGCATGGAGCATGAGGAAGAGGAAAATGCCAAAGATGATTCCTGAATTGTGAATCTGGCTAATTGGAAGAGTGATGGCACTTTTTCAACAAAAATAAGAAAGTTTGGGGGCGGCTAGGTGGTGCCGTGAATAGAGCACTGGCCCTGGAGTCAGACCTGAGTTCAAATCCAGCCTCAGACTCTTAACACTTACCAGCCCTGTGACCTTGAGATGAATGGACATTAGAATGTGACCTTGGGCAAGGCACTTAACCCCAATTGCCCTGCCTTCCCCCCTCCAAAACAAAGCAAAAAAATAGAATAAGAAAGTTTGGAAGACATTGATTTGGGGGAAAGTTAATGAATTCTGGTTTGGAAATGTAGAGTTTGAAATCTCAATGGAAGTTGCAGGTAATATGAAATGGGGAGAGAGAATAAGGTTAGGGGTGTGTGCATAAGTGTGTGTGTGTGTGTGTGTGTGTGTGATCCCAAAAGTCCTAGTGCAGTTTTAATCTTTAATTAAACTTCAGAACTACAAATGTGACAAACTTGCCAAAAGAATATTTAAAATTTATTTACATTTATAAGGTTTTGTGAATTTTGAATGATTTTTTTAAATTCTTAATAAGACAGAGTACCTTGTCATTATGTGAAATTATCATGAAGTGTGTGGAATAATTTCTGGATGACATTTCCTCAAACCAGTACATCAGTTTTACTTGGCTAACTTGCTTATCTCATCTATCTCCATTAGATATTTTATTGTGGACTCACTTCAAAACTGTCACGTATTGCAATAAAACTTTTTTCTTTAGATGGCCTTAAAGACTAAGTTTACAGATGCAATCCTTTCAGTCACTGAGTGGCAACTAATCAAAGTTTTCCAGAATTCAAAAAATGACTATACTGCTGTGGAGTACAAGAGGGTGGTTATCCTGTAACAAGAAACATTGATATGTTAAAATTATCTTTAGATGTTTTTTGTAAGTTTGCAGCATTTCTCATTAGGGTAGCTAGGTGGCATGATGAGTGCCAGGCCTGAAGTCAGGAAGACTGAGTTCCTGAGTTCAAATCTAGCCTCAGACATTTACTAGCTATGTCACTCTGGGTAAGTCACTTAACCCTGTTTGCCTCAGTTGAGCTGGAGAAGAAAATGGCAAACCAGTATTTTTTGCCCAAGAAAGCCCATGATGGGATAATGAAGA
Source organism: Pseudocheirus occidentalis (assembly GCA_028646575.1). Lineage (NCBI taxonomy): Eukaryota > Metazoa > Chordata > Mammalia > Diprotodontia > Pseudocheiridae > Pseudocheirus > Pseudocheirus occidentalis. The sequence goes on from CM053593.1 coordinate 178,228,149, forward strand.
GTCATTCTTCAACTGGACAACAAACATTTATGCTCATAATGTTATTAAAGACGAATGCTATGCTGCACTAAAATTTTGAATATATACATATATTTTAATGTGTATGTGCATATATACGTATATAAACACACAACATATATACATATATATACATGACACACACACATTTGAAAGTCATCAGTATGAGTGAAACCCTAGAAGCTTAGCTCACCAAGACAAAGAAAAAGAGAGAGACCAGAACTTAGTTTCATTCATGCTCTGGTTGCAGAAATGGATGATTATCTAAATTGGAGCCATTCACTGAAGTGAAGTTGGACTTCACTCACTTAATTTTCTATATTTGGCACTAAAGACCTATCCCTGATGACTGATTAGTCAGTGCATTGCAATAATGAATGAAATAGGAAAAAAAATCCCACACAGTATTTTTGTGTAAATGGGATTTATTAAAGAATCTACTGTATAGTGAGCTCTACTATAGGCCTCAGAAAGTCTTCCAAATCTCCCTCTGTACTGGGGTGGTGGAATGGCGGCTGCCAACATGGTTTTCCCAACTTTCTCCAGTTGGTGGGAAGTAAAGTATTATCTATTACCTCTAATTCCTTATCTGTGTTTTTGGATCATTGAGCAGTTTAACTGGTTGAAGAGAATGAGAACATGAAAACAGAATGTTTCCCAGTCTACTCTAGGTCAACTACAAAAGGGATATGGAGGCTCTTCTCTACGGTCCCAGTGTCATGGGTGTGTTTAAAACCAGATGGACACATCTATGAAGTTTAACAGAAGGGTGTCCTCTGCCGTTCTAGGGGGATAATCAAGAAAAAAATTAAATGGCATAGAATGCTGGGCCTTCAGAAGACCTGAGTTCAAATTCGGTCTCAGATACTTACTAGTATGACCCTCATAAGTCACTTAACCTTTGTTTGCTTCAGTTTCCTCTACTGTAAAACAGAGATTATAGCAATATCTGCCTTGCAGAATTGTTGTGATGTTAAAATGAGTTAATATTTGTAAGATGCTTCGCACAGTACCTGGCCCTTCATAGGTGCTAATATACATGCTTCCTGACTTCCCTTCTCTCCCCTTCCTAGGAAGTCCAGTAGGAGCAGTGCTGCGAGAGAGGCCTTGGGCCACTCGAGGGGGAGTCAGTGTCTCCGATGTTGGGGCTCGTGGCTTTTTCCCTTTGGGATTCTGCATGTGAGTTCTAACTCAGATTCTAAGGGAGGGGGGAATGGCCTTCGAAACCACAGAAATCCTAATACGGGGAAAAGTCTCGGTTCCCAACACTTCTTCATTCTAGTGCCTTCTCTTTGTTCATTATTCCCTATTTATCTTGTATACGGCACATTTGTACATATTTGTTTGTTGTCTTCCCCATCAGATTGTGAGCTATTTCAGGCCAGGGACTGTCTTTTGCCTCTTTTTGTATCCCTAATACTTAGCACATTGCTTGGCACAAAGTTGGTGCTTAATAAATGTTTATTGACTGATATGTGTGTGTGAGAGAGCATGTGTGCGTGTGTATGTGTGTGAGAGAGAGCATGTGTGAGACCGTGTATGTATGTGTGTGTGAGAGAGACCATGTGTATGTATGTGTGTGAGAGAGCATGTGTGTGTCTGTATGTGTGTGAGACCATGTGTGTATGTGTGAGCGAACATGTGTGTATGTGTCTGTATGTGTGTGAGAGACCATGTGTGTGTATGTGTGTGAGAGCATTGTGTATGTGTCTGTATGTGTATGTGAGAGACCATGTGTATATGTGTATGAGAGAGAGCATGTGTATGTGCCTGTATGTGTGTGTGAGAGAGAGAGAGAGCACATGTGTATGTGTCTATATGTGACTTGTGTGTGTGTGAGAGCATGTGAAAGTGGAGTAGGCAGAGCTGCAGTAGATGGCTTTTTCTAGGTGTTTCACTAGGAAAGTGAGAAAGGCAAGCAACGTGGAGGGTGTTCGCTTGTAAGAGCTGACAGAATTAAGGATGGGATGAGATGTCATGTTAGTAGGTAGCAAAAAAAAAAAAGTTTAAATACCCTGAGAAATGAGTTCTATATACTTATCTCCCCAGAGCCTAATATAGTACATGGAGTATGACAGGCCATTAAGAAATATTCGTCTGATTATTTGATTTGGGGACCTGCAGAATATAAAAGACGTTTCACATTTAAATTTTTTAGGCTAGTATATTTAATACTAAAGAGGCAGGATGGTGAAGAGAGTCAGCCTTGGAGTCAGAAAAAACTAGGATCCAGTCCTGCCTCTGAAAAATTAGCTTTGTGACCATCAGTAAGTCATTTAACCTCTCAATACCCCCCAAAACTCTCTAAGTCTATAGAACTGCCCATCAAGAAGTTTCCCCACATTGGGAGCTCTCCATACAGATGAAAACACGAGGGAGTGCCCGCTCTCCAAAAAAAGCATTGTTAAGTACTATTCATAATTTAGGTAAGTTGTGCGACAAAATAGATAGGCTTTTTAAATTCAATTAAGAGAAAATACTTTCTATTAATTATTTTTCCTAGACAACCATAATGTTTATTTTAAAGCAGCAGAACACAGTAAAAAATAATTAACCCTTAAAAATAAAGTGAATATGAAGCAGTGGCTTATGGATCTAACAGGCCACTTATCACAATCTGTGGGTCGCTGCCTCGTACTATATTTGAATATTTACAATTGGACTTTAAAAAAATTTAGAAGCATTTAAAATATTCAGAAACAATCACATCATCAGCTTTAGCAGGGCTGGAAGGAATCCTTGATTGGTTTAGAAGGGCTGAGCTCAAAGGGTTCCCAAACTGCTACTCACATCCAAGCACACTATTTTTCACTTTTTTTCATGTTTTTTTTTCTTCCTGTCTATGTCTTCTTTCACAACATGACTGATATGGAGACGTTTTACATGATTGTACACATATAACCTATATCAAAGTGCTTACCATCTCAGGAAACAAGGAGGAAAGGGAGAAAAGGAGAGAATTTGGAACTCAAAAATTTTTTACATGAATGTTTTAAAAGTTCTACATGTAACTGGGGAAAATATTATTCAAAAAAATAAAAATAAAAAGTTTTTTAAATGGCAAAGTTTTTTTTAACCTGTGGATTAGCGTTGTTTCTAGATTACCCATCCCAGAAGTGAAGAAAGTAACATCTGTGTAGATGGACTTTAAATTGAACATACTATCAAGTATATTGCATTTTATGAAAATCCTGCCCATTTTCTAGTAACCAAAAAGTAGGGGAGAAAACATGGAGTTGTCAATAGCTTGTAGTACTTGGAGTCAGGAGATGTAGTTGTTCAAATCCAACTCTTGCCAACTTAGAAGCCGTATGACCACTGGAAAGTCACTGATTATCTCTGAGGCAAACCTCTAAGTTCTATATGTGGGTTTAGGTGAAGGGAATTCCTGCATCAACTATGTACTCTCAGTGGATACAATGAAAAAAAAGATTCTGAAGTTTCTACCTTTCAGGATATTAAAATTTGGTATGAAGTAAGATACACACATATACTAAGTTACCTTTGGGAGCTTAATTACCAAATTTAAAATCTGTATACAGTTTATTGCAGTTGGAGGAATACAATACAAGAGTTGGCATTGGTTGTCATTCATTCTCTTTTTTTTTTTTTTTGGCCTTTTTTGAAGGGCAGTTGGGGTTAGGTGACTTGCCCAAGGTCACACAGCTAGCAAGTGTTAAGTGTCTGAGGTCACATTTGAACTCAGGTCCTCCTGACTCCAGGGCCGGTCCAGGGCCGGTCCAGGGCCGGTGCTGTATTCACTGTGCCACCTAGCTGCCCCTATTCATTCTCAAAGAGGATCAAAATGACATTACTATGGTAAAGTTTCAATGTGTCCAGCTGTGGCTGATCAGACCAATACAAGCTCAGAATGCTCTACCACAGGTCAGGCACAAATAGTCTGTATGAACATTTGCAGTGGGTTCTCTAAATTTTTGCGTTCCATGTTTCCTTTGAGCTGTTTCAATTCTGCTTTGCTCACAGAGCACAGCGCCTTCTCTCTGATGTGGGCTCACCATGCTGAGTGGTCCTGTACCTGTGTCTCACATGTCACAAAATCAATTCCAAAGTTCTTGAGGGAGACCTTGAGAGTGTCTTGTATTGCTTCTGACTACCATGTGTGAGTTTTCCATAAAATAGTCTTTTTGGCAAGCATACATTTTGCATTTGAACAATGTAGCCAGTCCCTTGGAGTTGGGCTTTCTGAAGCAGAGTTTGAATGCTTGGCAGTTTAATTCTAGGGAGGACCTCAGTGTCTAACACCTTATCTTGCCAGGTGATTTTCAGAATCTTCCTAAGACAATTCCAATGGATTCAGTTTTCTAGCATGGCTCTGGTAGACTGTCCAGGTTTCACAGGCATACAGCAATGAGGTCAGCATGACAGCTCTGTAGAACTTCGGTTTGGTAGTCAGTCTAATACCTCTTCTTTCCCATACTTTCCTCTGGAGCCTCCCAAACACTGAGCTCAGGCAATGTGTGCATCAACCTCATTATCAATGTGTACATCCCTGGAAACTACACTACCAAGGTAAGTGAACTTATCCAATACAAGCACGTGAACTCGGAAGAAGAAGCCATCTGGGGCGACATAGAGGCGGTTTGTCTTCTACAGCCCGTGACTGTTGACCAGCAGAGAGACCAGCCGGATGCCTTCACCAAGCACTTCTACATCATGGACAATTCTATTCACTGCTACTTTCAAGGTTAAAAAAAATAAATAAATAAGTTTGAAGAGGGGAAAAAGCACAACACTGATTTCTTCTTGCAATCCCAGATCTTTCAATGGCCTAAACTAGCCTGAGCTATCTGATAGTTACCTCCCTTCTCCCCTTAGTTCTGCTCGAAGGCTGGCCTGTCTTGGGCTACTTAAGCACTCACTTTGCCATCCTCAGAGGGACTGAACATGGAATCAGGAAGACTCAGGTTTGACTCCTTTCTCTAACATTGGCTAATTAGCTCTGTGACCCCGGGCAAGCCCCTTCACTTCCCTAAGCCTCAGCTTCTTATTCTATGAAGGAAGGGAAATGCTGCCTCCACACTTTGTACACTTTAAAGCTAGATGTAAATGCCAGTTACTCTCATGGCTAATGGCAAGGTGATACTAGATAGGAGTTAGCCAGCTTAGTAGAGCCCTGCACTGAAATCCTAGATGTTTGTTGTTCTATAGCCTTAAGGATGACCAGGATTTGAATGGTAGTAGCCATGTTACCAAATTCACTCACGCAATAGAATTCCTTTTCATCCATGTCCCATTTGCACTCAGTCTCACAGGTCTTCTCCATGTGGCCAGTATCTAAAAGGAGAGAGAGAAGGATTATAAAAACAAAGGTGGATGCAATTCTAGGCAGTTGGGTAGCAAAGGAGTAATATGAAGTGTGGGACCT
>CM053593.1:178234052-178262399 GCA_028646575.1 Pseudocheirus occidentalis
TTCCTGCTGCTACAGCCGCCTCTGCTGCTTCCTTGCCCTGGGAGCAGTTTGGCCAGACCCGCTCTTCTCTCCCCAGTTAGCAAAATCCACTGACCTTTCTCTTAGCCTTTTTGTCTTCTGGCCTGATAAATGTGGTAACTGTGCCTCCAGTGCAGCCTATCTGCTCTCCTATAGAAGCAGCTCCCTGTCTGATGCCTCAGGGCCTGAGCCTGCCAGGGTTTTGGCCAGGGCTCCCAGCCTGCTGTGAAGAGCCCGCCTGCTGTGCTGCCTGTAGCCACAGATGTGCTTTCTGTCTTTTGGAGAGTTTTGGACCTTGAAAATCTGTTTAGAGTCCCATTTTATGAGTTTTTTAGCGTGTTTGTGTGGGAGCTGTGGTGCTTTGCTGCTTCTATGCCACCATCTTGGCTCTGCCCCTCTTACTTGATTTTCAAAATCCTTCTTGAGTTCCTCCCTGGCCTATAACCAATTCATATTTTTCTTGGAGGCTTTTGATGCAGGAGTTCTGACTTCTCTGTCTTTCTCCTGTTCCATGCCTTGATTCTGTTTGTCCAAAAAAGGATTCTGTGGTCTATTTGTTCTTCCATTGCTTGCTCATATTGCCAGCAGAATGGAGAGAGCTTTGTCCCCAATTGCTTGGGTTTTTGCAGCTGCTGGAGCTATTAGGAGGGTGCCCCCTCTACAGCCCCCATAAACTCTGGCTCACTGGCCACCACCCAAGACTGCAGTCCAGATCCAGGCAGGTCAAAGCAAGAGTGATTACTCTCTGAATGGTCGGTTGGGCCCCCTATAGTCTATAGGCCAGGAGCTCTGAAAGCAGACACATGGCAGCAACTGCAGTTACTATGCCTCTGCAATTTCTTACCCCAGGGGCAGGGGCCAACCTGTGCTTTTCTGTGTTCCCCCCCATTCCAACAGAGTTCTACACTGACCTTTTACTTTGTCTTTTGCATTTATGGGTTGAGAAGTATGGAAACCACTGCTGGTGATTCACTCTCCTGAAGTCTGCTTTGGCCGTTGTTGGTTGGGGCTGCCCAGGGGCCAAACTAAGTGGCTCATGTGGGAATGCTCTCAGCTCCCAGGTCAGTGTGATAGACCCTCCCTGTCTGCCTGCCAGGCTTCCTTCAGTGGGAGATTTGTTTCTCTCGGTCACTTTGTGGGTTCTGTACCTTTAAAGTTTGTTTAGAGTAATTTTTTACATGTATTGGAAGTGATTGGAGCAGGAGCTCACACCAAGTTTGTGCTTCTACTATGCCATCCTGACTTCACCATAAACTTTTTTTTTCTCTGGGTTTCTCTTATAGGGCAGAACTAGGACAATAATCTTTGAAATACATAACCTATGTGACCATAGATAAATCTTAGAAGCTTTTGCTCTCAGTTATCTCATCTGCAAAATTGGGATGATAATACTTGTATGACCGGCTCAATAGGGGTTTATTTAATTCAATAAATATTTATTAAGTGCCTCTGTGTGCAAGGCTTTGTGGTTGTCCTATAAAGATTAAACTTTCACAATCTTCAAGGGGCTTGAAAAATATTTGTCCACCTGTAAAGTACTTTATAAATGTGGCCTTTTGTTAGTATAAAAGAGAGTGACCCCTAAACTCTAAAGAGATGTTTTTCTGTCAACCAGATCTCTGTTCCAGGTAATAAAACTTTCTAACAAATAGAGCTGTCCAACAATGGAGGGGCTTGGCTCCTGTGGTAATAGCACCCCATCACTTCTGGATAACAAGTCTGAAACAGGACGACTCTGTCTGGGACAAAGTAGGCAAGATTTCTTTGGAAAGTGACATGTTGCAGCAGATGTACCACCTACCCTCAATTCAGTTATTCTGACTTCTATCTGAGGTAATATTATCTGTCCTCTTTAAATATATACATACGTGTGTGTGTGTGTGTATATAAAGTTTCCTGAGCTCATTACCCCTTAACAGAGTGCTTTGTCCATAGAAGTTATTTTAAAATTATTTATTTAGTTGAATTGAGATTTTAAAAAGGATCAGTCCAAAACATAAGCTGTTTTGTTTTGTATATGAGGCTTGGATGGAGAGGATAGGCAAAGCTACGTTTCCTAGTTCTAGCCACTGCGTTGGCACTTTCACAGTTTTAAATGAAATGAACAAATGAATAATGCATTTATTGAGTGTGTCTTATGTGCAAAGTGCTGTACTAATTGTTTCAAATACAAATAGAAAAATAAGATAGTCCCTCCTCTTAAGGAGCTCACATTTTGATGACTTTTAGGATGAAGAACTTGCTAGCTATATTATGTTCAGGGGCAGGAGATGCTTTGTCATCCTCAAAGCTTCGAAGTGTCCAGAAAGTTTACCTGACTGGAATCAGTTTATCCCAGTAAAATATTTCTTGTCCTTAGCAATTCAGCTTGGGTAAATTTGGTACATTTGGCATTTGTCTATATCTCCAATTCTGGGAAGTTCTCTGAGTTCCTGGGAAGGCTTGGAGATTGCAATAATCCCCAGATACAAAACTACTTAAGTTCAACAAACAAGGGGCATTTTACAAAGCTTTTCAGAGGTTACTTACTGTTTTATACACTAAAAGGGCCTTTCCCAAACCAAGCAAGTAAAGAAAAAATAAAGTGGAAATGGGAATAAAAGGAACTGTTAGCAAAGTGGGGGTGGGGGAGAAACAGAAAAAGGACAAGGAGAAGCAGTTCTCCACTAAGGAAAATTTTAGTTTGAAATGAACTTACAGAACATATGAGGTTTGGGTTTGGGAAAAATAATTATTTTCTACATAGTAAAGAAATCGTTAGGACACAAAGACTTAGCTCATATCAACAGGACTTACCCAGTCAATAATTTATATATGTGTGTGTGTGTGTGTATGTATTATTACAATTTTTCAGGAGGTTGAGTCATAAGCATTGTAACACAAAGTGGTTTGTGGGACCACCAGAAGTGATTCCATATTTCACCTAAGTCCTGCACTGTCTAAACAGTTCTAAATCCATGCCTTCTACCAATCCAGGCCAGGGTTGGGACCCATTCTAGCTAACAGCCATTTCTCTCCAATGAAGAAACTTCCTTTTTAGTTAACTTTACTGACTTAAAGGACCAAGAACCAAAGACCTCTCAAACTCATAAGATCAAACTCCATTCTCCATTCCAAACCCTATAATGTCCCATTCTAAAGCTGCCCACCCCTTCCACTCTGTGTTTATTGGAATGTCTGCTCCACAGGTAGCAAAATAGCTTTATCTTAAACTTTTTCCCTTCCCAGTCCTCTTGTCTTCTTGTGTTTATAGTCCTCGGAATACCCCCTTGTTCTCCATTGCCATTTCTAGGCTCTCCTACTACCTGTATCACTAAGTACTCTCTCCTTCAAGGTTCATTCAATCCACATTTACCATCCAGTTAAGATTCTGGTAACCATTACCTACCAAGTCCTTTCCTCAATGAATTCAGTGCCTGATACATAGCCTTTCTCTCCTCCCCAACTCCTGCTTTCATATAGGAGATTTCAATATACACCATTAACTTCCTCAAAAACCCTAAACTCCAAATTCCTCAATTTACTGATTTCTCACAATATATTCCTCCATCCCACCTCAGTTATACCTAGAGATGGTCAAGTGTTCTACCTCCTAGGGTTGTTGTGAGGACCAGATGAGATAATATTTGTAAAGTGCTTAGCGTAGTGTCAGGCATGCAGTAGGCACTTAATGAATGCGTATTTCCTTCCCGCCTGCCACTTCCATGTTCATGTACTCTGAAATTCCATCTTATGATGACAGTTTCCTCTACCTTGCAACTTCAAGACCAGTTCTTTATTCTCACTAAGACCTCCAATCCCTTGGTTCATGCCCACGTCATCACCTCTTAAACTGGTTTCACTTTCTTCTCTTCCCCATTTTGACCTCTTTGTGAAACAGTACAAATTCTACCCTTTCCTTTTCTTGCCCTCATTCTATCACCAATCTTGACCTTCCAAGCCTTAGCCTTGTAATACTCTCATCATTCTATCCCATTTATAGACTGCTGAACAAAACTGGAGAAAATCATGAAACTGTGCTGACTGGGTCCACTACAAATCTATGTCACATAAATTGTCCCCAACTGTTCCTTTATGGCAACAAGACAAGCACTTTACACATCCCTAACTGAGTCACTGTTCATTCCTCCTCACACTTCCTATGGCTCCCCTTTCCCCCATCCTCTCAGCTGATAGATAACCTTATCTAACTAAAAAAAAATTAAGACCATTCACAGAGATCTCCCTCTTCTATCTACCTTATCTCACAGTACTCAGAAACCTTCTGCCACTAGCTCCTCCTTCACATCTATCTCCTGAGAAGGTTTAGCCCTTCTCCTTACCAGACTAACCCCTCGGTTATGCATGTGATCTCATTCCATCTCATTCTCTCCAGTAGATTGATCCGTACCACGTGCCTAATCTACTCAACTTCAATCTCTCCCTGTCTACTTCCCTACTACCTACAATGATGTCCATGTCTCCCCCATCTTCCCAAAAACCTTCACAGGATCCATCCATCTCTACCAGCTATCATTCCATATCTCTCTTTCCTGTTATAACTAAACTCCTTAAAAAGACTGTCTAATGTTGGTGCCTTTATTTCCTCTCCTCTCATTATCTTCTTAAATTTCTGCAGTGTGGCTTCTGATCTCATCATTCAACTGAAACTTTTCTTCAAAGTTATCAGTGATGTCTTAATTACCAAATCCAATGATCTTTTCTCAAGCCCCATCTTTCTTAAACTCTGTGAAATCTTTAACATTATAAATCGCCCTGTTTGCCTTGATTCCCTCTTTTCTCTAGGTTTTCATGACGCTCTTCTCTCTTGGTTCTCTTCCTACTTGTCTTACCACTCATTCTCAGTCTCCTTTACTGAATCTTCAACTAGATCATACCCTCTAAACAGAAGTGTTCTCCAAGGTTCTGTCCAAGGCCTTCTTCTCTTCTCCCTATATGCTATTGTATTTGGTGAAATATTTCACTATTTCATTTATCATGTCCCAAGGATTCAGTCATCTTTAGCAGAGAATTCTCAGATCTAGTTATCCAATTTTTACTTCTAGTCTCAAATTTCCAGCTGCTTCTTGGACATCTCAAACTGGATGTCCCACAGACATCTTAAATTCAACATGTCCAAAACTAAATTTGTTATGCCTTCCATCCCAAACCGTCCTTTCTTCCTAACTTTCCTGTTATTGTCCTGGGCATCAGCATCCTCCCAGTCTTTGACTCTTTGACTCATCTTGTCTCCTCCCTCTATCCAAGTTGTTGCCAAATACTATAGATTCTATTTAATATCACGTCTCTTTTGGGTCCCCTTCTTCTCTTGACAATGCTATTTCCCTACTGAAGGCCTTCATCACTTCATGTTTGGATTATTGCAATAGCATTTTGGTTGCTCTCCCTCTTTCAAATCTCTCCCCACTCCGGTTCATTCTCTACTCAGCTATCAAACTGATCTTCCTAAAACACAGGTTTGATATAACCTCTAGGATCAACTGCTCTGTTTGGTATTTGAAGCCCTTCACAACCTGACCCTTTCCTACCTTTCCAGGCTTTTTCACATTACCTCCCTAAACTTAGTTGTGACACTGGTCTTCTTGTTATTCCTCATACGAGACACTGTCTCACAATGTCAGTCATTTTTACTAGCTGTCCCCCATGCTTGGTATCCTCTCCCTTCTCATCTCCATCTCCTGGCCTCCCTGGCTTCCTTAAAGTCCCAGCTAAAATCCCACCTTCTACAAGAACCCCTTCCAGATCCCTCTAATTGCCGATGGCATACCTCTGTTAATTATTACCTATTCTTCCTGTATATATCTTGTTTGTACACAGTTGTTTGCACATTGTCTCCCCCATTAAACTCTGAGGTCCTTGAGGACTCTGTTTGGCTTTCTTTGCCCTTTTGGGGGATCCCAAGTGTTTAGTGCAGTCCCTAGTATATAGTAGGCACTTAATAAATCCCAGTTTACTGACAAGCTGACAATTCCCAGTGCTTACTCGGCACAGTACGAGGCATACAGTAGGCACTTAATAAAACCTTGCTGACTGTAGCCTAAATTGTTCTTGTCTGTATGATTATAGAAAATTTTAAATCAACCCCAAGCACCTTAGTGCTTAAGAATATTAAGATATTCTCAAGTGTCTTAACCCTAACTAGATGCTTAATAAATGCTTGTTGAAGTCATCCCCCAATTGATACATGGTCAAAGGATACAAACAGGCAGTTTTCAGAGGATGAAATTAAAGCTAGCTATAGTCATATAAAAATGCTCTAAATCACTATTATTAGAGAAATACAAATTAAAACAACTCTGAGGTATCACCCGCACCTATCAGATTAGCTAATGTGATAGAAAAGGAAAATGATAACTGTTGGAGAAGATGTGGGAAAATTGGAACACTAATGCATTGTTTTTTGGAGTTGTGAACTTATCCAACCATTCTGGAAAACAATTTGGAAATATACCCAAAGGGCTACAAAACTGCACATACCCTTTGATCCAGGGATACTACTTCTAGGTCTGAATCCCAAAGAGATGATAAAAAAGGGAAAAGGACCCACATGTACAAAAATGTTTATAGCAGCTCTTTTTGTGGTGGCCAAGAATTGGAAATTGAGGGGATGCCCATCAATTGGGGAATGGCTGAACAAATGGTATGTGAATGTAATGGAATACTATTGATGAGATACACCCCATCTTGCCTCCATGAGGTGTGAGAGCTCAGGAGAACAATTTAGCACAGATTCACTGTGTCAGATGATTCTGGCTTGTTTGTCTAGTACAAGTGTCCCAAGGCTCCTTAAGAGTCTACCCATTATGGTGAACTTTTAATAAACTTTGCTTTTCTTTGGCTGAGAGAAGACTTGAGTTAAATTCATCTGGCAGGACCTGGCATGTAGGTATTTTGGGGTCTTGAGCACCCCTAACCCTAACCTCAACATTTTATGGTGACCTCATCATTTTTAGGAACCATAGAAAGTCAGTTACCAGAAAGTTGGGGAGGTGTTTAATTAAACAGCAAAAACTGAAAGTTTACTGGAGAAAATGGGATTGCCTTAAAAGATCCCATCTTTAAAAAAACAAAACCAAACCACATAATGTATACAGCTAAATGTAGGAAAAAATACAAAAAAGCAAACTGCATGGGGGAGGGGAGGGAAGGAAAAAATTTGAAACTCAAAATCTTATAAAAGTGAATGTTAAAACTATCTTTACCTGCATTTGAGGGGGAAATACTGTTATATGGGGATGAGGGGGTGGGGAATAAGAGAAATGCTAGCTGATTGTTTCATTTGATTGTCCAAACCAGTATACTTTCAAAGCTGTGAATACTTTGCTATTGATCCCTATTAGAGGGGAGAAACCATTTTGTCTTTACTAGCTGCATTTCTGTTTTTCCAGTGGCACCACTTTCCTAAAAACAGTTAACATTGTAAGAAGGAAAGCCTCTGAACACCCTAATCCCTTCCTATGGAACCTTCCCTGGAGGAGAAATTGGAAAAGTCAAGTTAACAGAAAGTTGGGAAGGTGTGTCTAATTAAATAACAAAGATTTAAAGTTTAGTGGTGAAAGTGGGATTGCCTTAAAAGATCCCATTCTGGATCCCATCTTTAAAAAACAAAACAAAACTGCATTATGCAAATTTCAGTTTCTGAATCTTGCCCTTAAATATTTTTTTCTTAGGTCAGAAGTTGCATTTTGCTCTCTATACAGGTAAACTTAAGAAGAAATACAAAAAGCAAACTGCATAATAAAAGGCTTTATAAATTTGGACTTACGCTTTCTCTGAGGCTTTACTAACATGGTAAATGACACTTTAAGAACTCCTAAAGTAAATGACATCTGAATACACTAAATGACATTTTATTAGAACCCAGGCCACAAAATATATCACGCGACCCAGATGGGACTCGAACCCACAATCCCCAGCTCCGGAGGCTGATGCCTTATCCATTAGGCCACTGGGTCACTACAGTGCTTGCGTTCTTGTAGACAACCCTTACGTGACGCCGTCAGTTCTGTCCACGCCTCTTGACGTTCTGTTTCCGTTGGTTCTCGTGCTCTAAGATCTCGGGACCACCCACCTCCGCCGAAGCAGTAGCCGTGGGCGGGGCCGCTTCTGCGCCCTCGACAGCCCAGAACTACAAAGACCATCATCCTCTTGTGCTGTCAGCCTCTTCCAGGCTCCGGGATAGGTCCCCGCCAACCGACCCTCCCCACCTTTCTTCCTTAGTTAGGAGGAATTATCTTGGTTGTAGGCAGGTCTGTCTTTTAAAGGGCAAAGGAAATGTAATATTGGGAGGGTTTTAGCCCCCAAAGGAAGCCTCAGCTCCCTCAGTGGGTAAGTGCCCCCTTCCCCCTATTCTTCCTTACAAGCTAACCAGAGCTCAAACTAGATTTCAGTCTCATAAGATCTGGGTTCAAATTTTGATTCTGTTACGGCTTCTGTGATCCTGGACACATTTACCTCATTTTCCTCGTGTGTGAAAAGCAAGGGATTGAACTAAAGAGATCTCTAAGGCCCTTCCTGCGCTAAACCAAGCATTCTTTCTCATTTTTAAAATAACTATTTATTGATGTCTTTTTTTACACCCCCATAATTTTCCCCTAGTATCCCTATTCCTCCCAGAGAGCCCCGTATAACAAATAATATTTTTTAGACAAAAAAAGAGGGAAAAAAATCAGTATAACTCATCAATACATCCCCAAAGTCTGAAAACAATGTGCAACGCGCTATCGTGGCCCTCGGAACCTCTGCAAAGGGGTGACAGTGTCTTCTCATATCTCTTCTCTCCATCCTTTTTGTTTGTTTGTTTGTAATTGTGCCACATTTCACTTTGGAGCATTGCTTTTCTTTTTTCTTTTTTGGCTGTCTTTTCCTTTACACTTGCAGTGGTTCTCCACCTTCCTAACGCAGCGACCCTTTAATACAATTCCTCATGCTGTGGCGACCCCGACCATAAAATTATTTTCGTTGCTACTTCATAACTGTAATTTTGCTAATGTTATGAATCGTAATGTAAATATCTGATATGCAGGATGTATTTTCATTGTTACAACTTGAACATAACCCACAGATTGAGAACTGCTGGTTTACAGCATGGTGGTGTACATTATTTTCTTGGCTCTGTTTACATTGTCAATTTCCCTTGTTAATCTACAGTCTTAGGGATGTCACTTCCTTACTCTCCCACTTTCTGGGTTTGCCATGGAGTCAATTACAGCCCCTATAGATGCCCCAGGACAGGCCCAGCTCCCTGAGGGCCAAACTGGACATGGCCCACTTTCTCCACATACTCCCCCGGAATTATTTTTATTGATTTGATTCACTCAGTTTTGTATCTTGGCACACTTATTAGTCCATTATATTTAGCCTCTGAACATGTTTCAAACCCATCCACCATAAAACTAATGTGCCTGGTACTTTGTAAACATTTAATCAATGCTTATCGGTATCATCTTGGGCATCTTGCCAGGAGCTTTGCAACCTCTTTTTTTCCTCTACCCTGCCACACCCTTCCCACCTCTTTCTTTGGAGGCAGTAATCAATAATATTACTATCGCTACTAAAAGGGTGTGACAATCCATTGCCTTATGGCATCTGCCTTGTGAGCCCCAGACCCAAACTCTTCCCTGCCTTCATGTGTTTCTGCCCATCAGAGAGAGAATCTAAGTGCCTTGAGGGCAGACACTGTCACACTTTTCCATTTTTTATTCTCAGTCTCTGGCTCATTGTAAACACTTAATAAATGGTTTTCAACCAATCATTCTTTCACATTGGTACCTTCTGTTTTTGTATCATATTAATTTCCTTTTTTTCCTAAATAGTATGTTTTCCAATTACATGTAAAGATAGTTTTCAACATTTATTTTTGTAAAATCTTGAGTTCCACATTTATCTCCCTCTCTTCCATCCCTCTCTCTGATATAGGTTAAACATATTTCCATATTAATCATGTTGACATCATATTAATTTCCAAATACATGTCTTCCTGCTTTTCTTCTCCCAGCAAGCCTTCCCTTGTAACCATGATTTAAAAAAGAAAAAAAAGCGGGGCAATAAAATCAACCAACCCATTCAAAGTCTGACGGGAGGCTGAATATTCCATATCATTCAGTGTTGTTTTGTTTACACTTTTGTAGTCAGATGTATTATATTCCTAGTTCTGCTTATTTCACTGTGCATCAGTTCAGATATGCCTTCCCATATCTCTTTGAATCCTTCACATTGGTCATTTCTTATATTGCAATAAGAAATCCTGTTACATTCATGTTTTCTCATTGGCTTTTACTAGGCCTTCAAACACAGCCTCTCACTTCTGTGTCTATTGAAATGGGGACTACCTGCCAAGACACATAGACACAAACTATATGAAGAGGTGTGGGGGATCAGGGGTGGTCTGATGGGGTGGTGTCTGAGGGATGTCATATGAATCCCTCCTGGGTTCTTGTCTGGAAAAGAATTTCAAATAGGACTTAAGCTGTCTTTTGGCAAAGTTTCAAAGTTTATTGTTATGCTGGCTTAGTAGCAGGCAGGAGAAAATAGGGAGACCTGCAAAGTGCAGGGATCTAAGGTAGAGTTATAAAGTTTTACACTCTGCAGCAGGCAGGAAAAGGTTAAGGATAGCCTGCAAAGAGCTGTGGCTTGAGGGGCAGTTATAACCATAAAACTGTCAGTCAAAGGTTAATTATGCTAACTAGGTTGGCAAAGGTGGAGTTAGGGAGGAGTTTAGTTGTCAGTGCTTAAAGGAACATGCACTTTTTATATGAACTGCGCATGTGGATTGCCCATAGTTCATTAGTAAATCCCCCTGGGGGGGCTATAGGGAGATGTGGTTTGGAGCTTGAAACATCACTGGGTTACTTTTGGTGGAGGATGAATGAGGTATGGCCAATATGGCTGTTGGGAGGATAGGCTTGATTGTTTCCAAGTCTGGGAACTAGACTGATTAGGGATTCAGGAGGTACCATATTGAGATGGAGTTATCTCTTCAATAATGTTGCTCAAGGGTTTTGGGTGCAGCTGGCCTCTTAGAACAAAGGGGCTATGCATTTCTCTAGACTAAAGAGTTTGTTTATGAAATACTTGGGTGATGTATTCATAGGGATGGCTATTGTTGCTAGGTAGACTGCTAGCTCCAGGGAAAAGACTTTTAGGCTAGGGAAAGGGGAGAGGCAGTTAATACCTTTATAGCTGGGGGAAAGTGTGTCTTTTACAACTTAATTGCACAGGCTAGTTACAAACTGATGTTACATATGTAGGTACCTGAACACAAGTGAGATTTTACAAACTGAGGTTACAGACAAAAGCGTCCCAGACCCCATCACTATACAGATACAATTATGAAATACTTTTTACAGAAAAACATCCAAATAATTGGAGATGTATTCATTGTTCATGAATAGACAAAGTATAATGAAAACAACTATACTGCCTAAATTAATTTACTCATTCAGTATCTTTTTTTTTTTGCTCAGTGATGGTGGGAGGTATTTTTATTCCCTTCTGTTGTTAGTACTTCAAACCATCTGGTACATGTTGTAAGTCAAGTGATTAACAAGTCTAAAGCTACCAGTCCATTTCAGAATTGCACCTTCCATTTGTATCAGAGCCAGCCTCAGCTTGGTGAAGTCTGTATTCCAGCAAAAATGTCTTCCTTCAGATCCTCAGTGAGGCAGCGGCAGCCTGGCTGGTGGGGGAGGGGGAGAGAGGAGTGTTAATTGAGCTGCCATTTTGCTCCTCTGTGGTTTTCTAGACTTTCTTTAGAAAAGGCCTTTGGACCCATGAGGGAACTGTCATCCATGCTTTTTGGGAGAGGGAATATTTAAATGAATATTTCAGATGCAGCCTGTCCTTGCACCTGATTCCACATAGATACCAACAGTCCAGCACATGAAATATGGAACTACTATGAATAACCCATGACCACAAACAGAGCAAGGGGTAGAATTACTTTATTATAGAATTGTAAAAAAATAATTAAAATCCTTCTGGAGAAACAAAGGGTCAAGAATCTTAAGACATTTAATGGGAATAAAGTGGGAAGGGAATCTAGCAATGCCAGATCTTACACTATACTACAAACTACATCAAAACAATTTAGAACTTGATTAGGTACATAATATGTCAAAACAAATGAGCACCAAAACCTAGTGCTTGATAAACTCCCAAATCCCACCTGCTGGGGCAAGAACTCACTAGTCTATAAAAACTGTTGGCAGAAGCTAGATGTCATTCAACATCTTATACTAAGATAAGCTCCAAATGGGTATGTGACTTAGACAGTAAGGGTGACATTATAAATAAATTCGAGGAGCAAGGAAGAAATTACCCATCAGATCTATGGATAGGAGAAGACTGTTCTTGACCAATAAGAGACAGAGAATGTCACATAAGGTAAAATGGATAATTTTGATTAGATAAAAGTAAAAAGATTTTTTGCAAAGTAAAACCAATGCAGCTAAACTTAAAAACACATAAATGGAGGAAGGAGGGGTAGAATAATTGGAACAAATTTCTCTGAAAAAAAGTCTTATTTCTAAGATATATAGGAAACTGATTCAAATTTATAAGAATAAGAGTTATTTACCAACTGATAAAAAGATCAAAGCATATGAACGTAGCTAGGTGGTACAGTGAATAGAATCCTGGGCCTGGAATTAATAAGAATCATCTTTAGGAGTTCAAATCTGACCTTAGACATTTATTAGCTGTGTGACCCTGGTCAAGTCACTTAACCATTTGTCTTAGTTTCCTCATGGGTAAAACGAAACTGGAGGAAAAAAATGGCAAACCCTCCTTGCCAAGAAAACCCCAAATAGGATCACAAAGAATTGGACATGACAGAACAACAATAACAAAGGATACCCATAGGCAGTTTTCAGAAGCAGAAATCTAAACTATCAAAAGCCATATTGTAAAATATTCTCCAAATCACTAATAATTGCCTCTTTGTGATCCTGTGGATCACAGCAATAGCCTCTATGGAGTTTTCTTGGCAAAGATACTGCCATTTCCTTCTCCAGTGAATCAAGGTAAATACAGGTCAAGTGACTTGTCCAGGGTCACACAAATAGAGCTTGAGGCTGAATTTGAACTAAGGTCTTCCTGAGGCCAAGCTTAGAACTCTATCCACTGAGCCACCTAGCTCCCCCACTCCAGTAAAAATGAGAGAAATGCAAATGAAAGCAGCAGCTCTGAAGTTCTACCATATATATCTCCATTACACTGGAAAAAGGGACAAAAAAGGGAAATGACAAAGATTGTAGGGGCTATGGGAAAGCAGGCATATTTCTGCACCATCCGCGGAGCTGTGAATTAGTCTATCCATTCTGGACATCAATGTGGAATTTGCCCCCAGAAATATGTATACCCTTTGTCCCTACTATGCTACTAGGTCTATGCCCCAAAGAGATCAAAGAAAGAGAGAAAAGATGCAAATGTACAAAAACATTTATGCAAAACATATCTTTTTGCGCTGGCAAAGAATTGGAAACTGAGGGTGATGCCCATCAATTGAAGAATGACTGAATAAGTTATGGCATATGAATGTGATGGAACACTGTTATACTGTAAGAAATGATGAAGGAGGTGGTTTCAGAGAAACCTGGGAAGATTTGCATGGACTGATGCTAAGTAAAGCGAACAGAACCAAGAAAACAATTTATAGAGTAACAGCAATATGGTAAAGATAATCAACTTTGAAAGTTCTGTTCCTCAGATGTCATCCGATTCTCATCTCCGCTGCCTTAGTTAAAGGGATTCTCAAGGGAGAGAGACAGAAAGCCAATCACCCAGTGCCCTGAGGAGGAGGAGGAGCCAACAAGAGTTCTGGCTGAGATTGCTGAAACCTACCAGTGCTCTGAGCACAGACACAAGTGGACAGCCAACTGAAGGAACCTGGGAAAACAGCCAAACGAACGAAGCCTGACCACCCCATCCAAGACAACAGGAGCCAGCAGGAGCTGACCCTGGCACTAAGTCCTAATTTGAGAAATCACTTTTGAGAAATGAAAAACAAGGCTAGTAATGGAGAAATATAATGGAAACCATGCTACTTATGCCGAAACCCAGGAAATGAGAATAATTCCATATCATCTACATGTGAAAGTCTCAAAGCAAATCACAAGTTTGCCACACGTTTTTCTGAAATTCCTGGATGAAATGAAGTAAGAGCTAAAATGTAACCATGTAAGTTAAAAGAAGGGGAAAGGAAATAAGAGCTCCAGAGGAAAGAATTGGAATGACAATAAACAGCTTAGTACAAGATAAGTGGACTTTTATCTACAGAACCAGAGTACTTATCTCAAGTACAATATGCTCTGAAAATTAGAAATACTTGAACTGAATTAAAAGATTGTGAAAATATCAGAAAGTGTAAAACATCTCTTATCAAATATAACTGGTTTTCTAAACAAATCAAGGAGAGAGAATTTTAAGAATCACAGGATTACCTAAAAATCCTGTGCATTAGGTGGGTCTTGAAGGTCAGTTCCTGAATTAATTAATTAATTTTATTTATTTATTTTCCTAATTCTGCTTATTTCATGGTGCATCACTTCAGATATGAATTTAGAATCATGAATACGATTATGCTCAACAGACATCCAGGCAACAATGGTTACATCAAAATACAGGAAAATGACTTCAACAAAAATCTCCAAATACTGGTTGTGGTTTGCCCAAGTTCACACAAATGGTAAATGGCAGCACTTAGGGTTTGAATCCTGGTCCTCTGATCCAGGACCCAACTTTTTTACCTCTACTTTTGTTGTGAATAGAATTTGGTCTCTTATTGGAAACATTCAACTATATCTATCTGTCTCTCTGTCTCTGTCTCTCTGTCTCTGTCTCTGTCTCTGTCTCTGTCTCTCTCTCTCTCTCGATATATCAATGCAATAGATAGCTCTCTCTCTCTCTCTCTCTCTATATATATATAGAGAGAGAGAGAGAGAGCTAGGCATGGTGGCTAGAGTACTAGATTTTCTGGAGTCAGGAAGTTCTGATTTCAAATTGCAACCTGTAGGGGCAGCTAAGTGGCGCAGTGAATAGAGCATTGGCCCTAGAATCAGGAGGACCTGAGTTCAAATCCGGCCTCAGACACTTAACACAAAAACTAGCCGTGTGACCTTGGGCAAGTCACTTAACCCCAATTGCCCTCCAAAAAAAAAATTGCAACCTGTACTGATGAGGTGTAGGCTCTGGGAGCCCCCTTGAGTTCTCCTTGAATCTTTGAGGTACAGGCTCTGGGAAACCCATTGAAGTTTGATTGAATCTTCCCCCTTGTTGAGGCATTTGCAGAGGCCATAAGCTTTTCATTGTGACTGGGCCCAAACCTCTGTTACTAGCTTGGCCCTCCATTGTGCACCTGCTTTCTACCCTTGAGCCTATCAAAATATCAATCCATTCTTGCACTGACCTCATTAACTCCTCCAGAAGACCCTCTCCAAACTCATTACTGGAGTCTGACCTCATTGACTCCTTCTGAAGACCCTCCCCAAACTCCTCCTCCAGACTATCCCTAGATTCCTCTGTATATAAGAATCCCATCTTCCCTCCATGTGGTGTGAGAGTGCCCTAGAATGATCTAGCATAGACTGGCTCCTTAAGAGTCTACTCCATATGGTGACCTTTTAATGAACTTTCAATAAACTTTACTTTTCTTTGGCTGAGAAGACTTGAGTGGAATCCTTTGAGCAGGCCCCGGCATGCTGGTATTTTGGGGTCTCGGGCAGGTCTCAGACCTCTCTCTGTGGGTGCCCTCTTCAGTACTTAGCTTCATTATCAGTGGCAAGTCACAGAATCTCTCTCAGCCTTAGTTTTCTCATCCATCATGTTGTGCTAATAATAGTATTTACCTCACAGGTGTACTAGGGAGATCGGATGAGATGATGCTGGCTGTTATTTTTACTATTAATTATCTGTTGGCTTGAGAGTTAGGAAACAAGAGATGGAAATTGTAACTGGACTCTATCCTAGTCATATGAATAACATTTAGTTTGGATTTCATTTGTGTTCTACAGGTAGTACCCAAGTTATAAATTATGTACATTGCAAAAGTTCATTTCTTATATTTATATGTATTTCCCCTCCCCCCTCAGTGTAGTGAGTATAGAAATGCGGTTTAGGGACTTGTGATTTCATTCGTTCTCCACTCCTGGGTGAGGAAACAGCCAGTATGTAGCAGATGCCTGATTTGACCCTGGTCTTCTTGACTTCCAGGCTGGTTCTCTTCCTGAAGAGGTTACCCATAAAGAGGGTTAGGGTTGCTTGAGACCCCAAAATACCAACATGCCGGGTCCTGCCGAAAGAATTCAACTCAAGTCTTCTCAGACAAAGAAAAGTAGTTTATTGAAAGTTCATTAAAAGTTTGCCATATTGGAAGACTCTTAAGGAGCCTAGGTATCTGTGATGCTTGCATTGGGCAAGTGGGCCAGAGCAAGTCTGACACAGAGTAAACCTGTGCTAGGTCATTCTAGGGCACTCTCACAGCACATGGAGGGAAGATGGGGTCTTATGTACAGAGGAATCTAGGGATGGTCTAGAGGAGGAGTTTGGGGAGGTTCTTCAGGAGGAGTCAATGAGGTCAGACTCCAGTAATAAGTGATTAAGGGTGAGAAGTTGCTGGAGGCTACCTGGAGACCACAAACAATGGTGTTCCAGGCCAGTTCAAGGGTGGGAACAGGAAGATCAAGGGTGGGAAACTGTTGTAACACAGCCAGCATGTGTCAAAAGGGGGACTTGAACCAAGTTTTTGGCTTTGGGTGCTGCTACCTTAAGAATACTGCCTAAAATGGTGGGTCTGTTGAAGAGAGGAGTTTAGGGTCACTGAGGTAGCTAGGTGGCACAGTAGATAGGACACTGGGCTTGGAATCAGAAAGACATCTTCCTGAGCTCAAATCTGGCCTCAGACACTTAGTAGCTGTGTGACCCTGGGCAAATCACTAAACTTTGCCTCAGTTCCTCATTTGTAAAACGAGCTGGAAAAGGAAACAGTAAACCACTCCAGTATCTTTGCCAAGAACACCTCAAATGGGGTTGTGAAGAGTCAAACATAACTGAAAAATGGCTAAAAAAAATTAGGGTCATTAAAAGAATTATGCGGATTCCCCATGACAATCCATCTCATACTGCAACCAGCACAGTTGGGCGGGCTAGCAACCAGTGAGTAAAGAGACAGGGGTATATTCCATAGTCTGTTTATTCCAGAGCCATTTCATACAGAGCCAAAGATACAAGGAATTTACAAGATTTTTATGCCCCTAGCAGAAGATCTTACATAACCCAAAAAAATGTAGACAAAATACAAGGACCCTCCTTTGGTCTTGATTACTCCTTACCCTAGCCTAAGGCTAGTTATTCATTAAGACTTTATTCTAGGACCAGGTCAGGAGGCACAAACAAGACTTGCTGATTAACTACCCTGAATCTTCCTTAGTTATTAATAGGACCATGTCAGGAGGCTTCGATAAACAAGACTATACATTCTCCTGATTATCTGCCTAGTGACTTTATGGAAGTTTGTAAAGGAGAGAGGAACATTCCATTAGTGGGGTGTGGGGAGAACCCCTTAAAGTCCTCTACAATCTCACTCTTACTCAGTTCTGGACCTAGCTCAGTGTTTATTTTCAATATTTGTCCTAAATAAGTGTTCCAAAGGACCATTATATAGGTTGACCATCCAAATGTCTGTTGTGGTTTGGACAATAGACATTTGACATATAAATGGCTTTTCTGGTATGAATAGTTAGGCTATATTCTATTAAATTATGTTGGAGTCATTTAGGAGGCTCTGCTAGGAGTACTGATAAAGTACTGATATAATTAGTATAATGTAATCCACAAACAGGAGTATCTAAAGGAATCAAACTTTCCTGCCACTTGGATGCCTCAACAAACATCCTTCTGATGGGCTGCTGGGGTGCCTTTGTAACTTTGTTTGTAACATTGTTGTAACTTCATTCTGTAACCTCAGTTTGTAAAATCTCACTTGTGTTAGGGTACCTATGTATGTAACATCAGTTTGTAACAAGCCTGTGCAATTAAGTTGTAAAAGTCACACTTCCCCCAGCCATAAAACGTTAACTCTGCCTCTCCCCTTCCCCCAGCCTAAAGGTCTTTTCCCTGAGCTAGCAAGTCTGCCTAGATATCAGTACCTATGAATCCTTCAAACGCATTCCATAAACAAATCCTTAGTTAGAGAAATGTATACCTCCTTTGTTCTAGTGGCCAGCTACAAACTATGAATCTTTCAGGGCATTATCAATAAAGTAACTCCTCGCCATGAGACACGGACTGAATCCCCAATTAGCCCAGCTTCCTAACATCCATCACATCAAAAGGGACTTTGATGGTTAACAGACTGTGCACCTCTCAGTCAGAATTGACTGCTAGCTGCCTTAGTGACATTTCAAGGCAAAAACCACACCTCTAGATAGCCCCGCCTAGGGGGATCTCCCAGTGAATTACGGTAACACACCTGCACCTGTGCAGTTGATATAAAAAGTGCATGTCCCTTTAAGCACTGACCACTCCTAAACTCCTCCCGAACTCCACCTTTACTCACCTAGTTAGCATAATGGCTATCAGATTTATGGTTTTATTAGTACATAATCAGTATCCCTAATTCCTGCAGGTTGCAGGCTTTTTTCTGACACCTCCCTGTCCACTGAAAAGTGTAATAAACTTTTACAAACTTGCCAAGAAACCTTGGACCTGGTAATTCTTTCAGACTAAGAACCCTCAAAGGATTTCATAGAAATCCATTCCCTCCCTATACCTCTTCACTTCATGTTAGTGGCAAACACTTTTGGCCAGGGTAAATTTTGTGCTTCCTTGGATAGAAAAAATCAGAGTGCTGTCAAAATTCTTGTATCTTTCAAGGAATCTTACATGTTTTTGACAGATTTATGGGAGAGGCAGGAGAACCTTTAAGGAGACATTTTGCTCTATCTGGTCACTTTTTGCCTTGGATTCTGTAATAGAATTTACAATGTGCTAGTCATTGTATAAAGCATAGGTTCTTGCCCTGGGGGTCCATGAATGTCCCACATGGTGATGAGATTTCAAGAGTTTCATGAAATTGGATGGAAAAAAATCACATCTTTTCACTAACTTCTAACTGAAATCTAGTATTTCCTTCAATTATGAATGTAGGCAACATGTATTCTGAGTAGTCCATCAGCTTCACTAGACTGTTCATCACACATACAAAAATGTTAAGACTGACTTGTATAAATTGTGATTCTGTTTACTTTCTTGTATATCAGTTCATATAAACCCTTCTAGGTTTTTTTAATTTGTCCATTTCATAATTTTTTTCCTCTTAATTTTTTTTTATCAGCAAGTATTTGTTTTCTCTCTCCTTCATTCCCCTTTTGGAAAAATAAAGGATGCCAAACTCTTTTTTTTCTTTAAATTAATTTATTTCACTTTAGTTTTCAACATTCATTTCCATAAGCTTTTGAGTCTTAAATTTTCTTCACCTCCCTCTCTTCCCCCCTCCTCAAGACGGTGTGTAATCTGATAAAGCCTTTACATAAACATTCTTATTAAACATATTTTCACATTAGTCTTGTTGTAAAGAAGAATTAGAATGAATGGGAGGAACCATGAGAAAGAAAAAACAAAAAAAGGAGAGAGCGAACAGTACACTTCGATCTGCATTCAGACTCCATAGTTCTTTCTCTAGATGTGGATGGCATTTTCTATCATGAGTCTTTTGAATTGTCTTAAATTTTTGCATTGCTGAGAAGAGCCAAGTCTGTCAAAGTTAGTCATCCCACAACATGGCTGTTACTGCCTACAGTCTTCTTCTGGTTCTGATCACTTCACTCAGCATCAGTTCAGATGTAAAACTCCTATAACAAACACACATAATTGAGTAAAACAAATCCCCACATTGGCCACATCCAAAAAATGCATTTCCTTTGCATTTTAATTCCATCATTTCCCTGTCAGGTTGTGAATAGCGTTCTTCATCATTAATTCTCTAGTATCATGTTTTGTCATGAACTTGACTAGAAAGAATTCTTAAGTCTTTCAAAGTTGTTTGTCTTTTTCAGTATTTTTGTTTTTTTTTGTTTTTGTTTTTGGTAGGGCAATTGGGGTTAAATGACTTGCCCAAGGTCACAGGGCTAGTTAAGTGTCTGAGGCCAGATTTGAACCCAGGTCCTCCTGACTTCAGGGCCAGTGCTCTATTCACTGTGCCACCTAGCCACCCCCCTTTTTGATATTTTTATACTGTATAAATTGCTTTTCTGTTTCTGCTCATTTCACTCTGCATTAATTCATAAAATTTTCCCCATATTTCTCCCTTTTGTGCAAAATTTCCTCTGGTGTAATAATATTCCATTATATTCATATATAATAATTTTGGCAAACATTCCTCAGTTGATGCCAGTTAATTCCCAGTTCTTTGATACAACAATAAAAGTACCACTATAAATATTTTTTGTGCATATACGTCCTTTCTCATTTAAATTTTATTTTCAAACGAACATCTACCTCCTCTCCCTTCCAAAAAATAAATGATCAAACCCAAACCCCTTTCACAAATATATATAGTAAAGCAAAAAATTTCTACATTGACCATGTTCAAAAAATATGTCTCAATCTATACTCTGAGTCTGTCACCTCTCTGTCAAGAGGTAGATAGTGTATTTCATCATCAGTCCTCTGAATTGTAGTTGGTTATTGTGTTGATCAGAGTTCTCAAGTCTTTCAAAGTTGTTTGTCTTTATAACATTCATTAATATATAAGTTGTTCTAGGGCTTCTGTTCACTTTGTCTCAGTTCCCATCATTTGCAGGATTGAACAAGTTATGGCAAACGAATGTGATGAAATGCTGTGTGCTGTACAAATCTTCCCAGATTTCTCTGAAATCACCCTTTTCATTATTTCACATAGCACAATAGCATTCCATCACATTCACATACCGTGACTTGTTCAACCATTTTCCAATTGATGGATACTCCCTCAGTTTCCATTATTTGCTACCATGAAAAGAGCTGTTCTGAATATTTTTGTACATATATATATATATATATATATTCTTTTTCTCTTTTTTTGCTCTCTTTCAGGCATAGGTTACAAGTTAGTGGCTTGGCTCCCTCTTGTTGTGGTAGGGGGTTTGCATAGCTTAATGAAGCTATTGAGCTATGCCCAGGACCGACAGGTCATAGAAGAGAATTCTGACAAAAGGTGATGCGCCAGAGAAGGAAACGGCAAACTACTCCAGTATCTTTGCCAACAATACCGCATGGACAGCATTACAATGCTAAAAGATATGATATCAGAAAATGAGCCCTTCGGGTCCGAAGGACCTGGAGTTCTATGGTCTGCAGGGTTAAGAAGAGTTGGACATGCTAGAACAACGACAAAAAGTGGCATGGCTGGATCAGATGTCATGCACAGTTTAGCGACTGTCTGCATACAATTTCAAATAGTTTCCCAAGATATGAACCAATTTACAGCTCTACCAACCAATTGTAATTTTCCTTTTTTAGGGGGTTATCTGCCAGCTTTATCAATGGAAGGTAGAACCTCAGAATTGTTATTAAGCTTATTAAAGTTTAAAACTGGACCAAAACTTTTTGGGGGCCCCCTGTATATACTTCATTACAGGAAATAATTGAGCCACCAACAGAGGTACAAAATACCTTCATTTTTACAAAATTATTGCTCGTAAAGGTGTTTACTTTAATAGGGTTTTTGTTTATCTATTTATTTTCAGTCTGGCACAGATATCTTCAAATTACTTAACTGGTCCAGGGAATTAACTCCTTTATAAAATAAGGGGTTGTACTTCTTAGATGATCTCTAAGAATCTCTTTCAATAAGAAGATTGTCCCTACTTATTCCATGAGAATTTTTAATTTAAAGAATGGAGAAGTAGGGGAACTAATTCATTTTATGGAAACAGAAGCCTAAAATATAGAAACATTTTAACACACACACCCGCCTTGAGTATTAAAAAAAAAAAAAAAAAAGCGCTTGAATACATTATGTATTAAATAATGACACCATCTGGTGAAATATGGTACTGCAGCCTAGAGTCTGACATAAGTAGAGTTCAAATACACAGTTAAAAGGAAGAAAGTCTGTGAAGTAGAAATGATAGTGGATTCTAATGTTTAAAGAAAATTACTGTGTTTTAAGTAGAATCTGAAAGAGAGGAGAAAGCCTATAGAAAATGAACTATTCGGGAAAGGAACGAATAGTTTACCTGTCAGATTTATGGAGAAGGGAAGACCTTCAATGACCAAACAAAAGTTAGAGAGCATTTAAAAAGGCAAAATAGATAATCTCGATTACATTAAATTGAAAAGTTTCTGTACAAACAAAGCCAATGTAACCAAGATTAAGAGGGAAGTGGGAAATTGGGAAAGAATTTTTACAACCAGTGCCTGTGATAAAGACCTCATTTGTAAAATATACAGGGAATTGAGTCAAATCTATAAGAATACAAGTCATGCCCCAATTGATAAATGGTCAAAGGACATGAACAGGCTATTTTTAGAGGTAAAAATTAAAGATATCTATGAGAATATGAAAAAATGCTCTAAATCACTATTTATTAGAGAAATGCAAATCAAAACAACTCTGAAGTACCACATCTCACCAGTCATATTGGCTAAGATGACAAAACAGAAAAATGACAAATGCTAGAGAGGATGTGGAAAAATTGGAACACTAATGAATTGTTAGTGGAGTTCAACTGATTCAGCCATTCTGGAGGACAATCTAGAACTATGCCCAAAGGGCTATAAATAATTGCATACCCGCTGACCCAGCAATATCACTTCTAGGGTTGTATCCCAAAGAGAACATAGAAGTGGGAGGAAGACCCGTACATACAAAAATATTTATTGCAGCTCTTTTTGTGGTGGCAAAAAAATGGGAAATTAAGGGAATGCCCATCAATTGTGGAATGGCTAAACAAGTTGTGGTATATGAATGTAATGGAATGCTATTGTGGTATAAGAAATGAAGAGCAAATGAACTTCATATTTACCTGGAGACACTTATACAAACTGATACTGAGTGAGAAGAGCAGAACCAAGAGAAATTTGTACACAATTACAGACACAATATATGTGTGATCACCAAGTTTGATAGACTGGACTCTTCTCAAACAGCTAAAGGTTATAAGACAACTCCAAAAGACTCGTGATGGAAGAGATGTCTACATTCAGAGAAAGATCTAGAAAGAACAGAGTTTAAATGCAGACTGAAGCAAACTACATGCTCTCTTTCTTTTTCTTGTTTGGTTTTGTTTCTTCTATGCCATTGTTCATTCCATCGGTTACAACTCTTCTTTACAACCTGACTAATGTCTAATGTGAAAGTATTTGCAGATCCTATGCTTGACTGCATGCTACCATGGGGTGGGAGGGGAGGGAATTTGAAACTCAAGGGATTGCGGAACTGAATCTTGTAAACTAAAAATAAACAAACAAATCAATAATTAAAAAAAGAAAATGAGCTATTCAATAGTGACATCTGCCATTGCTTGTAGATTATCAATGGACAACATGACATCAGGTGGTCATTCTCTTATTCTTTATTTTATCAGATTTTTTTGTCCTTATAGACTTATCTCCAATTTTAAAATTAATGTCCAGAGGAAAATAGGACTTGTTTTATAGCCAATGCAGTGGACATACATCTATTCTGGAAAGCAAGGAATACTTGCATTTATGCCTGGAAAACCCAAAGCCTGCTTTTTCTCTATCCCTGGCTAGAATACCAACTGAAAGATGTGAAAAGGAGCTTGGTGGATAGAGTGCTAGATGACCTGAGAGAAGAAGACCTGAGTTCAAACCTAACTTCAGACACTAACTGTATGAACCTGGACAGTCTCTTAACCTGACTGCCTCATCTTTTTTATCTGTAAAATGGGACAATAGCACCTGTTGCTGTGAGGATAACATTGTAAACTGGTTTGCAAACATGTAAGCACTATATAAATATTAGCTATTATTAGCTACTTTCTTATTTATAATGGAAATAAACCAATATGTAAAAGCATTAACTATATACAGCCCTTGAGATGTAAAGAATAGTTGTAGATCAAGGCTTACAGGGTTACATCTTTACAGTGTTTTGACCATCCTCTTCTCCTGTGCAAGTACTCACTTTAACAAGGCAGTATTGTACAGCCCTTATTTTATCCCTCTGTAATGGTAATGAAATTTGAACCCTACAATGGGATGGACTTGTTGACCTGACAAAATGGGACTAACCTGGGAGGAGCTGGTGCCCTGGATAGAGAGAGAGGCCCAAGCAGAGAGAGGCCAGAAGAATTTCTGGGAGCCAGCATCTGGAGGCTGCTGTTACTGCTGGAGAGAGAGAAATGAGCACTGAGGACTGAACTGGGAAGAAGCGTGACTGAGGTGCCAGTATTTGGTCTGTCTGTTTTGATGTTACTTTGTCAGATTTGTCTGCTGATGGCAGACGTTGCTGTTACTGCAGAAGTCCTGGGACCTTGCTGTTGGTTCAGAAGTTCTGAAAGAGGATTTTCTTGTATGTTTACAGAAATTCTGGAGGAAGATCTTGTTGATGCTTTCAGAGGTCCTGGGACTATACTAATGATTTGTACTAATTCCTCAGACTTTGTTGTTGGGTCTAGGTTGATTTCATAGGCAGAGAGTGATTGATGAGGATGCAGGCAATGTGTATCTATGTTGTGTCTTTGTTAAGCCTTGTCTTGTCAGGAACAGAAACTGCTGAGAACTTGCCTTGGGTCAAGATGAAGAAAAGACCTCTCCTTGGGTACTGAATGCTGCGATGATATTGTAACCTAGCTGTGACCTAGGGGAGGTCTTTGTGTTTTGTGACTGACCAAATGAATGTACTTTGTTTATGATTGGAAACTAATCTCCAATTGAGACTACCCAGGGGTAGAGTACTTTGGCTTTTGTACTTTGTGATTGAACTGAGAACTTATTAAATGATTGAGTTACCCTGTATTTTGATTTTCTTTTCTCTGTCAATGTTTTGCCTCAATCTGTTGTTCAATAAATGGAGAGTTACTAAACTAGTAATCTGAACCTTGGAAGTTGCTTTTGCTTGGCGGTACACCATCAGAAAATGTAGAAAATGCACAAAGGTCGTACAGCTTCCCATTACTGGTTGATTAAATTATTCTTCCTCTCTAGTTGAGTTTCATCTTTTTCCTACCCCCAAGGCCCTGCATTCTTTATCTTTGCATTTCTTGGGTTCTCTGTAAAAAAAATTTTAAGCTATTAATTACTCCCTTCATCCTACACAACTTCTCCTCTCTGGGTTTTTAGGCATTGCTCTCTCCTGGTTCTTCTACTTCTGTGGTCACTCCTTAACAGAAACATCACCCTTATGCCACCCACTTTATGTATGTATATCTGAGGACTCTGTTTTGGGACTTGTTATCTTCTTTGTAGGTGACTTCAGCATCTCCCTTGGGTTCAACTCTTAACTCTAAGAAGATATCTGCTAAATCTATATTTCCAGCCACTATAACTATCCCTTAATTCCAATCCCATCTCTTCAATTTTATGTCAACTTTAGGCACCTCAAATTCAATATGTCCAAAACAGAATGCATTACCGTTCTTCCGAACTTCCCTGTTTCTCTAGGATACCACCTTCTTTCTGGTCATCAAGTTCACAACCTTAGTCATCTTGGCTCCATATAACCTAGAAGCTGACAGGTTGATTCAATTACTGCAACGTCCCTTGAATCTGTCCCCTTCTCTTCACTTGTATAGCCCACCACTCTAAGTCAGGCAGGCCCTCTTCACCCCTCACCTATATTAATGCAGTAGTCCATCCTCCACATAGCTGCCAAAGTGATATTCCTAAAACTAACCATATCATTCCCCTGTTCAAGAAACACTAATGGATCTCTTGACTCTAAGATAAAATGTGACAATCTCTATTTGAGTTTTAAAACTTATCATGATCTGGCTACAGTTTTCCTTTCCAGGTTTACTACATGTCACTGCACACTCTTTAAATATCATATTATATGTGCCCTCACCTAAACCAGGAATATACTTCTCAATCTCACTTAGTTTTCAAGGCTTAGCTCAAGTGCCAATTGCTACCAAAAGCTTGTACTGATTCTCCTCACCCTACTCAGTAGTTAGTACCTGCAATACAAAATTAATTGACATATAAGAAGTAAATAAATTAATAGATATATAATGATGATGATAATGATAATAATTAAGCACAAGAGAAAGGACCCAACCATGGATAGCTACTATGGTGATGGAGAAAATCTGAGTTCAAACTCAGAAGAAAATAGTAAAGTTAAAATAATTACCTTTATCTCAAAGAAAAAAGTAAAATAGTCACAGGCCTAAAAAGAGTTTTTGGATTAGTTTAAAAATTATTTCAAAAAGCAAATAAGTGGGACTGAGGACAAATTAGGAAAAAAAAACCATGATGAATTCAAGAAAATCAAACAATTGGAAAAAGATATCCAAAAACTTTCAAAACAAAATTACTCCTTGAAAATAAGGATTGGGCAAGGGGAAGCTAATGACCTTATGAGACACTAAGAAATAATAGAACAAAATCAAAAGAATGAAAAAAATAAAAGAGAATGTGAAACATTTCATTAAAAAAAACTGACCTGGAGAACAAATCAAAGAGAGACAACAAAAGAATTGTTGGACTACCTGAAATTTATGATAAAAAAAAGAGTCTAGAAACAAAAAAATCAAGTAGCTGAAATTAGAAGGTAAGCAGAAAATGGAGGGGGGGGGAGTATGCATAGTTTCTCAGATAAAGGTCTCATATCTCAAATACATATTGAATCACTCCCTAATGGATAAATGGTCAAAGGACATGAAAAGGCAGTTTTTCAATGAAGAAATTAAAACTATATATAGTCATATCAAAAAATGCTCTAAATCATTATTGACTAGAGAAATGTGAATTAAAACAACTTTGAGATATCATCTCACAACTATCAGATTGGCTAAAATGACAGAAGGGGAAAATAAATGGAGTGGATGTAGAAAAATTGGGACATCAATACACTCTTGGTGGAATTGTGAAGTGATTCAAACATTTTAGAGAGTAATCTGGAATTATGCCCAAACAGTTATAAAAGTGTTTACACCTTTCGGCTCAGCAATACCACTATTAGATCTGTTTTCCAAGGTGACCATGGGAAAAGGAAAAGAACCTATATGTTCTAAAATATTTATAGCAGCTCTTTGTGGTGACAAAGAATGGGAAATTGAGGGGATGTCCATCAATTAGGGAATGACTGTACAAGTTGTGGTATATGATTATAACAGAACACTACTGAGCTATAAGAAATGATGACCTGGTTGATTTTAGAAATCCATGGAAAAATGTGTGTGGAATAATGAAAAGTGAAATAAGCAGAATAGAGAAAATGTTGTATACAGTAACGACAATTATAAGTACTCAAAGCATCTATAAAGAACACATTGGAGCCAAGATGGCGGCGTAGAAGCAGCAAAGTTCCGCAGCTCCCACACAGCCACCCTAAACACCCATAAAATATGACTCTGAGCAAATTCTAGGGCTCCAAAACTTACAAAAATACAGAAAACACATCTCTTGCTGAAGGCAGCTCGGCAGGAGGGGCTCATTGGTAGCCGAGGCCAGCCCAGCCTGAAACCAAAACCGTGACCAGGCCCCAGGGTGTCAGGAGGAGCTGAGCCTCCCAATCTGCAGCATGAGTCTACCCCTGTGAGTCTACCCTGGGGAGCAGATCTACAGCACCTCCAGCAATCTTCACATCTATCAAGCCAGGATTAGAGAAGGTCAGTGAAAGCAAGTGAAGCTTTCAAGTTAAATTTGGGGGAGGAAAAGCAGTTCAGCCAATCTGCCCCCAGGGCAAGGAAGCAGTGGGGGAAGGGTAGGAACTGCTGCAACCAGCAGCTGCCCCCACTGGGCTACTTCAGAGCCCCTGGCCTGTGGACCCTGCAGGGGGGGCTGAGTCAGTTGATCAGGGCCAAGGGCTCTTGCACTGAGAGGCCTGGATCCAGATCGTGGTCTTGGGTGGTGGTCCTGGGAAGCACTTTCAGCAAGCCAAAGCTGGTGGGGGCTGCAATACCCGCCTAATAGCTCTGGCAGCTGGGAAAACCCCAGTGATTTGGAACAGAGCTTTCCCCCATGGAAGCAGAGTTCCACAAAGCTAAAAAAAAACAACCAATTAATTGACTGGCCAACATGAGGAAAAGGAAGCAAAATAAGAACAGCAATAAAACTCTAGAATCCTTTTTTGTGGACAAAAAGGATCAAAGCATGGAACGGGAGGAAGACAACCCAGTCAGAATTCCCACACCAAATGCTTCCAAGACACTTGGAGAATGC
>CM053593.1:178262899-178292590 GCA_028646575.1 Pseudocheirus occidentalis
ACAGGGCAATGAAGGCAGGTATAGCCCCTCCATCTACCACAGCCTTGGTTTGGTCTGATGTTCCAGAAGCAATGTTAGTAAGTGCCCAAGCAGATTCAAACTGAATAGGATTACAGTCTGTCCTGCCCAAGAAGCCTACAAGCTTTGGAATCATACCAGCCTCAATTATTTGGTCTATGGGAGGCTGTTTTTCCCTAGAAAGGAGTTTCCTAAAAAAGTAACAAAAAAATAAGCATTACAAAGAATCTGATATGCAATCCTCATGATTCTAAATATTTCTTTAAAATGAAAGCAATTGGGTAGCTAGGTGGCCTAGTGAATAGAGCAGTACTGGCCCTGGAGTCAGGAGGACCTGGGTCAAATCCAGCCTCAGACAACACAAAAACTAGCCATGTGACCTTGGGCATGTCACTTAACCCCAACTGGCCTCCCCTCCCCAATCAGAAACACAAAACAAAAACAACAAAAAAGCAATAGCATGTTCTGCTAATTGAGTCAATTAAAGTTAAAAACTCTTTCAAGTTTGAGGATTTTTATTGTGCCCAGAATCAGACCCTCAACAAGATTACTTGATTTAACAATTATTACTTTGAAAAGACATTACTTTAATGTTCTCCCATTAATAAAAATGACTTACCTAGCAGCTTGGGTAGCCTGAAGTTGAACTTCCAGATTATTACTATTTATTCCTTTGACAATATCTTCCACAGACCAAAGTGCAGAACCCTTTTAAAAGAGACAAATAACTTGAAAGAACAATCAATAAATTTAAGTTCTATCACAAGCAGAGGTACTCAAATGAGGGCACGAAAGAAAATTTTTTTTTTATCAAGATTAAACAAAATATTCCAAAAGATTGCAAATGCTAACTTATTAATATTTAACCACACCTCAAACATGGGTGTACTGACCTAGTAATACCCATGGTGTCCGTTTTAAAAATCTTTTTTAAAAAAAACCTCTAAAAATACATGTAAAAATATTTACTATATTCTAACATGAAGTATACTTAGCACATATTGTTGTTTTGGTTCTGTTTTATTTATTCCAAATTACTTCAGATACATTTATATTTTTTAAAATTCACTGATTTAAAATAGTTTTTTGCCATTTGCAAGCCTTGTTGATAAAAAGATTTTTCTAGGCTTTTCCCTCCTCGTTGGGTTTATGTATAATTTTATTATGAAAACAGCTAATTTATAAAAAACATTTATGAACATTTTTAGGCGCAGCTTAAGATTTTAATCAGGTTCCACAACTGTCTTGCATTTTTTTTGGCATACTGCTTTCTAGTTTCCTCAATATTACTAAGTAACTTTCCCCTAGGTTTTTGTGATCATCAATACAAATACTATATAGCTGCATGCACCTGGTTCTAGCACAGTGTTTAAAACCTATTCCATGGTGCTTGCCCTAATTAGAATAAAACCTGGATAACCTATAGGCTGACATCACAGACATTTTGAACATAGAAATTATCAGGTGCCGTAAGAATTCGGAAGTTACTCTGAACTCAGTAAATTATGACCACCATTTTAAAAAATCTATGGATGGCAAGAAGAAAAACAGAGGATGGGGTATAGGTAATAAAAATTTTAATTTAGATAAAATTGTGAAGAAGCTTAGATGCCCAAGCTTGTACACTCCAAGAGTAGGGCAATAGGAATACTAGAGTAATAGGCTTCAACTCCTGTTTAACCCATCCAAAAGACAAACAGTAAAAAGTGGAGAGATTAGAAACATTCTAAATACAGATGCTTTTTTGGGAAAGGATCTATATAAAAAAGACTGAGGTTAATACAGGGTGACAAATGATTACAGTATCCCTTAATAGCCAGCTAATCAGCTACTTATACCATTTTCTGTTCCATCAAATCTGCTACTTCAAACAATTAAGAATGTCTAGGTTTGAGGTTTGTTTCATAGCCCAACAAGGTAGTCTTTTAAAAAGATTTATAGATTATATAACTAAATGCCAAAGAATGAAAATCACATGCAAAATCTGTTGGAAGAAACTTGAGAATTTACCTGGTTATTTCGGTTTTCTTGCAGTGGAGAAGTAGCATCATCAGGAAAAGTGCTGACGTTTCTTCTTTTCAGCATCTGGTCATCTTTTTTAGCTTTCCTCAGTTCTACATTCACTTCAATACGCCGACGCCTCATTTCCTTGAGAAAAGTAAAATTAAAGTGTTTTGCTTTCTTTAAAACAAAACAAAACACAACCATCTTTCTTTATTATCTTTACTAAAACAAATTTAGGCTACCTAGTTCTTTTCAGCATCTGAGTACACCCAGTACCCAGCTCAGCTGCTCCCCTCTCCAGCCATGTTCCCCCCCACCAATTATATGGAAAAGTAACAAGATTAAGGCTACTCACTGTGCTGTCTTTCCCTTTGTTCTTAAACCTATTAAGCCGGGCAGCTGGTGAATTAGCATTTTCATTGGAGGACATGGTTGTGTTCAACACTGGGGGAAAAGCAAGGAGGGAACTGAAACAAAAAGAGAAATTTCAATGCCCAAGCAGCATTTTAATGTGAAACATTAATTATATCTTCAAAGGGAAAAACCCAGCACCAATAGAAAAATATGTCAGCTACCAAAGTAGCATGTCATCTATATTTCTATAGCTGTTTCATTCTTTATCTTCCATGACTAGCACACAGTAGGTGCTTACTAGACCAGGAACATACCATTTAACTAGAACCATAGCATAGGTCAGCAAACTATATGTATTAAACTAAAAAGTATTCCAATTTACAGTAATCTATATTAAGCACAGCTTAGCTCAAATGCCTACCTAGCACATAGTAACCCCTTAAGTGCATGTTAACTAACAGCAAGGTGATAACCAGCCTCTCCATTAAATGTTCCTTACAGCAGATTACTACTAAGTAGTCATAAGGTAGTATAATTTTAATAAGTTTTTGGGCAATTTTGTTTCCTGTTAAGATAAATGTCATTTTAAATTTAATTTTTTAAACAATTTAAGAACAAAAAGTTGACAAGCATCAATTTATCCTATGGTGGGTGAATGAACAAAGTTATAACACCTAGCTATGACACGTCCTTTAAAAAAGAGAAACATTCAGTTCTTAAGGTCCTCTCATAACTTAATTGCATACACAAAGGTATAATCGGTTACAACCAAAACCTTCTAGATTCAATCTATCAATTACTCCAAAAGGCCTGGCACTACGCTGAGTGATGCAGCTATTAAAAAGACAATCTCGGCCCTCAAGGACTTCACATCTTAATGGAAGACTACAACTAAAAGCCTTAAGTCCGGCATAAATGGGAGAGCCTGTTTTTTTTAGAAGGCAGGAAAATCTTTTTAAGATGAGATTAGAGGTCGGAGAAATGAAGACGGTAAGGTGGGGCTCCTTTCCGGGCCTGGGGGGCGAGAATGGCATTAATTTAGCGCTTACTAAATGCAGAAAGGACTGCAGCACAGTGCTGGGCTGAGTCCAAGGCGTGGCTTAGTTGTCAGGCAACAAACCTTGAACCCCCTTAACACCGACTTCACGCCTCCGGCAGGCAGCAAAGCTAGCACTTCCGACCCTTCCCTAAACTAGATGCTAGGTGGGAGAAGGGGAAAATCCTGGGGCCCTCCCCTCCCCCATTTCCTCCCCGCACCCCATTCCCGCGACAGCTCCCAGACACCAGCAGGGCCTAGGCGTCCTCGGAAAGGAAGCTCGGGAGTGGCGACACCCGCCAGACACAAAGGCCTGGACAGACCCAGCTGGCCGGGCCGGCCGGTTGTTGGGGGGCGGGGAATGCGGCCCACCTCGAAGGCCTCGGAGGTACGAGGGAGGTGAAAAGAACATGTCAAGCTTGGGCCGGGTCGTGGGAAGCCCACCCCTCTGCAGCCAGGGTATTACTGTGCCACCCCCCCCTCCCAATAAACACGGCTATACACGCACGCGCGCTCTCACACACACACTCACACTGCAGCCAGAGCGTGGGTAGCGGTTGAAGTACAGAGGCTGGTCTAAGACCTCCGCTGCCACCGGCTGGCCTCGGCAGAGTGGCCCAGGACCGCCGGGTTCCAGAACGCAGCCGCTGCCACCTCGGAGAAGCGCCCGAGCGCGGCCAGAGGCCCAAGGCCCTGGCTAGGCCCTCCCCCACGAGGGCCCGAAGAGCAACAGGCGATTCTCCCGCACCCCTCCCTCCCTCCCGCCCGCCACTGCCGGAGCCAACCGTTTCCAGCTACCCTGG
Organism: Pseudocheirus occidentalis; assembly: GCA_028646575.1. NCBI lineage: Eukaryota > Metazoa > Chordata > Mammalia > Diprotodontia > Pseudocheiridae > Pseudocheirus > Pseudocheirus occidentalis. The sequence continues at coordinate 178,267,115 of CM053593.1, forward strand.
TCTCTGCAATCTCCGGAGAAGAGGAAAGAACTCACGTTGCAGGAGGTCGCCAGGCCCCGTAGGGGAAGCGGGAGGAGGTTGCAGCTGCGTCACAGTTAGACTTCCAGCAGCTACTACAGCTCAGCCCCGAAAGCCGTGTGGCGCGTGAGGCCCTCCGGCGCGATTTAAATTTCCCGGCGGCCCAGAGCTCCGATTGGCTCATTCGAGCCCAAGCAACATGACCATTGGTGGATTTGAAAAACACGGGGCTGGGTGGTCCCAAGATGGAGCCGGCCGGGGGAGTAGAGCGAGAGGGCGGGGGAGTGGAGAGAGGAGGAGTTCTCGTGAGATGCGAGAACAACAAAACCTGCGTGTGCAACCCAGAATGCTTTGCAGCCACGCTTGGTAGATGGGTTTTTTTTAATATTTATGCGTGCAGGGCTGATGGGAGGCCTTAATTCTTAATTTATAACGTTTGTGCGCTCTCTTCGATTTTTTTTTTTTTAGGAGCTCAACGATTTGTCGAGATAAGTCTACAGGCAAAGATTAAGTTACTACTATATCCCAGGAGCTGTGCTAAACGTTTGGGATACAAGGAAAGGCAAAAAGTGTGCAAAAATTATTTTAAAATAATTTATATGGGTAGCTTAGACAAATGATTATTTTCCACATGCTTGCTACAGGGAGGCTACATCTCTTTGTGTCAGATTTCGAACTTTTTGCTTTAGAAATTTGTAGTTTTGGGGGGAGACAACTGTAATATGCTGTGATGTAATATTAGTGTGTTGCAAGAGTCCTCTAGCTTTTTCATTTCAGGACTCCCTTTAACTTCTCAAGGACCCAAAGGGCTTTTGCTATAATATTTATTGATATGTACTGCATTAAAAAGAATTTTTAAATGTTTAACTCATTTAAAAATAGTGTAAACATTAATAGCATTTTTATATGAAAAATAACTTTCCTATGCATTTTTTGAGAAGAGTGGCTTTTCTACACAACATTGCAAATTTCTTTAATGTCTGGCTTAACTAAAAATAATTTGATTCTCATACCTGCTTTTGCTTTCATTTTGTTGCATTCTATTGATTTGTTTGAAGTTCGTGAAAAAAAATCCCAGCCTCACACAAGTAGTTGGAAAAGGAAAGAGCATTTTAATAGGCAAATATCTTATTTGCCTATTAAATTATGAAAACACTGTTGACTTTGAGGTACCTCTTTAAGAAAATTGGGGAACCAAAGACCACACTTAAAAGTGCTGTTGCCTGATTTTCCAAAACCAAGATAGAATGAGGCAATTAGCTTAACTATTTAAAATAAAAACTTTTCACTTAAGATATTAAAGAAAACCCTAAAAGTTATGGGGAAGGTAGAATGGGTTGTCACAGTAACTAGGATGTTATCTAACAAAGATGACCTGAATATCTCTGCAGCATTTAACACTCAGGCTGCCCTCTTGAGGATGTTAACTTCTCTATGAAATTTTCCTGACACTGCTGCCCTCTCTTGGTTCTGTCTCTTAAATTTTATAGAGCAGTGGTTCTCAATCTTTCTAATTCAGAGGCCCTTTAATAGTAGTATGTGGGTGTGTCTGCATGTGGGCAGACCCGCCTGGAGACAGAGGAGATTCCTAAGACCATCAGAAATCTGTGTTTTCTGATGGTCTTAGGTGACTCCTGTGACTCCTGTGAAAGGGTCATTTGACCCCAAAGGGGTCTTGACCCACAGGTTGAGAACCACTGGTACAGAGACTCCAAGGCTCATTGTAATGGTAATGGAATTTGGAGATCCCCTTCTGTTGGCTTGGTTTTGGGGTTGTGTTAAAACCCAGAGCTTGTGTAAATCCCCAAGAGAGGGCTGAACTGGGAGGAGCTGTGAATTTGGTGAGAGGCCCAAGCCAAGGGAAGGCCAGAATGACTTTTGGAAAGCAGCATCCAGTATTGTGGAGCCAGAGTTGCTGAGAGAAAGACTACTGAGGGCCAGTTGAAGCTGCCCAGGACTTTTGAGAACTGAGGAGGAATGGCTGTGATACCAGTAATTTGTCTGTCTGTTTTGATGTTGTTTTGCCAGATTCACCTGCTGGTGAAGGACAGTGCTGCTATTGTAGAGGTCCTGGAACATTGCTGTTGGTTCAGAAGCCATGAAGGAGGATTTTCTTGTTGTATATTTACAGAAATCCTGGAAGAGGGCCTTGCTGATGTTTTCAGAGGTTCTGGGACTGTTCTGCAGGCAGAGAGTGACTCAATGAGGACACTGGCAATGTGCATTGTGGCTTTGTTAGGCTTTGCTTCCCCAGGAACTGGGACTGCTGAAAACTTGCCTTGGGTCAAGATAAAGACAGGACTTCTACTTGGGCATTGAATGCCATGATGATATTTTAACCTTGTTGTAGCTTAAGGGTGGATGGCCTTCTCCCCACCCCCCCTTTTAAGAAAGTGCTTGTCGTTAATTGATAGTATTATAATTCAGCTGTGATCCAGGGGTGGGAAACCTTTGACTTTTTTGTGCTCTGTGAACGACCAAATGAACATACTTTGTTTATGATTGGAAACTAATCTTTTGAGAAGAGAGACTTTGACTCACTAAATGAATGTACTGCCCAGGAGTGGGCTGCTTTGACTACTGTACTGGCCAGGGGTGGGATACTTGGACCTTGGTGCTTTGCAATTGAATTGAGAACTTACCTGCTAAATGAATGAGTTACACTGTATTTTGATTTTCTCTGTTCTGTAAATGTTTGCCTTAATCTGTCACTGAATAAATGGGGTTTGCTATGCTGGTAATCCGAACCTTGGAAGTTGCCTTTGCTTGACATTACAGTCATCTAGTCCAAAATATTTGTCAGAATCTTAATTTTTATAGTGAATAGAGAGCCTGCCTAAAAACCAGGAAGACCTACTGGCTATGTGACCCATTCAAGTCACTTAACCTCTCAGTGCTCTAAGTACCTCTAAGTTGTTATATTGGTAGGACTTTCCTCACCCTAGAGTTCCCTACAATAATGCAGGGAACTTGCAATCTAAACCAAATGCTATTTATATGATTGTGGTGGAGCTCAATTACAATTTTAACTCAATTGTTTCATAATTTTCAAAGCAATGAAGGTGTTGAAGTTTACCACTAAGAGACCAAGTTCCCATACAACTGTTGTAAAAGTGAAGGGGAAAGCTTGGGATCTTAATTCAAACTCTGTCACTTACCACCTGTGAAAACTTGTAAATGTCACAACTATTGGCAAATTTCACTGAATCCTTTGTTTGAATTTTTTCCAAATCATTGTTGCTCATAATTTTTGAGCATACTTGTAGGCAAGATTTCAGATTATTGCATAAAGAAGCAAAAAGGAACAAGCATTTATTAAATGCCAGTTATGGGCTGGGCACTGCTTAAGTGCTTTAAAAATATCTCATTTGATCCTCACAATAACCCTGCAAGGTAGGAGTTGTTATCTCCATTTTACAGTAGAGGCAGGCCGATGTTGGATATTTTTGCAAAATTTTGATTGAGTTCTAGTATGTATTTGCTGTCTCATGGAGTCACAGGTGTCTGTGATCAAATCTAATTTTCAAGGATTCTGTAATTGAGTTAAATATTGAGTACTTCTTGTATTAAATTGTTCTAACAATTCTTTCCTTTAGAGCTCCCATTTCCTTTCCCGTTCTAAAATCTAAAGCTCTTATTTTATTTGTATGATCATTTTTTAACTTTAGCTTTAGAATCACTGACAAAAACTGCTAAACTAGAGAGAAGTATGATGGAAATTAGGTTTGGATAAGTACCACATACCATATACCAGGGTAACACTGTAAGTGGATACATGATCTAAATGTAAAATTGGGTCAAATCATAAAGAAATTAGGGAAGCAAGGCAGAAATTACTTTCAGATGTATGCACAGTGGAAGAGTTCATGATTAAACAAGCAATAGAAAAGATCACCCAAGATAAAATAGACAGTTTTGGTGCAGATACAACTAATATATTTAAAATTAGAAGAGAAATGTAAATGAGAAAAAAAACCCACTGCAGCATATTTCTCTGATAAAAGTCTTAAATCCTAGAGATGAGGTATTGATACAAATATATAAAACTAAGAGCCATGTGTCAAGAAAAAGAGTCAAAAGATGAATAGGCAATTTAAAAGCAAGAAATTCAAGCTACCAACAACCATATAAAATGCTTTATATCACTAAAATTATGGAAATGATAATTTGAGAAACTGAGGTTTCACTTCATACCCGGCAGATGGCAAAAATGAGAAAAAAAAAGGGAAATGACAAATGGAGGCTTCTGAAAAATAGGCACACTAGTGCACGCTGGTGAAGGTGTGAGCTAGTCCAGACATTCTAGAAAGCGATGTGGAACTATGCCCAAGCTATACCACTACTAGGTCAGTACCTCAAAGAAGAAGAGAACCACATGGACAAAAATATTTATAACAGCTCTTTTCAAAGTGGTAGTTCCTATTGGAAACTCAGGGGCTGTCTTTTTGGGAATGGGTAAACAAACTGATCTAGGAGGATGAAAGAAGATAACCTTGCCATAATAAATAACAAAAGTTTTAGAGAAAACTAAGGAGACTTCTATGAAGTGATACAAAGTGAGCAGAACTAAAAGACAATTTACATAATGACAACGTTGTAGAGAAAACAACTTTGTGACTTTAGAATTCTAGTCAATGCAAAAATAAACCAGCCCTCCAGAAGACTAAGGATGAAAGGACACAGCAGAGAGGTTATGAACTTAAAATGCATAGGAAAACATACATTTTATGGGCATGGCCAATGTGGGAATTTGTTTTGCTGAATTATTAATTCTTATGATGAGTGTTTTTGTTTGTTTAATGAAAGGTAGAGATGGTTAAGTGAGAGGCATAGATTATACATTCATGTAAAAATGATTTGGAAAAAAGTTCTTGGTTCATTTCTTCTAGAAATTCCAGAAGAGGGCACGGTAAATCTCTGATTTGCTTTGAGGCTTTTGCATGTAGATGATGTGGAATTATTCTCTTTGGGGTTTATGTCTTAAATATCCCTAGATCCATCATAATTTTCTCTCACTAGTATTTATTCATTTTTCCAGACTTATTTCCTAAATTGTGGCTGAGTACAAAGGTTAGGTTCTGCAAACTCCCATATTCTTTTTTTTTTTTTTTTGCTTTTTGGAGGGCAGTTGGGGGTAAGCGACTTGCCCAAGGTCACACGGCTAGTTTTTTGTGTTAAGTGTCTGAGGCCGGATTTGAACTCAGGTACTCCTGACTCCAGGGCCAGTGCTCTATTCACTGCACCACCTAGCCGCCCCCGAACTCCCATATTCTTAGATGGAGTGTTCAGGCTCTGGTCTTAACTTTGTTTTCCTGGGTTTCTTCTACTGGCTTCTACTTTTATCCATGCTCAGAACACTAGAAGGATTCAGTGGTCCCAGTCAGAACTTAGGTTGGCTGCCCATTCTCAGGACACTGGGTAGCTTTCTCTCCCTCTTAATCCCATTAACAAGATCCTGGATTGTCTTTGTCCTGTCTGCCTGCCTAATACTTAAAACCTTGCTTCATTTTTTCCTTTACTACTCTGCCAGCCAAGAGTACCTCCACCACCTTCCTCATTTCCCCAGGTAATATGATGTTTACTTTTGAATGCAGCATAGATGACAAGTAGATGACTTCTCTTCTTAACTAAGGGGTAGTTGCATATTCCTGGAAAAATAAATCCAAACTTAAAATCTATGAAATCCATTTATATCATCTTCTCTAATCTTAATTTTTATCATCTACAGCCCAAATCTGTCATGTTTTTATATCCCCAGAACAATGCCTAGCACATAACAAGAATTTAATAAAATGCTTATTTGTTGCTGGATTAACTGCTTCTCAATGGCTTTATTATCTGACCTTTGGTCTCCACTCCAGCCCCTACCATTTCATCCACACAAAACCTTACCTATCTGACCATTCCTTTTCACTTTTCTCTGTTGTATCATCACCCATCTTTCTACCTCATTTTTGAGGATTCCTCAAGCCTCTGTCCTGGGCCCCTTTCTCTTTTCTCTCTACCTTATATTACATAGTGATTTTATCACCTCCCAAGAGTTCACTTACATATGCAGATGATTCCCAGATCTTTATATCTAGCTCCAGTCTTTTTCCTAAACTCTATTGACTTCCCTTTGAGATTATTTCTAACTTACCCTTTATATATTGTGTGTGTACATAATTGTTTGCATGTTGTCTTCCCCATTAGACTGTAAGTTCCTTGAAAGTAGGGACTACTTTTGCTTTTCTTTTCATTCAAAGTGCTTAGCACAATGCCAGGGAAAAAAGGCATGTAATACATATTTATTCCTTTGCCTTCACTTTCTTAAGGCTCTTGCTTTCATGGCTAGGCTGTCCACATCCTGGTCTGGAAAGAGATGGTGTTTGAACTTGCCTAGCATATGCTGCTGTGCCTCAGGGTGATTCAGATAGGGTGGATTGCCTGTGTTGTGTCATTCACATACCAACTATTCCTCAGTTTTGTTGGATGAATGATCACCCATATCCTTCCATTTAATTCTGATCAAACTGAAGCTCTTTCCTAAGCCCCTTTCTCTTATATACTTTATTACCTGATGACCTCATCAGATTATAATTGCTAAGCAGATGATTCCCAGATCTGTCTAGCCTTAATCTCTCTTCTAATTTCCAGTTTTACATATCCAGCTGTCTATTAGTTTTACACCAGCATTTTAAACTCAGTAATACATCCAAACAGAAATTTCCCACCCAAATCCATCCCACTTCCAAATCTCCCTATTTCTTTTAAGGGCACCAGATTCCTCCAGTCACCCAGGTTTATAGACTTAATCTTTGTCTCTTCCTTCTCATTTACTTCATACTTCCAATATTTTTGTCAATCTTACTTCCACAGGACTCTCACATTTCCTCCTCTCCAACCATACAACCAGTCTGCTTCAAACCCTCCTCACCTCTTGCTTAAACTATTGAAATGGATCTCAAATCTCTCCTATCTCCAATCTATCTTCCACACATTTGCCAAAATGAAATTCCTAAAGTATAGATCTGACTAAGTTTCTCCCCTGTTCAGCTCAACTCACCTCTTGCCTCTGGAATCAAATACTTTCTCTGTTTGCTATGGAAAGCTCTTTACAGCCTGGCTCCAGTCTATCTTAGCAATCTTATTACACATTACTTTTCCTTTTTTCTCTTCCTCACACCAGACTTTGCCGTTTTCTCATCTCAGAGTTCAAAGGTACTTTACAAACAATCAGTACCATCTGTACCTAAACTAAGGGCCTAAATTAAACCTAGACAATTGTTTCAATCCTCTGGGACATTTAGAAGCCTGTTTTTGTAGAAAGGAGGCAATATCCTCACATTGCATCCTTCTGAAATAGGATTCCAAGTTTTCCTTTCCTTGTTTTCGTAAACAATGTTCATCCCAAATAAAGTTAATGTTAGGCATAGAAGAATCTTTGCCTTGAAGATGACTGAGGTCAAATCCATATGATATAAATAAGACTACTTATATTAATGGGAGTTCTTTGGTTGTTTCAATGATCCAATTTGATACATGCTTGGTTAATCTAATGGATTACTGTACAAATCAGTCATATACGCAGTCTTAAATATGAAGTGCTTACAATGTCCCTTATGCCCTATTGAGTGGAATACTTTCTCCAACTGGTTTAGGGAAAACAGTGACACCTGTGTAGTGGAAAGAGTGCTGGATTTGGAGTCAAGTAACCAGAATTTTAATCCTACTTCTTTTCCTTAGTACCCATGTCACATTGTTCAAGTTACTCAATCTCTCTGGGCTTCAGTTTGCTCATCTGTAAAATCAGGGATAAACCAGATGATCTCCAAGGTCCCTTCCAGCCTGAAATATTTGATTCTGTCATCTAGTGGGGGAAATTTAGAGGGTGTATGTGATGGACCTCTAAAAGTCAGTAAGAAAACATGAATGTAATGGAATTTCTTACAGCAATGTAAGAAAAGACCAGCACAAAAAATTCAGAGAAACATGGAAAGGCTTATATGAATTGGTGCAGAGTGAAATAAGCAGAATTAGGAAAACAATATACCTGATGACTACAACTGTGGAAACAAAACAACACTGAATGATGTGTTATTATAATAACCAAGAAGAGTTAAGAAATGCACCTGTCGCCTTTCATTGCAAAGGTGGGGGACTGTAAGTATGGACTATTGCATGCATTGTCAGATTCTGAATATGTTGGTTGGTTTTACTGCACCTCTTTTTCTTTTTTTAGTCATGGTTATATGCTAGGGAAAGAAAGGCATGGAGAGACAACTTGGAAATTAACATGATGTAAAAACCATAGTCACCAATGTGAAAGAATGATTGAATGAATGAAAACCATTTGATAAGTGTTTACAACATGCCAGGCACTGAAAATAAAAATAGGAAAGTGTGACAGTCTCTCAAGGCACTTCCATTCACATTGGGGGAAACAACACAGCTGGAGTCTGGGGAGAGAGTTTGGGTGTGCGAAATCACAAGGATTGTCGGAGAAGGCATAAGGCAAAGGACTGTCACACATTTCCCAATAGGAATAGAAACACTGATTATTCTCTCCAAAGAAAAAGGTGGGAAGGATGCTTGGGGTTTGAGTAGAGAGGCAAACAGCAGGTGGCAAGATGACTAAGAAGATAAAGCATTGATAACGTGCTTACAGTGTACCAAACACATTGGTTTTGTGGTGGATGCGTTTGATATATGGTATAAGGATGGCTAAATATAGTGGATTAGGTAAATTTGCCAAGACCCAAAATTAAGTGAATCAAGTCAGCATAAATAATTCTAGAGGGTTAAAAGGGTAACTGGCAGGTGTGATCCAGATCTGATCTTGTCCCAGGAGCCAGGCCAGTATGCGGTATCCATGTAGACTCCCTGGCAAGCCCAAAAGACAGTGGCAGAGTAAGGAAGAGACCCAAATTGGCCGCCAGTGATTCCAGAAACGAGGGAAATGGCGATAGTTTAACTCTTAGAAATCGCCTGGTCCAACCCCATGCTTTTAGAGACGCAGGAGGAAATAAGGAACGGTTCGTGAGAAACCAATCCGGGAGCGCGAAAGAGCCTGGCATCACAGGAGGATCATGGTCCTTGTAGTTCTAGTGCTGTGGGGCGCAAAAGGGGTCTCTACCGCCGCGTCTCTTCGGCTCTAGTGAACTGTCGCGAGATCACGCAATGAGGCAACCAAGAGAAACAAAGAACGTCTGGAGGCGTGGACAGAACTGTGGAGACAGGTGGAATGGGTGGGTGAAGGCTTTATTGTGGCTTAGTGGCCTAGCGGAAACGTCATTACTTTCCAAGCTTGGACGCTGTGAGTTCGACTTGTTTTGTTTTATTTATATATATATATATACATATAACAAATATATTATATGTTTTATATATATATATATATATATATATATATATATATATATATAGGCTTACACTGTAAGCACGTTATCAATGCTTTATCTTCTTAGTCAATGTCACCTGCTGTTTGCCTCCTTCCTCCAACCCCAAACATCCTTCCCACCTGTTTCTCCTGAGAGAATAATCAAATCAGTGTTTCTATTCCTACTGGGAAGTGTGTGACAGTTCTTTGCTTTATGCCTCCTCCGACGATATTATAAATAAATAAATGCACACACACACATGTATTAAGCTTATTGTGAGTTTTTTGGTAGGCTTCAGAACGATATGTCAACAATGCAGGAGTGGTAGTATTGTAGTGGTTATTTCTCAGTTTGAGAGGATGTCCTTTACATAGGTCAGATTTGTTTTTCGTTTCTCACTTTAAAAGAAGCATATTCCTTTGTCCTTTCATTTCTCAACTGAACTGGTTATTCTTTTCTTTTTCAATTTAAAGGGTACTCTTTGCATATTATACACAAGGCCTCTCCTCTTAAGTAATACCTCTCATGGGATACCATCAATAAAGGAGTCAAGTCAAGAGCACAGGTCCAGCCAAAAGAAAGACAGGCCAACAAGTAGCTTTTGAAAGAGCCTCTAGTTCTGGTTCTCCCACTGCAGCCAGCCAAAGAAGCTGCTGTCCACCACCTGGCTAGCAGATTGGGAAGTGTTATAGAATGTCTTCACATGCTCCAAAGTCTATGCAAGGTTCTTCCATCAAAAGTCAACAGGAAGCTGCTTGTCCTTTTCCATGTGGGGAACGACATCAGGAGTGCCCTGTTTATATGCCAGTCCCGTGTTACAGAGGGAAGGAGGAGAATGAATAATGTTGAGAAGTTCTGAGAATTGGAGAAAGGGACCTCATTTTAGGTAACTTCAGTCTCATATAAATAGGATGCTAACATCCTCTAACGCAGTGGTTCTCAACCTTCCTAATGTGGCAACCCTTTAATACTCATATGTGGGCGTATCTGCATGTAGGTGGACTTGCCTGGAGACTGAATAGAGGAGCAGTGTCTTGGTTCCAGAAGTGGAAGGAAGATGGACAGACCTGGAGACAAGTCTATATTTTATTTTGGCCATGACAGCCCATCATACAATTGATCACCAAATCATCTGACTCCTGGTGATAAGCTTAACTATACTAGTCCTTGGAAAGCAGTTCCGTTCAATTCAGTAAACATACATTAAGCATCTGTTATGCACCTGGCACTGTGCTAAGAGCTGAGGACACAAATAAGAAAAATGGGAGGGGGAGAAGGTGCCAAAGGGCATGGTGGAGAAGTCATTTAGAGATGTCTCAGAGTACTGCTGTCAGGTGAGAAATGAGGTTTCTGAGCTGAGCTCTCCTTTAAAATGGAGACTTGGAGTTCACAGACCTATCTTCTGATCAGGCAGAGGTAGCAAGGGTGGGGGGTGGGGAAGCCAAGGCTGATTGATGAGATTTTTTTTTTGTGTGTATTTGTTTAGTATTTAATTTTTCCCCAGTTACATGTAAGCAACAATTTTTGACATTTGTTTTAAACCTTTGAGTACCAAATTCTCCCTCTTCCTCCTTCCCCATCCCGCCTTATTGAAAAGGCAAGCAATTCCATATAGGTGATATGTGTGTAGTCATGCAAAACATACCCATAATAGTCATATTGTGGGAAAAAAACAGATTTTAAAAAACTCAAGAAAAATAAAGTGAAAAAAAGTTGCTTCAATCTGTATTCAGACACCATCAGTTCTTTCTCTGGGGATGCATGGCGTTTTTCATCTTAAATCCTTGAGAGTTGTCATGGATTGTTGTATTGCTGAGAATAGCTAAGTCATTCACAGTGGATTGATCATCTTACAATATTGCTGTTACTTTGTACTCATTACTTTTCATTTTGCATCAATCCCTGTAAGTCTTCCTAGGTTTTTCTGAGAGCATCCTACTCGTCATTTCTTACAGTGTAATAGTATTCTGTCACAATTAAATACTGCAACTTATTCAGCCATTCCCCAATGGATGTGCATCCCCTCAATTTCCAATTTTTTATCCCCAGAAAAGAGCTGCCATAATTTTTTTGTACATTTAAATCCTTTTCCTTTTTGTTTTTTATTTCTTTTGGGATACAGACCTAGTAGTGGTATTGCTATGTATGCGTACATGGTTTTATAGCCCTTTGGTCATAGTTCCAAATTGCTCTATAGAATGGTTTAATCAGTTCACAAATCTGACAACATTAATGTCTCATTTTTCCCACATCCCCTCCAATATTGTCAGTTACTTTTTCTGTTCTATTATCTAGTCTAATAGGTATGAGGTAGTACCCCAGGATTGTTTTAACTTGCATTTCTCTAATCAATAGTGAATTAGAATATGTGTTCATATTGCTAAAGATACCTTTAATTACTTCATCTGAAAGCTGATTATATCTTTTGATCATTTACCAATTGGAGAATGGCTCTAATTTTCATAAATTTGACACAGTTCTCTATATGTTAGAGAAATGAGACCTTTAACAGAGAAGCTTGCTTACTATTGCTATATTTCCCTCCATCCTATTTCCCTACCCCCATTTATTCTATTCTCTCTCTCCTTTCTTCCTGTCCCTCCCCAAAAGTATTTTGCTTGTTCCATTCTGCCCTCCCTTCCATCACCACCCCCTCCACCAGCCCCACTTCTCTTATTCTCTTCTTCTATTTTCCTGTAAGATAAGATAGATTTCTATACCCTATTGGCTGTGTATCTTACTTCCCAGTTATATATAAGAACAATTTTTAACATTTGTTTTTATGATTGAGTTCCAAATTCTCACCCTTCCTCCTCCCTACCCACCTTCACTGAGAAGATAAGCAGTTTGATATAGGTTATACATGTGTAGTCATGCAAAATGCTTCCATGATAATAATGTTGTTTCCTTTCACCCTGTCACTCCTCAAAACTGTTTCCTTTTGGTTACCTCCTCCTCTAATCTGCCTTTCTTTCTATCATCCACCTCAACCCCTTCCCCCTACTTTCCTGAGGAGTAAGATAGATTTCCATACCCAATTGAATGTGTGTGTGTTACTCAAAGCTGAGGAGATCTTACAAGGTGATGAGGTTAACCCATTAATTAACTTCCTGGAGCACAATGGAGAAAAGTCAATCCAAGCACAAATGCAAAAGGAGTGAATAAATACAGTAGGAAAAGGCAGCAACAGCAATCGTGACAGCAGAGAGTCCAGTAAGAGTCCTTTCTAAATATCACACAAGAAGACAGGGATGAAGGTGGGAATCTGGCAGGGTTAACAGAAGGGACAGATTGGAAGAATTATGGATAGAACATGGCAACACTGTCTCAGGTGAATCAGTGTTTTTTGGTTTGGTTTGGTGTTAGGTCTCTGATACCTCACGTGGGGAGGAGACTCCTAAAGAGGGTTGTTGATACTCCACGTGAGATGGACGGGTTGAGCCAATCGATCCTCAGCTAACAGGAGTGCACGTGGTTGATCACCTGGAGGCAGAATGCAAAGGCTGCACCTGCTTACAATAAGCAGGATGATCTCTCTGCCTTTGGGGTGAGACACATTGGCTGCTGTGGCGAGGGCATGGCCAGGGGAGGGGCCCTAAGGGGCCCTGGAGAAAGGACTAAAATAGAGGCTACTTGGAGGCAGGGGAGTAGAGTGAAGTACAGTCCAGCCAGGCCAGTCCAGTCCAGCCAGGCCAGTCCAGTCCAGCCACACTAAGATAGAGGATGAACTCTCAATAAAAGCTAGAAGCAAGTCCTGTGTCCTGAGTTTCTCTGTGTAGCTGTTTCTCCTGGACTGGACAGGATCCGGGGACGCCCAAGGCCTGTTGAGGTGGGTATAGGTAAGCCCTATACATCCTGACCCAAAAAGATAACCCTCACCTGAATAAAAAACCAGTAACAGTTTGGTTTTTGGTTTGATGGGACTACCTTATAGCACGGAAGGTACATAAAAGTGTAGAGGGGAGGAGATTAGAGAGGAGTATGTAATATGCAAGAGAGATACAGAAGACATGATGAAGAGAGTGGGAGAAATCCTTTTTGGAAAGGAGTCTTCAAAATACAATTCAAAAATCTAATGAGCAGGACTAGTTGAAGGGAAGGAGACAGGGAGAATCTATTTGACTATGAGAGGGAAAAGAGATAAAAGCATTATATAAAATTATGTTAGATAAAAGCATGAGAGAAAAAGGAGCTAATAAACAAATCCCGAAGGGAAAGAAGTAAAAAATGAAGGGGAAGAGAACCAGTGAGAACAAGACAACTTAAAAAAAGATTACAGTTAACCAAAGGACCATAGTGCTGTGTCTACAACAAAGAGGGAAAAATCATAACTTGCGCTGAAGTTCTTGAATCATTCTATGCACAGAAATGAAATGTAAGAAGCATGTGCTATGCACGTAAAATATGTATACGCACATTTTTATTGAGTCATTTTTGTCAGTCATGTCCAATTCTTTGTAACCCTTTGGGGTTTTCTTGGAAAAATACAGGACTGGTTTGCCATTTCCTTCTCCAGCTCATTCTATAGATGAGGAAACTGAGGCAAACAGTGTTAAGTGGCTTGCCCGAGGTCACACAACTAGTATCTGAAGTTAAATTTGAATTCATGGTTGCCGCAGCACTCTGTCCACTACATCACCTAGCTGCCTATATGTCCATATAGGTTATCTAAATTGTGCTCAAGGGGTGGCACTGACAGAAATAAAGATTGAGACAAAGGGTCTAGATCTAGAATCTTGTATGCCCCTAACTAAGGGAAATTTTGATTCCTGTCTTGAGGGAAACAGGAGAACCATTATGTTTTCCAGTCTCTCAGCAAGGGGGTACTGGCTAAAATAATATCTATTTTGTTTTTTAAATATTACTGGTCTAGGGACTTTTGTTTCCAGGTTGAAAAGCAACAAAGCTTCTAATTTCCCTTAAAAGGGAAGAGGTGACCCCAAACTTATACCCAAATTTTTGATACCTTCCTATTAAATGCTATTTATTTTTTTAAAAACTATCAAAGCAACTAATGAATCAAAATTGGAGAAATTATTCAGATTTGAACATGCCCAAAAATATATGGAGTGAATGAACTTTCCCATTGGGAAGTGAGATATCTCAGGTCAACCAAGAGGAGGCTCTGGGTCTCAGCCAAGGGGAAATTCCCAGAAATCTCTAGGAAGGTTAACTGGAAATCAGACACATGTTGAGGCATCAGCTCCTCTACACTTCTACCACTTAACCAAAGTCTTTTTCTTCTCTTTCCACAGATTTCTTCCCGAACAGAGTCTAGAGCCAAAGCAGGAGTAAAGAATATTTCTTCTCTCCAAACCTCTCCTACCAACTCTGCCCCTCACAGGCTCACAACCTCATCATCATTCTCTTCAACAAATTAGTGGTTACACATAAGCAACAGATAGAAAAGCTGCTCAGATTTTATAACTTGAGGGTTATATAACTTGAGAGATGTAAAAGGATTCAAGGAACAGATTTATTTTTTTTAAAAAGCCTATTTCTAAGATCTCTCTGATTTATTGATGCTAAAAATGAAACTTTAGAACACTGTCAGTAGTGTATAAGCCAGCCATGGGCTAAGATATTTTTGTGAGTTTCAGTTTTTAAAAATTTAAAATTTTTCCAAGGTAGCCAAATTTCGGTAGAAAGATTTAATACTGGGAAATTACGAGCTTGTGTTTAAGTTATTTTTTAAAAACGATATATTCTTTTTTTCCTCAATTACATGTAAAAACTTGACCCATTTTCAAATCAGGATTATATTCTGAATGCTACTCCTTTATTACTCTTTAATTTTGATTCTGTTTAGTTTTGCACTGCTATTTAATAATTTAAAACCTCATAGGAAATTTGGAGTTGGTTATTTTGGGGAAACTTTTCCAGGAATTTTCTTTGGAGAGTGGAAAGTGGGGCAATTGGGGTTAAATAACTTACCCAGGGTCACAGGGCTAGTAAGTGTTAAGTGTCTGAGGTCGCATTTGAACTCAGGTCCTCCTTACTGAAGGGCCAGTACTCTATTCACTGCGCCACCTAGTGGCCTCTAGAATTTTTTTTTTTTTTTTTTTTTTTTAAGGAAAAATTATGGAGCAGCTAGGTAGTGCGGAATAGAGTGCTGGCCCTGGAGTCAGGACGACCTGAGTTCAAATGCGACCTCAAGACACAACACTTACTAGCCCTGCGACTTTGGGCAAGTCATTTAAACCCATTTGCCTTGCCCTCCCCATTCTGAAAAAGCAAAACAAAAAAAAAAAGGAAAAGTTAGACTACAAAGAGTTTCTAAATCTTATGTCTTTTAACCTTTATTAACAAGTCCAGGGTTCAATATTTAGTCCTGACCTTTATGTGCAATATAAAAATTGCCTTGTTTCTACAAATAAAGTGAGGTGGCATAGTGAATGGAATCCTAGGCCCCCAAATGGGAAGACTCCAGTTCAAATTCTAGCTTAGATGTTGAGCCCCAGTGGGGCCCCAGGCAAGTCATTTAACCTGTTTGCCTCAGTTTCCTCATCTGTAAAATAAGTAAGGGTTCTTGGGAGGATCAAACAAGATAATTGGAAAGCCCTTAGCATGTGGTAAGTACTATATAAATTATCACCACCACCACCATCATCACCATCATCATCATCAAGATACAGTCATGCCAAGTCATGACATATCCATATCAAGCCTTTTCTTTCCATTATTTTAACATAATTCCTATTCAATACAGTTTAAGTACTTTCTGTTAGAAAGCAGTTGTATATGATGTTTCTAGGTTTCTGGTATTTAAAACTATTCATAAATAGTCAAACTGGGGAAAGTTCAGCTTGGTAACAGAAATTTAATGTGAAAGCCTGTTGCCAGCACCACAGACCTCAGACATTCACTAACTATGTGATCCTGGGTAGGTTCTTAACCTCTTTTGGCCTCAGTTTCCTCAACTAGAAACTGGGAATAATAGTAATAGTACATAAGCTCCAAGGTTATTGTGAGAATCAGATGAGCTAATGTTTGTAAAGTGCTGTCACAAAATAGGCATTACATAAATACCATTTATCTTCTCTCACCCCTATTATATAGACAGATGCTTTAATTTTCTTATGTGATGAAGAACAAAGTAGAATGGAAGCAAAGAACTGCCAGTATTTGGAATCATAAAGTTTTAAAATTGAAAAGGACTTTAAGTGTCCTTTCATTGATATTTTGGTTACAAATGTGGATTTCAGTGATTTTCCAAGCTGCCATTTGCTGCTGTTCTCTCCTCCCCCTTTTTCCGATTATGGTAGCCAGGGTTAAGTGTTTGTACATTATTTTCATTACGCATTCTGTTGGCTATACTTCTTTATTTGCCCCAGTGGTTCTCATAGTGTGACTTTCAGACTCCTAGGAATCCCCTCTCAGGGGACCACAGGGCAGATTTAAAAAAAACATAGTGCTAATTTTGTTGATGCGTCTTTTTAATCATTTCTAACTCTTTGTGACCCCATTTGGGGTTTCTTGGTAATCAGATACTGGCGTGGTTTGCCATTTCTTTCTCCAGCTCATTTTACAAATGAACAAACTGAGGCAAACAGCTGATTGACTGTGTGACAGCATCACTCACACAGCTAGTAAGTATCTAAGGCTAGACTTGAATTTAGGTCTTCCCAGTTTCAGAAACACGATCTACTGTACCACCTACCTACTTTTTATGCTAACACAAAGACATTGTTTGCCTATTAAAATGCTCCTGTTTCCAGCTATATAACTGTGTAAGGCCAGATTTTCTTCATATACTTAAAATATCATGGTAACAGATTGAATGCAGAAGCAAATATGAGAATCCAGCTGTCTTCTATTAAGCCAGACATTAAAGATATCTTGTAAAAAACTGTAAAAATAATTTCACTTTTCACTTTTTTTGTTTTGGAAAATAGTTTTTTTTAATAAAAATGATAATTTCTGTGAACATGTATGGGATTATTATTAGTGAATTAATAAATATTTTAAAATTTAATCGATTTAAATTTGGAATAAGATAATATCAATCAATAAAAGCTACATAAGCAAAAGCTCTTTGAGGTCTTCAGTAATTTTTAAGACAATAAAGGGGATCCTGAAACCAAAAAGTCTGAGAACTGCCAATTTACACACTCTGTGTTCTTTTTTTTCCCTTATAGCTTGAGATAGCTTTAGTCTGAACTTTTTAACTGGCATCAGAGCTGGATGTTGGGGTCACTTATTTGTTCATTGTACCATGTCATTTATTCAATTCAAACCCTGCCTCCAGAAAGTTCAGATTAGTTAACAGAATTTTTAAAAATGCTTAAGTACGTTAGCAATAAATAATCATTTTTTAGCAGTTATGCTGAACAGTGCATTAAGAACATTATTTTAAGTTCTGGGAATACTGTATCAAATGCTTGCAGCGTAATGCATATTCTCAGCTCTCTAACTGGGATGCATTTCACAGTATTTTCATCATAATAAATATAGTTAGGAACAAAATTTAAAGTTTGGAAAGGAGATTGAGTTTTTATTAGAAAAAATGTGATTTTAATTATTGCTAAATGTTGCTTTTTTATATCTCAAATTTCCCCCCACCCCCAACAACACAAATCAATGTAAATTAGTGTGTACTTTGTTTTTGTATGCAATGAAAAAATTTAATTCAGTAGGCTAAAAAAAACCCACCATTTCTGAAGATCAAAAATAATTGTCTCCATAATATTGGCTGCTTCCTCTCTGTCTGATTAACCTTGGTTGGCATTGGCTTAGAGCCTCATTGTTCACCAAAATGAAGGGTGCTTAATTGTTCCCTTTTTTCTGTATTCTGCAGGCCTTGTAACAAACTGCATTCTTCAGTTTCTTAGCATTTAGCATGTTAACCTAACGCAAAACACAGCAAGAATCTGGTTATCTGAAAAGTTTAAATAAAATTAAGATGCCAAATGTTTTTAGTGAGGCTCTCTTGACAAGATTTGACCTAAACTCATTTTTTATTGGTCACAACGGTCAAATTATATTCTTGGCCTATTTTGTTCAGCAGACAAAGGAAAACAAAATTAGCCACCATTTTCTTGTCAAGATCAAATTGTTTTATGGTTGTGGCAGGAACAAGAAAACTTTGCTCATTGAAAAAGAGAAAAGGAAAGCAAGAATAAAGATAAATTAGGTCAAATTTTAACTCTATGGAAATGCTATGTCTGTTCTTCAATGAAGAAGCTGGTTTAAAATCACACAGAAAACTTTGACTGTTTTTATTTATTATTCAGGGGGAAAAGACACTTTTATTGCTGCCCACATTTGTCAGTTAATTAATTTTTCTTTATAAAAAATCCAACCTTGGTTACATGTAATCCATTTTCTATCACCATGATTCCTGTAGGTAAAAGTACAAGAGATCTCTAGAAGTCCTTGCTCTCTACAAAAAGAACTGTTATGTACACATGTGCACAAATACACATAAACACAAAACTGGGAATCAATAATGAGTTTATTGTTCATGCTAGATAAAAATTAAGCTTGCATAAAGGTTGGGCTAAATGGTCACATGGACTACAGACTGTTGCCTTGAATAAAACAGTACAATTTGTCATTTACTCTGCACCAGACTGAAATGAGTAAAATCTATTTGAAGGTATCTTGTTAGTAAACATTTGTCAGATTCTAATTTTTTTCTTTTTGTATTAAAATTCAAAATATGGATGTATATGAAACAAAATAAATGGAGATAATTTTTCTCCCACAGATGGAAGTATCTTTGAATGTGCGTTACTGATTATAAGGTTTGGTGGGGTTGAAAAAGACTCCAAGAGGGCAATAAAGGACAGAAAAAATGAAATATGACTCTTTTCCCCAAGAAGGTGGCCCTGTCTTTTGTCATTCTCAATTCCTTATCACTTCAAAATAGTCAATGGAGAACCATACCTGCTGCATCAATGAATGCTGGAGGTCTATACAGTGGGAAGCAGAATATCTCACAGGAATGAAAGACTGCTTAATTAATTGCTTACTTAATAGCTTGTGTTTGTTTTCTTCAAAGAAGGAAAAGTAGAATAAACGTGAAATCAACTGAAGTTCTCCATGCAAGTTTCCTAAAACTAAGTGGAAGACATAGCTATGGATCACAATTCTTTTTTTATTACAGGCTCAGGTGTACAGCTTATTCTAGGACTTGTTTGATCTAATAATCAGAACCTTTTTTGTTTGCTTATACAGATGTCACTTAAGCTAAAGAAAATCATTCAATGTAAAAACAGAGCTTATGCTTCCTAAAATAAGATAAAAGTTGTTGCACTGAGGTCATTTTGCCAGACTTTTAAAATGCTACATATTGTATGCATTTGCAAATGCAAGAACCCTATTTGTTTAATGATATGAAATTATTTGCATCTCATCACAGCACAGTATTTCTGTACTATTTATTTGTATACATATATTTATATAGAATTAATCCTTTAACACTTGTTATGGAAAGAACTTTCCTATCCACAAGCAATAAATTGCTATTGTTTTTAAATTGTAGCAAACTGAAAAGACTAATTTTTCATAACAGGGCATTTCATCTTAGACCTTGGACAAATTACTTCAAGTCTCTGAGCCTCAATTCTTAATCTGTGAGAAGAGGAATTAGGACTAGACAGCCTCTAAGGTCTGATCCAACTCTAAATCTATAGTCCTAGCTATGGCCTTTGCACCTCTGAGAGATGGGATGTCAAGTGCTGGGACCTTTGTTGTTCAGTTTCTCAGTCATATCAGACGCTTCATGACCCTATGGACCATAGCACTCCAGGGCTTGCTGTCCTCCACTATCTCTCAAGTTCATGTTCATTGTTTTCATGCTACTATCTAGCCATTCTTTAAACTTCAAAGATCCAAAACCAGAGAGAGAGATCTAGAATAAATGGTAAAAGACAACACTTTGCTCCCCCCCAATCACCATCCTGGAAACCAGAAATGGAAGGAACATCTTTATCTTTCATCAGAAATGGAGCTTCTCCTGTCAAAAAGGGGGAAGCTGAGAAAGCATTTTGGTACCATTCTGATATGCTAGAATAGTTTGACTGGAGTGCATTGTCTAGAACAGTGTGATAAAGCCAGATTTGGAATGACTTTTTAAATTTTTAATTCAATATTTTCAATGAACAGAAATCTGTTTTCTCTCTCTCCCATTCCCTCTCCCTGCACATTAAAGAGTTTTAAATACCGAGTTGAGGAATTTGTATTTTATCCTAGAAATAGTAATAAGCCACTGAAGATTCTTAAGTAAAGGAGTGACATGGTCAGATCTGTGCTTTAGGAAGATAATTTTAGTAGTTATATAAAAGGTGAATTGGAGAGAGACTGGGATAAGCAAAATCAGTTAGGAAATCCAGGCAAGCATTTATGAGGGTCTGATAGTTATTGGGGTGATAGCCAACGGGGTGAAGAGGACAGAAGTAAGAGATACTGCGGAAAGAAAATGGACTTGGTAATGGATTAGGAATGGATCAAAAGGGGAAAGGAAATGTCAAAGATGAATCTGGTTGTGACTCTGGGTGATTAGAAGGATGTTGAAACAACTAAACAAAAATAAGAAAGTTTGGAGGAAAGCCTAGTTTTGGAGGAAAATCTAATGAATTCTGTTTGGAAATGTAGAATTGGTGGTTCCTATTTGACTTCCATTGATCAGGTATTTGATGCTGCCATGGAAAAATTCAGGAGAAAGAATAAACTTGGACATACATACATACATGCATATACACACATATATGTATGTGTATTTATATGTTTGGGAGTACGGACATAAGTAAACTCCTAGGAGTTAAGAAAGGTGAGAAAAGAAAGCCCAGGACAGAGCCTTGGGCTCAGGTCACAGACATGGATGATGATTGGAAATGGAACCATTCACTACAGCTATTTGAATGACACTTCACTCATTTTGGTTCGTGCATTTGGCACCAAAGACATCTCCAGATGAGCAATTAAGCAGTAACTACATTAGCATTAGTGAAGGGAAAAAAAAATAAACAACATAAGATTTGTAACCTAAGTTCAAATCCAACCTCAGACACTTACTAGCTGATTTAGTTTCCTCATCTGTAAAATGAACTAGAGAAGGAAATGGCAAACCACTACAGTATCTTTACCAAGAAAACCCCAAAGGGGGTCACAAAGAGTCAAACATGACTACAGCAACTGAACAACAACAGGGCTATTAGAAGAGGCAATATGCTGGAGAAGACTGGATGGAATAGGATCATTTGTGCATGTTAGAGGGGTTAGCTTTAGCAAAGGGAAGCTCCAACATCATCATTTGAGATAGGGTGAAGAAGGCTATAGTGGCAGGAAGCTTCTGAGTGATGTGCTGAGGACCAGAAAAGCAATTTTTAAAAATTGCTTTCACAAACTGCTTGATCTTTTTTTTTTTTGCTTTGTTTCGTTCCTTCTTTCTTGTTGTCCATCCCATTGTTTATAATCCTTCTTTACAACTTGACTAATGTTTAATGTGAAAGTATATATAGAACCTATATCGGATTGCACGCCACCATGGGGGAAGGGGGGAGGAGAAGAAGGGAAAGAAAAATTGGAACTTAAAAGCTTGTGGAACTGAATGTTGTAAAATAAAAGGAAATAAATAAATCTTTTTTTAAAAAAAAGCTATAATAATAATAACAATAATAACTACAACAATAAAGATTTTTAAAAATAAAAAAAATTGCCTCCAAAGACTGACATTAAAAAATTCTATGTTCACAAACCTGGAGTTTCTATAAGATCCAATAAGTAAGTAATAATCCTTTTAAGAGCATCTTCTTTCATTACTCATTAAGCAATAATTTTTTTTCCCCAGTGCATTCTCCTCTTCTCCTACCAGAGAGCCATGTTATAAGGTATTGTATGAATGAAGAAAAATCTAATTTGGTAAAACTAGCCAACATATTGAGGAAGTTTGGCATTATATGCAGTGTCTGTACCCAGGAGCTAAATAAGTGCTTGTTGAAGAATTCACTGATTAACTAATAGAAAAACATTCAAAACTTTACAATCTATGCAACTGGGTTATCATTCATGAATATTATTTCTAGGACTGTTGGTATGAGAGAGAGAGAAAAAAAGTGAATGCACAAAATATGAAAAAAATCTGACTACTAGAAAAGATTTACTATTTTACAATCATAAACATGATACTATGTCTTTATTTTTAAAATTACATCTAATACACTCAGAATTAATTTTACCACTTTCGGAAAGGCAGCAGCCAACTATGAAAATAACCCAATATAGTTGTCTCATCAGAAATACTCAGGTGGATAAAATTTTGTTTTAAATCCTTCAGGGATCTCCATAACAATAACAAAAAGATGAAATTTAAACACTCATCCTGAGCACTGATTTCTTTGTACCTCTATGCCCAGAACCTAGGACAGTTCTGCCTCCTGGCAGGCCATTAAGAAATATTTGCCTGATCTGCAGATCTATAAAATCTCAAAAAACTTTCATATTTATATTTCTTCAGCTGAGTATATTTATGACTAGAGAAGCAAGATGGTGGAGGATCAGCCTTGAAGTCAGGAAGAACTAGGATCTGGTCCTGTTTTTAAAAATGCAGTCTTAAAATACTAGAAGTAAATAATTTAACCTCTCAATGTCCTAGAAAACTCTCAAGGATTATAGAACTGCCCATCAAACAAGACTGGCAGAAGTTTCTCCACAAGGGGAACTTCCAATATAGAGCAAAACATAGAGGAGATCCCACTCTCCAAAAAAGTATATTTTTAAGTGACATTTTAGATAGAAAACTTGATAAGCTTAAATTATTTAGATAAGTTAGACCAAAAAAAAAACTCTAAACTTTTAGTGTTCAATAAAAAGAAACTATTTTGTGTGAATTATCTTCCCTAGACAATAATGATATTTAATTTAAAGCAGCAGAACACAGAGCAAAAAAATAACCCTAAAAAAAGTGAGTATGAAGCAGTAACCCATGAACCAAACAGGCCAATTGTCACACATCTGTGAATCACTGCCTTGTACTATATTTGAATATCTGCAATTGAATTTTAAAAAATTAGAGGCATTTATTATATTCAGAAACAACCACATCCTCGGCATTAGCATGGTTGGAAGGAATCCTTGACTGGCTTAGAAGGGCTAAGCTCAAAGGATTCCCAAGGAAGCACTGGGAGGCCAGTGTAGTGAAAGGCTAGGCTGAAGGAAGGCAGATGCCCTTCAAGTCACTGAATCCCAACAGAGCCAAGGCCTCTGGAAAGCTTTGCAAGGGAGTTCAGATACACTTTGTATGAGCCGCCCTTTGGATTTTCTCATCCCTTTTGCGGTTAAATCTTTTCATATAACTGCTGCTGCTCTTGAGCAATCCATCTCCAGGCCTTAGGCGCCCTTGTAACACCTGCAGCAAAGCTGTGGAGAGCTGCCTTCTCTTGTGGTAGATGTGACCCATTACTATATACCTGCTGCCTGAAAAAGAACCAGAAGATGTCAGCTGAGTCAAAGACAGTAGAAAGGAGAAGGGTATGTTGTAAAAGAAGCCAATAACATGTTGACTGATTTGCACTCAATCAGTGGGATTCTCTAGTTGATGAAGACCTCAAAAGGAAAAGACTTGCTTAAAACTCAGTTCTGAACCCATCCAAATGTATTTTCCTATCACTAGCAATGGGGTTTTCTCATGTGTGGATTTACCAGCAGTGAAAAAAGAAATATCCGTGTAAATGGACTCTAAATGACACATACTCTCCAGTATATCGCATCTTATGAAGAAACTGTTCATTTTCCAATGACCAAAAATAGGGGAGAAAAAATGGAGTTGTCCATAGCTTTTAGTACTTGGAGATGCAGCTATTCGAATACAGCTCTTGCCAACTTAGAAGCCATGTGATCACTGGCAAGGCACTCAGTCTCTCTGTGGCAACCCTCTAAGTTCTATATGTGGGTTTAGGTGACAGGACACTGCTGTCAGTGGACACAGCAGAAAGGAAATTTTGAAATTTCTCCCTTTCAGAATATTAAAACCCTGATGTGAATTAAAGTCTAGACAGCTAGGTGGCTCAGAGGATAGAACTCTGACCCTGGAGTCAGGAAGACTCATCTTCCTGAGTTCAAATCTGGCCTCAGACACTAACTAGCTGTGTGACCCTTGGCAAGTCACTTAACCTTGTGTGCCTCAGTTTCCTCATCTGTAAAATGAACTGGAGAAAGAAATGGCAAACTCATACATATATACAAGGTCACCTTTAGGGGAGCCTCATTACCAAATTTAAAATCTGCATATGGTCTATTGCAGCTGGAGGAATCCAATACAAGCACGTGAACTCGGAAGAAGAAGCCATCTGGGGCGACATAGAGGCGGTTTGTCTTGTACAGCCCATGACTGTTGACCAGCAGAGAGACCAGCCGGATGCCTTCACCAAGCACTTCTACATCATAGACGATTCCATTCACTGCTACTTTCAAGATTGAAAAAAAAAAAGTTTGAAGAGGGGAAAAAGCACAATACTGATTTCTTCTTGCAATCCCAGATCTTTCAATGGCCTGAACTGGCCTGAGCTATCTGATAGTTACCTCCCTTCTCCCCTTGGTTCCGGTCGATGGCTGGCCTGTCTCAGGCTCTCTTCACTTAAGCATTCACTTTGCCATCCTCAGAGGATCTTGGGGCTGAACATGGAATCAGGAAGACTCAAACTTGACTCCTTTCTCTAACATTGGCTAATTAGCTCTGTGACTCTGGGCAAGCCCTGTCACTTCCCTAAGCCTCAGCTTCTTCTATAAAGAAAGGGAAATGCTGCCTCCACACTTTGTACACTTTAAAGCTAGATGTAAATGCCAGTTACTCTCATGGCTAATGGCAAGGTGATACTAGATAGGAGTTAGCCAGCTTAGTAGAGCCCTGCACTGAAATCCTAGATGTTTGTTGTTCTATAGCCTTAAGGATGACCAGGATTTGAATGGTAGTAGCCATGTTACCAAATTCACTCATGCAATAAAATTCCTTTTCATCCATGTCCCATTTGCACTCAGTCTCACAGGTCTTCTCCATGTGGCCAGTATCTAAAAGGAGAGAGAGAAGGATTATAAAAACAAAGGTGGATGCAATTCTAGGCAGTTGGGTAGCAAAGGAGTAATATGAAGTGTGGGACCT
>CM053593.1:178293090-178311484 GCA_028646575.1 Pseudocheirus occidentalis
GACTCCTTCCTTACGGGCCATAGGAAACATTGTCACTGGGACAGACGAACAAACTCAGATTGTAATAGATTCAGGAGCACTTGCTGTCTTTCCTAGCCTGCTTACTCACCCCAAAACCAATATCCAGAAGGAGGCTGCGTGGACCATGTCAAACATCACGGCTGGCCGTCAGGACCAAATACAGCAAGTTGTGAATCATGGACTAGTTCCATACTTGGTTGGAATTCTGTCAAAGGTATAAAAATAAAAATGTTCATGTGTCTCATAACTCTTCAGCCATACCTTTATGTGATGAATCATTTTAGAAATACGTTGCTAAATACCCTAGTCTTCTACTAGCTACCAACTGATAACTAATCCTTTAAATCTTTTAAATGACAGTTTAATATTTTTGTACGTTGAACAGGGAGACTTTAAGTCACAGAAAGAAGCGGTATGGGCTGTCACAAACTATACAAGTGGTGGAACAATTGAGCAGATTGTGTATCTTGTCCAAAATGGAATTCTGGAACCTTTAATCAACCTCTTGTCTGCAAAAGACAGCAAAATTGTACTGGTTATTTTGGATGCAATTTCAAATATTTTTCTGGTGAGTTTCTGGCTTGTTATAAACACATTTTATTATTTAATATTGTTTGTGCAGTTGGTTTCAACAAGTGTGATTAATCTATGGTGATGGGTTCTTAGGCTGCTGAAAAACTAAATGAAACTGAAAAACTGTGTATCCTAATTGAAGAATGTGGAGGACTAGACAGAATTGAAGCACTTCAGTCCCATGAAAACGAAACGGTGTATAAGGCTTCCTCAAGCTTAATTGAAAAGTATTTCTCTGCAGAGGTGAGTTATTAGTTGAAGAATAAACCAGTTAAATTTAATAAATATTGCATGTAGGTTTTTTTGTTTGTTTTTTGCGTTTTTAAATTAGCTAGCGTTGAGTTTAATGGGAGGTCGAGATTGTACACTCCTGAGAGGGAAAGTACAGATCACAGGTACCTTTTCTGCAATTTAATTGTGACACTTAGGTTTGTAGCTAGGGATAGGACTTGAACAAAAGTCTTGCTCTTTCCAAAGATGGCCCAGTAACCAGCATGCCACTCTTGTTTTCCTATCACTAATTTATTGAAACCAGTACACTAGAATCTCTGATTTTAACTCTGACATACAGAATTTAGTAGTGACCTAGTAACTGGAAAGTAACTCGATCCTTATTGTCTTATAAGCATTAATTCATTCAGTAAGTAAAAATTGTAGATACAGAAGGTTGTACTTAAAATATACTGCTGATTCCAATATGTACCTAGGAAATTTCCCTACCTGCTCTCTGGGTTACTCCCCTTGTTCCTAGTCTGTTTTAATTAGCATCTTTAAAATTTCAGTGTTTTGTGAAAGTATATATAGAATGTTTCATTTGAGAAGAATTATAGGTCGAATACAAAATTATTAGCTTTGTCTTAATTGAAACAGCATAAATTAAATAGTTAAGTATAGATCAGTTGTGGCCCTTATCTTTTTGATACAGTTATTCTGTAAACAAAAGGAAGCCTATGTTGAATGTTGTATATAAGGTATCCACAGTAGACTTAAGACTTCTTGAATATAAACATTACTAGACGAGGGGTTTTTATTTGTTTTGGTGCTCTCTCCTTCCAGGAAGAAGATCAGAATGTTGTCCCAGAATCTACCTCTGATGGCTATACCTTTCAGATTCAAGATGGCACGCCTGGGACCTTTAACTTTTAGATTTTACAGTCAAACCATCAAGTCTTGTATGCCTTGTTCTTGGTATAATTTTGTCTTACTGTCTCTCCACTTTAAGATCTTTTTTTAAATGTGACTTTTAATGTAGCACTAATGCATACTTGAACAGTTTGAACTGTGTACATATTGTATGAAACCTCTATCCTCAATAGGGTTCTTATTTCTATGTGGAATTTCCTGTCTTGCAGTGTCTTGTAAATAAAAACTTAATTCCACACTGCCTTACCTCAGCCTGCCTAATTTATCACATTTTAAATGGGTGCTACCTTTTAGTCCAAGAAAAGTGGGAGATTCTGTTTCAAGTGGTGATTCTATTCCAAGGATCTGTTAATTTTGTATGTGGTTATTTACTCCATAAATGGAGTTTGTAACCTGAAGAATGTAGTTTTTAAAGAGTTGATTTGGCTGAAAATCCATGACCTTGTGGCTGGCCCACTCCAAATTTTTCCAAAACTAGGCTTCTAGTCTTAAAACTAGCAGTTACCACTAGGCCAGGTTGATCATCCTAACCCAAGTTAATGTAGAATACCACAGAGCCTGCATTTTATTTGTAACAGCCTTTGTCAACTCAGTATGGTGGTAGATTCAAACTATGGTGGAAGAGATGTTTTGTGTTTCTATTCTGATTATTGTACCTTAGTAAATAAACAATTTCCAATGTGAGACTTATCGGGCATTCCAAGGTTCATTTTTAACTTTTTCTCTCTCCCACCCAGATTTCCTTCGTTGCCATTTTGTACTATTGTCTCTTTAATCTATAAATACTCCAGGTTTTAACTGCTGTATAAATGTAAATTTAATCTCCCTTCTATACATTCTGTATTTGTTGTCTCTCTTACCCTTTCTAAAAATGTGTGAAATTTATCCAGAGAATTTCACCTAAACTTTAATGTCAGCCACCTTTAATCTTTAGGTAGAGTCTTAAAATATTCTGATTGGGTTTTGGTTTTGGGTCCCCGCCACCACCCCCCATTTGCTCTATTAACCTAGGCCCTGTCATCTGGATTTCTCACTCTTGACTTTTTGCCTCCCTGTCATGCCTCAGAGCCATCACTTTAGTACGAATATTCTTTGACTATGGAAGAGGCAATATGGTGCAGGGGACAGATTTAGATTTGGGGGTTCCAGCTCTGCCTATTGATAATACCCATGTGACACAAGTAATTTAATCACTTCATCTGTAAGATGAAGCTGGAATGAGTCCTAAGAACATACCCCATCCCCAGCTCTTGAGACAGATCTTTGGGGGGGGGGGAGGGGAATCCTAAAAATTTGAATTGCTTACATTTTCCTGATGTATCAAAACTTAAATTACTGGGCCTTTGATAACCTAGCCCTGCTGTGTCTAGGCAACTTGTCCCTCAGTACCCTCTTCCTATCTTCACTATAGTCAAGTTTAATTCCTTCTGATTTCTGGCTCTTTCCTATTTCTGTTTGCAACTTTGCTTCTGTTCTAGTATGGTGTTAGTGCTGACTCCTAAGCCTTAAGGCTTTTTAAAACTAGCCAGAGTTCCTTTGTATAACTCCAGATGGTATTAAAAGCCATATAGTTTGCTATAAAGAAGTTTTGAATAGTAGAGTGCTACAGTCAGGCTGGGTTCCAGTAAATTCTTAAAATCATCGTGAATTTGGTTTGGCAAGAAAGGCCAAGTGACCCTTGAAGCTTCGATCCTGCTTAGAGAGAGCAGGCACCAGAACAGACTCTTCTGTCTTAGGGTGTGGGTTCTTGTTTTTGAAAGTGCTTAGCAGTACCAGAGGCTTTTCTTATCTTGGCTGGAAGATAGAAACCCGGGCCAGATATTGGTCCGTATATCAAGGAATAAACCATCCAATCCTATTTATTCATCTGTAAAATAGGAATCAAATTAAATAATTGCAAAATTCTCTGAATCTTAGAACATATGGATGTCTGAATATGACCTAAATTTCAAGGTGGATTTCATCTGTCGTTGCTAGACATAATAGTAAATATTAAATATTGAGAGTAAACTGCAAGTCTCAGGATGGAAGGAGATAGCAACATTCAGAGAAAGATCTTGAAAACAGTTTAAATGGAGACTGAAGCAATCTTTTTGCTAGCGTTCTTTTCCATGTTTTCTTTTTTTTCCCATTGTTCACTCCATTGGTTACAACCCTTCCAAACAACCAATCTGATCTTCAGTGTGAAAGTATTTGCGGATCCTACATACTTGATTACATGCCACCATGGAGGGAGGGGAGAAAATTTGAAACTCAAGAGAATGTGGAACTGAATCTTGTAAACTGAAAGTAAGTAGTTAAAAAGAAAAAAAAATACAGTATAGGCAGCATGGAAGAAGTGAATTTGGAGATGCTGATTCAAATGTCCACTCCAAGTATTTGGCAGGCCCCCTTCGCTTCATTTTTAATGTAAACATAACTCATCTTTACTGATCTCAAAGGTAGCTTCTATTTTTTTGTGTGTTAAGCGTCTGAGGCCAGGTTTGAACTCATTTCTTCCCGACTCCAGGGCCAGTGCTCTATTCACTGTGCCACCTAGCCACCCCAATATTCTGTTCTAACCTTTTCTTTTTGGAGGGGGGATGGCAGGGCAATTGGGCTTAAGTGACTTGCCCAAGGTCACATGGCTAGTAAATGTGTCGGAGGCCATATTTGAACTTGGCTTCTCCTGACACCAGGACTGGTGCTCTCTTCATTGTACCACCCAGCTGCCCCATATAATTGTAAATTCTTAAAAATAAACTAATGGTTTAGAAAATTAGAATTATTATAGAAATATACTGTTCCTTGAGATTATTACTAACTTGATTGCATTTCACTGACGATTAAGGAGAAAATGGGAGAAAAATTTCATCTTCAGTAGATTTTGGATTTGTGGTAATGTGGATGGATTTTAAAATGTGTGATAAGTGGATATATAACTGACCTTGAAGTCCTCCCTAACACATACATAATGTTTATGTGACCTGAAATAATTTAATCCATTAGCCTCTAGGCAACTGTTAAGACTAAGTTGCAGAGGAAATGCTGACATGCATTGGTGGAGGACATTTCTTCACTAATTCTCTATACTTGAGAAATTGCAGGTAGGTAAGAGCCCATCCTGGATTCCAGTGTCCTGTGTGACGGTTTTTAAAATACAGCCTATGAGTAATAAAGTCACAAGTCATTTTGTGGAATTTTTTTAACTCATAAAAATGTGAGTAGTTGGTGCACATAATTTTTGCAACAACGGCCTAGATGTAAGCAAGACAAATCATTACAACACTGCTATGCCCTGCCTCACGTGGGTTGGTTCCACAAAAATTCTGGGTGAAACAAATTTTTTCAGGGGATGCTCCATAGTAACATACTATATACAGTAAATGTGGAGACATGGAAACAGGTGTACTCAGGAGAGTTGTCATTGGGGATCAGACTTCAGCTTACTAAATGTCTCAGAATGATGTTACAGATTTTTCTTAGAAAATTCTGTCAAAGTTGTAATGCAATTGCTATTGTGAAGAGTTGTTCAAGGTGCTTTAACATTAGATGTACCTGTAGGTCCTCAACATTGCAGCAAATACAAATGTGTTAAAAGTAGTGAAACATTAATAATTTTTACTTTTTAGTTTTATTCTACCCTTTCATTAATTGGGGGAAAGAAGGAAATGGCCACTGTGTTCTGCGTATCCCTGGGGATACAAAAGCAAGAAGTTCCTACCTTCAAGGTGCTCAGAATCTAGGAGACAATGTGCAAACTACATACAAATAAGCTGTATACAAGGATAAATGGGAAACAGTCAACAGAGGGAAGGCGCTAGAATTAAGTGGTATTGGGAAAGCCTTCCCATAGAACGTATGATGAGTTGGGTACTACTATGAGTAGTTTTAAGTTGGGACTTAAACCCAAGGGAAGCCAAAGCTAGAAAGACGGGAGAAAACAAGGGGCAAGGGGTAAAGGCATGCCCAATATCACTGGATTGAAGAGTATTTGAGGGGAGGTTGAAAATGGGATGGGGGTTGGGGGATATGTGAAAAGTATAAGAAACAGGGTAGATGGAGACTAGGTTATGAAAGGTTCTAAAAATAAAAGCATTGGAGTTAAATGAGTAAAGGAGTGACATGGTTGGGCCTGAGCTTTAGGAAAATCACAGGTAGCTAAATCTAGGGTAGAATGGAGTGGGACTAGAGACTTGTGCCAGGTAGAGCAATCAGCAAGTTATTGCAATAGTTCAGGCCTGGAGAGAGGAGGACCTGCACCAGGATGGTTTAACAGTATCAGAGGAGGTGGGGTGGGGATGTATATTAAAGAGGTACTGCAAAGGTGAAATCGATGGGCCTTGGCAACAGCTAGAGAAGAGAACGTCCAAGAAGAGAAGGTGGTCAGTAGTGTTAAATGCAGAGAGAGTTTCAGCTGAATGTTGAGGTAGGTACAAAATTGCAAAGTATTGGGGTGGCTAGGTGGTGCACTGAATGGAGCACCTGCCCTGGAGCCAGGAGTACCTGAGTTCAAATCCAGCCTCAGACACTTAACACACACACACACACACACACACACACACACACAAAACTAGCTGTGTGACTTAACCCGAACTGCCCTCCAAAAAAAAAAATACAAAAAAACCAAATATTTTTTTTTTTAATTGCAAAGGATTGACTGACAAGTGGAGGCAATGGTCATGACTAGCTTTTTGTAAGGGTGGTTGTGAAACAGCAATAGTCTGGGGAATAGTAGGGCTTGGTGAGGTATTTGTTTTTTGTTTTTTAAGGAGAGACTAGAATGCATTTGTAAGCAACAGAGATGTTACTAGTAGAAATTGATCATTAGAGAAAAAGGAATTATTGTGAAAGAAATGCATGGGAGAAGATAGGAAAGGATTAAAGGAGTGTGTAGAGGGGTTGGTCTTGGAAAGAGTCACCTCTTGGCAAGCATATCTTAAAAATTTTTTTGTTGTTTGCTTTTTTTTGGAGGGGGGAAGGCAAGGCAATTGGAGTTAAGTGACTTGACTGAGGTCACATGACTAGTATGTGCTACCTGTCTGAGCTTACATTTGAACTCAGGACTCCTGACTCCAGGGCCAGTGCTCTACTCACTGCACCACCTAAGGGCCCCAAAGTATAAGCTTTTTTTTGGAGGGGGGGAGGGGGGAATATAAGCTTCTTAAAGAGACTTTTGTTTTTGTGTTCCCAGTGCCTCCTAGTGTTTGGCACGGGATAGTTAATAAAAATTAATTCATTCATGAACAAAACATAGAGCTACCTCTTTATCTGAGACAAGAGTAAAGAAAGAGAGAATTAAGAGGATGTCAAAGAAGTCTGAGATATAGAAAAGGAGAGAGGACACTTAATGCAAACAGTTTCTATTTTGTCCATGTGTGAGTCAATATCCTGAACTAACAAAGGTAGAGAAATTGTGTGAGAAACTTGAGAAGAAAAGGTTAAAAAAAAAAAATTTTTTTTTAAGATTTTTAAAGTTCTCCTTCCATCTTATTGGCTTTAGAAAGGGGTATACTAAAGTAGCAAATGTGACCACTATTTAATTTGTTTTGTTAATTTTAAATTCTTTTAAAATGCCTGTATTTCTTAATGTATCCTTTCCCCTTCCTTTTCCCAAAAAACCATCTTTTAAAGCAAAGAATAAAAAAAAAGGTTAACAAAACTAGCCAATTAAGGGAGGCACTGAAAAAAAATCTGATACTATATGTATATATATAAATGTGTGTGTACATAATCATTTCCATATAGAGTGTTCTAGCTCTGAAAGGATCTGTCATTCACTCTCTGGTTCTGGGTCACAGATCTAGTATGGATGGAGGCACAAACCTGCAACAACATGTTAATCCAGGGTAAGGCGTGGTCACAGACCCTAGGTTATGTATCAAGTATGGACCAAATATGGAAGCTACCAGCAGCTGTGTGGCTCTGACTCTGGGAATAAAGCAGAGTCTCAGATTCAGCCCACAATCTTAATCTAAAGCTTGCAGCAGAATGACCAGGGTATGAAACCCTGGTATTAAAGGAGAGCCTGCAGGCTCACTATGCAGAGCTTTCCAGCTAGGTGATAAGGGCTGGATTCAGCATCTGATAGAGTTCTAATAGAGCTAATAGAGCTCCAACCAGGGGCAAGACCACAACTGTATTAGTCAGACCCAAACCTAGGAACTTGCAGAGCTAACTCCAGAAGAGTAACTCTCCTACTATACTTCGGAC
The DNA here is from genome assembly GCA_028646575.1 of Pseudocheirus occidentalis. Classification (NCBI taxonomy): domain Eukaryota; kingdom Metazoa; phylum Chordata; class Mammalia; order Diprotodontia; family Pseudocheiridae; genus Pseudocheirus; species Pseudocheirus occidentalis. The sequence continues at coordinate 178,301,020 of CM053593.1, forward strand.
CAAAACCATTTGAACACTGAACACTGAAAGCTTTCAAGTCTGAGCTGTCCCTGAGATTCTGGAAGAGCAACACTCAGCCTGAGAAAGTAACAGCAGGACCCAAGAGGATATAAAACAAGATCAAGCATGGCCCAGCCATTCCCTCCAGAAGTACACAGAGCCTAGTCCTAATATCAAGCCCAGTCAGGAACTAACTGAAAAACAGGAAACTAAAAAGAGTCCCATCATAAAGAATTATTATGGTGACAGGGATGCTCAAGACACAAACCTAGAAGAAGAAAATTACTCTAAAATATCTACAAGCAAAGCCTCCATGAAAAATAAAGCTAGGGTACAAGTTCAACTAGAATTCCTAGAAGGGATAAAACTAGTTCTTTAAAAAATATTAGCTAAAGGTGATTTTTATAAATTAAATGTGAGTATTAGGAAGAATAGTTGGAAAATAAATTAGAACACTAAAAGAAAAATTGGAAAAGAGAGCTATGGAAGAAAGAATTGGAAAAAGAACTGATTATTAATACAATAGGTAAAAATAAACCTTATCCAAGAAACACTCCTTGCAAATTATAATGGACCAAATAGAAGTTAATGACAATAAGAAATACTCAAAGTCCAGAGACTGGAAAAAAAATGAAAGAAGATGCAAAATGTATAAACACCAACTCACATGGAAAATAGATCAAGGAGAGACAGTTTAAGAATCACTGGACTTCTTGAAAGCCAGGACCAAAAAAGGGGGCTTAGACATCATATTTCAAAAAACTCATAAATGAAAACTATCCTGATTTATTAGAACCAGAGGGCAAAGCAAACAGAAATACTCCATTGATCCCCTCCTAAAAGAAGCCTCAAAATAAAAATTCCCAGGAATATCAGCCAAAATCCAGAGCTTCCAGATCCAAGAAAAAAAATACAGCAAACAGAGGAACCACAGTCATTATTGCACAAGATTTAGATACTACCCTGTGAGGGAGGCATTAACATGTAATGGGGCAGTTCAAAAGGCAAAAAAATATAGCCCCTCAACCAAGAATTATTTATCTAGAAAAAACAAGTATAATCCAACTAAGGGGGGAAATAATGGATATTTAATAAATGGAGAACTTTAAAGCATTACTGACAAAAAGACCAGAATTACATAGAAACTTTGAAATATAAACAAACCATCAGAAGCATGAGTGAACAATCAAGGGAGTAAACAAGTATGAATTCTTTATATTCTAAAGTGGAAAGATGATAAATATTTCTTAGAACCCTATAACCATCAGAGGTCATAGAGGGAGTCTAATAAGACAGAGAGTCTGGGAGTGTCTTTTTGTTTGCTTGTTTTGATCCTCTTAGAAGAAGGGGAAAGAAGGACAAAAGAGGGAGAGGAGGGGGAAAGGGGAAAGAAAGAGTAGGGGAAATTATCTCACATAATTTGGGCCTGCAAGTCAAATACTACACAAACAAGGAGAAAGAAGTGAGAGGAATGGGTGACACTTGAACCTTCCTTTCATCAGAACTAGTTAAAGGAGGAAAGATAAACAGATACATAGTTGGGTACAAAAATACTTTTAATTCAACAGGGAAACTGGAGAAGAAAAGGAAAGCAAGAAATAAAAGGGACAGTAAATTAAGTGAGGGATTAGTCCTAAGGAAAGAAAAAAAGGATAAGAAGCTGTAATATAATTCCAGGGAAAAGAAAGAGAAGAGCTGATGAACAGAAGCAGATTGAAGCAAATATAGAGCACTGGTGCTGAGTAGGCTCCTTTCTCACCACCGTTCTGATCAATGTAATGACCAATATCATAGGAACTGCAATGAAAACAAGCAGTTCACATCCTGACAGAGCAGTGACTGACTCACAGTGTAGTTTGAGGTGTATCTTTTTTTAGATGTGTCCAATGAGAATTTGTTTTCCTTGGCTATGCATTTTTGTTACAAGGTTTTGTTTTTCTTTCTTTTGCAGTAGAGCTTGGGTTGGAGGGGGAAAGAAGAGAAGATAGACTTTCGTTAATTGAAAAAAAAAAGTTTTAAAAAATATTTCAAGTCAACAAGCAACAAGGATTTATTAAGTGCCTATTAGTGATTTGGAGTCCATTTTTTCACATAACTGTCGATAGTTTGCTTTTTTTTCTTTTAAGAATAGCCTATTCATATGATTTGACCATTTATCTATTGGCAAATTGTTCTTGTATTTACTGAAATTAGTTCTATGCATATCTTGAATACCAAACCTTTCAGAGAAATTTGCTGCAAAGTCTTTTTTTAGTTAACTGTTACACTTCTAATTTTAAGTGAATTAGTTTGAGCAAAATTTAAAATTTTTGTAATCAAAATTGTCCATTTTATTTCTTGTGATACTCTACCCTTTGACAAAGAATTCTTTCTTTATTCATGTTTGTAATAGTTATCTCTTTTCTTGCTCTTCTAATTTGTTTATGATATGACCTTTTATATATAATTCATGTATCTACTTGGGGATTATTACGGTTAATAAGTGGTGGGAGAAGTTGGTCTAAACCTAATTTCTGCCAGATTGCTCTTTAGTTTTTCTAGGAGAATTTATTGAATGTAGCCCTTGACACCAGTAGCTGGAATCTCTGGCTTTATTGAACACTATCCAGCTGTATTTGCTTTTGTATCTTGTGTAGCTGATCTGATCAACTTTTCTATTTATAAACCAGTACCAAATAATTTTGAAAAACATTACTTTTAAGTATAGTTTGAGATCTGGTATGGTTTCATTTCCACTTTTTTCTGTCATTATTCTTGTTCTTTTATTTCTCTGATTGAATTTTGTTATTATAATTGTTATTGTACCTTTGGAAGGCCCTAAAATATGAAGTAACACTCCATAAGAATGTTTCTATTGGACACCTTATTAGAATGATTTTATAGATGAGTAAACCAAATCAAGGAGAAGGAAACAATGTATTCAGTGGAGACAGCCAGCTTTAATGCACACACCATGGCTAGGCTGTTCCCTGTATCTACTCTAGTTATGCTATGGACTCCCCCTTAGCTTGAACTGAGATAGCAACACATCTCAATGACAATAATCACAATAATTAAGTTTCCACAAACTATAAGTGTTAACAAGTTTAGTAACCTAGAGGTGAACTTACTTTTTTCCATTTAAACATAATTTTTATTTATTTTGGGTTTTCTTACATCAATATAGTTTTCCACAGTGTCTTTCCCCCTATGCCATATAGCAAATAATATTTTTAAAAGACAAAAAAACAAAAAGAAGGAAAAAAAATCAGCCTAGCAGATATATATATGTATATATATATATATATGTATATAAAAAAGTATTTTAAGCCTAAAACTATGTGCAAGATACAATAATTGCGGATCTCCCACCTCTGCAAAGGGGTGGTATGGGAATTTCTTCTCATATCTTCCTTTAAGACATGTATTTTTTTTTTAAAGTAATATTGTAACATTCACTTTCGTTTTTCTTTTATGGTTGTTGTTCTGCCGCAATACTGGGTAGTAGACTCTTAAGGAACCTGAGCATTTGTGATGTTTGTATTGACAAGTGGGCCAGAACAATCTGACACAGACTGAGTCTGAGGTAGATTGAATCTCAACAACTTCATGGAGGAAAGATGGATCTTATATACAGAAAGATTGTGGGAGGATTTAGGGGTGGTCTAGAGGAAGGGTTTGGGGGGGGGCGGGGAGGTCTTGAATCTGTGGAGGATCTTGATGAGACTGAGGTCAGACATCAGTAATCAAGAGAATGGGATTAAGGGTGAGAAGTAGTTGAAGGCTATCTGGTTAACAGGTTTGGGTATAGTTATTTTGAGAGGATCAAAGCTGGACAATGCAGGGCTAGGCTAGGTTAAGAGTTTACAGATATTTGGGCCTAGAGATAATGAAAAGCTTGGGGCCTCAGGCAACTGTGTATTTATAGATTCAAGGATAGATAGTTTAAGGGGGTTCCCAAAGCCTGTATCCCATCAGTTCTTTCAGTTTTCATTGTTGTAGTAATTGTGTATGTTGCTTTCTTGGCTCTGCTTACTTCCTTTGCCTCAATTCATGTAGATCTTTTCATGCTTTTCTGTATTTGTTAGAGTCACCATTTCTTATAGGGGGCCATTGCCAGTCATCTTTACCTAGTCTTGCCACCGGACTCTGATGACTCTGGAAGAGAGATTGAGGCTGATAACTTTGCACAGCCCTGCCTCATTTAAATTAAGTTCATTTGCAAGTGTAAGCTATTACCTTCCTGATGTCATTGGTCCTCTTAGAGAACAGAGGACAAACCGAAATCTGTGAGTCCTAGTAGCTGCCCCACTGGGGACCCAACTGGCCAATTCTAGTTGTGCAATGCTGCTATTTCCTTCCTTCCTTCCTCCTTTTCTTCTCTTTTCTTCTTTTTTCTTCTCTTTCTCTTTTCTTCTCCTCCTTTCTATCCACATGGAAAATCATACCCTTACACATGGGTGTTCTGTCCAAAGGAATATAAATTTTAGTCACTTAAATGTCACGAGATAACTTGGGGTTTGGGAGCTAGATTGTTTTCTTCCCTACTTATTTGTTCTATCATTAAAAAAAAAAACTGAGGCAATTAACTCTTTTGTCTTAGGTGGTTTTCATTTATGATTTCATGAAACATAGTCCTGAAAAACCAGGCTTTGATAAAGCCCGTTGGAATTCCAAAGGAGCTACTTGACTATGCCATTAAACTTCAACCCAAATCACACTCTGGCTCTCACTGATTGGCCAACAATAGGTCTTTGCCCAAGCCCCACTTGCTCATTATTTGGGTTTTGATGGCTCAGAGTGAGTCTAATAACAATTATTTCTGTCTTGGCCAGAAACCCTGAGGGTCTTCTCCTCCAAGATTGATTCTTTTGAGAAAATAAACTAGGCTATCTTTTGTCTCCTTTTGCCTAGCCTTTAAATCACTGAATGGGTGTTGCTTCAGACAAATTGAAACCTGGGAAAGACTTTAGCTTTTTAAGCTAAGTGGGATGCAGCCTCCCACAGTATCCAGGACTATTGCCAGTCATCCTGACTTATGTCTTGCCACTGGACTCAGATGACTCTGGAAGAGAGAATGAGGCTGATGACTTTGCACAGACCTGCCTCACTTAAATCCAATTCATTTGCAGGTCAAGACATCACCCTCCTGATAACATTGGTCCTCTTTGAGAAAGGACACACAATGTTTCTTATAGCAAGTATATCCATTTCATATCTTTAAGAAGCTGAGTTTTCAGCATTTGCTATGGGGAAAAAAAATAAGCAGTGTGGAACAAGAAATGAATGTAGCAGTATTCAGTCTGATTCCAAGATATGAGAAGTTGTACAGCGCTCAACACTCACACATATCATAAGCTAATCAAACTTTTTAGTACTATACAAAATAATACAAAATTTGTTTGGAGGAAAAGAAGGCCAAGGACCTCAAGAGAAATAATAGGGGGGAAAAAAGGGAGGGAGGGTTAATTAGCACCAGATCTGAAATTGTGCTATAGAGTAGTAATCATCAAACTATTTGATTCTGGTTAAAAAAAAATTAGAGCAGTAGAATAGATTAGGTACATAAGAGCCAGAAGAATATTCCTGAGTAAACCCAAGGATTCTAACTATTGGGATAAGAATTCATAGGTTGGTAGAAATTTGGTTTAGACCAACCTCTTATGCCATATGGCATAATAAGATCCAAATGGATATATAACCTAGATTTAAAAGGTCACATCACAATCAAATTAGAGGAGCAGAGAAGAAGAAACTCCCTGGGACAAGCCAATAGACTCAAACTGGGATCAAGAACTTGAAGAATTCAGACCAGGAAGACAGATCACACTACTTCGGGAGCATTGAAAGCTTTTAGGCCCCCAGCCTGAACTGTGAAAGTAAAAAGGACAAAAACTAGGCAACCCCCACAACCAGTGTACAGAGCCCAGTACTAATATAAAGTCCAAAGTCAAGTAAATTAGAAGAACAAGCAAACAAACAAAAAAAGAATTCTACCATAAAGAGCTATTGTGACACCAGAGAAGCTTAAGACACAAATGAAGAAGAAAAAGGAAATTACTCCCAAAAAAAATCTACAAGCAAAGCCTCAAAGAAAAATACAGCTTGAACACAAATCCAACAAGAATTCATAAAAGAGTTGTGTTTTTTTTAAGACCTAAAAATGATTTTAAAACCAAATGAGATCAACAGGAAAAAATGGGAAAAGAAACATGAGCTAGGGAAGATATATATATAAATATATACTTATGTACTTGGAAAAAGAGGTATAAAATCTTGTTGAAGAAAATACCTCTTTGAAAATCTGAACTGGCCAAATGGAAACTAATCATTGAATGAGAAATAAAAAAAGTAAGAAAATAAAGTTTAAAAGACTGGGGAAAATTCCCCCCAGAAAAATGTGAAATATCTCATAGGAAAAATAATTGACCTGTAAAATAAATAAAAGAGAGATAATTTAAGAATCATTGGACTACCTAAAAGCCATCAACAAAAAAAGAACTTAGATATCATATTTCAAGAAATAGTAAAAGAAAAATATCTAGCTATCTTAGAACCATAAGGCAAAGTAGAAGTTGAAAGAATCCACTGCTCCTGAAAGAAACTCCAAAATTAAAATACTCAAGGTCACATCACAATCATTATAGCCAAAATACAGAGCTCCTAAGTTAAAGAAAAAATACAATAAGCAGCTAGAAAGAGAATTCAAGTACCAAGAAACTACAGTAAGAAGCACACAAGATTTAGCAGCTACCACTATAAAGAAGCAGAAAATGGCTGACACTTATATAGTACTTACTCTGTGCCAGGCAATGTCCTAAAAGTTTTACAATTATTATCTCATTTTATCCCCACAACTCTCTGAGATAGGTGCTCTTCTTATACCCATTTTACAGATAAGGAAACTGAGGCAAATGGATTAAATTATTTGTTCAGGATCACACAGCTAGTAAATGTCTGAGGCCAGCCTCAGACATTTGAACTCAGGTCTTCCTGATCCCAAGCCTGGTGCTCTATCCACTGTGACATCTAGCTTCCCCAGATAGCTTGGAATATAATATTTTAGAAAGTAAATGATATAGATTATAACCAGAGGAAAAAATAAACCTTTATTGAAATAGAGGAGTTCCAAGCATATCTTTTGAAAAGACCTGAGCTGAGTAGGAGTTAAGGGAAGCATGAAAAGGCAAACATGAGTAAGCAATCATAACAGATTAAATAGGGTGAAATTGTTTAAGTTCTCATATAAGGAGATGATATATGTAACCACTCAGGAATCTTTCATCATCAGGGGTCATAGAGGAAGTCAAATTAGAGAAAGAGCTGAGAGTGATTCTGTTGTATTTTGACTCTCTCAAAAGAAGAAAGGAAAGGGTAGAGAAGAAGATTACAGTGGGGGTGGGGAGGATACAGTGAAGAGAGAGGAAGAATGGGGAAAATTAGCCCATATAAATGATTGTGTACAGATAAGTTTGTACAACTATGTGTAGGGAAAGAGTTCTTGACCAAAGAAAAGAGAGCCTCACTAGAGATAAACCAGAAAATTTTTACTACATAAAACTGAGAAAATTTTACACCAATAAAGTTGATCCAGTTAAAATTAGAAGGAAAATTGTTAATTGGGAAAAATTTTTGTGGCAAATTTCTCTGATAAAGCTTTGATTTATAAGATATATTTAAAATTGATGCAAGTGTATAAGAGGAATAAGTATTCTCCAGTAGGTAAATGGTCAAAGAATATGAACAAGTATTTCTCAAAAGAAAAGCAAGGTATTAGTAACCATATTAAATATTCTCCAACTCATTAAAAATAAAAAAATTAAAACAATTATAGTTTTTCTCATGCTTAAGACTTGATTATCAAAGATGCTAAAAAGAACAACCACAATTGTTGGATGGACTATGGGGACAGTCACATTACATTGTTTATGGAGCTGTGAATTTGTCAAGCCATTTAAAACTATGCCTGAAAAGCCCCTAAAGTATGAAATAGCAATAAACTTTAAAATAGCAATAACACTCGTGGGCTTATACAACAAATAGGTTAAAGATATACTATATATTTATAGAAGTGGCACTCTCTGTTGTAACAAAGAACTGGAAGCAATGCTGAATAAATTGTTGCTCATAAATGTATTAAAGTATTTTTTCCCATAAGATATGACAAAAGAGATGAATTTAGAAACCTGTCAGTACTTATATGAACTAAAATCAAATTTAATTTCAAAAAAAGATTCACATAAACTAATGCAGAGTAAGAATAGCAGAATCAGGAGTATAATTTATATAATAATTATAATATTGTAAAGGGAAGAGAGTTGAGAAGCATGATCAATTCAATAACCAACTATGACTCTAGAAGAATGTTGATGAATCATATCTCCAATTTCTTGGCAGAGAGATGACAGAGTAGAGGTACAGAAAGAGACAACCATTTTTGTTCACAGCCAAAATGGATATGTATTTTGCTTGATTATCCTCATTTTTATGAGAGCTTTTTTTGGTTGTTGTTGTTGAAGTAGGAGCTTGGGGAGGGGATACAAAAGTATAGAGATGGTGCAACAACAACAACAAAATACACAGAAGAGAACAAAGGAATTTCAGAAAAGGACACAATGAAAGGCAGTATTAGAACCAACACAATAAATTTAACATATTGTAAAGCCAAGTACAAGCAGCTTTCTAGAGGACAGCTGCTGTGAACAGCTTTCAAGGTTCTGATTACATAGTATAGTGGGAGATAGCTCCCAGTTCCTTGTCCAGATCTCTGGGCAGTTCCTGTTCCATGCTGAAGCTCACAGTGTCCAGTCTACCTTAAATCCTTCACAGTCTCTAGCCTTGGGAAGTCAAAGCTTAACAAAGCCACAAACAGACAAAATACTGGCACCACAGTTATGCTTCCTCAGTCTTCTGCAACTCTGGTTGGTCCTTGGAAATCCTCAACATCTCCAGCTGGCCCTCAGACTCAGCAGCTCCTCAGCAGCTCCAGCTAGCCCTGGAAAGTCTTCAGCAGCATAAGCTCTGTTCAAAAAATCAAAATCACTTTATCCAGCCTCCACATGGTTTGCTCCAAGAAATTCTGTCTCAATTCTCAGTTCTCATTCCTCTTCTCAGTTCTTCTCAATTCTCAGTTCAGTCTTCAGTCCAGCAGCTGCCCTGCCTCCATGCAGCTTACCCCAAGAAGTTCTGACTTTCCCAGCTAGTGTTTTTACTTATATACAGTATTGCTCCTCCCTGTTCAGCCCCTTCCTGTTACATCAGCAACAGGGGTTCATAGCTTCTGTTTCTTTAACAGAGGCTTAATTTGAGCTAGGTGCTAAGTACCTCTTAGCTTAGCAATACAAAAGGATCTTCAAATTTCATTACTATCACATATACTTAAAAAAAATCTGTACATGATAAATTCATGGTATTATATGTAACCATATTATTCTGTTCTTTAAGGAAATGTTCATATTTGTTGCTTTTTCTTTTTCTTTTTTCTCTTTTTGCTCTTTGGAGGGGGGAAGGTAGGGCAATTGGGGTTAAGTGACTTGCCCACGGTCACATGGCTAGTTTTTGTGTTAAGTGTCTGAGGCTGGATTTAAATTCAGATCCTCTTGATTCCAGGGCCGATGCTCTGTGCCACCTAGCCTCGCCCCATTTGTTGTTTTTCAAGTTTGTATAGTAAAAATTATTTCAAAAGGACTAGTTGTTTAATTTGTCTAATCTCTAATTTTTAAGATTTTCTCTTTTGTGTTTATTTTAGGTTTGTTTATAATTAGGCTCATTATTGGTTTTCTAGTATTTAAAGCTGCATATTCATTTTGTTTTTTTTTTTCTACTTTGGTAATGTATGTTCTCTGGGATATAACTTTTCCTCTGAGTACTGTTTTGACACCATTCCAAAAATTTTGATTTGCCTTCTCACCATTATTATTGTGTTTCACATTGTAATTGATTGTCACTATTTGTTCTGTGAACTAGCCATTGTCCAATTGTTATTATTAAATCTACATTTAGGCTTGGATCACATGATTAACAAGACATAGGATCAGATTTTTCCCCCCAGACTTCATGACCTCTCAAACCTAACACAGGAACTATCCTCAAAAGATAAAACCATTTCAGCTGTTTCCATGATTTAGTACACCAAGAACCCTAATGAGGTTATCAACTAACAGTAGAGAAGTTATTTAGTTAGAAAATATTAGTCAGAGAAGTTATTTAGTTCTATATCTTTTACTTGTGCTCCCCATTAATAATTTCTTCATCTCTTCCCCATTGATAAATGGTCAAAGGATATGAACAGGCAATTTTCAGAGGCAGAAATTAAAGATACCTATAAGCATCTGAAAAAATGCTCTAAATCACTATTGATTAGAGAAATAAAAATCAAAACAACTTTGAGGTACCACATCTCTCCAGCCAGATTAGCTAAGATGACAAAACAGGAAAATGATAAATGCAGGAGAGGATGTGGAAAAATTGGAACACTACTGCATTG
>CM053593.1:178311584-178322493 GCA_028646575.1 Pseudocheirus occidentalis
GGTTGTATCCCAAGATCATAGAAGTAGGAGGAAGACCAATATGTACAAAAATATTTATTGCAGCTCTCTTTGTGGTGGCAAAAAACTGGAAATTAAGGGGATGCCCATCAACTGGGGAATGGCTGAACAAGTTATGGTATATGAATGTAATGGAATATTATTGTGCTATAAGAAATGGGGAGGAGACAGTCTTCATATTCACCTGGAGAAGCTTATACAAACTGATGCTAAGTAAGAAGAACAGAACCAGGAAAAATTTGTACACAATCACAGACACATCGTATGTGTGATGACCAGCTTTGAAAAACTGGACTCTTCTCAGCAACACACAGGTATAAGACAACTTTACAAGTCTCAGGATGGAAGGAGATATCTACATTTAGAGAAGGATCTAGAAAGAACAGAGTTTAAATGGACACTGAAGCAATCTACATGCTAGCATTCTTTTCCATGTTTGGTTTTCTTTTTTCCCTTTGTTCACTCCATTGGTTACATCCCTTCTATACAACCAGACTAATGTCCAGTGTGAAAGTATTTGCAGATCCTATACTTGATTGTATGCCACCAAGGGTGGGGGGGAGGGGGGAGAGAAGAGGGAGGGGAAAAATCTGAAACTCAAGGGACTGTGGAACTAAATCTTATAAACTAAAAGTAAATAAATACATTTTAAAAAATAATTTCTTCATCTCTTCTCCTCATCCTCCTCCCCCTTCTTCTTCTTCTTTTTCTTTTTCCTCTTCTTCTTCTTCTTCTTCTTCTTCTCCTTCTTCTTCTTCTTCTTCCTCCTCCTCATTTTTCTTCTATTTGTAATTTCTCTGTACATTAGTGGTATCCTTGCCCTTGGTTCTATGTTTTGTAAAGGTATACTATGATGCTGAGAAATATACATATTCTTTAATGTTCTGATTCAGAAATTACATTGTCTTTTATATTTAAATTTTCCTAATTCTCTGTTACAAGGGAGGTTTCTATTCATTGTGATGTTGGTATTGGAGATGAGGCAATTTAGAAGTGAAACAAAAAAGACAGCGAATATTTTAAAGATAAAGAGCCTTATCAAGATGGAATCTGGCTGAAGCTAAATTCAGGAGACACAAGAAAATACAACAAAAACACTATCAGACTGTTATCATAGGGAAAAAATATGGCAGTTTTTTGGACTTGTTTTAGCCCTAGATGTACTCCTAGACATGCAGAAAGTTAAAAGAGTGCTGGATTTGGAATCTGAGAAATAAATCTTAGTTCTGAAACTTACCTGTGTAACTTTGGGCAAAGGACTTTGTTTCTCTGAACCTCAGTTTCCTTATCTGTAAAAGTTGGTAATAAGATTAAATGGCTGCTGAAGTACATTCTAGCTCTCAGTCTATGATCCAGGCAGAGTAGGTTGTAACAAACAGATTTGGCTCCTGAGATACCAACTATCAGCTAGGCTCTTCAGTCTACAGCTACTTTAGGAAATGATTTGTAACTGTCAATAATAAGCATCAAATCTGCCCGATTGAATTTAAGTCACATAGACTGGCATTCTCTTCTAGAATTGGCTGGCTTGCTTAGCTCTCCATCCCTGCTCTGAGGTCTTAAATACCACTTTTTCTTTGGTGTTTATACTCTGTGGTTACCATTTCTTTAACTTATCCAGTGAGACCAGCCGAATTCATTAGCTAAAGAATCCCAGTTGTTTCCCAGATGGTCTTCAATAGAGGTCACTTACCCCACCAACATCCCAGTAACAATTCTTGTTTGACTTACAAGGCACAGTCTCTGCTCAGATGAGCATGGAACCTTCCGTCATGTTCCAGTTCTGAGCTTATATGCTGTGCATTGGATTTGGCTTTGGAAGGGGTGAACCTGGAGACCTGGGAGGATGTTAATCTAAGGTTTTTTAACCACCCATTGTATAATTTTGCCCCAGGAAAAGGAATTAAATTTATTCTAAACTTTCTACTCTAGCTTTCTCTTGCTAAGAATTCTTGCTGTGATATACATGTAGTTTCTGTAATGTAAGAGCCCCCTAAACATTTGTCCTTTGCTAGTTGAAATGCAAAAAACATTCTTTACTTCTTTACTAATGAGTTAAAGGAATAATCTGATGCTTTTGCTTGTTTAAGAATTACAAACCCAACGTAGCTAACAAGATCACCTTGCCCTAGATTCCTCAAATATGGGAGAATAGTTAACATTTATATAATACTTTGAACTTTGCAAAGTCTTGTAATATATTATTTCATTTGATCACACCAGCCCTGTGAGATAGGGAATATTTTTACATATGAGGAAACTGAGGCTGAGCTTAAGTGGTTTACCAAAGTCCTAGAGGTAATAAGTGTCTGAGGCAGGATCTGAACGCAGGTTACGACTCCAATGACCATTTGGTACCCATGCCTACACTACCTAGCTCCTTCAAGCAAAAAGTGGTAATATTGTTCAGATAAACAATCCACTCCTTATAAGACCTTCTTTAGCTTTGGCTTCTTGTTGATAGGGTAGAAAATGTTAGCAGATTTCTAACATGCTTCAGCTGTTCAGGAAATACTTTAAATAACTCCCTACTTTAGAGAATAAAAGGAGGGCCAGAAAGTTGGAAAGTATTATCCTTCTAACCTTGAAAAATTGCTGCTAGGCCTGCAGGGGCTGGGGTACTGCCTCACTCTCTGTTTTGTTCCCAGGCATGCAGTTTGGATTAAGTTTAGTCTTGGGGAATCTGATCTCCAATGAGAAGGGCTTAGGTTCCATGTTCTCATACTCTTTAGCTCATTAAATCCCAACCACCAGTGTTACACACTTAAGCTTACGTCTAGGATTTCCCCCAAAAGGTTGATCTCTTTTTATTTATCAACTAGCAATGTAAGACAGAAGAACGTATTTGACGAAAACAAATTTTAAACATGATTAACTCATCCCTATTGCTATGATCTTTGAGATCGAGGGGGCTGATACTTAAACATCATAAAGGAATTTATTTCACATTATGAAGGAGTTTTCAGAACTGCCAATGAATCATTTTACATTTCATCTGGATTCAGCGCTGTCCAAACAACTCCTAATCCATATCTGCTGGTAAAATAGCAAGTCTTAGGCCAGTCCTCTTGGTGGCTATCCTTTCCAAGGATGGTGGAGTAGTTGCTAAGGACTCCTCTTCTGTTACCATTTTGCTCCAATGGAACTTAAAGTCCTCTAGAACTTATAAAATTGATTCCAAACCTAGTCATATCCATCTTTGTATGTAATGTCGGGTACTTAATCAGTCTAATATCAAAAAGAAACAAACACAAAAGAGGCAGCCCAAATCCAGATTCAGGCTTGCCTAGGCAGGACATATGTTTTACCTTCCATATGCTCATGGCCACATGGAGTGGGAAAGGGGAAAGGTTTAAGTGGACAGTTAGGGCAAGCCTCTCTTGGGAAGTAACTCAAAACAGTCTTATATGATTCACAGCCAGAAAGGAAGAGAGAAGAGGAAGAAGATATGCTTTCTTTTATATGCTTAATGAGTTACTGGTTCTTCCAGCTCAGCAGTGAGTAAGGGGATTCTTCACCATTCCAAAGGTTTGCCCTTTAGCCCTGAATCATATATGGCTATAAAAGCAGATCCCAAAGATCACATTATCTTAAAAGTATAAGCCCTTTGGCCCTGGGTCATGCACAGCTATAAAAGGAAGTCCAAAAGTTCCTATGTGGTTGACCAAAGCCAGAAATGGCAACTCTGAACACGCTCCATGGGCTGGCTGCTATAGACTAATTTAACCTTGCTACATTTTTTTAAAAAGATGCTCTAAAATATCACATATGAGACATTCTCCTTTTTTTTTTACATAGATTCTACCACCAGCTTAAAGTGAGCTCAATTAGTTGTTTTTCTCTGTTGTAATATTCTATTTCTCCCCCTTTTCTCTTGTGATTAATCTACTTTTCAGCAAAAAGATTTATATTCTCCTTTAAATGCTTATGACTACACATTCATATAAGTAATGGAAGCTTTCCTTTTTGTCTTTGTATATTCATCATTTAGCAAAACGCCTGATACTGAAGGCACAGTCAAGATGGCAGAGTGAGAGCTGGTAGTTTTGCCTTAGCTCCTCCACATCCTCCTCCAGTCACCTGGAACATGAACCAAACTGAATTCTGAAAAGGAAAGCCAAGGATAAGGCGCAGTCATTTTTCTAGCCCAAGGCAATTTAACAAGATAGACAAAGAGGTCTACAGACACTAAAGTGTGGTCTGTCCAGGAGTGCAGTGCAGCAGAAGCAGCAGCAATATGGGAGCAGATAGATGTGGTAGTGGGCTATGGTGGCAACAGTTCAGGGAGCAGCCTAGTGCCCAGGAACAGTAAGGGAGCTAAACACCTGAGCAAAAAGATCTCAAGGAACCTCTGTACCAGGACTAGGAGCAGGAATGGGTGCCCTCTGGCAACTTTGTCACCCACTAATTAACTAGTTCTGGGTCAGTTTTAAGCTGGAGAGGAACAGCTATAGTTGAGAAGTATCAGGGGCCCTACTTGTGTCAAGAGCTAGAAACAAGTTCCAGAATCATAGATATGTGGCTCTAAGACCAAGAACAAAGTGGGAAGTCAGTAATTACCTTTTGTCCCACACATAAGTGTACAATGGAATAAAGAAAAAAAAGGAGCATCTGACAATTCAGCCTCACTGAACCTTTAGAACCATCTAGCAGGCTGTAATAGCAATGAAATTTGAAGATTCCTTTGTATTGCTAAGCTAAGAGGTACTTAGCACCTAGTTTCGAAAGTAAGCCTATGCTAAAGAAACAGAAGGTACGAACTCCTGTTGCTGACATGACAGGAAGGGCCTGAACAGGGAGGAGCAATACTGTATATAAGGAAAAACCCCAGCTGGGAAAGTCAGAATTTCTTGGAGCAAGCCACATGGAGGCTGAATAAAGTGATTTTGACTTTTTGAACAGAGCTTTTGCTGCTGAAGACTTCTGAGGGCCAGTGGAAACCACAGAAGATTGAGGAAGCATGACTGTGGTGCCAGTATTTTGTCTGTGGCCTTGTTAAGCCTTGACTTTCCAAGGATAGAGACTGTGAAGGATTTAAGGTGGACTAGACACTGTGAGCTTCAGCGTGGAACAGGAATTGCCTGAAGAGCTGGACAAGGGACTGGGAGCTGTCTGCTTTTGAACCCAGGTGATAGTTTGGTGAATCCATGTAGGAGCTGGGACAATGGAAGGGGATCCAGGGAATCTGAGAGCCTACCCCAAATCAAGCTGAAAGAAGACTTTACTTGGATACTGTGTACTGACTGAAAAGATTGTGATTTACTTGTGACTGAGGGGTGGATAGCCTGTGTATTTTCTGATGACTGAGTAGTGAATGATAACTGAATAGTGACTGATTTGTAACTTAATGTGCCCTGTGAGTGGAGAACTTTGACTTTTGTATTTTGTGACCCTTAAGGAGGCAAGCCTCCTTGTACTTTGTTCAAAACTATATGACAACTGTGGTGAAAACTATGTGGCCATTTTAGTGATAAGTTGTTGTGAATGCTGTATTTTGATTTTCTGTGATAAGTTGTAATATTGTGAATGCTGTACCTTGATTTCCTGTGAATGTTTTGCTCTGATTTGTTATTGAATAGAGTGCCCATTATACTATATAATCAGAACCTTGAAAGCTGTTCACAGCAGCTGTCCTTTAGAAAGCTGCTCATGTTTGGCTTTACACAGGCTAACTGTAATTGAATCCAGGAGAAGTCTCCAGAGAGCTCTACACACAAGCCAACTATATCACCAATATAATACCCATAGTAGCCACTATGAATATGTGGACATATTATCAGGGTTGAATTGCAAAGTACAAATAACCTTTTTCCTCAAAGATGAAACCAAGATATTTATTCAGATACCGTAAAGCCAATTCCACCATGGTAACAAAGAAGTTTTACGCATCACCAATCCAGGAATCACCAACATCCCCAAGCCTTCCCGCCCTTAGGCCTCCCCACAAACAAGTTCCCTTAGGCAAAATTCCTTCCTCTCCCTCAAGCTGCTAGGCCTCTACCTCACTCTCTCTTCCTGCTCCACCCTTCCTGCTCCACCCATTTGGCAAGCTCTTCCCACCATGGACTCCATGTGTGTCATGCTGTGGGCTAGGCCAAAACTCAAAGCGGGTCACATGGGCCTATTAAGGGGCAGAGAAGACCTTCAAATTCCCTTAACGTTATACCAATAGGCTAAGAATTGGCAGAGTGCAGACTAAAAGGACAACAAACACACCTTTTCATAGGTCACCTGTTGAAAGAACCAAAAACTTAACAGACCCCCAGAATGATCTGTGAAAGTAGTAGAAAGACATAAAAGGTATAAAGTCAGATCAGATATCTTTCCCATAGATGAACAGAGGCCATAAAGTAACATAAAGTCCAAAGAAGAAAAGTAGGTTGGAAAAATGAACAAACAAAACAAGAACCTGGCCATAAAAAGCTACTATGGCAACAGAGAAGTTCAAGACACAAACAAAAAGACAATGACTTGAAAACAAAGCAAAACCTAAAAGAAAAATGCAGAGTGGATATAAGTCCAAACAAAAATTCCTAGAAGAGTTGAAGAAAGAGATTTTTAAAAGAACAACAACAAAAAAAATAAATCAGGTACTCCTGACTCCATGGCTGGTGCTCTATTCACTGTGCCACCTAGCTGCCCCCCCTAAAAAAATTTTGAATCTAATAAGAGTGGTAGAAGAAAAACTGGGAAAAGTAATGAGAGCTATGCAAGAAAATTATGAAGAGAATTAACAGCTTGATAAAAAGAGACGCCAAAAATACTGGATAAAATAACTCCTTAAAAATCAGAATTGGCCAAATAAATGGTAAGAGATATAAAACTTCACTGAGGAAAAGGCCAAATGGAACCAATGACTCCATTAGACAAAAACAATAAAATCAAAGTCAAAAGGCTGAAAAAATATGCAGAAATGTGAAATATATCATAGGAAAAACACCTGACCTGGAAAATGCATCAAAGAGAGACATTTTAAGAATCGTACTGCTTAAAAACCAGGATCAAAAACAGAGCCTAGGCATCATCTTTCAAGAAATTATAAAGGAAAATTGCAGATAGTTTAAGCCAGAAGGCAAAGTAGAAATAAAAAACTCTTCCCCTCCTGAAAGAAATCCCTACATGAAAACTCTCAGGAATATTATAACCAAAATCCAGAATGCCCAGATCAAGGAGAAAATACCGTAAGCAGTCTGAAAGAAATAATTCAAAGGCCATGGAGTCACAGTCAAGATATAGTAGATACTACCATAAAGGAAAAAAACAGTTTAGAATGATATTTTGGAAGGCAAAGGATCCATGACTACAATCAAGAATAATCTACCCAGCAAAACTGACTATAATCTTTTGGGTGAAAACAGATCTTTAATGAAGTAGAGCACTTTCAAACATTCCTGATTAAAGAAACAGAGCTGAATAAAAAAATTTACATTCAAGCACAAGACTTAAGGAACATTAAAAGGTAAACATGAGTGAGAAAATGTAAGGGACTAAGCAAGGTTAAACTGTTTACATCCCTATGTGGGAAAATGATGCATGTAAGCCCTCAGAGATTTGTCATCACTAGGACTATTAGAAATAATCTACCTAGACAGAGGGCATAAGTGTAAGTCTATTGTGTTAGAATGATCTCAAAAGAGTAGAAGGATGAGAAAGAAAATGCACTGGAAGAGGGAGGAAGAGGAAGAATAGGAAAAATTATCTCACTTAAATAATAAAGTGTGCAAGGAAGAATTTATATGACAGAGGGGAAAATTGTGGTGGGGATCAGTAAAGACTTAAATCTCATTCTGATCTGAACTCATTCAAGGAGGGAAGAAAATATATACACACATTGTTTGGTACAGGAGTTCATCTTACCCAACAGAGAAATAGTAGAGAAAGGGAAGAAGAGGAAGGAGGGGAGAAGAAGGTAGGGTAATTAAGGGAAGTAGTGATCAGAAGCAAAACAGGCTCTTTGTACACAATTACAAACACACTGTATCTGTGACAACTAACTTTGATAGACTGGACTCTTCTCTGCAATGCAAGGCTATAAGACATTTTCAAAAGACTCATGATGGAAAAGACTATCCACATCCGGAGAAAGGATTATAAAGTCTGAATGGAGATTGAAGGAAACTACTTGCTCTCTCTTTTTTTTGTTTTATTTTGTTTTGTCTTTTTGTTTCTTCCTCCTTGTTATTCATTCCATTGGTTATAATTCTTCTTTACAACTTGAGTACTCTTTAATGTGAAGGTGTATATATGTAGAACCTATACCAGATTGCATGTTGCCATAGCAGGATGGGGGGGGAGGGGGAGAAAGGAGGAAGAGAGAGACAGGGAGAAAATTTGGAACTCAAAAATTTGTGGAACTGAATGTTATATACTAAAAGTAAATAAATTTAAAGTAAAAAAGAAGAATTGGAAATTGAGGGGATGTCCATCAATTGGGGAATGACTGAACAAGTTGTGGTATATGAATGTAATGGTATATTATTATGCTATAAGAAATGAAGAACAGGCAGACTTCAGAAAAACCTGAAAAGACATACGAACTGATGCTGAGTGAGGGGAGCAAAACCAGGAAAACATCATACAGAGTTACAACCACATTGTGTGGTGACTAACTTTGATAGAATTGGCTTTTCTCAGCAATGCAAGGTTCTAGGACAACTCTAAAATGCTCATAATGGAAAATGATATCCACATCCAAAGAATTATGGAGTCTGAATGCAGATTGAAGCATACTATTCGCTCTCTCTCTCTCTCTCTCTCTCTCTCTTTGTTTTTTTTGTTTTGTTTCTTCCTTCTCATGATTCATTCCATTGGTTATAATTCTGCTTTAGAACATGACTAATGTGATAATATGTTTAATATGAATGGATATGTGAGCCTACATAAGATTGCATGCCATCTTGGGGAGGGGAAAGGTAGGTAAAGGGAGAAAATTTAAAACTCAAAAGCTTGTGGAACTGAATGTTGTAAGCTAAAAATAAATAAATTTTAAAAAACTGGAACAAAATTAGAATCAGGCAAGTGGAAGCTAATGACTCTATAAGACATCAAGAAACAATAAAGTAAATCAAAAGAATGAAAAATAGAAAATGTGCAACATCTCATTGGAAAAAGCAACTTATTTGGAAAATAGATCCAGGAAAGATAATTTAAGAATTATTTTACTATGTGAAAGTCACGGTTAAAAAAAAAAGAGCCTGGACATAATATTTCAAGAAATTATAAAGGAAAACTGCCTCAATTTCAGTTTTGGATTTGGGGCATCTTCAGCTGCCTGTTCATGGTTCCCATGGCTTTTGTGACACCCTTCATGGCCTGAGACATCAAGTTGTTGAATTTAAGTGTTTGTATCTTCAGAGACACAGCCCGGATGTTGGCTTGCATCATTATAAACTTGCTGATGTGGTGTTGTGTACGCACCAGGTCATGGGCCATGATTTTCACAGCTTCCATCTGGTCCTGCTTGGCCATCTTCTTGATGTTGGCAATGATTTTCTTCTCCTGGGCTTTCAGCTTCTGGCACTCCCTGTCCAGCTCACACGTGGCCTGATTCAGGGCCCGCTGGTTCTGGTGCAGCAGCTCCTCAGGAGTTTTCTGTTGCCCAAACAATAGGTCCATGGTAGAGATAGAACAGCCCAAGCTGGAGGCACAATTGCTGCCTCCAGGAAGACCCTCCCTAGGGTAGCACTGGCCCCACTGAACTCCAGGGCCCACCCACCCCATGCTGCCGCCACCTGGGGGTCTCCTTGCAGCCTGCTTTTTCCCAGAACCTGCTACCACTTCCCCTGAAGTGATCCTAAAATAAAAACTTCCAGGAATATTATAATCAAATTCTTGAACTCCCATGTCAAGGAGAAAATTTTGCAAGCAGTCAGAAAAAAACAATTCAAATATAGATCCACAGTCAGAATAACACAAGCTTCTACATTAAAGGATCAGAGGGCTTGGAATATGATATTCCAGAGGTTAAAGGAGCTAGGATTACAATGAAAAATTACCTACCCAGGAAAACTGAATATAATCCATCAAGGGAAAAATATGTATATTCGATGATATAGAGGATTTTCAAGCATTCCTGATGAAAAGACCAGAGCTGAATAGAAAATTTGACTTTCAAATACAAGAATTAAGAGAGAGGGGCAGAGCCAAGATGGTGGCATAGAAGCAGCGATGTTTGGCAGCTCCCACACAGCCACCCTCAACACCCATAGAATATGACTCTAAACAGATTTTAGAGCTCCAAGACTCTCCAAAATACAGAAAATGCATCTGTTGCTGCAGGCAGCTCAGCAGGTGGGGCTCATTGAAGCAGTCTGGGAGCCACAGCCAGCCCAGCCCGAAACCCCGGCCCGGCCAGGCCCCAGGGCAGTCGGGCAAAGCCAAATCTATAGGAGAGCAGATCAGCGGTACTGGAGGCACAGCTCCCACATTTATCACGCCAAAGGAAAGAAGGCTAAGAGAAAGGTCAGTGGATTTTGCTAAATTTGGAGACGAAGAGCGGTCCGGCCAAACTGCTCCCAGGACAAGGAAGCAGTGAGAGGCTGGCTATGGCAACAGGAATGTCTGAAAGCAGCAGCGGCCTCCACTGGGCTGCTTCAGAGCCCCTGGCCTGCAGATAGGTGGGGGGCTGAGGCAATCAATCAGAGCCAAGGGCTCTTGCGTTGAGCGGCCTGGATCTGGATCATGGTCTTGACTGGTGGTCCTAGGGTGCGCTTTCAGTGAGCCAAAGCTGGGGGGGGCTGGAGCACCCCACCAATAGCTCCAGCAGCTGTGAAGGCCCCAGCGATTTGGGACAGAGCTTTCCTCCCCCCCAGGAAGCAGAGTTCCACAGAGCTAAAAAACCAAGCAATTGATAGATTGGCCAACATGAGGAAAAGGAAGCAGAGTAAGAACA
>CM053593.1:178340555-178352046 GCA_028646575.1 Pseudocheirus occidentalis
CCAAAAGTAAGTAAATCAATTTAAAAATAAAAAATAAAGAGTGTGACTATGGGTGAGTTAGTTACAGTGTCATTAACCCTTAATTTCCCTATTTGTAAAATACTACCCATCCAAGGAAAGAGCTTTGTAAACTTTAAAACTCTACACATATTAGACAGGCTTACTATAAAGTGCTCTATAGATGTTTAAAAATATAGTATCACAATTCTTTGATCATAGTTTTCAGAGTGTCCATTGATTCTTAATTTCTATCTCTCTGACTTGCTTTTTAGGTTTATTGTTTTTGATAGTTAGATACCTTTCTTCTTCTGCTTCTTCTTTCACTCTTTTGATTTGGTTTTTAACATTTATTTTCTCATAGAATTATTGAATTCTGATTGTTTCATTCTATATTTGAGGGAGTACACTACTTGGGTCTTCTTTTTGTTCTAGGCTATTTATGTTCTAGATTTTTTTTCCTTTAGAGGTTTTATTTAAATTCTAATTTGATGTTTTGCCTCTTGTTTCATTTCTTCCAGGCATTCTTACGAGCAAACCGTTTTTTCCCCTATGACTTCGTTTGTGTTTGTTGTGGAATTATTCAATTCACTGGGCAAAACCCAATGCCCAAAGAGGCAGCTCTTTGGCTTCATTTAACCCGCAGGATTTCTTTGTTGTTTTCTTCTATTAACAATATTACCTGCTCCCCAATATGATTCTTCTAGTGCTCATGGGTTTCAAGTCATGTCCAGAACCAGTTTCCTTGGTGTTATCTCTCTCTCCTTCATTTGGATGCTTCCACCCATCTTTTTATGCATTTCTGTTTTGGTTAAAGATACCTTTGTTTTGTTTCAGTATTCTTAATTGTTGTACTACTTGGGGCTCTTTTTTAGATATTTGATAGAGTGTATATAGGAGAACCAGGCTCATCTACAACCTTTCACATTGATGAAGTATTATTCAGTCTCTATAAGCTAGTATTGTAGGGAAAAGGCTTGAATACTGGACCTTAGTTATATGATAGTTCTTCTGGGATTGATGGAGGCAAGCCAGTTCAGATGGGAAAAGATTGTAGTAGAATAAAAAGCTCTTTGGGGTCTAGGTTATCCCACTCTGATCTCTTCAAGTCCAGATAGAGACAGAGAGGTATAAGAATGTGTTTGCAGTTCTTGGGGCTGTCTCCTCACTGAGATAAATAATTTCTTTTAAAATATCCATTTTGCTCATCTGAGCTTCTATGCTACTAATGGACATACCAGAACTTAAACACTCAATTCCATTAAAGTTATCTCAAGGCAATTGGTATCACTTGGAAATGCAATAAAAAATGGACTTATTATAGTCCAAAACAAAACAAAACAAATACTGATTTTTCTAGAGGGGATCTTTAGGCTATACAACTCATCCTGGATGAGATTCCACAATGTAAACTTTTTGGGGCTCTTCTGTCCACTTCCTAAATAGGTTGCTGTTACAGTTTTTGGGGGTCAGGCTGTATAGGTTTCACCTATACCCTTCCTCAACAGGCTTCGGGCATCCCCGGCTCCCGGCTTCCGCTTACTCCGGGAGAAACAGCTGTGCAGAAAACTTAAGACACAGGACTTGCTTCTAGCTTCATTCTCTAAGCTTGGTGTGGCTGGAACTTTCTCTTCTTCTCTAAGCTTGGTGCGGCTGGAACTTTCTCTCTTCTTTAGAACACAACACTTGCCTCTAGCTAAGTTCTCTAAACTTGGCGACTGGACTTCCTTCTGCCTCCAGGTAGCCTGTATTTAAGTCCTTTCTCCAGGGCCCCTTAGGGCACCTCCCCTGGCCTTGCCCTCGCCACAGCAAGCCAATCATGCATCACCCCGAAGGTGGAGAGATGATCCTGCTTATCGAAAACAGATGCAACCTTCGCATTCTGCCCCCAGGTGATCACGGGCCTCCTGCTAGCTGAGGACCAATACAACCCATTACCAACAAGTGCCCCAACAGGTTGCCCAGGGGATGGCTACTCTAAGCTCAAGGTATCATATGAATCCACATTCCTAAAACCACAACTCATGAGTCTCCACTATTGTATTTATCTTTCAGTAGTCAGCCAGAGGACACAATTGGCTCAAAGCAAAAGCATATACTAGAACGATGTAGTAAGATTTATTATGTACACTGAAAATATAGAGCTCTGAGACTATGTTATTTGAATGTGTACAGTTCCTGGAGAGTCAGTTTAGTAGTATAGAAAGCATCCGAGGCACCTATGCGAAGTTTTTAACTACCTGCCAGCAGAAAGGAGAGAAGGTCTCTGACTCTCCTTAAGAAAGGAGAAGCTTATGACAGAAAGCCATGATCAGGAATGAAGTGGTTGTGGACTACACAGACTTTGTAAGCCAAGCAGGTTCAGGTTCTTAGTATATAATGTCTTAATATTGATATAAGTCTGACTGAACAATTGCAAGGAACAGCCCCCTCCCACCTCCTGCCCCTGTCCCCAGGTACCCAGAACAAGTACAGTTTATCCAGCCTAAGAAACAAGAGTCTATGAGCAGAGAGCCATACTAAACTAACAGAAAAATTTCTCACAGGGTTTCAAGACATACTCTCTAGCATGGGCCACTGAGGCCAAGCTAGAGGCTGCTCTTGATCATCTAGATTCCATTGCAGGAAATCAAGATAGGTCTGCTGGGAGACAGACTCTCCCAAATGAGGCTCCATGCTCTGCCATTGCTTTTCTTGCATGAATGGCAAGGTTTAACTACTTCTTACGTTAAAATTGTGTCTTGAATATGCAAATGAATAATGTGTGCATCCAAAAAGAGAATGCACAGATTCTGAAAGAACTAGCATCAGGAAATGTAGACAAGACCAAGGATGGTGTTCCCTTAGTACCCTGAAAATAGTAAGCCTGATCTCATTAGCATGTGGACTCCCGTTTGGACTCATAGGACTCTATACAGAAGGGACGGTGAAGATTGGTAATGCATTGATGTGTGGGACATTAGATCATAGGTAAGGAATGGACACCAGCTATATTGGAGGTATTGTTTGACCTAAATGACTTTATTGTCTTTAGAAAGACGCAACTATCAGGAAAACTTGCTGAAGGTATTGGGTCATGTAGAGAAAGAGAGTTTGAAGTTGTCACCTGATAAAAGTCAGTTTCGTAAAGCTTTTGCCCTATAATATCCCTGCAATGAGTTAACACTGAACTGGATGAGACAGAAACAGTCTTCAGCTCGTCTCACACAAATGTTTTCAAGAATTAAGATCTTTTCCAGGATGTGGTGGCACCCTAGAAATATTATAAATTCTTTACAAATGTATAAAGAACTGTTATGAGAGTCTGAAGATTTTTCCCTCCCCCTTCGCCCTCTGATAGGCTTAAGTGGCTCTGAGAACCTTCCCTGATTTGAAAGTAGACTCTGCCCCCCTAATAGGCTGAATGTAGTCACATGGAGCCTGTGGTGGGAGGTTTGTTCTTCAGGAATGCCCACACCATATTATTTTGTGATTGGGCAGTAGGTCAAGAGGGCTGTGACATTCTCTAATCCAGGGGAAGGCTACATATACCCTGATGTGAGTTTTTGCTTTAGGGCTCACTTTGGAAAGAGTTGTATGATTTGGCCAGACAAGACTCTGGGCAGCTGTTGAGATCCCCGGTTTTGAAAACCCAGATGTTGGTGCCTCCCTCTTTGGTAACTGACCAGGTATGGATATAATGGTCAGGTGACTGGAAGCCTGTCTGCTGATCTGTTTGCATTCTCTGAAGTTCAGGGTGCTGACTTTTTCCCCTGAACTAGGTAAATGATGTACATTTGATTGATTAAAGTAAGATTGTTAACCCATTTTGACTTGCTTTCTTTTAGAAAAGCAAATCTAAGAACCTGTACTAGCAGCCATCCTGGGCATGCTAGGGTGCTTGCTGACACAAGAACTATAGCAGCTTTCAGGAGAATACTTTGGAAGTATGCCCCCAAAGCTATTAAACTGTGCATACCTTCTGGCCCAGCAATATTGATCCCAAAGAGATAAAAGAAAAAGGGCCCATTTGTATAAAACTATTTATAGCAGCTGTGTTAAAATTGTATCTTGTTCTGGTCCCCCTGACTACTTCACTTCCCACCTTCCAGTCAATATAGTAAATTTATAAGAAGCCAGCAAAAAGAAGGAATAGCAGGAAATAAGATTGCCAAGGGAACCTGAAAGTCACGTACAAAGCATTTCAAAGATCAAAGGAGCATAATTTGTGAATTGTATCATATTTATCACGTCCTAATAATATGTGTAGAATCAGGAGAAACCATCTAGGTGCTGGTTGTGGAGGTTTGGGTCCTGTGATATGTAAATTCCAGACAAAATTCAGACCTCCACAGCTTCAGACCATCAGATCATCAAAAAGGTGCTGATTACTTTGGGATGGTGACTTTAAGGTAACTTTGATATGATTTGGCTATATTAATGAACTATCCCCACAGTGACACAGATAGAAAATGGTCTGTTTCTAAAAACAACAACAGTAATAACAAAAAACTTACAAAAATGAGACCTCAAATACTCTTTGTCCTCCAAACACTCTCTGTCTCCATTGGATCCATGCTGCTTAGTGTTCCCAACTCTAATCCATGGTCGCATGAGTGATATTCTCTACCTTTTCCCCTTCCCATCATCTTCCCCATGCTACCTGCCTCCCTTCACCACCCCATTCTCTGTCCTCATTCTGCCATCTACCTCTGTACCATTTTGGGTGCTTTTTTATGGACTTTTTGTCCCCATACCCTCTATGTTTAATTAAGTATGATTGTTGACCCATTTCCTGCTGCCACTTGTGGTCCTTTCTGGTGAATACTCAAAGAACTGGGCATGCTTGCCTCTATTTCATAATTTAATAAGTTAATTATCAATTCAGCAGCTCTTTTAGTGGTGGCAAAGAACTGGAAACTAAGAGGATGTCCATCAACTGGGCAAAAACAAATTTTCTGAAACTATTCCCTTCATTATTCTTTACAAGTATGGTATATAATTGTGATGGAATTTTATTGTGCTGTAAGAAATGACAAAGGGGAGAGTTTCAACAAAAGCTGGTAAGACTCATATGAATTGATGTTAAGTGAAGGAAGCAAAATGAGAGACCACTGTGCAAGCTGTCATTCCAATAAAAGACTATCACTATACAGGACACTTCACAATGTTAATGAAGAGATAATAAATTCTATGCTAATTTCTGAGTTTAACTTTAAAAGGATTAACCCATAGATGTGTCCATACTCACCAATAACTACAATGTCTATAATAAAGAGACTTAATACTTATTGATTAGGCAAAAAAAGACATTCCATTAGTAGCCTTATTTAATAAAAACCTGTGTGCAAAAAAAGGAGCATCTTTTCTTGTTTAATGAATAAAAACAAGTCTCTTTATTATAGAAATTATACTTATTAGTCATATGCTATTGTTGGAATAAGAGCTTGTACAAATTTCAGGAAAATGAGAAGATATGTATGAACATTAAAGTCTCCTTCATTTTCTGAAACTGTCTCAATAATTTTTTTCATCATCACAGCATGTCTGCGTGGGTGAGCTGAACACATGGGAGGTGGTGGAAGATGGAGGTGATTTAAAAAAAAATTTTTTTGAAGTTGATTTTTGATGGTCACTGTTCCTTCACATAATCTTGACTGATGTCTTCATACATATGTTCTATTAAAGGTTGCTGTTGCTCATCATAACCAAATAACCGGAATTTTGGAGTCTGATAATGTTGGTTGTATATAATATAAAGAACATAAGCTCTGGTCTGTAAAATGGCATCTTCACCTCTAGCATCATTTTTAGTTTTGTTAGCTTCTACTATTTTCCTTGTGTCCAGAGTAGACTAATTTGTCTCCAAGTGTCCATTCTCTTCATATTCTTCCATAGCTGCTTCTTCTCTCTCATCTTTTTCTTCTTCCTCATAACATAAAGCTAAACATTCTTGAAGATGTTGGGTCAGGTAGAGAAAGTGAGTTTGAAGCTATCAATTGATAAAAAGTCAGTTTTATAAAGCTTATGCCCTATAGTATCCCTGTAATGAGTGAACACTGAACTGGACGAGATAGAAGCAATCCTCAGCTGGTCTCACACAGATGTTTCCAAGAATTAAGATCTTTTCTAGGATGTGGTGGCACCCTAAAAATGTTATAAATTAAAAAAAAATGTATGAAGAACTATGGTTGCTTTCAGGAGAACACTTTGGAACTATGCCCCCAAAGGTATTAAATACCTTTTGACCCAGTAATATTATTTTTCAGGGTAATCTCCTTAACTACTTTTATCACTCCTGTGATACCTGAGTTGTGATACACAGCTACCCATACCCTATCACTGCCATCTTCTTCAATTATACCTTCTAATTCTTTTGAATATTCCATTTGTTTGCACTGCTTATAACAGGACAGATTTTTAGTTAGTAAAAACTGTTTGTCAGTTCGTAAGTATGCTTGACTTTCAATTCTTCCCCTAAATGGTCTCCAGCTACAACAAACTCCTATTTGGAAGATAAAAGAGGAAAAGGAACACCCAGTCATCACTGCTATCCTACTCTCCACAAAGGTAAAAATGGAAGTTTTGCTCATTTACCCCTTACACTTAAAATGCCAGTGGCTATATGAAGTATTTGACCTGTGCTTTATGGGTTCAAAGAAAAGTATTATGTGTTGCATACCTGGAGAGTATAAAATAATAACAATAATACCAATAAGAAGCAGAATTTATATAGCACTTTAAGGCATGAAAAATGTTCTACGTCTATTAATTTATTTAGAGAATCACATAGCTAGTAAGTATCTGAGGCAGGATTTGAACCCAGATCATCCTGACTTTTAGTACTGTGTTCTAGCCAGCTGCCTCCATATCAATCCCAGCATGCCTTTGGAACTTATACACATTGACTTTTGTCTCTGGAAGGTGATAATAAGAATAAATAATAACCCAGTGGTAATGACCATCTTATCCACCATATACAGACATCCCAACCAGAATGAGAGAGTTACTGTAGTTACAGAAGTGTTATGGTAAAAATGTTTTTCAGTATATGGCTTCCTTGCCAGAATCTACTCTGATAAAGATAATGACTATGAAACAAACTATTTAAGGTCGCCTTGGCCTTGGCAGGATTCTAAAAGTCTAGAACCACACTGTTGTCACCCCAAGGAAGACCAACAATGTGCTTGTTTAAACTGTCTCCTAAGTGAATCTGCTAAGCAAAAATTTTTGCTATTTAGTCTTCTGTCTCAAGGAAATTTATCTTTTCCCTAATCCTCTAAGTCATTTAGCGGTGAAATCTTATCCAGCACCTCTAAAAGAGGGTTCCCTATTTCACCAATTATAGAGTCAGAATTAGGTACTTATAAGCAGGAGGAGAAATTTTTACTATGATATATCTATGAGGAACTGCTAAGGGGATATCATGATACACATTTGCATCTATGACCATGATAGCTGTCTTCATTACCTCCTCCTTTACCTTTCTTATACAGTCCCTAAGCAAATACCAGGGTCCGTCTATGGTAGGCAACATAGAATCAGTGGGATACATTTTATTGCATCCATTGGCAGTTAAAGCTAACAGATTGGTCCTATTGTTATCTCCTTGAATATGACAATCTCTAAAAGCTTGCTGTACAAAAGGATTCTGACTAATACTTATAAATTTCATCTAATCCATACTATCTACCAACCCTCCTCTGGCTCCTCCCTCACTGATTCTCACCATCCAAGACACTAATGATTCTCTCATCTTTTGAATGAATCTGTTTAATATATCAGTAACCTCATGCTGAGTGAAATCCTCAATTATCTCCCTGAATTTTATTTGGCCTCCCTGATTCTCCTGCTTTCTTCTCAGTATGGGGAGAACTTCTGCCCTTGTAAAAGCTTCTCATTTAACATTGTGTCATTTTCTACCCAACACACTCTCCTGGCAGTGGTTGTTATGGCAACCAAGTTCAGCCTGACCTACATGCACATTCCTCTTAGTAATTTTTTTTCTTTTTCTGAGCCAAACACACTTCTACCATCTGAGACTCTCTAGCTTGCTCTTCTAAAGGAGAGCCTGAATGCCGTAATGCAGAAAATTTCTCATTCAAAATAGCTAATTTCTTCTCCATATGAGTTTTTTATTCTAATAGTTTGTCTCCATTTTTACATATAATATTGTAACCTGTTAGTAAAACCCAGCTTCTTCTACACACCTCTTCCAGTTCTCTCCCTGGTTTTATTGGTATTCCTTACAAACATGTTTCTAAATCTCTAGGTTCTCCCTTCTGTAGCCTCAGTTCCCAGTTTTCACAGAACCCTGTACTTTTAGTCCACTCCCTTGAGAGGAATAAGGGAAATCCTCCAATCCTGGGATATCCATTTCTTCTTCTTCAGACCTTCTGCCTCCAACTAGAGGTCCAATATTTTGTGATCGCATCCTCATCACCAAATATAGCACCAATGCAATATTCACAGCACCAATGGTGACTGTAAATATGCCAGCATAGTTCTCAGTCACAAAATATAACAGACTCTCCATATATAAGACAGAAGCAAAACACCAGAAAGTCAAATCCATCATACTAGCAAAGAAGTTAAAGCACCATAGCATAGCATGAAGCCACACCCTCCTTTAGCCTTCCCACAAACAAACACAAGCCTAACTGTCACTGCAAGGGGAAAACACTCACAAGCCTATTTATCTCCCTGGGTGCATCCTCTCTTCCCTCCGGTTCTAACTGCTCTGACTACCAACTTTCTGAGGGCTCTGCTTGACCCTTTAGCAAACTCCTCCCACCATAGACTTCATGATCCCTTTAAGGGTACTGGGGAATCCTAGGAGATGGGTGAGATGTAACATTCAGACAGTAGAGACAGTGGCAGTCAATATTACAAATAAATGGTTCTAATTTCTGATACCATTCACAGTTTTCTTAAGAAGTTAGTTTTTCTTTAATTCATAGTATTTTTGTAAAATAATAATATATGACATTTCCTGGTACATTTTACATGTGCATGCCTTCACTTTATAGAAAGTATAGAAAAAAGGAATACAAAGACAAAAATAAAAGAACTTTTATACTCAGCAAACTTGCAACACTGTGTATGACCCCTATCACCATGCAATCTCTGCAATAAGAAGTTACTTTAAATAACGTACTTTAACAATTATCTCAACTGTTGGATGAATTTGAACTTGCCTGGACTCAAATTGTAGCCTTCTTGCCTATCAGTATTACAAAATGTCATGCTGCATTGCAGAGAGTTAAGAATTTTCATTTGAAAAGCCCAGTTTCACAAAACTTTAACAAACAATGAAAAATTTACCTCCTTCCTAGTACTGATCAAAAAAACAATTATAGATAAAGTATATGAGAAAGCAATATATATGGGTCACCAACGTGAACCATTAAATTACTTTACCATTTGATGGTTAACTGATTTGGTTTACTGTTTGGACAACTCAGAATTGCCCCATAGCTGACCCCCTATATACTGTAGCACAAAGGTCTGTAGAGAGTAAGACTGCAGTCATGTGTAATCTAGTAGGGGTTCTAATGACTATATTAACTTTGAAGTTGCAGTAAGCATAGATGATACTTTGAGACAGCTGCAACAACTATAAAAATATACAACAGGAAAAAGTTTGTGATTTCTGTTAGTGACAAAGTAACCAATAATAGTACTAAAACTACTGTGGTTTGTTGCCTACATTCATAATTGAATGAAATCTATTCATAGACCCCTTTTGTTCTATCCATGGACCCCAGGTTAAGAACCCTTAGTCTATACACACAAAAAGGCTCTCTTATTTGGAGTTGAGTTCCTTCAGACTTGGTACAAGTCCCAAAGTTGTATGATTTAAAAAATCTTACCCTGCTGACCAGTCATATTTCCATATGGAGAGTGGTGGAGGGTCAGAGAAGAGAGAAGGTTATATCTACTCAAGCTAAGTACTATATTGAATTGAGCATTCTTCTCTGCTATGGCTAAGTAAACTTTCTTTTGTAAAATATTAGATGGACTTGAGGTGTCTCATTTCATTCCAGTATTGAACCTAAACTACCAGGGGATGGCCTGATTTTGTTCCATGCCATGACAACTGGCAAAGTCTATGCTGGAAAGAGAAGGCATGGTAGTTTATATTGTGTTCGAAGTAGGGAAAGGGTTCTACCAAAAGAGAGGTTGGAGAGATTGGATAATCAGATTACATATATACTATGGCAAGGGTCCTTCCAGTGGTATGTGAAAAGTTCTTTCAGTGAAATATAAAAAAGGGCCCCACTGACCCAGCCCAATAGTCCTTCAGAGGATGTCTGAGGACCTAAATCTTTAGAATTTTCTTTTTCCTGGTTCACTGACCACTCTGCCTGATATGAGAGAGGAATGTTCAACTAGAGCTTGGTAGCCATTACCTTGGGAATAAAAGGAGAGCTTGACCGATAAAAGGGTTGGGGGGATGGCCTACTGGTGGAGTCAAGATGACAGCATAGGAACAAGAGAACTCTGCAGCTCCCACCATGACCACCTATAAAATATGACTCTAAACAAATTGTAGAGCTTCAGAACCCACAAAATTAAGGAAAAACACATCTCCCTATAGGGGCAGCCCAGCAGGCAGGACGGGAAGGGCTCATTGCAGAGTGCTGGGAGCAGAGCCCAGCCTGGCTTGAAACCATGGCTTAGCCCCAGAGTGGTCAGGACAACAAGCCACAGCTGGAGCACAGCTGTGGCAGTTTCCAGAATTATCAACCCATAAGAAACAAGGACAAAGTGAAAGGTCAGTGGAACTCAGCTAAATTTGGGGAAGAAAAGAGGGTCTGGCCGTCCACCCTGAGGGCAAGAAAGCAGCAGAAGAGGTGACCCTGCAGCTGCCTTCATGTAGCTGCTTCAGTGCTCACAGCCTGCAGATTGCAGGGGGGGCCAAGCCATCATTTAGAGGCTAAGTGCTCTTGCCTTAACTGGCCTGGATTGGGATCGTGGTGTTGGGTGGTGGTCCTGAGGTGCATTTTCAGTGAGCCAAAGCTGGTTGGGGGCTGCAGAGACTGCACCTCCTAATAGCTCTTGCAGCTATAAAAACCCTAGTGATTTCGGACAAAGCTCTCCCCTCTGAAAGCAGTGTTCTACTGTGGCTCAAAGATGAAATTAATTGACTGGCAACATGAGCAGGCAAAGGAAGCAAACCAAGCTCAGCAATCCAACTTTAGATTCCTTTTTTTGAGGACAAAAAGAATCAAAGCATGGAATGGGAGGAAGATAATACAGTCAGAATTCCTGTACCAAAAATTTCCAAGAAAAATGTAAGCTGGTTACAGGCCATAGAGGATCTTAAGAAGGATTTTGAAAACCAAATGAAAGAAGTGGAGGAAAAATTGGGAAGAGAAACGAGAATGATGCAAGAAAGTCGTGAAAAGAGAGTCAACAACCTGACTGAAGAAAATAACACCTCAAAAAATAGATTAATTCAAATGGCAAAAGAGGCCCAAAAAGCCAATGAGGAGAAGAATGCCTTAAAAAG
>CM053593.1:178352546-178397319 GCA_028646575.1 Pseudocheirus occidentalis
AAAAGGGAATGGGTCAACCTTACTCTCATTGAATTTAGCTTAGGGAAGGAATGACATACATTCTAAATTGGGTATCTTGCCCTACAGGAGAGTAGGGGGGATGGGGATGAGAGGGGGGATGATGGAGGGGAGGGCAGGTTGAGGGGGAGGATTGTTAGAAGCACACACTTCAGTAAAGGGACAGGGACAAAGTAGAGAATAGAACAAGGATGGGGCAGGATAGGAAGGAGGGAAAAATAGTCAGTCTTTCACAATATGTCCATAGTGGAGATGTTCTGTGTAACTACACATGTATGGCCTGTACTGAATTGCTTGTCTTTCCAAGGGGGTGGGTGATGTGGGAGGAAGGGAAAGCATCTAAAATTTAAAGTTCTATAATCAAATGTTAATACACACACACACATATATAAAACTATTATTATTATTATTGTTATTTACATGCAACTGGGAATTAAAATATACGGGCACTAGGGTAAGGAGATCCATCTCACCCTACCAGAAAGTCAGTGGAGTGATGGGGGAGGATATAAGAGAGAACAGATTGGGGGAGGTGGTATACAGTGGGATCACTGTTTTGGGGTGGTGGGTAGGGGAAAGATGGAGAGAAAGTCTGTAACTCAAAATCTTGTGGAAATGAATGATATAAACTAAAAGTAAACAAAAGTTAATTTTTAAAAAAGGGTTGAGGAGTGTTCTGGCACATTTTCCTATTGGCAGTCACATGGATGGTGTGTGAGAAAGCATTGAGGGATTATTTAGATAAGATCTTAATTTACACAAATTCCTGAGAAGTAACCATGGTTTTAGCTAAGTGGTCTGGGATCTGGAGAAAAAAGACTGGACAATCAAAGTCTTTCCTTTTGGGGTCTGGATCAAATGGAGGAATTTTGCCAATGCCTTTCACTGCTTAGAGTTATTTGCTGGGCAAGTCAGCACCCATTAGAAAAATAACATATCCTCTCCTGAACTGAACACCCAAACTGACACTCTTAAAAGACTGACGGAGATTGCCATGGACATGGAGGCCATGATACCATTTTATGGCCAATGCAGTATCATATGATTCCCGTAACTAAATACAATATAATTACTTTTAACTATGGTACTCCTCATGCCAATTGGAGTACCCATCTCCAAATGACCAATACTACATTATCTCACATGGTTATTGACCAGCTTTTGACTAGCATATCAATTAAATCTTTCTTCCTTATAGGTCTGGTTGAAACATTACTTCTGGTAAGGATACCCACTTCATTTCAAAGGTGGTTCAAGCCTGGGGACATCACCATCCTAATCATTGAGTTTTATGATTCCTATATCAACCTTATATGGCTAGTCTTTTTGAATACTTGAATTGATTTGCATTGAAATAATAGTTACATCCTCATGCTCCTATGATGGCTGGGTATCCCAGATTCATAAAACTATATTTGAAAGAAATAGGTGGAAGACTCTCCACCTAGGAAGAGGGAGTACTCTCCTACCCCATAGTTTCTTAGATCTGGTCCCCAGGAAGTGAATCTAGACAACTTTTACACATAGTCCTAATTAACACTTTCAAACTCTTCCCTTTTCTTAACTCCTACATTGTCATCTGTTTTTCAAAAATTCCTTCCCTCACAGGGCTCCAAAATCCTATGGAAATGACACAATTCCCTCTCAACTAACTCTCTTTTCCCCTTGTTTGATGCGAACAACTTGCTACCAGGGGAAGACTGGGAGACTAAGGTGGAGTCATTGGTGGGTGACTTGCTTTCTAATGATGTGGGGGAGATGAAACTATCTACATGATTATGATAAACATGAATTTATACTTTAGCCTACTTGACCATACTGTGTCCCTAGATGAAAATGAGGGAGAATCCTTACTCATCCTATGTGGAAGAATGGAGTAGCAATTTGGTATTCCTTATGGGGTTCTCAGGGAACCTTTGCCCTCATTCAAGTTAGGCTCTGCCTCTCCACAACGGTATTGAGACTTTCATTTAGATTTGGTTGACTTAGGGACTAAAAGCTCAGACTGTGTATATTATTTCCTCATTGCCTAAATCCAGAATAGTCATGAGGAGCTCCATGGGTGCTGTGACACTTGGTTGGTGGATCACAGTAGGTAACTTAGGCAAGGGAGCTTTGCTCAGCTAAATCAATGTAAGATATCCCCAACATCTGTCTTTGTTGAACAGCCTCCTGTTATGAGTAAGGAAATCTCTTTTCTGGTAGTTTGAAAGAAAAGTTAGAGCTGAGTTGTCTAAGATGGAGTGATACTAAAAAAACAAAATTGGGTAGGAAAAGGTAAAAAGAAACAATTGCTTCTTTTTATCTTTTCCTGTCCAATTTTGCTTTTATTATATATTATATATTTATAGATAAGTATCTATAAAAATATATATCTATTAGATACTATAAATTTACATATTATAAAAATGGGGTGTGAAAGGAAGAACTAATGGCGAGAAAGCAGGTGGGGGTGGAGGGTTGGTAATGTTGGAACCTTAAGGACAGGGTAAAAAGAGAGGCTGAGAAAGAAAATAATGAGTAAAAATAAAATGGAGGGAAATTTAAAAATAGTCATTATAACTTTTAATGAGAATGGGATGTTTATAATGGCTCTCTTTGTTGTGGCAAAGAGCTGGAAATTTCGGGAATCTCCAGAAATTGGGGAATGGCTAAACAAGTTGTGGTGTATGGTCATGATGAAATAATACTGAGCTACAAGAAATGATGGATGGGCTCAATGAACTTAGAAGGGCATGGAAAGTCTTGCATGATGAGGAACAAAGCGAACAGAACCAGGAGAACATTGAATACAATAATAGCAATATTTTTTAAAGAAGGACCTTGAT
Organism: Pseudocheirus occidentalis; assembly: GCA_028646575.1. Classification (NCBI taxonomy): domain Eukaryota; kingdom Metazoa; phylum Chordata; class Mammalia; order Diprotodontia; family Pseudocheiridae; genus Pseudocheirus; species Pseudocheirus occidentalis. The sequence goes on from CM053593.1 coordinate 178,355,393, forward strand.
TGAATGAATCATTTTGACTATTATAAATACACAAACTAAAAATAAAAGACATATAAAGTAAGACGTTATCTGCATCCAGAGAAAAAAAAGATAAAATGAAGCATGTATAAAATAATTATATTATATGATATTTTATATATATTTGTGTCCAATTGTAGACCTCTAAGGCAAGGGGTAGAGGGAAGGAAGAAAGACAAAGAAATTTACATGATAACTTTATTGTATATTTAGAGGGAATAGTGAGTTGTATATGGTAGATTGGCAGTATCATGTGTAATCATCTTTTTTATCGTATTATGTTATGGAAATGCTTGTTGTGTTCCATGAATTGAAAATAAAATAAAGAAAGAAAATGTTGAGTGGACTACAAGTGTCATATTTTGTTCCTATATTGAACCTAAACTATCAGGAGATTGGACTAAATCAGGCTCAGCTCAGAATAGAGGGACGTTCTGATTGGTAGACTTGAGAACAATGAATTTGGTAGTGGTTGTGGGATGAGTGTCAGTATTCACTTGGACCCTGGAATAAGTTCTGTTTAATTAATCAGTCAATAAATATTTATTAAGCACCTGCTATGTGCCAGGCACTATGATAGGTACTGAGGATACAAAGAAAGGCAAAAACCAATCCCTACCCTTAAGGAGCTCACAGTCTAATGAGGGGGGTGTAATGGTAATGGGAATTTGAAGATCTTCCCTGCCTCTTAATAGGTTGAATGTAATTATATGGAGCCTGTGGTTGGAGGAGCTTGCTGAATAGGTGGAACAGAGCCCAGGGAAAGCTGGGAGTCAGAGTAGTTAGAGCCGGAGGGAAGAGAGGGTGCAGACAAGGAGATGGCTAGGTATGAAGTGGCTCCTTACTGTGTTAGGGCATATTAACTTCTTTGTTGCTGTGATGGATTTTGTTTGGTTTTCTGGTGTTGGGATTTGGCTTTCTGGTGTCAGAATAAATGTTTTGCTTCTGTCTTCTATATGGAGGGTCTGTTTGTGTGTGTGTGTGTGTGTGTGTGTGTGTGTGTGTGTATGTGATTTAGAACTATGCCATCATATTCATAGCTGCTGTTGGTGCTGTGAATATTGCCTTGGTGATATATAGGGGAAGAAAACACATAAAAAGAAGCTGAAAGTGGAGGTAGGGCAAGGTCGGGAAACCAGTTGCAGGTATCATGATAAAGTTCTGCAGCTGGTGTGAAATCATGAGATGGCTGCTCTAGGCCCCCCCCCTCCTTAAATGGAGGATATGGGAGTCAGTCTCTGATGTCCTCCCTGTACCCTATCCAGTCAGAGGGAGGGAGGGACTCCAGGGAGAGAGGTACTGAGGAATTGAGAATTTCAGAGTTGATGCGGTCTTACAGGAGAATAAATTTGGAGACAATAATAAAATACAGGAAAGCTGCCAGAGTGGGAAATTATGAGGTATCTGCTCTTAAATGGAGGATGTGAGAGGAGCTTGCTGAAGTTGTTAAAAAGCTTAGGATCTTCCATCCTCAGACACTTTATACTTACTAGCCATGTGACCTTGGGCAAGTCACTTAACCCCAATTGCCTTGCCTTCCCTCCCTCCAAAAAAAAAAAAAAAGGAAAAAAATCCCAAACCTTAGGACCTTGTAGCTATCCTATAATAGCTAGCCCTGATCCATGAAGAGGACTGGTGACTGTGCCAGAAGTGATATCATCTATGTTGTGGCCTTGATGTTCCTGGTGCCACTCCTGCTCATTGTCATCTCTTTTGAGGTCTTGTGGCTATTACTGCTTTTTTGAGTGAAGTCTTTGCTATCAGTCTGTTCATAATATGATAACTTCCTAAAAGAAAATTATATAACAACAGGCATTTAGAAGCTTTTTAAAAAATTGCTTACTATTACTTCCAAGCTATTGAAAGCTGTTGAATAACTTGCCCAGGGTTGCTCAACAAATAATGTGTCTAAGGCAGGGCTTGAACAGAAGTTGTTCTCACTCCAAAGTTCGCTCAGGATCTTGAAACCAAGTCAACATTGCAATTACTAACAACAATGTCATACATCTCAAAGGTGATTAATTGCAAATGATTAGGTAAATGAGGGAAAGGAAGGCCATTAGGGCTGGGTGGGTGGAGGTATGTCCACTCATTCAATGATTCATTCTTATGCATACCTTTCAATAGTAATAGAAACCATGATTGAAAATAATTAGTAGGTTATTCTAAATTCTCAGTAGTACCTACAAGTATGTATCAGGAACATTTCTAGAAGCACCTTTTAGGCTCACTTGTCCCTAAATTCATTCTGCCCATCTGAACTTTAGAGTGGGGGTGGAGTGGAAACAGCACTTGGAGCAACTACTTCTACCAGTATCTTTGGCTGGAGGTTGGCTAAAGATTTAGTAACTCATAGCTATGAATAACATATAGAATATTTTTATTCCAGCTTCTAATTTTTTTCCTGAATGAAACAAGCCTCTCACTATAGTTTGCTAACAGGCACAAATGAAATAATAATAATAATAGAATTTTCATGCAGTGCTATGGAAGAGTTTTGATATGTAATAGCATAATGTTCCTTTGAGACAACAAATTAATATATTGAGTTTTACAGTTTACCATATGTTTTTTGATTTTCACAAAAAAACTTGAAAGTTGGTAGTACAAGGAAAGTTATAACTAGAAATTCCTGCATTTACTAAATGTTCATGGGGGCAAAAGGGGTGCAGAGAATAACTACAACTTAGGCAACTGGAAGGGAAGCACCCAGTCACTAAGAGAATCTGGTTCTTGTGCCAACAGATATTGGAAATGAAGCCAAGGGAAAGGGGCTTCACTGTTATAAGGTCCTGATAATGGTGGCCAACCAATCAATATGCATTTATTAAGTGCCTAACTGGGGATACAAACAAAAAAAAAATTGAACAGTCCCTAGCCTCAAGGAGCTTATGTTCTGTTGGAGAAAAATAACATGTATTACAATTCCAGAAGGCCACAAGTATAAAGGGAATGTTAAGTAATTTTCCTAGATCCCTACAACAAATATGTGACTGAATGCTTAATCAATCTGAAAGGACTATAGGATCATGGACATTAGAAGACAGCTGATACTGCAAAGGAAACATCTTGCAGTTTACTGAGAGAATTAAGCACACATAGAGAAGCATGTTTACAAAATATCTACTAAATAAATACATTTTAAAGGTTTTGGGGATAGGGCATAAATTGCTGGAGTCTTAGCCTCTCACTCTTTTGATCATGTCACTTGGGACTTTGCCAGCTCTCACTTGAACTTACAATGAGAGCTGGAGATTTTTCTCTCTTTCCCTTTCCCCTACCTAGGGGTGTGGAACTTGCTACCTGGAGGCCACATGTGACCGTCTAGGTCAGCGGTTCTCAACCTGTGGGTCACGACCCGTTTGGGGGTCAAATGACCCTTTCACAGGGGTCACAGGGGTCGTCTAAGACCATTGGAAAACACATATTTCCGATGGTCTTGGGAACTGAGATACTGCTCCTCTATCTGCCTCCAGGGGAGTCCGCCCACATGCAGATATGCCCACATACGAATATTAAAGGGTCAAGGCCTCAAGAAGGTTGAGAACCACTGCTCTAGGTCCTCAAGTGTGGCTCTTTGACTGAACCCAAACTTCTCGGAGCAAATCCCCTTAATAAAAGGATATGTTCTGTAAAACTTGACCTCAGTCAAAAGGCTACACCCACAGACTTAGAAAGCCACCTGTGGCCTCCAGGCCGCAACTTCCCCACGAATGCTCATATCCCCAAGCAAAATGGCATCTGTGAGAACCTGTGCTTGTCTAGGTGAACCCAAGACTGGACTTCAGGTGCCTGGTTGCCTCTTCTGTTTTGTGTTACTTTCTTAAAAATTTAATCAAAACAATAATTTCAGCAAATTTACAGGATATAAAATAAATCCACATAAATTCAGAATTAATATATATTCCTAACAAAATCCAGCAGGAAGAGAAAGAGAAATTCTATTTAAAACAACCTCAGTATACACACGTATGTGTGTATAAATATATATATATATATACACACACACACATATATATGTATATATATACACACACATATATATGTATATATGCACATATATATGTGTGTACATATATGTGTGTACATATATATGTAAGCACACACACATATATACATATATGAAATATTCAAGAGTACCTACTAAGATACATTCAACAACTACCTAAACACAACTATTTCCACTGATTATGGAAATAAAGACAGAAAAATTGGAGAAATGTTAATTACTAAAAATTAAAGAAATGAATTGCTAATGAGTAAGTCATGCCTGTATAACAAAAATGACAATACTAAAATTAATTTACTTATTCAGTGTTATACCTAACAATATATCAAAATATTATTTTATAGAACTATAGAAGCAATAATGAAATTCAGTTGGAGAAATAAAAGGTCAAAAATCTCAAGGGAAATAATGAAAAAAAGTGGAAATGAAAGGAACCTAGCAATACCAGATTTCACACTATACTACAAAATAGCAATCATCAAAATAACATGGTAATGTTTTAAAAATAGGGAGGCTGAACAGTGGAAAAGATAAGATATACAACATATAGAAACAAATAAACCTAGTGGCCTTGCGTTCAATAATCCCAAAGACCCCAGCTACATCATCATCATCATCATCATCATCATCATCATCATCATCATCATCATCATTATCATCAACAACAACATTTTTTAAGTGCTTTCTATGTTCTGGGAATATAAATAAATGCCAAAAGAAAGACAGTCCCTGCCTTCAAGTAGCTTATGTTTTAATGGAGCAAGAAAACAAATAAAAGAAGGGGTGATCCTCAGGTAGTAGTGTCATCATAGAGAAAGTGCTAGAGAGTCAGGAATACAGCCTGAAAGAGGAATGAAGATGTGAATGGAAGTTTTGGTTTGAGGACTCATGTTTGACAGAAACTGCTGGAAAAAACTGGGTATCACTCTGATAGAAATTAGATTTAGAATAACACCTCTCAGAATGGATATATGACTTAAGACAGAAAGGGTGACATCCTAAACAAATTAGAGGAATAAAGAAATTACCTTTCAGCTCTGTAATCAGAAGAGTTTCTTACCAAACAAGGGATAGGAAACACTGCAGAAGATAAAATGGGCAGTTCTGATTATCTAAAATTAGAAAGCTTTTTGCACAAACAAAACCAATTTAGCTAAGATTAGAAAGAAAATAATTAAATGGAAAAATATCTTTGCAGCAAATTCCTTTTATAAAGGTCTCATTTCCAAGATACATAAGTAACTGATTCAAATCCATAAGAATCCACATTCCCCAATCATCAAGGGATATGAGGGAAGGAAATAAGCATTTATTAAGTGCCTACTATATGCCAGGCACTATGCTCATTGCTTTAAAATATTATCTTATTTGATTTTCACAACAACCCTGTGAAGTAGATGGTATTATTATTATTACAATTTTACAGTTGAGGAAACTGAGGCAGATAGAGGTTAAATGATTTGCTCAGGGTTGCAGAGCTAGGAAATATCTGAGTCTGGATTTGAACTCAGTTCTTCCTGATTCCAGTCCTAGAACTCTATACACCGTACCACCTAACTGTTCAAACAGGTAGTTTTCTAAAGAAAAAAAAATCCAAACTCTTTGATTCATATGAAAAGAGACTTCAAATCACTAACAATTGGACAAATACAAATTAAAGCAATTCTGAGATTGTATCATACTCATCAGACTGATAAAACTGATTTTAAAAAAGGAAAATGACAAACAAATGGGGTGCAGGAAAGCAGGCATAATTAATGAACTTTGGGTGAGAAGTAAGCCATTGTGCAGCCATTCTGGAAAGCAATTTGAAACTATGCTCCAAAAGTAACTTAACTGTGTAGAAGTCCTTTCACTCAGCAATGCCAATACTAGACTTATTCACCAAAGAGATCAAATAAATAAAGATGAAAAAGTCCTATATGTACAAAAATACTTATAGCAGTTCTTTTTGGTGTTTTAAAAGAACTGTGAATTAAGGGCATGTCCATCAATTGGGGAATTACTGAACAAATTATGTTATATGAATGTAATAGGGCTGTGCTATAAAAAATGATGAAAGAGATTTCAGAGAAACCTTGGAAGATAAGTATAAATTGATGCAGAATGAAGATAGCAGACCCTAGAGAACAATTTATAACATCAACATTATAAAAACAATTTTGAAAGACAAGATCTTTGATTACAAAATGATGGACTGTCATTCCAGAGGACTGGTCATGAAGAATGCTACTGTCCTCCAGAGAGAGATGTAATAACCTAATATACAAAAATAGAAATGCATTTTTGGACATAACCAAAGTGGGACTTTGTTTTTGTTCACTATGCTTATTGTTATGTGGGTTTTATTTTCCTTTCCTTTTCTTTTTTTTTTAGTTCAGAGAATTAAAAAAATAAATGCTTCAGAATGAAGGTTAAGATCATAGGAAACATATACTATAGCTTTAAAAATAATGTGTTGAATTTATAAAAATGAACTCATCATAATGCATACACACACCTTCATGTCTAATCCTTTTTTTCTGTTTAACTTTGTAATTGGAAATGCTTTTTTTTTGGTGATGGTTAAGTTCAGAATAAGAATATATTTGTTTTTAAATAAAAAAATAGATTTAATTTGCTGTGATTGTCACATTATCCCTTCACATACCTCTGACATCATCTCCTACTATCTCCTTCTTTACTCGGGTCACTGATGAAGAGGTGGCTCTTTACTCTGCCAAGAGTATCTCTTATATTTATTTACCATTGCTCCCATCCTCTCCTATCTTATCTAACAGATTGTCTCCACTGTCATACTTACTCTAATCTTTAATCCCCACTGTCTAGAAAATTGCCCATGTCTCCTTCATCCTTAAAAATAATCTTCATTTGGGGCAGCTAGATGGCACAGTGAATGGAGCACTGGCCCTGGAGTCAGGAGGACCTGAGTTCAAATATGACCTCAGACACTTGACACACTTAATACTTTGGGCAAGTCACTTAGCCCCAATTGCCCTGCCTTCCCCCATCCAAAAAAAAAATCTTCATTTGATCTTATCATCACTATCAACTATTATTCTACATCCCTCCTCCCCTTCTTTACTAAACTTGGAAATGTCATCTATACTCAGTTCCTCCAAATTGCTTTCTTCTCCCTCTATTCTAAGCTCTTTGCATCATGGCTTCTGATCTTGTCACTCAAATGAAACTGCTCTCTCCAAAGTAATGAATAATCTCTTAATTTTCAAATCTATTGGCCTATTATTCTCAGTTCTTATCCTGTTTAAACTCTGTGCAACATTTGACATTGTTAATCACCTGCTTTTGGTTACTCTCTGGTTTTTATGATTCTTCTTTATTCCAGTAAATCTCCTACTGGAGTCATTATTTTTTTCAGTTTTCTTTACTGGAGAACATCTATGTCACTCCTATTAACTGCAAATGTCCTCTAAGAATCTGTCCAGGGCTTTATTCTCTATTCTTCCTGTGCTTTCAAACTTGATATTTTCATCTGTAATAGCAATCAGTTTATCAGATACTTAGCACTTAGTAACTTAGGGCTAAGTAGTACTTAGTAACTCAGGGCTAAGTATGGAAGGTGTGGGCCTTGTCCACTGTTGAGAAGGTATGAACTCCCCTGTTGACTTGGAAGAAGGCTATTGGCTGAGACAAGAGGCCAGTGCTGTATATAAAGAAGCATTCTAGAGACAAAAAGACAGAACTGGAATTTTCCAGCTGGAGGAAGCAGGATTATCTCAGCATCTGGGAGCTGAAGAAGTGAATTGGAGTTTGAGAGAGAGAGAGAGAGAGAGAAAGAGAAAGAGAGAGAGAGAGAGAGAGAGAGAGAGAAAGAGAGAGAGAGAGAGAGAGAGAGAGAGAGAGAGAGAGAGAGAGAGAGAGAGCTAAACTGCTAGAAGACTGAAGAAGCATGACTAGGATAAGACTTTGTTTGTTCATTGCCTGGCTGATCCTTGAGTTCCAAGCAAGATAAATGGTGAAGGGTTTGAGATATGCTAGACCCTGTGAACTGTAGTGTGTGCCGGGATTTGCCCTGAGGACTGGACAAGGATCTAGGAGCTGTCTGCTTCTGAATCCAGGTGACTGTTTGGTGGATTCAGGTGGGAGCTGAGACCATGGAAGGGGATCCAGGAAATCAGAGAGACCACCCAGAGTCAAGATAAAGAAAAGGCCTCCCCTTGGATGAAACTGAGGTTTGCTGGACACCAAGAGGTGGAGGGTTTGTGTGGTTTTCTAATGATTGTATTAGTGATCAATGATATTTAGTAATTGGGAATCTAGCTTAGTGACTGACTGCTAGATGAGTGACTGATTAAGTTAATGGTTGCCCCATGAGTGGAAGACTGATATATTGTAAGTTGATTGAATGAATGTTTAAGTGAGAAGGGTTTCCCCCTTAGGAAATCAGATGATTATTCTTTTGTTCCTTGTTCTAAATATTGTGACCAGGGTAGTGAAAACTGTGAGGCCATTCTAATGCTAAGCTGGTTTCCCCCTTAGGGGAAACCAGATGATTGTTCTTCTGTTCCTTGTTCTAAATATTGTGGTCACTGTAGTGAAAACTGTGTGACCATTCTAATGTTAATCTGTTATGAACACCATATTGTGACTTTCTGTGCTAAGATATAATGTTGTGAATATTATATTGTGAATGTTTGCCTTGATTTGTAATGGAATAAGCAGAGTGTTCACTATTACTGTGTAATCAGAATCTTAAAAGCTTTCTTAAAAGCTGTTCACAGTAGCATTCTTTTGGGAATCTGCTGGTGCCTGGCATTGTATCATCAACTTTCAGGGGTATAATTATCATCTCTGTGCAGGTGATTCCTAGATCTTTATATACAGGTCTAATCACTCCTGAATTATACAGTCACTGTTTTCAAACTGGATGTCTTCAAACTCAACATATCATATCTAAAACAGAACGAATTTTCTTTCTATCCAAACTTCTTCCAAACTTCCATATCCCCTGTTGATGGCAGCAACATACTTCCTGTCACCCAAGTTTGTAGCCTCAAGGTTGTACTTGACTTTTACTTTCACTCATCCCATATCATCAGATCTTATCCTCATTTCCTCTACATTTCTTGGATATATTTTCTTTTCTACAATCATACAGTCATTATCCTAGTTCAGCCCCTCATCAACTTTTTTTTTTTTTTCCTTTTTGGAGAGCGATCGGGATTAAGTGACTTGCCCAAGGTCACACAGCTTGGTTTCTGAGTTAAGTGTCTGAGGCTGGATTTGAACTCAGGGACTCCTGACTCCAGGGCCAGTATTTTATTCACTGTGCCACCTAGCCGCACCCCCCCATCAACTTTCACCTGGATTCCTGCCATAGCCTAATTGAACTCTCTACCTTGAGTCTCTTACCTTGCTCATATATCTTCCATACAGTTGTCAAAGTGACCTTCCTAATCCCAGGTCTGTTTGTGTCACCTCCCTGTTCAATAAATTCCAGTGGTTTCCTATTGGGAACTTTAGGTTTAGGACAATGCCTGACACATGCTTAAAAAATAGTGACAATTTTAGGAACAAATACGTACCCTTTTATTTGGCACTTTAAAATGTTCACATCTTGACTCCTTGCTATCTTTCCAATCTTTACACACAACATGGTCTTCTCGCTGCTCTTCACACTCTATGTGAATGTGAAGCTCCCATCTCTTGTTACCTTTGCCCTGTTTCCTGACCTCTGACTCATGTAATCCCTGGCTTCCTTCAAAGACCAGTTTATGTGCCACCTCTGTCCTCTTCTTCAGGGCCATTCCTAGTTCTCTCCAAGTACTTGTGCCTTCCCTGAAATTATCTTTTGTAATAAAGTATTGAATAGGTCTTGGATTAAACGTCCTATGGGCAAAATAAGTCTGAGCCTTCCCTGGGAATTCTGGGATTTGTAATCTCAGAGAGAGAAAGCAATTTTTCTTACCATGAGCCTGGAACGACAGATTCCAGTGACACCTGGAAATTTTGAAAAGTAGTCTGTGAGAGAAGGGGAGAGACAGTGGAAAGGTGGCAGTGGCAGGGGTGGATGTCATTGAAGAGAAATGCCTGCTGGTTTTCTTAGGGCAGTGTGTGTGTTCTGGGAGAGGGGATTAAACAAGGAGGAATGACTTCAGTACTCAGTCTTTGACAATGGAGCAAAGAAACTCAAACTGACATTGCCAGACAACCATCTATTTAAGAACTAAGGAAAGCCCATGGAAAGGTTTTACTCTTTGCAGCTCTCATTTCCCTGTTTGCTAACTGTTGCTCATGTGTTGTTTTTTTTTTTCTTCCCCTCCCTATTCCTTTGTTTCTTTATCTCGAATTTGTTTCCCATAAATCCATGGTCAATTATGACTGCTTTGACCTACATACATTTATTCAGTTTTTGGAAAAGGGAAAATGAGGGATGCCACTGATTAGCTTAAACACATATAATAGATTGGACCGTTATTCTTTGGTTCAGTGTAGGAGGGGGAAGGGCATAAGCACTTTACAATTATTATAATTTGATCATCATAACAACCTTTTGAAGTAGGTGTGATTATTATCCGCATTTTACAGTTGCAGGAAATTGGGGCAAACAGAACTTAAGTGACTTGCCCAGGGTCACACGGTTAGCAAGTGCCTAAAACTGGACCTGAACGCAGTTCTTTAGGTTCGTTGCACCATTTAGTTTTAACTATTGTTATAGTATCTCCCTGTCCCCCCCCTGTCCCCCAGGCTTGTGAGTACCAAGCTCTTATGATTTTAGTAATAACATTAATTTTATAAGCTTCCCCCAAAGCAGAATTTAAACTGGATTCCAAGCTTTTCCTTTCTCTTAGGCTATAGATGCGAACTCTTTGTTACAGTCCAGACTATGTGACTTTGAACCCAGGAGTCCCAGGCAAAACTCCAGCTTTGGTTGGGAAAAGGGGAAGTGTGAAGTAAAGGAGACTGAAGGGAAGGTCCCGCCCTAAGGCCACCCAATGGGAGGAGAAAAGCTCAGTCGGGGAAGAATCAGCCCCTTTCCTTTTTCCTTTTTTTTTGGGGGGGGAATGGGGAAGTGGGTCTTGCCCAGCCACATCTCCACAGCGACATTAGCTGATTACACTTCTATCTCTCTTGAATGTATCTTGTCTATACAGACCTCTTCATGATCGTATTGCTTCCCCCTAATCAAGGCTAGAGTCTTGAGAGCAGTAACTTTTCCCCTTTTTCTTTGTATCCCCAGCGCTAGGCACAGGGAACTATTGACACAAGGTAGCAATAGCTTCGGGAACGCTTTGCAGCTGTCATCAGTGGATGAAGGGTTTGGGAGGGAAGCTGTGCCTGTGGACTGTCATAGCAACAGGACCATCCGAAGGGAAGGTAGCCCAGCTGCTCTAGGAAGAATGCAAGGAAGGGGTAGGGGTGGGGGTGGGAGGCATTTAACTTCTTCGTGTTTAGGCTTCATGGACTGAAAAACAGGGAGAATCATTCCCTTCTTTCCCCGGCCATGGTGAGGCTCGCACTTTAAATGTTAGAAAAGGTTCTATCAAGGAGCAAAGTTGTTAATCTGTTAGGAGTCTGGTCACTCCCAGCTTGGGTGGCGGGGGGTGGGGGTGGGTGGGCAGTGAGGGGAACTTGACCCCACCCCCTTAAGAATGGAACTGAATCTCTACCCCGGCTGGGGCTGGGTGAGGACGCCAGATCAGTCACCCGTCTCCTAGGGGCTCAGGCGGTACTTCTTCCCACCAAGAGTTTGCCAACACATGTGAGGAGGCGGGGCAGTGCCAAGGCCAGGGGATAGGTCAAGACTATCGGACAGAGGCGGCGGCGGCGGCGGCGCCAGACCGGACGCTGAGCCGAAGGCTCTTCCCTTCCTCTCGGTTTCGGCTTCTTCCGTCCCCTAGCGCTCCCCGTGACGTCACAGACCCCGCCTTAGCTCTTCTACCCTCTTTGTCACCCCCCCCGCCCCAACTGCTCAGCAACGCCTCTCCCCTCTCCCCGCCCCGACTGAGTGGCAGCGTCGGCTGGAGCGCGTTCCTTCCGAGGGAGGGCGGGTGGAGGAAGGAAGACCAGGAACCTCGAGTGCAGTCCCGGCGTTGCTTCAGCCCGGCCTCTCTCCGCCGAGCCGAGCCCAGCCGAGCCGAGAAAGGCAGCGGGGGGCTGGCCGGAGCCCGAGGAGCCGGAGGAGAGGGCGGGCGCGGTGGGAGCGATCTCGGCGTCCCGCTCTCTCCTCGGCTCATGGCGAGGACTCTCGGCACATCCGGGACCCTGGGGCCGCCGCGGCCGCGGCTCAGGCTGCTCAGCCCCCAGCGCCAGCCCCGGCCCGGGCCTCAGTCCCAGCCCCAGCCCCAGTCCCGGCCCCAGCCCCAGCCCCAGCCGCATCCCCGGCCACTCTGGTGACTCTGTCGCGCCTTTGCTCCGCCCGTCCGCCCCCGGCTCGCCAGCCCTGCGCTTGGATACTGGGAGACGCCCGGGCAGGCGCCCCGCGCCGAAGGCCTGGACGAACCGCCGCCGCCGAGGCCGAGGCCATGTCTAACCCCGGGGGCCGGAGGAACGGGCCCGTCAAGCTGCGCCTGACAGGTGAGGGGAGGGCCGCGGGCCGGCGGGGAGCCCCGGGGCACCCCGGCCCGAGGCGGGACCGCGATCACAGTTCGTGGTCCCGGGAGCTGCGGCCCGGCCCGGGACGAGATGTAGGGACCGGGGTCGGAAGGCCTTGGTCCAAGGCCGACCCAGAGCCGCGTCCTGGGCCGCCGCTTTGGAAATCCACAGCAACCCCCCCCCCCCCCCCGCCCCGCCCCAGCTACCCTTGGTCTTTTGTTGGGGGAGTGGGAGCAAGTATGTGTGCGCGTGTGCCTGTGTGTGTGTGTGTGCGCGCGCGGGCGTGTGTTTTAGTGAGTTTGCTTGCTTGTGTTTGATTGTGAGAATGTGTGAATGCGTGTGTGTGTGTGTGTGTGTTTGTCTGTCTGTGTTTGTTTGAACTCGAGGCGCTTGGAGTTTGAAAAGTTCTTCCAGTTCCAGAGCAGGACCCTCTTTAGCCTGTTTTCAGCACTAACTCTCCCTGGTTATGTCCAATGAAGTCCGTGGCTGTTGTGCTGCCCGCCTCATGCCCTGCAGAGCTTGAATGAAGTGCTGGGAATAAGATTTATCCTGGGAGAGCATGAAAAGAGTTTTGGGATGAGTATTCAGGTTAAAGGCTTTTTCTTGACTCCATGCTGCGAGTCAAGAGTAACCTGGAAGCCGTGTTTGTATACATTGCAAGTCTTTGTTGGCTTATGGAGGAGTTGTGTAGAGGGGCCACTGGCCACCGGCCACCGTTTCTTGAATCTTCCACTTTTTTATTGCCTGAGATCAGAATAATCAGACTCATTCAACACATTTTGCGTTTTGGTAGTGTTAATTTGTAACCTAGCCTTTAGAATGCTTATTTTTGTGAGCCCCTAGAATCAGTGTGTGTGTCTGTGTCTGTGTAAATCAAGAACTTGTACTTCGTTGTAAATTCAGCACTCATGAAAAGAAAAATTCTTTTTACTTATATGAAGTCTGATATCAGGAAAGCCTTTTCCCCTCCTTCCCTTTGGCTAAAATTTGCCAACCTGAAAAAATATACCCCCAAAATTGCTAGTTTTGGGCTTAAAAAAGAAGTATGTTGTTTCATAGTTATGCTGTCAGGTGTATTAAATACTGATATGACACTGTAAACATTTTATTTTTGTTGTGAAGATATCGTTAAATGAGTCAGTTACTCTGCCCTTGGGGGAGGAAATTCCAGGTTACTTTATCTGAAAAAACTGCTGAGAAAACACAATTTTATTAAAATAGTTCTTTTAGATATGGTTTGATGAATGATAAAAGTTTGTATTCTGATTTGAAGTGAGTAAAATTGTTTTCTTCATAGACCTCTTTTTATTTTTTCCCTCTAAACTCACCACTGTTTATGTGGAGGGCACCACCATTCTTTCCATCACCAAGGTGTTTCTAACCTTACTGTCATCCTTGACTCTTGTTACAATGAAATTGACCATATTTAATTAGTTGCCAACTCTTGTGGATTCCACCTCCTCAATATTACACGCATCTATGCCCTCCTCACTTCTTATCACACAACTACTTTGATCCAGGGGCTCCTAACCTTTTGCTGGGCTTTTTCAGTAGCTCCTAATTGGTCCTTAGACCTCCAGTCTCTTTGCTCTACAGTTGTTCCTCTGCACAGCTTTCAGGTCTGAACTTCTCACTTCTTTGCTCAGAAAGTTTTAGTGGCTCCTCATCATTGCCTTTAAAATAAATTACAGGCTACTGTGTTTGGCATTTAAAGCCTATCTTTCTAGCTCTACACTCGAGCTAGTATGGGCTATTTGCTCTTCTTGGTACAGGACATTATATATCACTCCTGTCCTCCATTCCTGGAATGCTCTCCTTTCTCATCTGTGCCCTTTGGATGCTCTACCTTCATTGAAGGTTCAACTCAAGTGCCATTTCTTTAGGAGGCCTTCTTCCATGTCTCTTGGTCATTGTAAGCTCCTTAAAATCAGGGTTGGTAGCATTTTTATATTTGCATTCTCCGAAGTTATTGCAGTGTGTAGCATATTATAATAAATAGGCAATTTGTTGGTTGATATAAGAAAAAACTAACTCGAGTTTATTATTATGTGGATTTGGTAATTAAGCACTTGCTATCACTTTCAGAGTCCATGGGCAAAAACTCAGATGTTAATTTGGTTGATAAATATGGGGGATTTATTTTAGAGTGAATGTATGGTGGCTCCACCTTTTCAGGTCTGTGTCTGTAAAGACATTAATCATATGGATTATTACTCCAGATGAGCAATAGGCATCAAAAGTAGGATTTTTGCTACTTTCTTAAATCTGTGCCTAAATGGAGAAAATGAGATGAACTAATTTTTTGCAAATAAAAAGAAATTGAGTTTCACATATAAGCCATTAGGTTCTTAAAATGTGTACCGTGTATTTTTTTTGTACCAGTGGTTTTAAGGTGCTTTCCTTTCTGTATATAAAATTAAATAAAGCACTGTGCAGTGTAGGTTTACTAGAAAGATAATAATCTTAAAATCTTAAGGAAAGATTGTTTTTAGAGCACCAAACTAAACTTCATTAAATATAAGTTAAATGTAATGTAATAATTGAATTCGTGTTATTTTTCAGATTTTGATAAATTTCAAAATATAATGTTATCTTCATTACCATTGATTATAAGGTAGCTTTAGGAAGTCTGAATTGATAATGATTGAAAATTATTAGTGCATTTTTCTCTTGAAATTTAATGAATTTTTAAAAATCTCCATTTTTTTTCCGTCTGGCTTCATAGAGTGACAGTTTTCTGTTTTGGCACAGATCTTCCCATCTCCTTTATTATTTGTAAATTAAATGGTATAGATTTAACAAATAGATTTCTAGAGCTGGATTTAATTAGCAGCTTTTTAGGATATAAACACTAATGGATTAGATGGAAAACATTGTTTTGAGTGACTGGATAAATGACAGGGCAGTGTTTGATCAAAGTCCAGGAATTAGTCAGGAGCTAGTGCCCAACTTCTCAGTCTGTCTTTGAGAAGCCAAATAAAATATTTAACCTAGGCCTCATTTTTTGGGGGGAAAAGTTTGATTTTTTTTAAAAATTAAGATCTTAAGAAAATTCTGAGAAATGTTTGGCATACCTTTGTTTGCACTAAGTGCTTAATCGTTTATTTAGATCTGGTTTCCATGATAGGAGAAAAAACATTGTTAGTAGGCATTTTAAGAGTTGGCATTTGGTTTATGGAACACATTGGCTATAAGATTCTTTAAGACTATTGTTCTTTGCTTTATTTGTTTTTATCATAAACCATTCTTTAGATGTGTAATTGGATTTTTAGACTATCTTCTATTCTAAAATGCTTTATGGACTGTAGGGATTGTATATGGATGTAGTCATGGATATATATGCATACATACATAAGATATGCAACTGCTTCTATGAAAGGTGATAACCAGTTCTTTGGACAGTGTTAGGAAGAAAAAAAAATTCAACTTGGGATATTTTTGGTTTTAGAAAATACTATGAGAACTCAAATGTTTAGGCCTCAGATTTTCAAGCATTTACCTAAGTCCTAAGTTACTGTGTTTTTAGTACAACACATGTTGGTATAAAAAAGCAGGGCAGATTAATTCCTGAATATGTGGTAGTCAAAAAATTTGGGTTGGGGTTTTTTTTTTTTTTTTGGTCTAGACAGCCTACCTACTCTGTAGCATTTGTAGGTGGTCATTAAGTATACATTTTTATTCTTGAAAGTAGCTATAGCTTGAAGAAAGCTGTAAACATTAATCAAATTGCTAATTTAGATGAAAAAAATTTAAGATTGGATTATTGCTGGAGTAAATAAATGTTTAGTAGACAAAGTGTGTATTAATATTTGAACTTTAATAAAATTTAGAATTTTGTATAGTCTCAATGTTTATAAATATATCAAATAGTTTATTGGGGTTTCTAACAATTTTAGTTTCTTAGATGTAAAAATTTAATAAAGTACTCCATAATAGTGATTCCAAATGCGTTTCGAATTTCTATTCCATGATTTTTCCCTTCTCCTCCTTGTAACATCTTACTACTCTAGTACTTCACTGGATCTCATCAACGTAGGCATTCCTTGCAGTGATTCAGATCATAACCTATTTCCTTCTGTCCATCCAGTGTGACTCATCTCATCTATGCTCTCCCATAAATTTACCGCAGACAGTAGTGTATGTATGTGTGGGATGAGGTGTTTTTCCCTTAGATCTCTTGGCATTGGAGGGATATCAGTGAAACACATGGGATGTCCATTGGCTTTATCTCTTTAACTGATTCATTCTTTTTGTGATTCATTACATTTCTTGTCTAACATCCTTTACTCAACCTCAGTGTTTGTAATGTATTGCTCCCTACTTAGTACAACCATGTCAGTCAGTCAGGATTGTTTTGAACACTTACTGTATTGTAGTTAAGGTCTGGGAATATAAAGAAAGGCAAAAACAGTCCCTGCTCTCAAGGAGCTGGTGTTTTGATGGGGGAAATAACATGCAAATAACTTCATACATTTAAGTTTCTGGCTCCATTAATTTTTACCACAAAGGTAAATTACCTTTGTTAGGTAGGTACTTTGTTATTGAATCAAACAATCAGAACAAGTAAACAGGCCCTGTATACTTCGTTGCAATAAAATCCATTGTTAGATTTGTTCTCATCTTAAGAATTTGTATAAAAGGCAGGAGCTATCTCAGAATTAAGAGGGAGAGTGAATGAAGAGGTTGGAGCAAGCTTGGCCTTTGCTTTACACATCTTTGCTAAGGGGGAAAGGAACCACGTTTAAAGCACTTTGCTAATCCCTTTACACATGTCTCATTTAATCCTCACAACAATCTTGTAAGGTAGATGTTATTATTCCCATTTTACAGTTTACTTTTCTGCCTCAGAAAAGTTAAGTGACTTGTGCAGAGCCATATAGTTTAGTAAGTGTCTGTCTGGAGTATGGAGTGGAGTCTTCCTGACATCTAGTCCAGGATTCTTTAATTACTTTTCCACCTAACTGTAAAAGGGAAGTATCAATTGTGGTGAAGAGATATAGTGAGGAGAATTATAGGGAGGAACAGAAGAGAGGAGGACCCAGGCTTAGAGAAGCCCGAGCCAGGGTCAACTTTTTTCCCAGTGTCTCCTCCCAAATGTCCATCCAGACACTATAATATAATCTGCTCTTTTGTTATCCAAATATTTCTAGTAAACTGCATTTTAGCCTCCACCTAAAAGAAGCCAGGGATGAATGTTAAGCAGATAGCCTCTGCCTAGGTGTTAAATTTTTTCTAATTGGGAGCATAGAATGATTGTGACTGAACTTTTCATCTGAAATAAAGTCCTTAATGCTGAAGAGGAGGGAACCAAATACATCTTGTTCAGTTGTTTAGTCATGTCAGACTTTTCATGATCCTGTTTGGGGTTTTCTTGGCAAAGATACTGGAGTGGTTTGCCATTTCCTTCTCCAGCTCTTTTTATAGGTGAGGAAACTGAGACAAACAGGGTTAAGTGACTTGTCCAGGGTTACACAGCTAGTAAGTGGTGTGTGAGTGAGTGAACAAGAAAGAGAGAGAGAGAGATGATGATGAATCAAAGTAATCTTACATGGAAGATGTTGTGGGGATGGATGAAGAGAAAGTGAAGGTTGAGCTGAGTCTTGAAGGAAATTTGGGCAATTAAGAGGGAAGATATTCTGGGCATGGGGTACAGCTAGTACAAAGGCATGGAGTCCAGAGATGGAATGTTGTTGTGGACTGGGATATACTGGTGGAATTAAGAAGAGGTGAATTAACTTCTTGTCCTCCCTTAACTTCTGAAGTTTTAAGTGTCTTGTGAGAGCAAGGGTACCAGTATAGCCAGATCATGGAAAGTATGGAGGGGAATAAAGTGTTGGTTTTTAAAAAAAAATTTATTTTAAACTCAAATGCTAGGATGCAAATACAGAGTAAAGGAACAAAAACATATCATAAATTTAAATATTGGAACTTAAATACAAACTTAGAAAAAAAAACACCATGTCTTGTACATAGCAGAACATGAGAGGATTCAAAATATGTAACAATAAATTTTCATTTCAAGAAAGCCTATATAATAAATATGCTCATTGTTTTGAGAATTGTCCATCTTTTCTTTGCTTGCTGTGAGTTTTCTTTTTTTCTTTGCTGTGCACTTTTTTACTTTGTTCTTTTTTTCCCTCCCCCCAAGACCACAATAAAGTTTAGATGTTTCTCTATAGCTATAAATATATACAAACCCTCCCCTACCCCCAAAAGGCTACAGTAAAATTGAGATAGGTTTTCTGTAGCTATAGATATGTACATATACATATACATATGTAGATATATACTTTCCCAAACCTATTCTACTCCCAGTCTTTGTTTATATGCATGCGCATATCTCTTGTTTCCTATCCCTCCTGCCTCTACTTTATTTTTACCCACTACCTTGCCCTCCTGTGACTTGCCTACGCCCCTCCAAGGATCCCTCCCCTATTCTCCCATTCTCATACATCTAAATACCCTTCTATACCCCTATTTTATGTATTCCGTCACCCTCCCCTCTGAAGATCCATCTCTTGTCCTGGATCCCCTCCCTATGCCCCTACCATTTTATTTCTTCCGAATTTAGAAGGCTTTTATACTCTTCTAATTATATATGTATTGTTCCCTCTTAAACCCATTCCCGATGAAAGTAGGTTAACAGAATTACCAGCCCTTCTCTCCCATCTAATTCCTCTGCATCAGTTTTTCCTCTTGCACCTCATTTGTATAAAAATAATTACTCTTTTAAGCTGTTCCTAAATGGTTTTACTTTTAAAATTCATATCATACTCAGGTATAAACCCCAATCTTTCTTATGAGCTACCTAATTATTTATAAGAATCTTAGACATACATTTTACATTTTAGATAATATAAAAAGTAAACAGTCTCTTCCTACGTATCCTTTATAATCAGTCTTTGTTAGAGGAGAATAAAGTGTAGAAAAACTGGAAAATTAGGACGGGACTAGTTTATGAAGTGCTTTAAATGCCCCAAGGGGGACTTTATATTTGATCCTGGAGGTGGTTGGGAAGTACTAGAGTTTTTTGTTTTGTTTTGTTTTTTGGTGGAGGGGAGGGCACAGGGGTATGTGGAATAGGCCTGTGCTTTAGATAAATAACTTTGGCAGCTCTGTCTTCTGGCTTTCCTGGCTTCAAATCCCAGCTAAAATCCCATCTTTTATACGAAAACTTTCCCAATCCCCATTCATGCTGATGCCTAACCTTTTTTTTTATTATCTTCAGTTTATTTTGTGTATAAGTTGTTTGCACATAGTTTGCATAATTTCTCCACCGTAAGATTGTGAACCCTTTGAAATTAGGGACTGCTTTTCTCTTTCTTTGTATTTCCCCCCTCAGTTTCACACATGCCTGGCACATAATGTGGGCTTAATAAATTGCTTGTTAACCGACTAATTGAATGACTGAATGGAGGATAGGTTGGAGGTAGAAGGGAAATTGAGGCAGAGACAAAATTGCAATGCCATTGCAGCAGTCCAGGGAAAGAGGCCCTAAACAAGCATAGTGGCTGAGTGAGTGAGTGAAAGGTAAAGGCCTACATGAGAGAATGATTTGGCAACTCTTTGGGAGTGCGTTGAGTGGGAGTGAGGAGAAGAAGATGAGGTTGCAAGCATAGATGACTAGAATGATTGTGGTGTTCTCGATAGTAATAAGGGAGTTTTGAAGGGGGAAGTTTTGAGGGGAAAGATGAATTTTCCTTCATCATGTTGAATTTGGGATATCTATGAGACAAATAATTTGAGGCGTCCAAAAACCAGTTGGTGATGTGTGATTGGGGCAGAATATAGATCTGGGAATCTATATGAATTCAACTCATAGAATTGAATGAAATAATTGAACCCATTGGAGCTGATAAGATTAAGTTAGATAGTAGAGCAAAAAGTGTAACGTGCCCAGGACAGAGTCTTGGGGGATGCCAGTTGAGTTAGTGGATATGGCTGTTCTGAAGAGCTAGCAAACAGGACTGGGAAGAAGTAG
The DNA here is from genome assembly GCA_028646575.1 of Pseudocheirus occidentalis. Taxonomy (NCBI): domain Eukaryota; kingdom Metazoa; phylum Chordata; class Mammalia; order Diprotodontia; family Pseudocheiridae; genus Pseudocheirus; species Pseudocheirus occidentalis. The sequence continues at coordinate 178,375,957 of CM053593.1, forward strand.
TAAGACAAATTAGGAAGAGAACCAGGAGAGAGTATCATTGCAGCCAAGAGAAGAGAGAGAGAAGATGATTAAACAGGGTCAGATGCTTCAGAAGAAACAAGGATCAAGAAGGATCAGGATTGAGAAAAGTGATTAGATTTGATAACGAAGAAATCATTTCTTTATAGAGAGCAATTTCAGTTGAATGATGAAGTCAGAAACAAGAATTACAAAAGGGTTTACAGTTGAATGAGAGGAGAGGAAATGGAGGCACTACTCCTTTGGATGATTCAGAAGCTTTGAGTACTTCAGAAACCGTGGTAGTTTATGATTCTATAAATCGTTTTAAGAATAGAGATGTATTTGTGATTTCGTTGGTATAGGCAATTCTCAGGTGAGGTACTCTATTAATGCAGATCAGGACCTTCTCTGTAATTTATAGTCTTAAGTGAATTGACTACATCACCTAGAGGTTAAGTGACTTGCCCAAGGTCACATAGCCAGTGTTTTATAGAAGCAGGACTTGACCCAAATTTTCTTGACTTTGAGGCCTATTTCATGCCAAGCTGCTTCAAGATATTTGCTTCAGGGAGAAATTTGAAGTCATTAAAAGAACTATGAAAATTTCCGGAGACAATCCAGTCTACTTTCCTCTTCATTTCTGTAATACTTTATAGTAGAAATTAGTAGCTTAAAATGTTAATACTAGAACCCCTTCCTTCCCACTTTTTTCATTATTTATTTCCCTTGAGATTTTTGATATTTTTCTTTTTCAGATACATTTTCTTAATATTTCTCTAGTTCCAACAATCTTTTGGTAGTTTTATTCATGTGGTACTGATTACAAATTCCTTAATTATGGGGGGTTTATATAAAATGTTAAAATAATCCAGTCATCACTTGGAATGCTACTAACAAGCTTTGTGACATTGTCATTAAATTAAACCCTTTTGGCTTGTTTTCTCCATCTTTAGAATGAGGAGGTACCTTCTAATTATGTTCCCTTACGATAGTTAAGGTGATCAATAAATATATAATTGGAGCATGAATTATATTGAAACAATATACTGACCAAAAGAATAGTAGTCAACAAGTAAATTTCTGAGAACATATGCTTTGGTCGGCAGTATATAATTTTAGTGCGTATGGGTGTGTGTTTATGTATATATATTTATTATATCTGTAAATAAATTGATCTTTTTGTTACATTTAAACAAGACTTCTAACTGGCATGTAATTGGACCAGATCTTGTCTACTATAACATTAATTAGAGATGTTTGGAGATGTGTTTTAGGCAGCTCTTCTCAGTTTTTTGTTTGATTAACTTATATTTACATGTGCTGTATGTTATATTAATATAATATTAAATTTATGTGATGTATACCTAGTTGGTACTTAAATGTTTAATTTAATTGGATGAAATAATGAAATAATTTGGAATGCTTATAGACATTATAGGTCTAGACTTGGAGAGAGCCTCCTAAGCAATTGAGTCCCCTTATAGATGAGAAAACTGAGAACCAGGAAGGGTAAATGATATAAGTAGCAAATGTCAGAAGTGGATTTGAATCTAGGTTGTCTGATTCAGGAACCATTGTTCTTTTTTCCACTGTGTCATGCTGCTTGTGCAGCATCTTTAGATATTTTTTTAGTCCAGCAACTTCATTTTCTGTATCATAATATTTAGAGCTGCAAGGGACCTTAGAGATAATATATGTATGTAATCCACTATGCCTGTGGAATGACTGTAAGTGAAGCTGCCAGTCTGCTTTAGTAGAGAAGTTTCTGTACCAGTAGTTACCAAAACCAATGAAATTAGAAGTTTAGACAGTAATACCCACAAGGTTATGTAACAATATTATGTTTCTCAGAGACAGAATATTAGACTGAATGAATATGTCTTACTTGTCTCTTAGATTATAGACTCCTTAAGAGAATGAGCTATGCTTTGAACAATAAATATTTATTTAGAATCTGCCTTTTATGTTCAAGATAGTTTGAATGGTTATATTCATGATATCTCCTTTTCTGATACAGAGTACAGCCCCTCTTTTTATTCTGCACAATTCTTGGCCAACTTCTTTGTAACAGAACTAAACCACTACACTGAAGAGCAGAGGAACCTTGGTTCCATCAGTGTTTCAAGGGTAGCAGTGTGATGTTTGGGCCCATCCACCTTTCCTTTTTTATATATGAATGAACCTCTTTTTCAGATTGTACTATCTTTTTTATGTCATTTCTCATGTGAAATTAATTGTCGGTAATATTCTACAGCCTAGTTAGGGGTGCCATATGTCTTTCTGTTGCCTTTTGTGTTACTTGGAATTTTGATTCCTCCAAGGTTAGTCTTCCATGATTTAGAGCTAGGTGGTATCACTATATATAGAGTAGTGGGCTTCGAAGCAGTGAACAATTTGAAAACATTTGATGTTTTCCAGATGTTATCCAGCCCAATTCTTTGTACTCAAAGGCCAATATAAGGAAAATTAAAAAAAAAAAAGACATGTTGACGGCAAGGGGAGATTGAGGGATAGGACTGCTACTCATAATGGATGGGATAATGATGATGGTTAACAAATGAAGTTGAACTAGGCTGTATAGTGCAATGGAAATTGTGCTGGATTTGGAGTAAGTTCACAAGTATTTATTAGGTGCATACTATGTGTCAGTCACTGTACTACATGTTATCTCTTCCACATCTTTGAAGTTAGGGGATCTAGAAAATCAGTGTAAAAATTTTTGGACCTCCCTTTGTACCAGAGAAGAAGTTTGGATTATTAAAAGATAAAATACATTGATATTATACAATACTATACATATATTTTACACATTTCTGAGATTCTAAACTTTTTTCTGTGTTATCTGCTGGCCTTTGCACACTGTCTGCAGCTTCCTTGAAATGCTCCCCAAACCCATTTAATTTCTTATGCCAACCCGCGATATATTGAAACCATGATGGGGAATGTTGCAGTATGGAAGGGGTCACTATACTTGAACCCAAATCCTCTAAAAAATTGTATGATTTTTAAGTCATTATTGTTATCTTTGAAATAGGGAGAGGTGTTGTAGGATCAGAAAAGGACAGATGTTTTGATTTTCAAAGGGGAAGATGGTAATGTTTACAAAAGTCATTCTTCTGAACTTGTTTTTGATTTTTGGCAAAATTCTAAAATACATTATTAAAAGGATTATTTGTGAACACTTGGGAAAATGATTATCACTAAAAGCCAGCTTGGCTTCATCAAGAACAGGACATACCAGACTAACTTAATTTCCTTTTTTTTTTTTTTTGACAAGGCAGACAAGACTAATAGAACAGAGGGAGGTTTTAGTATTCTTACATTTCAACAAAACATTTGACAATCTTTAATGTTGTCTGTATTGATAAGATGAAGAGACATGGCCTAGAAAACAGTGTAGTTTGGAGAATTCAGCACTGCTTGAGTGATCCAGATTCAAAAAGTAGCCTTTCACTAATGGGTATGGTGGTCTATTGAAATGACTCAGGGCTTTGTTCTGTTAAAAAAAAAAAATAGAAATTTTTATTAGTCATGTAGTTCACTATGTTGGAGAGGAGAACATTGTAGTTGGAATCAAGGGCCTGGGGCTTGATTCTCAGCTTTTTAATTTCTTTTTTTGTTGTTGAACTATTACTTTAAAAAAACTTGAGTTTGAACCAAACACACAAAAGAGGATTGTATATGAAACCAGCAAATCTCTTTTTCATGCTGTTGCTTTTTCAAAAAGTACATAATTCAAATGGGTGCAAATCTAGCTATAAAAGGCTGATACTGTGAGCAATCTGGGAGAACAAGGAATAGTTTACCTGTCAGATTTATGGAGAAGGGAAGAATTTATGACCAAACGAGATAGCATTATGAAATACAAAATGGATAAGTTTTGATTACATTAAACTGAAAAGTTTTTGTACAAATAAAGCCAATGTAACCAAGATTAGGAGGGAAGTAGAAAATTGGGAAAGAATTTTCACAACCAGTGTCTCTCATAAAAACCTCATTTCTAAAATATACAGAGAACTGAGTCAAATATATAAGAATACAAGTCATGCCCCAATTGATAAATGGTCAAAAGGATATGAATAGGCAGTTTTCAGAGAAGAAATTAAAGATATCTATAAGCATATGAAAAAATGTTCTAAATCATTATGCATTAGAGAAATGCAAATCAAAACAGTTCTGAAGTACCACATCTCACCAGTCAGATTGGCTAACGGAACAAAACAGGAAAATGAGAAATGCTGGAGAAAATGTGTGAAAATTAGAATACTAATGCATTGTTGGAGTTGTGAACTGATCCAACCATTCTGGGAAGCAATGTAGGACTATGCCCAAAGAGCTATAAAAATATGCGAACCCTTTCTCCCAGTAATATCACTTAGGGCTGTATCCCAAAGAGAATATACAAACGAGAAAAGGATCCCCATGTGCACACATATTTACAGCAGCTCTTTTTGTGGTGGCAAAGAATTGGAAATCAAGGGAATGCCCATCAGTTGGGGAATGGCTAAACAAGTTGTGGTATATGAATGTAATGGAATACTGTTGTGCTATAAGAAATGAGGAGCACTCGGACTTCATAGTAACCTGGAGATACTTATATAAACTGATGCCCATTGAGGAGAGCAGAACCAAGAGAATATTGTACACAATTATAGATACATCGTAACTGTCATGACTGACTTTTATAGACTGGGTTCCTCTCAGCAATACAGGGTTATAAGACAACTCCAAAAGGCTGTGATGGAGAGTACTATCAATATCCAGAGAAAGAGTTACAAGTCTCAATGAAGATTGAAGCAAACTACTTGCTCTCTCTCTTTTTTGTTTTGTTTAGTTCCTTCTTTGTTGTTGTTCGTTCCATTGGTTGTAATTCTTCTTTACAACTTGACTAATGTTAATGTGAAGGTATTTGTAGAACTTATATCGGATTACATGCTGCCATGGGAGGAAGGAGAGAGGAGAGGAAGAGGAGAAAATTTAGAACTCAAGGGATTGTGAAGCTGAGTGTTGTAAACTAAAAGTAAATAAATAAATAAATTTTTAAAAAGTTATTAGAGGAAGAGAACTAAATTATCCATAGCTATATAAAATGTCAAATTATGAATAAAAAGTATATAATTCTACATGTTACTTTCAAAATTGTCCTGCTTATCTGTGCTTCCTTCAGAATTTCCTTTTTTCTTTTGTGTATTTTAAAAATGTTTCATTGGTCCTCTTTATTTGTATTTTTTTAACAGCACTATTGCTGATCGTCCTCATCCCCTCAATTTTCTTTCAGTTAGTAACGGAGAGAAGTATAGTTAAGCAAAATGAATTAATACAATAGTAGCTGTATCTAAAAATATGTCTTTTTCTTCACTTCATGCTCTCTTTCAGTCAAGAGAGCTCCTCTGGAGACATGGTTAACTTTTGCATTGATCAGAATTCTTAAACCTTTCAAAACTGTTTTTTTACATTTGTTAGAAATAACCTCTTGTGGCCAAATAGATACAGTAAGATAGACTCAGGATGAGTGAAGCAGTTAGAACTTTAATATGTTCCTGCAGGAGGCAGGTGCAGGCCTCAAGATGAGCATACACTCACTACACAAGTGAAAGCAAGCCTTATATCCCTATTTCTGGCCACAAGTCCCTCTTAGCTGGACTCTCATTGGTAGAAATCAGCATAGTTTGCAGACTTCCTGGAATACCTACACCATCTTCCCCTATTTGCTTTATGCATTGAATGTTCAAAAATGGTGCCCAATTCCACCTGGAATGTGAGAGTTAATATGAATCAACCTTATTAAGCACACTCATTAGAATTTACCTATAACCTTTATCCCACTTTTGCTCTATGGAAACACCCCCCCCCCCCAAGATATTTCCTTTTTTGTCACCCGGTCTCCTAATATGGAAACATAACCATTTCTCTCTTCTCACAATTCCCTCTCTTCTTTTCTATCAAGTTTTATATTTCCATATTCTTCAAGTTCTCTAAGGCAAGTACACAGGTCTCCTCCATTTGATCTTGTTTTTTCATTAAAAATAGATTGTTTTGCTTATACTGGACAGGCCTTTTTTTTTTTTTTTTTTTTTTTTTTTGGCTTTTTTTCTTTTGGAGGGGAGAGGAGAGGGCAACTGGGGTTAAGTGACTTGCCCAAGGTCACAAGGCTAGTAAGTGTGTCAGATGTCTGAGGCTGGATTTAAACTCAGGTCTTCCTGACTCCAGGGCTGGTGCTCTATTCACTGTGCCACCTAGCCGCCCCTGGACTGGCATTTGTTTAGTAGGAGCCATCTCAATGAGTCTTTGTACTAGACCCTGCACACAAGGGGTTATAAAGCCCTAGCCACCATAATTAGGGAAGTTATGATAGAGACAACCATTCCCTTCCACTTGTCAAACCGTGATTCTAGCCATCCAGTTACAGGGTTGTCAATGCCTGGATTCTGTGCTAATTCCTCTGAGAGTGCTGTAAGTCTTTGCAAGGCCTTAGTTATGGTCCCATCAGGTGCTGTATTTTTAGGGATAAAAGTACAGCAACTACTCCCTTTCATCCTCCAAACTCCTCCTTTCTCTGCTAACATATCCAGAGGCAGCATATTTCCCCAAGTCATTTGACTGGTGGAGGTGAATTGTTCTGATACTCCTTTCAGTATGTTCCTGGTATAATTAATGAACCATTGTTGATTGTAATAGATGTAATTTATCCAGTCCACATTTTTAAAAATAGTAACCCATCAAAAGAGGAAAGATTCAAACCCTGATGCTACCTGGTTTTTGTCCTTAAACTCTTAAGGGCCTCCTCGAGGGAACCCATTGCTTTCCAAGTATATTTATTTATCAAAAGACTCATATATATAGTCCATGGAAGACTCCTCTTACTGCTTTCTAATACTCTTCCTTGTTTGTTAGTTTCCTTCTCAAATGCCTGAGTAAATGGGATGGCCAATTGAACCAGTGCAAAGGTGCCTTCCCAATTTGTAGGTAAAGTAGGTCTGAGAGTGGTTCCCCTATAGAACCAGCTGAGATCTTACCTGGGGTATACTAATAACTGAGAAATTTCCAGTGCTATCTTGAGTGACATTCCAGGTTCGAATGCAGGTTTTGAGTGTTCCCAAGTTCTAGAAACTTGCCATGAGAGGCAAGCTGAGTAATTTCCAGGTTCTGAAAGCAAGGCTGGTATGGCCTTAGTATTTCCCTTCATAGAAGGAAATAAGCAGGACAAAGCACTATGATTTTCTGGAACAGAAGAGTTATATACACTTTTTCACTCTCATGTGTTTCCATTCCCAATGGGAATGGTACTATTCAGAGACTGTTGAGTGACCTGTGGCAGAGATATAGCAATTACTCTTTATTCAGACTTTTTCTGGTATATTTTACCCATTCTACCCAGGCATTTGTATCCCCATACCCTGTCTCCACTTTTAATGTTTGCCTAGTATCTTTAACTTCCACTAATTTGGGATGAGGAGCCACAGACTGTGGCAGTTGAGAGGTGCCACTTGGGAGGGTAATGGGGCTTGGTTTTACTGTGAATTCTCTTTTCACTCTTATTCTCCCTACAGGATCTGGTACAGTAGCATAAATCCCCAACCCGTAAGTTCTGGCCACACTATGGCCTGCATTCAGGAAGGTAATGGTGACAGCTGCACTTTTCTATGCGGCAGTCAGGTTCAGTTGAGTGACCTTTTGCAAGAATGATTGAACCAGTCAAACTTAAATTTTCATTTTAAATGGCAGTGGAAGGAGGATACCAGGGAGTATGTAATTGCCAATTAGTTCCCAACCCCGCCATTATTCCTTGTAACACATTAGAGGTAAATGAGTTCCCTAATTTGAATTTGTATTTTCCACCAACCCATATCTAGGGATGATCTGTTCTAGGAGGATTTTGCTGACCCCAGATGCCCTGATTGAACCAAAGGAAAAGTTTCCACCCATCCAGTTAAATGATCAGCTATCACTAATAGATATTTTATTCTTCCCACAGGGGCCATTTCTGTAAAGTGAGCCTGAATACTCTGAAATTGTCTCAAGCCTGATTCCCTTCCTTGCAGTCATTTCCTTAAAACTTTCTTGACTTTCTGACAAGTTAGGCATCCTTCACTTATTTGTTTTGCCACAGTATATATTCCCATGTACCCATAATTTATTAAACCATCACATATAGCCTCAGTTCCCTAGTGACTCCCTTGATGCAGACTTCCCTAGCTATAGATTTATTCAGCATTTCTCTCCCATCTGGGAGAAGCCATCTACCTTCTGAGGTCTTAGTTGCTTCCTTTTCCTTTAAATCTTCATCTTCCCCTTTAGAAAACACTGGAATTGCCTTGTTTTTTGGAATGGATGGGATAAGTACAAACAACAGTCTAGTGGTCTTGGATTTACATGCAGCCTCTCGAACTGCCTCATCTGCTACACAATTTCCTACGACCCCTGAGGTATTTCCCTTCTGAAGCCTCTAACATGTACCTTCTCCATTATTCCATGAGAAGCAAGTTCTCAAATGATTGTTTAACCAGTTCTCCATGTACTAATTCCTTTCCTTTGCTATTGATCTAGCCTCTTTTAAACCAATTTTTTCCAAAGTGTGCACTACTCCATAGGCATATTTAGAGTCAATATATGTTGTGCTTTTTGTCCCTTGCAACAATTTTAAGGCTTGATTTAGTGCATATAATTCACAGGTCTGTGCTACCCAGTTTTTGGGTAATTATTCTGCTTCCAGCACTTTCTTACTCTCTCTGTCAACAATTGTATATCCAGTACACCTCTTCCCATCAATTACTCATGATGACCCATCTATAGTCTTTTTCCCTTTGGAAAAAGGGCATCTCCCAAATTAGACCTCATTTTAGTTTGGTATTCTATTATATCCAAACAATTATGTTCATTCTCTGACTGGTTGGTTTCACTCTTCTTTAAAAAGGTAGCAGGATTTAGGTTGCTATCAGTGGTAAGTCATCCTTTTCTATCAAGATTACTTCATATTTCAAAATCCCAGAATCAGCCATCTTCCTGCCCTTTGATTCAAAGTGGTTCTTACTTCATGAGGAATACTAACCACTAATGCTCCTCCAAATGTGAATTTCCTACTTTCTTCCACCAACAAAGCAATGGCTGCCATGGCTTGTACACATTCTGGCCATCCTCTAGATACTGGATGCAACAATTTAGATAGCAAGGCTGCTGGTTGCTTCTGTTCCACCCATGATTGAGTTAATAATACTCCCAGTACTGCTGCTTGGTTTATTGTAATAAACAAGTGGAAAGGTTTGTCCAGGGTAGGCAAGGCCAGCACAGGTGCCTGAATTAGGGCCTGTTTTACATTGTCTACCAATTATCTTTCTTCCAGAGTTAACTGTAACAGATTAGGTTCCTCTTCAGTAGTTTTTGATATAGCCCTTTAGTTTTCTGGGCATAGAAATCAATCTATACTCTATAATAGTGGTTCTCAACCTATGGGTCACGACCCCTTTGGGGGGTCAAACAACCCTTTCACAGGGGTCACAGGCATCGCCTAAGATCATCGGAAAACACATTTCGGTTGGTCTTAGGAACTGAGACATCACTCCTCTGTCTCCAGGCTGGTCTGCCCATATGCAGATAATGCCCACATACGAGAATTAAAGGATCATGGCATTAGGAAGGTTGAGAACCACTGCTCTATAATATCTTATTAGTCCTAGAAATTTGTGTAGTTCCTTTTTGGTCTTAGGTAGTAGTAACTCCACAATACCCCTTAATTCTCTCAGTGTTTATTTTCCTCTTTCCTTCCCTAATCAAATGCCCCCAAATATTTGACTTCAGATTCTGTGAATTGTAGCTTTTTCTGAAATACACTTAATCCTTGATTTCTGAGGAGATTAGTAAATCTATAGTGGCCTTAACAGTCTCATTCTTTTTGCCAAATAACAGTAAATTACCTACATATTGAAGTGGAGATATTCCTCAGGGTAGCACAAATTATTTTAGGAGCTTTTCAAGTACTTGTCCAAATAAATTGGAGGACTTGGTAGAACCCCGAGGAAGGACCATCTACCTATATTGTTTTTTCCCTGTTTTAGGATGTTCCCAAGTAAAAGCAAATAAATCTCTACGCTCTTGATCAAGTGAACAAGCACGAAAAGCATCTTTTAAGTCCACTACACTAAACCATCTGTGAGGAGGTATTTTACTGAGAAGTGTGTAAGAGTTAGGTACTACAGGAAGTTGGACTTGCACAATTTTATTCACTGCTCTCAGATCCAAAACTAGCCTATATGTGCTGTTCCATTTTCTGACTGGTAAAACTGGGGTGCTATATGGTGACATGTAGAGTTCTAATAATCCACCCTGAACCAATCCTTCTCTTACAGGCTGTAGCCCAAGAATTCCTTCTAGTGGTATGGGATATTGCCTAACACATACAACTTCTTCATTTCTTAAACTAATTTTCAAGGGAACAATTTGTAAACTTCTCCTATTTCCTTCTCTAACCCAAACTCTTGAGTATTTCATCCTCTGTTTGGAGAGGATGTATTTTAACTACTATTTGTTTATCAGCTATCTTCAATTCCAGTCCTAATTGTACAATCAAGTCCCTGCCTAATAACTTGCTCCCAGCTTCAGGGATATATAATAATTGAGCTATAGTCTCACCATTTTCCTGCAAAACAGTAGTAGGTTCTAATATGGGTACATAAAAATCTCTTTTCACCCCCATCACTTTTAAAGTGCTTTTACTAATTTTGACCTTGGGAGGGTACAGAGAGATCTCTCTGAAACCATATCTGCCAAGAAGAGTATATGTCTCCCCAATTCATCCCCATCTTAAGATTTACTAGGGGTTCCTGGTAGGATCCTAAAATAAAGAACCCCAGATTACCCTCTTTCCTCTTTTTCTTCTTTCCTCTTCTCTGGGCACTCTTTCTGAAAGTATCCTCTTTTTTTCACAATAGTAACATATTGCTTGACCTCCTGATGTACTCCATCCTGGACCATTCATCCTACATGGGGCCCTCCTTCTTAGCCTCTGCCTTTTCCCCTATATTCTCCCTTATTTCTATTTCTATATCTCCCTTCATGGGGTTTTTCTTCTTTAATAACTTCCTTAACTATACTGGCCATTTTTTTTGTCCTCTGCTTATGTTTCTCATCCTTTCTCCTTACATAAACCTTCTATGCCTCCCTCAGCAGTTTTTTCAGGGGTCTCTCATTCCACTTTTCAATCTTTTGTAACTTTTTGTTAATAGCAGGCCATGATTTAGTCACAAAATTAACTTTCAACATACCTTGAGAGAAGTTATCATCAGGATTCATTCCCAGATATTTTCTCATCTGTTCCCTAAGTATCAGCAGGAAAGCAGAGGGAGACTCGTCTTTTTCCTGATCTATATCAAATGCCTTAATCAAGTTTTGAGATTCTGGAGCAGCCTCTTTTATACTGTCAATAATTAGGGCTCTGGGATCTTGCATATTTCTGTGGGCCCTTTCTACATTGTTATCCCCCTATTAGCTGGGACTGTACCCAGTCTGGGTGGGCACCTCCTTTCCTACCCTTCCATAGCTGCTATCCTAATTATACCTCTCTCTTCCCCCACAAATAATATACTCCATATTGACATATAAAATATTGGGTCCCCAAAACTGATGCAGTTGTTCTGCTAAGCCTATCAGGTCTTCAATCAGTGGCTTAATTTCTTTCTTAAAATTCCTAACTTCTGTAGAATCTAATGGAGCATTTACAAATCCAATTTCCCCTTGTCCCATGGGGACCTCCTTCAGTGGAAAAACCTTTCTCAGCTGAGACTGAAGGAAATGGAAAGTTCTCAACGTCCTGCTGACATTGGGCCAATTCTGTCCTTAATCTACTATATGGCCTGAGAGGGGGATCACTCACATACTCTTCCACTTTAGCCTCCTCTCTTTGACTTCCAGATACTACATAGGAAGGAGGGAGTATGTCTAAAGAATCCCATTCCTTCTTTCTCTCTTTCTCCTTCTACTACACTAGGAGTGTCGGGGTGGTCCTTGGGCCTCCCTTCCAACAAGAAGCATAGTCTGACTACTCTTGATCAAGGGGTTGTTTATTATTATAAATTTAGAGCTTGACAAAACCAGCCCTCGTTAGCCCTGTCCTTTGGCCAAAACACTGAAGGTAGTATGATAAGTTTTTCTGTCCAGATGTAACAACAAAACTGAAATCGTTTTCTTTTTATTCTTACTCTGGGTAGACTCTGTGTCTTCCGAATATCTTAATATCCTCCCTAATGGGCTATTCAGAGGAATCTGCAGAGGATTCAAACCTCCTTTCTCAAGTACCTTTCCTTACTTCCCTTATTCCCCATCCCTCTGGACTACTTTTCTGGGGACTCTAACCCTGCCTCTTCCAGTACATGATCACTAACAAGGTAATATTTAGATCCTGATTATTCTTACCTTGCTCTCTGCACATACTTGCATAGCAGTGGCTGTTTCGCTTTCTTGTTCAAATGCTCGTTCACTCACCCTTTTGAGTTGTCTAACTCGGTCCTCAGCAGTTTGAGAGGAAAGGCCACTCACTGATCATTTAATGAAGCTGCTAAATTTGGCAGGGGTGCACTTACTGTTCTCCTGTGGGGATAGAGCCTCAGCCTGATGATGTCATCCTGGACGAGCCCCCAAATTGTTAGAAATAACCTCTTATGCACAAATAGACATGGTAAGTGAGACAGACTCAGGATGAATGAAGCAGTTAAAACTTTAGCACGTTCCTGTAGGAAGTGAGTGTGGGACTCAAGATGAACACACACACACACACACACACTACACAAGTGAGAGCAAGTCTTATATCCCTATTTCTGGCTGCAAGTCCCTCCTAGCCGACTCTCATTGGTAGAAGTCAGCATAGTTCACAGACTTCCCCATGCCTACTCCATGTTCTCCTTGATATGTTCCTCTACTTGCCTCATGTATTGCATGTTCAAGAATGGTGCCTAACTCTTCCTCTTGGGTGTGAGAGTTAACATGCATCAACCTTATTAAGTATGCTCAGTAGAATTTATCTTTGACTCCCTGTTCTTACAATCTATGATTCTCTGAAGTTATTTCTTACAGTGCAATAATAACCCATTATAATTATATAACATTTTATTCAGCCCTTCTGAAATTCTCTAAGAGGCAATCTGAGATATCTCTTGTGGTTTAAGTTCTTTGCTTTTCATTTTATCCCTTTTATTCTACCTTCAGGATTAGGAATTTTGTTTACAATGTTGGCATCTATTCCCTCTTCAGTATGATCCTCCCTCTTAACATTCCCCTACCCTCACTTGATTTCTTGTTAAATCTTATGTATTTCTACAGCAGACTCTTTGTGTATATATATATGGTGTATGTTCACCCTTCTTTTACCTGTTTCAGATAAGTGATTCCTTGATCATCTGATGCCCATTCTCCCCCTTCCTCTATTCTTGGTTACTCTTCTCATATAATCCAGTTATGAGAAATAACAAATTCCACCTCCTTCATCCTTTCTACACAATTATTATTGTTGGCATTTTATTAATTCTTTCCACACAAAATTACTTGTGCCCCCTTTTCTCTAATCACTGAGCCTCCATCCTAATTCAGGCCCTTATCATTTCTCTCTTGAACTTTTTTTTTTTTTTTTTTTTTTTTTTGCCTTTTAGAGGGCAGTTGGGGTTAAGTGATTTGCCCAAAGTCACATGGCTAGTGTGTCGAGTGTCTGAGGTCAGTTTTGAACTCAGGTCCTCCTGACTCCAGGGTTGGTGCTCTATTCACTGTGCCACCTACTTGACCCTCTTGAACTACTTTTAAGAGTAATTTCATTTTCTTCAGTTCCATTCTTCACAGAGCTAACAAATAATCTTGCTAAGGCACAAGACTGATTGTGTCACTGCACTGCTCAAAAACCACCAGAGGCTCCTCATTGCTGAGAGAATAAAATGCAGATTTCTTAGCCCAATTTAAAGTGCTCCACAATGACCTTTCCAAACCTATTATTTCTTACTATTTCTTTCAAAGAACTCTACTCTCCAGGCAAACTGTGTTCCTAGCTCACTCTCCTCTCTCTCTGATACTTCTTTACCTCTTGCCTTTTTGCACAAATTTTTCCCCCATGCCTGAAATGGACTCTTTCAGCTACAGATGGCAGAGCTCACTCTCCTTGGTCTCCCTTGTAGGGTACTTATTTCTATATGTGCTGAATTTAATCCAGTAAAATTTAAGCTCCTTAGCAATGGGTATTGTTTCAGTTTGTGTCTTTGTATTCACAGTGCCAAGCACATAATAGATACTTAATAAATATTCTCTTTCTTTCTTTCTTTTTCTCTTTCTTTCTTTCTTTCTTTCTTCCTTTCTTTCTTAAGTGACTTGCCCAAGGTCACACGACTAGTAAGTGTTAAGTGTCTGAGGTGGGATTTGAACTTAGATCCTCCTGACTCCTGGGCTGGTGCTCTGTTCACTGTGCCACCTAGCTGCCCTAAATGTTTTTTCAATAGAATCAACCTTCCAAAGTTATTCATATATACTTTTATCATACCACAATTATAAATATGAGGAATTCAAAGAAACATTTGAAGATGTGAATTGATATATAGTGACATAAGCAGAACTAAGAAAAAATACAATTAAATGTTGTGTAATTATAATAACTAAACTTCCTCTGAGAAGAATTCAGAAAATGTACATTCCTTCATTCATTGGAGAGGTGAGGGACTATTGGTATGAAATATTATCTATACTGGCAGACATGGCTAATAATATATTGATTATTTTAGCTTAACTTAAAAATTTTGTTACCAAGGAAGGCTTGTTCATTCTTGATTTTCTAAGAGGACCCATGATTTTGGATGTGGGGGTGTGATGATGTCTTGATTTGTAAGTGAATTGGATTTAAGTAAGGCAAAGCAGTGCAAAGTCATCCGCCTCACTCTCTCTTCCAGAATCATTGGAGTCCAGTGGAAAGACATAGGTCAGGATGACTGGTGATTGCCCCAGATGCATTTGGAGACTTTGGCCTTTTAAGCTAAGGTCTTTTTCAAATCTCAGTTTGTCTGAGGGGAAGCCCATTCAGTAGTGAAAGGCTAGGTAAGAATTGAGACCAAAGTTGGCTTAATTTGCTTTCATAAGGAATCAGTCTAGGAGGGGAAAACCCTCAGATTTTTCAAGGGAAGGCTTAATGAATAATGGTGGTGGTAGTAGTGGTGGTGATGATGATATTAACTAGTATTTATGTAACACTTTAAGATTGTTTTGCAGATATATTCACAACAACATTGGAAGGTTGGTACTATTATCTCCATTTTACATATGAGAAAATTAAGCACTACAGAGGTTAAATGACTTACTCAGGGTCACACAGCTAGTAAGTTTCCTAGGCAGAGGAAATAACTTTTTAATTGAATAGTAAGTGTATTTACCATGAGAGATGGCATGTTTAGGGTTTTCAAAAACTGATCCCCCATTTCTTGTATATTGTATATATACATATATATATTCCGTTCCAATGATTAATCTTTGCTTTTTTTAACCATTACCAAGTCATTTGGGTAACCTCTTATCTCAACTGCACTGCCTAACTGCCAGATCTCAAACTATGTGCTATAAAGAAGTTACCCATACGAATATACCCATAAGTAAATAAGAAAATACCCATAAGTATTTTGATGTTAAAACATCCAGTTGCATATGTGTTAAATACTGAAATTAATTAATTATCTTTGCTATTTTCAACAAAATGATCCAATCCCCCTATTCTGCTCTTTGGAGTGTGGCTTTGCAGTCACAGATCACCTCTGTTCCTCAGTTCCTATTCTGGTCACTTGCCTGTGGGTCCAATTTGTGATCTTTTCTTGGAAAGATTATCCACTGTGGTTTCTCATCACTTCTAGGTTTGGCACTTACCTGAGGTCATTGCATAGTTGTTAAGGGGGCTGGGTTTCAATACAATATAGCTTCCTTGTTCATCTCTTTCTTTCTTTCTTTCTTTCTTTCTTTCTTTCTTTCTTTCTTTCTTTCTTTCTTTCTTTCTTTCTTTCTTTCTTTCTTCCTTCCTTCCTTCCTTCCTTCCTTCCTCTCTTCCTTCCTTCCTCCCTCTCTTTCTTTCTTTCTTTCTTTCTTTCTTTCTTTCTTTCTTTCTTTCTTTCTTTCTTTCTTTCTTTCTTTCTTTCTTCTTAACTGTTGACTTGTCTCTGTAATTGTGATTGCAATGCCTGCATTTTTTAGTTATTCTGGGCAGAATACATTTTTCTGTAACCCTTTATTTTAGCTCTGTCAATCTTTGTTTCAAAGCTGTTTTTCCTTTTATATCTTTCTTCATGATCACCCCTCTGCATTTACTGCTTGGTTTGCTTTATGATTAACCTCTTCCTGTCTACCCTCTTTCATATTCTCTTCTTTCTCTCTCTGTTCCTTCTTGTTATCCTGTTCAGTTGAATTCTATACCAAACTCTTTATGTGTGTTTCTAACTCTCCTTTGACCTTTTCAGATGAAAATGAAGTTCAAGTGTTCCTTTTTTTGTTCCTGCTTTTTCTGACCTTTCCATATTTCTGTAGACTTATTCTTGTGCTCTCCAATTATGTGAGATACATTCTCCCATAGTTTCTCTTCTTTTCCTCCCACTTCCCATTCTTTCAGAGTCATCAAAATATAACACAACATTCCCTGGTCTTTCATCTTATTTGACTCCCTTTATAACCCCTGATGACATTAGGGTTCTATAGTTATATTTGTATCATTTCTATGCCTTCTTCCTCCTCACCATATGAATCTAATCATTTCACCCTTATCAAATCTCTTCTGATTGTACATTTGTTTTCATTTTTTTATGTTTCTCTTGAGTCCTACTGTATTTTTATTTCAGTTGTATGAAGCTCTAATCTTTTCATAACAAAAGCTTGGAAGTCTTTATACCTTCCATTTATTATAATGGAAATTATAATAGGGATTAATAGGAATTAATATTTAATTATTATTTAATTAATCTAATTAACTTAATAGGAAATTATAAAGGGATTAATCCTTCCATTATTCAGTTTTGCTTGGTAAGTTATTATTGGTTGTAGGCATTTACATATTCCGTGTTCTCTGCTCCCTTTTTGTTGTAACTGCTAAATCTTGAGTGATCCTGACTATAGTTTCTTGGTACTTCAATGCTTTATCTGGCTGCTTGCTGTGTGTGTTTTCTGGATTTTGGCTCTCACATTTCTAGAAATTTTCATTTTGGGATTTTTTTTTTCAGGAAGTTACTAGAGGATTCTTTCTATTTTTGCTTTCTCCTCTTATTCTAATACATCTGGCCAATTTAATTTTGTGATTTCTTGAAGTATGATGTCAAGGCTCTCTTTGTAATTATGACTTCTTGGTAGTTTGAGAAGTTATTTCTTCTTGATGTATTTTTTTTACATAAATTGTTTTTGATATGAAATGAGATAACCTTCAGTTTTTTCTAATCTTTTTCATTTTTAATATTTGTTATGGTGTTATGGAGTCATTAACTTTTATTTGGTCGTTCTAATTTTTATTGAGTCTGTTGTTTGCATAGGTTTTATATCTCTTGTTCTAAACTGTTAATTCTCTTTCCAAGTCTCTCATCCATAGCTCTTATTTTTTTTATAGTTTTTCCTCAAGCACTTACAGTTTATATTTATTTACAATATTTCTGTGCCTTGATACATGGCCAATTTTTGTAAAAGTTCTGTGTGTTGCTGTTATTCTTTAGCAGTCCTGTTTAGAAGATGCTATAAGTCTTTTAGGTCTAGTTGTTTGTTCAGTTCTGCGTTTTCCCTTCTATTTGTCTTTTTGTTCAATTTGTTCTAAACTGAGAAGGATATTATAATCTCCTGTTTTTATAATATTGCTTTTGATGTCTTCTTGTAACTCATTTAATTTGTGAATTTAGATACTAAGGCATTTGGAGCATGTAAATGTAGTATTGATATTGGTTTGTTGTCTGTAGCTTTTTTGAGGATAAAGGTGATTTTCTGTTAATCTATATGTTGTGAATTTTTGGTTTTTCTCCAAAACCAAATATTTTTCTCCATTTATCTTTATTTTTTCCCCAGAATTAAGACTTTTTTTGTTCCTTTTTCTCTGTTACAATAGTACTTTATCTTTTCATTTATTTTTATATAATTAAGTTTAAAGCAAGTCTTTATAGGAACACATTCTCTTCCATTCCTTCTTAAACTCCCTTCACTTCTTTGTCTGGCTTTTCACTGGTTTTGCAATTTTCCTCAACTTATTCTTTTAATTTTTTCCTTCTAGTTACTTAATTCATCCCCTTTTTTTTCCCTTGCAGTTCAATAGGCAAGTAAAACCTTTCCTTCAACTTGTTTTGTTAGTTTAAAATTTTTTTTTTTTATATTTTCTTAAAAGGATTTCTTTCCCTTATTCTCTTAATTTTGTTTCTAGGCTTTTCTTACTGCCTTTCATTCACTTCATTGTCTTTTTAAGTATTAATTCTCTTTTTAATCAGTGTATTCCTTAGCGAATTAAAACTTCTCAGGTCCCTGTTTTGAGTTTCCTCTTCTAAATGGTTTCTGTGTCACTGCTTTGTAGATCTTTCCCTTTACTTTCCTCATCCCCTCCCCACCCTTTTTTTCCTGTTATGCTTCGCTCTTAGAAGTACCAATTAATGTAGGAGACAGAAAGGATAGAAAGAAAGACTCCCACATTGTAAAAATTTTCCTGTGTTTCTGATTATGTGGCTCATTACTACCCCCTGTTCTCCTCATGACTTTTTTAAATTAAAAAAAAAATGTTTTTTGGCCTTTTGCCATGAAATCTCCTCACTGGGTCCACGGTTTCTACCTTTCTGGATATCAGTTGTCCTGGATATCTGCCTGTCTGGATATCAAATATCAGGAGGTCTGATTCCTCTTGTCCTGAGGCAGGTTGCTGTCCCTGGAGAAATAGTACCCTATAACAAATAATGTAAGTACCAAATCACTATAGATTTTGCTGGTTATAAGGCTCCCATCTTCCAATGTAGAAAATTTCTGTCCCTTCATGGGAACTTTCTTCAGTGGGACCTCTGACCCCTTCCCATTACTGAATTAAGATTTTCCCCATTTTCAGTTTCTCTTTGACAACTTACCCATTTTTTTTTCAGTAGCCCTCTTTCCTGAAGAGTACTTGAGTTATTTTCCCTTCACCATTTATTACCCTCTATCTTCTTCCTTTCCTCTCCCATTTTATGTGTCCTACCACTCTGTAGTTTATGCCCTCCCAAAAAACACATCCCCAAACCAAAAACAACACATTGATTTATCTGTAGGTTACTCTGATTGGAGTGGGTGTGGGGCAGACATTGGTGAGCCTGCTTCTCAGTCATTTATTTAAAGGAGGGGGCCTAGGGCACCCACAGTACTCGGCACATAGTAGACACTTAAATGTATCTCCTTATGAGACAAAAATGTTTCTTAATAACATCTGTTGTTGTTAATCTCATAGGTATCTTTCTCTTCCTAGATTTTTTTCTCCCTTTTTTTGTTCTGAGTAATTTAGTTTAGAGCCTTTCTTGGTTTCTAGTCTTTGTCTTGTCTGAAGGTTTTGTGAAACAAAATTTGTAAAACAAAACAAAGGTGTTTTTTTTTTTTGGTAGGAATACTTAATATACCTAAGTTACCTCTTTTATTGAATATATATCTTTTTAAAAA
The DNA here is from genome assembly GCA_028646575.1 of Pseudocheirus occidentalis. Lineage (NCBI taxonomy): Eukaryota > Metazoa > Chordata > Mammalia > Diprotodontia > Pseudocheiridae > Pseudocheirus > Pseudocheirus occidentalis. The sequence goes on from CM053593.1 coordinate 178,395,583, forward strand.
AAAATTTATCATTAAACTCAGTTTTTCTGAGTATTTGACCTTGGATTGTATCTTGAGCTTATTTGCTTTTAGAATACGTTATTCCATTACCGTTTTTTGGTTTCTCATGAGTGCAAAATAGTCTCTTGTTATTTTATTTTAATTTTCTTAACAGTTGGAGGTCTTTCTCCTGTGCTTGCTTATAGAATTTATCTATTGCAATTCTTAAATTTAATCACTTTGTATAAGTCTTGGAGTTTAGAGTGTGCTGTTTTGTTTTATTGCTGGTGGTGATCTGTGGAAGTGGGCAAATTGCATGTTGTTTTTCGGAGTATAAAGGTTATGAGCAGTTTTCTTGTGTTTTTAAAAAAATTTATATTGTTCAGATTGTTGGGTTCTTCTGCTTTTATTCTTCTATATTGTCCTTCATATCTGTGTATTTTGCATTCCCAATTCATGTTCTCTTTTGTTGCTTTGGGGAGAATTGCCACCATGGATTCAAGTTTTTCTGTTCTGCCAATGGTTTCTGCTGGGTAGGCCACGTATTCTGCTTTTACAATTCTACTTTCTAACCCTTAAACATTTAGGAACATCCTATTGTGGTTTCATGGTTTTTTTGGGGGGAATCCCTAGGGTTTTCTTTCTCATCATTTGTTGGTTAATTCATTTTTCATTGTCTTGCAATATTTATTGTATGTTTGGACTTGTTTAAACATCCATATGGAAATCTTCCCTTCTTTGTATCTTCTGTTGGTTTATGTATTTATTCTCAAGGTCTTTAATTGAATTTTCTTTCTCCTGAGAGCTTTGGTAATTTCAGCCTTTTATTTTCTTTAACTCCCTTTGTGTTCATCATTTTCTTATGCCTCCTCTTTGGATGGTAGATCCCCAGAAAACTGAATCTTAAAGCTGTCTCATCTTCTTTCCACAGTTTCTGCACCAGTTGACTTCATAGGGGACAAAACTGGCTTCAACTGAATCCCAATTCCCTTCAGGCCTAGTAGAGGTGCACCTCTCCCCTTCAGATCTGATGACCTTCCCCTAGTTCCCCCTGTTTTCAGTTGTATGGCTGAGCACTGCTTGGGGTGCACCAAGCTGCTGCCCTAGGCCAAGCAAGACTCGCATTTTTCTGTACCTACATCTCCTTTTTCCGGTATGGCATGGAGTACAGTTGAGTTCTCTTACTTTTTGCTTTAGTATAGTGGAGTGTGGGCTTGTGGGATATGCTTTCAGAGACTACAGCAGCTGCAAGGAAATTGCTAAATGAGTCCCAGAGTAGAAGCCAATGGGTCCTGTTTGTATAACCCTGTCAGAGCATAGGGGCCAGTGGGATGGGGAGTGCTGTATCACCATATTAGTAATTAGTCTTGGGCGGAGCCAAGATGGCGGCATAGAAGCAGCAAAGCACCACAGCTCCCACACAAACACGCTAAAAAACTCATAAAATGGGACTCTAACAGATTTTCAAGCTCCAAAACTCTCCAAAAGACAGAAAGCACATCTGTTGCTACAGGCAGCTCAGCAGGTGAGGCTCTTCTCAGCAGTCTGGGAGCCTCAGCCAAACCCGGGCCGGCTCAGGCCCTGGGGCATCGGGCGGGGAGCCGCATCTATAGGAGAGCAGATCCGCTGCACTGGAGGCACAGTTACCACATTTATCAGGCCAGAAGACAAAAAGGCTAAGAGAAAGGTCAGTGGATTTTGCTAACTCAGGAGGAGAAGAGCAGTCCGGCCAAACTGCTCCCAGGGCAAGGAAGCAGC
>CM053593.1:178397819-178429045 GCA_028646575.1 Pseudocheirus occidentalis
AAAGGGAACAGATTGTGGGAGGGGTCTTACAGTGGGATCAATGTTCTGGGCTGGGGGTTAGGGGCAAAAAGGGGAGAAAATTTGTAACTCAAAACCTTGTGGAAATGAATGATGTAACCAAGAAAATAAAATTAAAAAAAAATAAAAAAGTAATTATTCTTCTTTGGTGTTAATTCATCACTTTGTTACCTTACTAGGGTTCTCACAGCAGGTTCAAAGCCTATTGAGACAGTTCATTTGACCACTTTGACGTAATTCTTATTTATTTTGGAGAGGTTTGAGGAGTCATGAAGATTCAAGAAAATGTCTAGTAGTTATAAAGCTTTTGGTCTCTGGACCCCTTTATACTTATAAAAATTATTGTAGACTCCCAAAAAGTTCTTGTTTGTGTGTTGTTTTTGGGTCAGTATTTATTGGGTTAGAAATTAAGCTATCTTAGTACTACTGTTATGAAAATAGTAGGATCTCGGGGGTTCTTCAGGGGGTCTTGAGACCACACTTTGAGAACCACTGGTATAGGCCATCTTTTTGTTGGTCACGCGACTTGGGTTCTCATTTCATTTATACTGATGCAGTCTGAGATGCTTTTGTCTGTAACCTCAGTTTGTAAAATCTCACTTGTGTTCGGGTATCTATATATGTAACATCAGTTTGTAATAAGCCTGTGCAATTAAGTTGTAGAAGTCACACATTCCCCCATCCATAAAGGCATTAACTCTGCCTCTTCCCTTCCCCCAGCCCAAAAGTCTTTTCCCTGAGCTAGCAAGTCTGCCTACATACAGCACCTATGAATCTTTCAAACAAACCCTTAGAGAAATGTATACCTCTTTTATTCTAAGTGGCCAGCTGCACTCAAAAGCCTTGAACAACATTATCAGAGAGATAAGTCCCTTCCAATATGGTCTAGCTCCCAGACTTGGCAGCTCCTGAAACAGTCAAGCCTATTCTCCCAACAGCCATATGGGCCATATCCCCTTCATCCTTGACCAAAAAGTAACCTAGTGATGTCACAAGCCAAAAACCATACCTCCAGCCCCCCCCCAGGGGGATGTTCCAGTGAATTATGGGCAATAAGCTTGTGCACTTGATTAAAAAGTCCCTTTAAGCACTGAGGACGCCTAAACTCCCAAACTCCTCCCTAACTCCACCTTTGCCCCCCTAGTTAGCATAATTAAACTTTGACAGTTTTGTGGTTATAAAAACTGCACCTCTATCCCCTGCTATTTGCAGGTTCCCTTAACCTTTCCCTGCCTGTTGCAAAGCGTAAAACTTTATAACTCAGCCTTAGATCCCTGCACTTAGTAGGTCCTCCTACTTCTGCCTGCTGCTAAGTCTGCATAACAATAAACTTTGTAACTTTGCTTCATTTCTTCTAGAAATTATAGTTGTGGGCAAGCTATGATTTTCTTTGAGTCTTTGCTCGTAGATGTTTTGGATTTATCTTCTGGTTTATATCTTATGAATACCTGTCATCATAATAGCTCTTTATCGTTTTGTGTTTATTTATTCTTCCAACGTTATTGACTGAATTTGAACTTTGTGGTAGAGCTGGACTCTACTTTCCTGATGGGATTCTAGTGGTCTTTTATGTTCCTGACCTGTCTTATTTGTTGTCCTGATGTAGAGTTCTGAACGGGTTCAGAGGGCACCCACTCTTGAGTTAGAGAGACAGTGCTGTGGCCCTCTTCTACTCCAGGCTCTGAGATTCCTTTCTTCTGGTAGAGGAACCACGCTGTGCCTCTGATACCAGAAGCTGACTTGTAGATCCCCCTCTGGAGTTGTAACTACATGGTTGGCCTTGTTCTTTATCTGGCTTAAAAAGACAGGACCTGGGGATAGTCCAGTAATCCAATTCCCCTATTCTTTTCTTTGGAGGGTGACTTGGCACTGACAGCTCACGTCTGTTTTTCAATTCCTGCTCTGGTCACTTGCCTGTGGGTCAAATTTGTGATCTTTTCCTGGAAAGACTATCTACTGTGGTTTCTCTTTAAGTTTCTAATCACTTCTAGATTTAGCACTCATCTGAGATCACTGCATAGTCCTTGAGCAGGATTACTCTGCTTTATCCTGCTTTGCTGCCTTGGTTGTTCTCTGTTTAGTTTAAATCTGCATTATCTGAAGTCCTATCCCTGTTGATCACTTCTGCTGAATCTTTTGTCCCAGGTTTACCCTTATCCTTAAGGGGGCAAAGCCCTTAGTTCTACCAGACTAAGGGGAAGCTCATGTCAGTGGCTGTAAACTTTGTGGATCCTTAGGATAGAAGGATGATTGTTTCTATCTCTCTTGAAGCTTTCCATGTACCCCTTTTATAATTGCCCTAGGATAGGGGTGGGGAACCTTTGGTCTTGAGGCCACAGGTTCCTTGCTGGACCACTCAGCTCCTTAGGTCCTGGTGCCTGGGATTTCTTGGTTGAAGCATTCAACCTATGGGACTTTGAAGGATTCTTAACCATACTCGTCTTTCAGTTTGCCTTCTCTGCCAGGGTCCCTCTCAGTGCATTCAGGAATTTCTGGGTACCCCCTTTTGTTGACCTAGGCTAGAGGAAGGCAGTCACTGTAGTTTCATTCTTTTTCTGGAATATTTGTGTGGAAATTGAGGTGTCTTGCTCCTCATTTTGCTATCTTGATTGCCAAGTCTCGGACCAATAAAAAAGACACACTAAATATCTATTTTATTAAATTATGGGTCTTTTCAAGGGTGATTATTTTGGCATTCTGGTGTAGGCAACATCAACTAAACATAAAATTAAAGCCACCATTTTCAATGTGAAGAATTTAGTTCAAAATTTAATATTAGACCAGAAAACATGATTTTTGATGGTATCATGGAATAAGTGGAAAAGAACATAAGCCTTTGGAATTAGAAGCCCTGTGTCAGCAATTAACACTTATCACGGGTTTAATTCTGGTTAAGATACAACCTGAGCTTTAGTTTTCTTATTCTGTAAGACAGGCATTTATATATTATGCCAAAAAAGGAAGTGAATTTAGAGAATGTAGAGTGAATGTAGAGTAATAACTGTAATCAAGAAGATCTTAATTCAAGTTGTGCTTCAGACATAAACCAGCAGTGTGACCAGGAACAAGTCACTTAGCCTCTTAATTTCTCTCAGGCAACTCAATAAATCAAAAAACATTGATTAACTACTTACTATGTGCAGCTACTGCTAGGTGCTGGAGAAAGACATAAATTAAATAGACTTTTCCCTGAAGGAGCTTACAGTCTATGGGAGGAAACATGTACACTTAGAAATATGTATCCATGTGTCTAAAATATAGGGAAAATTAGAGGAAGTGGGGATACTAATAGTTGGAAGGATCAGGAAACACCTTTTGAGGTACAACACCCCTTCTCAAACTCATAATGGGTCCCCAGAGAGAGTGACTGCTGCTCATAAGGGTTCTAGGCAAGGATATACTTCTGTAATTCCTCAGCATCCATGAATATACTTCTTACCAACAATCAGCCAGTATGCTTCATTAATCCAAATATGTTCCCTTCAATCAGAATGTTTTTTCCCAAACTTCGAAGGTGCACCCTCTCCCACAATGACCATTTCCTAGTTAAACATGTTCAAACTTAACTTTAACAGTGTTAAGACATGTAGGGAGTGTGTTGTGTTGTAACTCAAAACACCTTGTGCTGGAAGTCCTTTCTTAAGTCTGTATCTAGTCCTTGTCTCCACTAAAAGGGGGTCAGTATTCCTTGAATCTACCTCTTTTCTTTGCCGACAGACTGTTTCTTCACTGAACCCAGTATGTGTGCCTCTGCTCCTAGAAGGATGCATCTTGTTGGGGAAAGGGGCAAAGGGTTGAAGTGAGGAAGGAAATTCAAAAGCCAGACTCTCTTCCTACCCCAAAAAGAGCAATTCTCTTTGAGGGGCCTTCTTCCATTCTGGTTCCAGGTCTCAAACTGTCAAACTCTGAACTTGTTATTCAGGATATTGCATTTTCTTCCTTCCATGTTCTTATACAAACATTAGATTTTACCTTTATTATGTCTGTTGAAGATCATTTTATTTGGTTAGGCCTGACTCCATTATTCAACTTGTTAACTATTCCCCTTAGTTTTGTACTATCTCCAAATTTTTTTAAATTTGCCATTTATGACTTTTAATAGCGCAAGGCCACGCACAGAATGCCCTCCCCAACTCCCCACAAATCTGTTGCAGAAATCTTTCCAAGTTGATATTGGCCCTTTCAGGTTTCAGTGGTTTCAATATAGAATCAATTTCAAATCTAACAGTTTTAATGTCTGCTTATATTCTGTCCCACATGTTGGAATGGGCTCTCTTTACTTCCTTTTAGAATTTTTTTTCTTCTCAACTTTACTTAAATACCACCTTTTTTTGATATTTCCAGCTGTTGGAAATATCCTCCCCCCACCCCTGCCCCAATTTACTGTTGATTTATTTTGTATATACTTGGACATGCTTGTGTACATGCTTTCTTTGCTGACAGAATGTAAATTCCTTGAAGGAAAGGACTTTCACTTTTTTTTTTTGGAGGGGGGAAGGTAGGGCAATTGGGGTTAAGTGACTTGTCCAAGATGCCAGGGCTAGGTTGTGTGTGTGTGTGTGTGTGTGTGTGTGTGTGTGTGTGTGTGTGTGTGTGTGTGAAGTTTCTGAGGTCGGATTTGAACTCAGGTCCTCCTGAACCAGGGCCAGTGCTCTATTCACTGTGCCATCTAGCCGCCCCAGGAAAGGACTGTTGTATTTTTGTCTTTGTACCCTAGCACCTACCACCAGTCCCTGGCACATAGTGGACACTTAATAAATGCTTATTGATTGATTAAAAAAAAATCCCACCTCACAATGTTGTGATGAAAGCACCTATTAAAATTGTCTTAAAATGTTGCAAAAATGTGTGTTATTACTTTAAAGTGGTTTTGTGTTTTATGAGAAATTATAGACAACAGGTACAATAATATTGCTATCTTGAGTTTATGTACTTCTTTTCCCCTGAAGTTAAATTCACAGGATCTTCTGTTAAGCAACTTGTCCTTTCCACAAAGCAGTTTGAATTTTGAATCTTGTATAGAAGATATTAGCATATTTAGAACAACAGATTGTGAGCTTTTTAATTTTCAGTTATTATTGAAATTGCTATTAAAGTTGTATCCTCTGACTCAGTTATTTTTATTTTTCTGTTCTTTAAGACCTTATTTCATGTATATTTTGTAGCTAATGTTTTAAGGATATTCAGTCTTCTATCAAAGTAATATAGTAACTGGGACTTTTGAAATATTCTTGAAACTTTATTCTTTTAATTTTTTAAAATATATTTCTTGTTTCTTTTACAGTACTCTGTGCAAAAAACTTGGTGAAAAAGGATTTTTTCAGTAAGTAAGATCAAAATATCAATAATTTTGTATATTGGAATTCAATTTTTTTGCATATTATGGTATATTTTCAGAATCATCTGTGTATTTTTTCAATGTGGAAGTATTTTGTAAATTTTAAACTTTTGAATGTTTTCAGCAGTTTTTGTGTTTTTAAAGTCTTCTCCACTACCAAATAATGACATGTTAGACATTATTCTTTAAATGTTTAAAAAGTTAAGTACACAGTGTTTGTCTTTGTGGTTAAAAAAATACTTTAAAGGATATGTTGATTTCTCAAAGTATATGCTTTTTCTACTGATGAAGATTGAAAACCTTTCTACACTCTTCCTGTCTTATGTAATTGTTGTCCTTGTTTTCTTATAAACTCTATCTTAAAAAAAAATCTTCACATCTTTCACTGAAAACCAATCTCCTTTTCTGAACTTTCATATTTTTGTGGAGGGTACTGTCATGCCTCTGCTGCTCTCCACCCTCCGTCTTGGTCTTGGACTCATCATTGACCTTTACCTGCTGTCATCCAACATGTCCATTCATATGCCACATCTCATCATTTCTATTGTCCTGCCATCTTTTGCATCTGTCCCTTTTTTTTTTTTTTTTGACATGGCCACCACCTCAGTTCAGGTCCTCATCATGTCTCACCTGGACAAGTATAGCCTTTTAATGAAATGTTAGTACCCCCAAGTCTCCTTAATCTGCAATCTACCTTCCACAAAGTGGTCAGTGGTATTTCTGAAGCAGGAATCTGACCATTTCACTTCCTTGTAAAGTTTGGCATTTAAATTGTTTAACAATATATCTCCAGACAATCTTTGCTAAGGTTACACTCTTTCATGAACTCTGTTCCAGTTAAATTGGTTGTCTTATTGTTCTTCCAACACGTCATTCAAGATCCTCTGTGCCTTTGCACAGTCTTGTGTAGTTCCCCCTTCCCTCCCATGCTTGGAATGTAATCCTTCCTTCCTCCTCTTAGAATCTCTAGCTTCCCTTAAAGTTCAACTCAAGTGCCATCAAAATAAGTCTTTTCCTGACTACCTCCCCCCACCCCCAAATTGCTATTGTCTTAATATCCTGAAATTACCTTGCTTTACATGTGTGGTGTAATGGATAGAGGACTATCTTTAAAGCTAGGACAACTAGGGTTCAAGTTCTGCTTTTGAATCATGCTGCTTTTTGACTGTTCGTAAATATCACTTAAAATCTCAGTGGTCTCAATTCCAAGACTCAGAGAAGATACTGACTTGCAGTAGTAGAGGGATTTTCCCTCACTTGGGTGCTCCATATAATATTAAATCACAGTTCTAGTCCCTATCCCTACTTTGTTTATATTTTGTGTTTACTTCTCTGTTCATGTTGCTACACCTCCTTCCCCACCACCCCTCCATAGAATATAAGTTCTTTAAGGACTACCGGTTTATTTTTTGTCTTTGTAATCCTAGTGTCTGCAGTGCCTGACACATTATATGTACATAGTGAATGTTTCTTGATTGATTTGTTGGTCAAACAGTCTGATATTTTGCAAAAATCCTCAAGTTGGCACAGGACCTCAGAGGCCTTTTAGTCTTAATTATACCTGAGAAACAACCTCTCTAGAATGTAGCAAAAAAAAGTGGTCATCTGGCCTTTGTTTTAAGACTTCCAAAGAATTTCACACCACATCCTGAGGTAACCTATTCTACTTTTGGAGAGCTCTGATTTTTAGAAAGTTCTTCCTTTATACTCAGTGTAAATGTCTCTTCTTGCAACTTTTACCCATTGCTCCTAGATGTTTCCCCTTTGGTCAGGCATAATATCTTTGTCTGTATGACAGACCTTAAAATATTTGAAGGCAAATATCATATTCTTCCTAAATCTTCTCTAGGCTAAACATTTACAATTCCTTCCATTCATCCTTGTGTAATATTAATAGGATATAAGATCTTCCCTGCCCATTAATAGGTCTTTGTGCCCAGCTGTGATACATCCTGAATCACATAGAACCCATTGGGGGAGGAACTTGGTTAAAGAGAAGCTTGCTTAGGGGAGGTTTGCTGGTAGGAAGGCTTTCACACCTTTTGGTACTAACCTGATTGGTTAGACACTGAGTCATGAGGGTTGTGATGCCTTCTGGTTCTAATAAGTAAATATATACTCTGAGTTGGTGTTTTGCTTTGGGGGTTTGATTATGAGAAAGAGTGTTTGATTTCCTGGTTGAGACTCTGAGTAGCCATACCTCCCCCCACCAGATGTAAAGATTCTCTTGATCCAGTGGTGGATGTAAAGTTTATAGCAATATTGCTTTGAATCAGGCAGTCAGAGCTGTTGGTCTTTATGCTAATTTCTCTGCTTGTATTTTCTCTGATATTCAGGGTGCTGACCTATCCCCTGAACTAGTGAATGTAATTATAAGTAGAATTGTTAACCCCTTTTTGAGCAGTCTTTCCTAGAAAAGCAGATCAAAAAACCTATGCTAGCAGGCCATCCTGGGTATGCTAGGGTGCTTGCTGTTGCATCTTGTAGACATAATCTCAAGGCCCTTATTGTCTTTGTTCCCTTTCTGGATATTCTGCATCTTAACAATAAATTCCCTCTAGAAAGTAGTACCCAGAAATGCTGTTCCTATTTTGCAGTTGAAGGAAATAGAAGCTTAAAAAGGTTAGATGACTTTCATACAAGCTACTAAGGGCCTTAGGGAGGATGTTAACACCATGGCTTTCTTACTCCAGGTTAAGTGCTCTATTCATTGTCTCTTTAAGTAAAGTTATTCTGGCATATCCTGTTATTTATGAAATCTTGTCAGATCTTTTTAGTTGCTACTTATAGGATAATACATGCTGAGTTGGAAGGGCTTTTAGAGGTTATTGAGTCAAAGTCTTTCAGTCTGCAGATGAGGAAATTGAGGCACAGAGAACCTAAATGTCTTTTTGTTTTTGAATCTCCAGCACCTAGCATAAGGCCTAGCCAAATATAATAACCTAATAAATACTTGCTGAATGAATGAATGCCTTTCTCTAATTCTGTAGCACTTCTGTTTTCTCCACATTAGCCATTTTTTGGTTTATCGTTTCTAGTCAAAACAAAACTAAATAAGAATTAAGCTCCTCTGCTTTTTCTTTTTTTATAAAATTAACTAATTAATTAACTTTTAGTTTACAGCACTCAGCTCCCCAAGTTTTTTGAGTTACAAATTTTTTCCCTTTCCCTCTTTCCTCCCCGCTTCCTCTCATGGTGGCATGCTATCCACTATAGGTTCTACAAATACCTTCACATTAAACTTTAGTCAAGTTGTAAAGAAGGAATATAACCAATGGAATGAACAACAATAAAGAACAAAAAACAAAAGAGAGAGAGAGCAAGTCATTTGCTTCAGTCTGCATTCAAACTCTGTAAATGTTTCTCTGGATGCGGATAGCCTTTTCTGTTCATGAATCCTTTGGAGTTATCTTATAGCCTTGCATTGCTGAGATGAGCCCAGTCTATCAGAGTCAGTTATCACAGATACAATGTGTCTATAATTGTGTACAATGTTCTCCTGATTCTGCTTCTCTCACTTCAACATCAGTCTCTTCATGTTATTATGAAGTCCATCTGCTCCTCATTTCTTATAGCACAATTCTATTCCATTACATTCATATACCACAACTTGTTCAGCCATCCCCTAATTGATGGACATTCACTTGATTTCCAATTCTTTGCCACCACAAAAAGAGCTGCTATAAATATTTGTGTACATATGGGTCCTTTTCCCATTTGCATGATCTCTTTGGGAGACAAACCTAGAAGTGATATTGCTGGGTCAAATGGTATGCACATTTTTATAACCCTTTGGGCATAGTTCCAAATTGCTCTCAAGAATAGTTGGATCAGTTCACAACTCCACCAACAATGCATTAGTGTTCAATTTTCACACATATTCACCAGCATTTATCATTCTGTTTTGTCATGTTAGCCAGTCTGACTGGTGAGACATGGTACCTCAGAGTGGTTTTGATTTCCATTTCTCTAATGGGATAGTGATTTAGAACCTTTTTTCGTATGCTTATAGATATCTTTAATTTCTTCCTCTGAAAACTGCCTGTTCATATCCTTTGACCATTTATCAATTGGGGCATGACTTGTATTCTTGTATATTTGACTCAGTTCTCTGTATATTTTAGAAATGAGGTTTTTATGAGAGACACTGATTGTAAAAATTCTTTCCCATTTTTCCACTTCCCTCCTAATCTTGTTTACATTTGTTTGTATTTTGTACAAACATTCAGTTTAATGTAATCAAAATTATCCATTTTGCATTTCGTAATGCTCTCTGTCTTTTGTTTGGTCATAAATTCTTTCCTTCTCCATAAATCTGATAGTAAAGCTATTCCTACTCTCCCAGATTGCTTTTAGTATCAGCCTTTATATCTAGATCATGAACCCATTTAGACTTTATTTTGCTGTACGGTGTGAGATATTGGTCTGTGCCCAGTTTCTGTCATACTGTTTTCCAGTTTTCCCAGCAGTTTTGGTCAAATAGTGAGTTCTTATCCCAGAAACTGGAGTTTTTGGGTTTATCAAACTGATCACTATAGTCATTGACTACTGTGTCTTGTGTACCTAATCTATTTCACTGATCTACTACTCTGTTCCTCAGCCAGTACCAAGTAGTTTTGATGACTGCTGCTTTTATAATACAATTTAAAATCTGGTATAGCTAGGCCACCTTCCATAGCATTTCTTTTCATTAGTACTGTGATGTTCTGGACCTTTTGTTCTTCCAGATGAATTTTGTTACTATTTTTTCTAGCTGTATAAAATAATTTTTTGGTAGGTTGATTGGTATGGCACTAAATAGGTAAACTAGTTTAGGTAAAATTGTCATTTTTATTATATTAGCTCGACCTAACCATGAGCAACTGATGTTTTTCCAGTTATTTAGATCTGACTTTATTTGTGCAAAGAGTATTTTGTAATTGTGTTCATAGTTCCTGGGTTTGTTTTGGCAGGTAGACTCCGAAATATTTTATCATGTCCACAGTAACTTTAAATGGAATTTCTCTTTCTCTTTCTTGCTGTTGTACTTTGTTAGAAATAGGAATGCTGAAGATTTATGTGGGTCTATTTATTATTCTGCGCCTTCACTAAATTTATTTATTACCTCAAGTAATTGTTTTCTTGATTCTCTAAGTATATCATCATATCATCTGCAAAGAGTGATAGCTTAGTCTTTGCCTAATCTGATTCTTTCAATTTCTTTTTCTTCTCTTATTGCTGCAGCTAACATTTCTAATACCAAATTGAATAACAGGGGTGACAGTGGATATCCTTGTTTCACCCCCAGTCTTATTGGAAATGCTTCTAACACATCCCTTTTACATATAATACTTGCTGATGGTTTTAAGTAGATGCTACTTATTATTTTAAGGAAGACTCCATTTATTCCTGTGCTTTCTAATGTTTTTAATAGGAATAGGTATTGTATTTTGTCAAAAGCTTTTTCTGCATCTATTGAGATAATCACATGGTTTCTACTAGTTTTGTTGTTGATATAATCAATTATATTGATAGTTTTCCTAATGTTGAATCAGCCTTAGGATTCCTGGAATAAAATCTACCCGATCAAAATGTATTATTCTTGTGATAAATTGCTATAATCTTTTTACTAATATTTTATTTACAATTTTTGCATCTATATTCCTGAGGGAAATTGATCTATAATTTTCTTTCTCTGTTTTGGCTCTTCCTGATATAGGTATCAATACCATATTTGTATCATAAAAAGACTTTGGTAGGACTCCTCCAGTTTTCCCAAATAGTCTATAAAGTATCAGAATTAATTGTTCTTTTAATATTTGATAGAATTCACTTGTAAAGTCATCTGGCTCTGGAGACTTTGGAGACTTTTTCCTAGGGAGCTAATTGATGGCTTGTTCAGTTTCTTTTACTGAGATGGCGTTATTTAAGTATTTTACTTCCTCTTCAGTTAATCTGGGCAACTTATATCTTTGTAAATATTCATCCATTTCACTAAGATTGTCAAATTTATGGATATACAATTGGATAAAATAATTCCTAATTATTTTTTAAATTTCATCTTCATTGGAGGTAAATTCACCCTTTTCAGGTTTTTTTTCTTTTGCCTTTTGGAGGGCAGTTGGGGTTAAGTGACTTGCCCAAGGTCATATGGCTAGTTTTTGTGTTAAGCATCAGAGGCTGGATTTGAACTCAGCTCCTCCCGACTCCAGGGCCGGTGCTCTATTCACTGAACCACCTAGCTATCCCTACCGTTGTCATTTTTGATACTGGTAATTTGGTTTTCTTTTTTTTCTTTTTTTAAAAATCAGATTGACTAAAGGTTTATCAATTTTATTGTTTGTTTGTTGTTTTCATAAAACCAGCTTTTAGTTTTATTTATTAGTTCAATAGTTTTCTTATTTCAATTTTTTAAATCTCTCCTTTGGTTTTTAGTATTTTTCATTTAGTATTTAATTGGGGATTTTCAATTTGTTCTTTTTTAACTTTTTCAGCTGCATGCCCAATTCATTGATCTCCTTTTTCCTCTGTTTTATTCATGGAACCATTCAAATATATAATTTCTCCTAAGAACCTCTTTAGCTGCATCCCCTAAGTTTTGGTATGTTGTCTCATTATTGTCATTCTCTTGAATGAAGTTACTATGATTTGTTGTTTGACTTTTCATTGTTTGGGATTAAATTATTTATTTTCTAATTAGTTTTTAGTCCATCATTCCTTTATTACATATAATTTTTATTGTGTCATGATCTGGAAAGGATGCATTTAATATTTCTGCCTTTCTGTACTGGATTGTGAGATTTTTATGCCCCAGTACATAATCAATTTTTGTATATGTGCCATGTACCATTGAGAAGAACATAAATTCTGTTCACCTTCTTAACTTGTTTATTTTGTGGTTTGATTTATCAGGTTCAGAGAGGCGCAGGTTTAGGTCTTTCACTAGTATAGTTTTGCTATCTATTTCTTCCTCTAACTACCTTAATTTCTCCTCTAGGAATTCGGATGCTATTCCACTTGGTGCATATATGTTTAGTAATCATATTACTTCATTATCTATTATGCTTTTTAGCAGGATATAGTTTCCTTCCTTATCTCTTTTAATTAGATCTATTTTTGCTTTTGCTTTGTCTGAGATTAGGATTGCTACCCCTGCTTTTTTTACTTTAGCTGAAGCATAATATAGTCTACTGTAGCATTTTACCTTTGCTCTGTGTGTATCAGGATCTCCTGCTGATTGGCTAAGATGGGGCTTGTTGTCATGCCTCCCATCCTACACTTTAACCTCAGCACAGCCACAGCCACAGCCACAGCCATGCCCTTTCTCTAGGACTCCCAAACCTCTAGATGGTTCCACTATTTCAGGATTTTACACTGGGGCAATAATTCTCTGGATTTTCCAGGGTCAGAGAGGAAGATGAGAGCATCTTAGGTTTACTCTTCCATCTTGCCTCCAGGAAGTTCAGGTAGGTGATTTTTAAACATCCACACTGTGGGCTGATAGCCCCAGGAGTAACTGTTGCTGCTACTGCATGCCCTGATCTTACCTCTTACCCAGCTCTGCCAGACCCCCATTGTGTGGTAAGAGTTCTGGGAATTACCCCTGCAATGGGTGGGTCAGTTTACCCTGGTTTGCTCTAGCTCATTATGGTTGGGTCTGTGCTGGCATAACCCAGGCATGCCACACTCTGTGCTCCTTCTACTTTTTGCAACAAATCCTACCTGTCTGCACCTTCCTGGGCTGGAAATCTGCCACACTCCATCCCTCAATGGATTCTGCCACTCTAAAAACTGTCCAGTTCACTTTTTAGAGGTTACTGAAGGAATTCATGGGGAGTTCAGATGAGTTTCTGCTTTTACTCCACCATCTTAGCTCTCCCCTCTCCCCCAATTTACCCCTGCTTTTTCTTCATTATCATTGCTCCATCCACCATGACCAGTAATGCTATCACTATTTTGTTTATCGTTTGTTTATCCCAACAGTTTTTTTAAAAGCATTTAAAAAAAAATGTCTTTAGGTTCCATTGCCAGTTTTAACTTATTCTGTGCTTTAACACACCTGATCCCATTCCTACGGGTCTGTACCATATTTCTTTATTCAATTATTCATCTTCACTTACCTGCTTTACTTCCATCTTTTATGCATGTCTTAGAAATATGAGTTCATCAATTCCCTTTATATCCATGTCATTCTCTTTAGACAACTCCTTTGAATTTTTTCTGTGTGCAGTTGATCAGAACATGTCATCTCCCTCCAACCTCCTTCTTTTAATAAACTCTAGGGGCCCTCTTATTATCTCTAGGATCAAATATGAAATCTTCTGGCTTTTAAAAACCTTTATAACTTTGTCCCTTTTCTACCTTTCCAATCTTCTTATACCTTCTTCCTTCTCCCCACTTACCTAGCCCCAAATGTGAGATCCAGTGTCACTAGTCTCTTTGCTTAACAGGATTTAATCTATTTCTTGACTCTGGGCATTTTCCTGGCAGTGTCCCATACCTGGAACTCCACAGTCATCTCCACCTGTTAGCTTCCCTGGCTTTCTTCATGTCTTAGCTAAAGTACCACCTAAAAGCAAGAAGCTTTTTTTAGCCTCCCTTAATCTTAATGCTTTCCTTCTAAGATTATCTCCTATTTATCTCATATATTTCCTGTTTGTACACAGTTGTTTTCATGGTATTATGTACCTCATTATACTCTGAGCTCCTTGAGAGGAATTTTTTTTTCTTGCCTTTCTTTGTATTCCCAGTGCTTAGCACAGTATCTGGCTTCTAATAGGCACTTAATAAATGTTTGTTTACTTGACTTTTTTAGAATTTATCTTGAGAGCTCTTTTTCCCTCCTGGGAGGCAAGGTTTTTTCTCAAAACCCTTAGAAATATGCTCTCTTAGAGTCTAGGCTATGTGTCAGTCTGTGCTTGGCTTCCTTCTCCTTTATTATAGAATCTAAGATGGGAGTGCTCATTTTTTTCCCCCATATTACCATTATTTCTATCCTATAAACCAGTGCTTGTTGGTGAAGATAAAGAAGAATGAGAGATGGAGTGAGGTATTACTAATATAGGCTATTGTGTACATATTTTTGTCACCAAGGAAGATTTAAATCTGAAAGGTGGATTTTTATAATTTAAAGACAAAAATGTCAGTAAAAGACAGTGCTAGGAAAACAAATTAATAGTAGAACACTTAAAGAAAGAGCCAGCAAAATAAAATCCTTACTCCAGGGCCGGTGCTCTATTCACTGTGCCACCTAGCCGCCCAAATGCTTGCATTTTTTTTTCCACTCCTTCTCTGGCCTAGTATAGTGGCTGATGAATAGTAGGTGCTACCTGCCTTGTGCTGTAGTTAATGTTTAACGTCATTATTCTTATTCTTCAGCTGAAGAAATTGAAGCACAGAGTAGCTAAATGACTTGCTGTAGTTGTACAGCCAATAAATGTCACAATTAAATTCCACTTAAATCTTCTGATTCTAAGACTGGTATACTTTTTCCACTAGAAAATATTATAACACAAACCATTTATACTTTATCTGTTTAAAGTGTTGAATTTTGAAGTAAATTTCTTAAATTGGGGTGTACTTGTGTTTAAAATTTTTGTCTTTAAGGGGAACAGAGCAACTAATATATATTATGTCAGACATTATACTAAGCACTTTACAGATACCATCTCATTTTAATACACAACAGCTCTATGAGGCAGGTGCTGTTGTTATCCCCATTTTTAGAGTTAAGGAAGCTGAGGTAGATAGGTTAAGTGATTTGTCCAGTCAGTCACACAGCTAGTAAGTATATGAAAACAGATTGGAGCCTAGGTCTTATTGATTCCATCCCAGCCACTATCCACTGTGCCACATAGCTGCTTACAGGATATATATGGAGAGAGAAAGAGAGAGAGAGAGAGAGAAAGAGAGAGAGAGAGAGAGAGAGAGAGAGAGTGAGTGTGTGTGTGTGTGTGTGTGTGTGTGTGTTACATGTAGAATGTAAATTCCTTGAGGGCAGGATCTTTTCATTTTTTTTTTTTTCCTATTTCTTTAATGCTAGTACAGTGCCTGGTAGGTAGTAGGTGGTTCTAAATCTCTGCTTCTCTTTTACCTACTCTGTGAAATAGGTAATGTTAAATATTATTATTCTGGTTTTTAACTAGAGAAACAGAAGCACAGAGCAGGTAAGTGGCTATTTTTGGCTAGACTTTTAGGAAGTGCTATTTGGATCATTTTAAGTTTTCTCACGTTAATAATTTTGTATAGGTTTTAGCAAGTCTTGTTTAACTTATTTTACATATGAGTAAATGAGATTTTAAATATATTTTAAGCAGATTCATTTAACATTAAATATAGATTTTAATTGATGAGGTATGCTATTGACCATTGCTATACTTTCCAGCTGATCTGGGAGAAGAATGCAGGTTGGCTCCTCTGGATCTGGTAATGAAAGGTGACCCACAGAACTAGTGAGTTAGGAAGCCTGTGTGCCCTCACTGATGGAATGCAGTGTCCAAACATAACACTTCTGTTACTGCTTGTTTGGTCTCCCACCATCTGGGTGAATAATGGGGATTTCCCTTCCAAAGACTAGGTTCCTGGATGTATGACCTTGACCCTTAAAATTTTTAGGTATTACAGTATGTATTTCAGTGTGAAACACAATGTCACCTTTCAATTTAACAAAATAGTTTGTACACTTTAAAATGACTGAGATTAAGTAGGCTAAAGGCAGTTCATACCTTGTTGCACATTAACTTGTGACAGATTAGAGCACCACTTGGGTCACTTTCAGACCTTGCTTATTTAACCCTCTTAGAGAGGCTAGTTGCTGTTGTAATCTGGATCTCTGGGCTTTTACCTTTTAGTTCAGTTCTTGCTACTCAGGTTTCAGTCATTAGCCTACTTGGTTCTTGAAAAGCAAGACCTTTTTCTTTTTACTTTCCTAATTGTTCTTCCTGTCTCAAATCTCTTTCCCACTCCAATCCATTCTTCACATAGTTGCCAAATAATTTTTCTTAAACTGAGATCTGATCATGTCATTCCCCTCCTCATTATATACTTCAATGGTTCCTTAATGCCAGTTGGATAAAATATAAGCTATCCTGGCTTTTAAAGTGTGGCACTAATTTCTAGCTTCATTATATATTTCTTCTATAGTCCAATCAAACTGTCCTTGGTGTTTTTCCCATACCCTCTCTCTGTATCTTTCTACTGGTTCCCTTCTGTGCCTGGGATACACTTCTCACATTCATTTCATAGAATCCTTCACTTCCTTCTTAGATACAGCTTTCTACATGAAACCCTAACTGATTTCACCCCTCCCTAAAACTGTCAGTAATCCGTCCTTGTCCCCCGCCCCTCCAACTACCTTGTATCTAACTCTTTGTATTTATTTTGCATATATTTATGTATGAACGTGTTATTTCTTCTGATAGAATGTAAACTCTTGAGAGTAGGGGCTTTTTCATTCTTTGGCTTTGTATCCTCTGCGCCTGGCATCTAGGAGCTACATAAGTGCTTGCTGATTATTATTGATTCTTAGGTAGTATGATTGTTTTGTGGTTCTACGTCAAACCTAGTTTGTTTAACATCTCCAGAAAGTCTGTTCAATGTGTGTCCCCTAAATGTTTTTGCATAGCCAACTGTCTCTTACAACCATGACCCACTTTGGGACCTTGGTCAACTTTTACCCTTGTAGTTTCAAATTTTAATTATCTTCCCCAAACCCCAAGCTCTTTTATAGCTTTCTTACATGGTGTTACAATGTCAGAAATGTGTTTCCTGTGCAAGGGTGCCACAATCCTCTGCTTCTCCCTTAGTAAGAGTATTGTTTGGAACTCATCTCTAAATCAACACCATTAGATGTGTGGTCTTCACTCTAAAATGTCCTTCAGTAGGTCAATGAAAACTTCCTGTGGGCCTCAGATTTCTTTATATGTAAAATGAAGAGGTTGAAGTACATGATCTCTTAGTTCTCTTCTAGATCTAGAAGTAATATCTTAATATTAGTATATATAACCACAGATTTGGTAATATCACCTGGGACCTTTATTTTTCCCAGCTAATGTGTGTGTAAAAAGTAGACCTTGAAAGGTTTATGTATTTGTTTCATGATGGAAAGGTACAGAAAAAGTAAGATCCTTTTGTTCTTCAGTGCCAAGTAATGAGAATATTCTTAGCCAGAGGCAGCAGGTAGTGTTTAGTGGAAAGGGAAGTAGGTAGAACAGTCCCCTTATGTATTCCCAGAGATTTGGATTGTACAAAAGTTACGGTCCTCACTCATTTGGTACTCTCTTTGAAACTATCATTTCTGTTCTTTAACTCCTTCAAACCAAACGAAAAATACCAGACCTTCTTTCTGTATCTCCTTCCTCTGGCCTAGTAACCACCTGTAGGGCTTTGAGCTAAGGGAAATTAAATTACTATTGTAGATAGCCTTTGTGGGAGGAGGGGAGGCAGGAGACAGGAAAGGACTTTTTTATACTAGTGTTAGAAGATGGGAAGGGAGGAGGACACATTTCTGACTTCCTAATCATATAGAAGCATTTAATATGATGCTTGGGTTCTGTAGTACAGTAAATAAAGGATTCTCTATTATGAATGAAATGTTTTTTATCCCTAGGCTAGAAATCCCTTGTCATGGATAACATGGATAACATCATGGCAAGTGAGCTTATACCTGGACTTTTGAAACACAGTTCCACCGGCCCTGGAATTAGAAGGACCTGAGTTCAAATCTGGATTCAGACACTTAACATAAAACTAGCTGTGTAACCTTGGGCAAGTCACTTAACCCCAGTTGCCCTACCTTCTCCCCTCTAAAAAAAAGCAATATAATGCAAATTTTAAAAAATTGATTGATATTGGTCATAATGCAGTTTATATCTTTAATAATTTGCTGTTGAGGAGCGGCTAGGTGGCGCAGTGAATAGAGCACCGGCCCTGGAGTCAGGAGTACCTGAGTTCAAATCCGGCCTCAGACACTTAACACAAAAAACTAGCCGTGTGACCTTGGGCAAGTCACTTAACCCCAACTGCCCTCCAAAAAGCAAAAAAATAAAATAAAATAAAATAATTTGCTGTTGAACTTCCAATATTTACTGACTTAGCAGGCATTTATTAAGCACTTAGTATGTGCCAGGCACTGGTCACAACTATGTCAGTAAAAGAAAAATGTAAATCTTAATATGAACTGTGACTAAAGGTATTGACATAGCTTTGGAAACAAACTGATTAGAACTTAAATAGATCAGAATGATTATTGTCTCCTTCGTATAGTCTCCTTGAGTTATGTATTCTAATGATTGTTGTTCAAACCTTTTTATTTTTTGCTTCCCTCTCCTTTTTTGAACTTTATATATAGCAATTATCCAATGAAAGCAAATCTTCATATAAAACCAATTTTATTGAATTAATGAAATAGGTAATGGGGCAGTGGATAGAAAACCTTCCAGGAAGCCCTGAGTTCAAGTTCCACCTCTGACAAATAATACTGTCTCTGTGACCTGGACAAGTCTCAACCTCTCAATTCTCTAGGCATTTCTAAGAATGTAAGTGGCATTTAAGTGAATTGGTAGAGGGAATTTCCTCACATGGGCATTCTCTATACCAGTCAAGTCTCAGATCTGGTGCTTGTCCTTATCATTAGAATATGTATATGGCCAACCAGGCTGACTCTTCAGATGTTTATGAAGCACCTTCTGTGTACACAGCTCTAGAGTAGTCACTCTTTTAAATAGAGAACTTGTTAAAGCTTCTTCCATTCTTTCTTCCATTCTTTTGCTTACAGTGAGGAGTTTTCATTTCTTAGGTAGTAGGTGACAGTAGGTGGCAGTGCAGATTATAACTTCTCTTTTCTTCTACCAAACTCGGTTCTTTTTTTTTTTCTTTTTAAAGCAATTTGCCTGGTTAAAGGTTAGATCCCCTCCATGAAAGTCTTTATTCTAACAGCTTAAATTGATTAACCTGTACATTTACCAAATCTTTCTTTCAGCAGGTAACTGGACTATAACCAGGTAGGCATTTGCTTTGTAGTCACAAAATAGTTCTAGCATTCTGGAGTTCTCAGTTTTTAATTTAAAGTTCCCTTGTTGGTCTTATTAGAAATAAGTAACTGAAGCAGTTGTTGCATTGTCCCTATGTGCTTTAATAGTTTTTTCAAATATAAGTCTCAAATTTGCTTTTGCCTCCTCTAGTTAGCAAAATTGCCCGTCTGAAAGGGGCACAAACGCATATATGTTATACAGAAATTTTGTAAGTTACTAGTATTCTCTTTGTATTTTTTGGTCATCCCTCAGGTTCCCTTATTTATCAAGTATTATCAATTCTTTCTTCAAAATGTCTCTTCTAAACCATTTTTCCACTTTTATCTCTTCTGTCATCCTAGTGTTTTCTTATCTTATATGGATTAAAACAGTTACTAGCAGACTTTCCAGATTTCTGTCTCTTCCCCTTTCTAGGACAGTTTGGCCCTTGGTTAATTTTTCTAAGATCCTGCTTTAGTCATATCACTCCTAGTCAAAGACCTACAGTGAGTTGCTTTCATGTTAGGAATCTAACCTTTCTATCCCATTTTTTTCCTTAGTGTGGTCTCCTCACAGTCTTCAAAACATCTATATTCATTTTATCTGTGTGTAATCATTTGTTCATGCATAGATCATCCATTTTTCTTTACATTTAATTGAATCCTTTCTATCATTAAGGATCTGCCTTAAATCTTACTTAGTAAAATTTTAAATTCTAATTCCTACTTGTTTGTCCCTTTTCCAAACTGCTAATATACTGTATAATGTAGTTTGTTGTTGTTGTTGTTCAGTCATTTCAGTTGTGTCTGACTTAATGACTCTATTTGGGGTTTTCTTGGCAAAGATAATAGAGTGGTTTGTCATTGCCTTTTCTAGCTCATTTTATAGATGAGGAACTGAGGCAAACAGGGTTAAGTAACTTGCCCAGGGTCCCACAGCTAGTGCCTGAGGCCAGTTTTGAACTCAGGAAGATGAGTCTTATCTGAATTCTTGCCTGACACTCTATCCACAGTGCCACTTAGCTGTCCTGTATAATGTAATAGTTAATATTTGATTATTTCATATAGTTTAATCTTGTTTTCCTTCTAAGTTCTTTGACTTCAGTTGAATTTATCAGATCTGTCAATCCATCATCTTTTATGTGCAAAATCCTATGTTTTACATTAGGGGAGATAGGGAGTATCTTATACTTCTGTATTCTTTACAATGCTAAATATATAGTATGTATGTAGGATATGCTTGGTAGCCAAATTTTATAATAATGAGCAAAGAATGGAATTCTTCAAGGGTGAGAAGACATGAATGGATTAAGCATTTGCCTGGAAGGATGTGATACATTAAATCTTCCAATACAATGGTTTTTTATGTTTTTATTCAACTTTTAGGCTTTTGTAACTTAAAAACAGAAGTATTTGCAACAATAAGAAATACATAGGGGAGGCTAGGTGGTGCAGTGAATAGAGCACTGGCCCTAGAGTCAGGAGGATCTGAGTTCAAATGTGGCTGTGGACACTTAACATTTACTAGCCGTGTGACCTTGGGCAAGTCACTTAACCCCAATTTCCCTACCTTCCCCCCTTCCAAAAAGCATAAATAAACAAACAAATAAGCAAGCAAATAAATAAATAAAAATTAGCATTTAGGGAAATTACTTTTCTTTAATCTTTTCATAATGATACATATTTGGAGCTAAAATGACATGCTCAGAATAGAGATTTAAAATGATGAATAGTCTTAAGTTAATAATTGTCATGTGATTGACAACTAAGTGATCATTGGTAACTTTGGAGAGAGCCTTTTGTTTAAAGTATAGTTGTTCATATGTAGTAATGTTTGCTTCTTGTGTCAAAAATATCTTTTTAAAAAGAAAATCTTCCCACTTTTTTTCACAGGACTTCCTGATCCATTTGCTAAAGTGGTGGTTGATGGATCTGGCCAATGCCATTCTACAGATACTGTGAAGAATACACTTGATCCAAAATGGAATCAGCATTATGACCTGTAGGTTTAAAAGATTTAGAATAATGCATGTAATTCAAATTTGGTGATACAACATCTGAAAAAGCATAGAATCACTGGAAATGAATATCTTGAGGAAGAATTGTGACCTTGGGTGGTGGTGTTTGTTCTTATGTTAGCTCCTTTTTTGAAAAATTTCTCTATTGTCACAGCAAATGCTGTTCTTTTGTTTTATATTTTCTTAATTAATAGTTAGTTACTAAAGAGTATAACTACCCTGAAACTTATTCATGATCTTTTTTGACTTAAAAAGGCATCATTTTACTCAAAGATTGGGAACTATTTTTCTATATGGTTATTTCTTGTTGTTGAGTTGTTTCAGTCATGTCCAACTCTTTGTAACCCCGTTTAAGGTTTTCTTGGCAAAGATATACATACATACATACATACATACATACATACATACACACACATATACATACATACATACATACATACATACATACATACATACATTTATATTTAGGTTTGTCATTTCCTTCTCTAGCCCATTTTACAGATGGGAGACCTGAGGCAAACACAAGTGAATTGCCCAGAGTCACATAACTAGTGTCTGAGGTCAGATTTGAACTCATGAAGATTGCTATTTCTAGAGGAGGCAGAATAAAATCAGACTACAGCAAAGCGGAACCTTAGTTTTGAGCTTTCAATTAATTTGTTTAATTTTAGGTAATTTTCTAGGAGAATAAAGTCTGAAATCATTTGATCAACAAAAATTTAAGTGACTGTTATGTGCTAGGCATTGGACTAAGTGCTACGGATGCAGAGATAAGTGAGTGTGTGTGTGTGTGTGTGTGTGTGTGTGTGTGTGTGTGTGTACAAGATCCATATAAAGCAGATTCAGAATAACTGTATGGCAAGGTAGAAAGAGTTGGGGGAGGGAGGAGGGTTAGCTACTCCAGCAGCTAAATCTTTATTTATTTATTTATTGGCTTTTTGGAGGGGGGAGAACAAGGCAATTGGGATTAAGTGACTCTCTGAAGGTCACACAGCTAGTAAGTGTTAAGTGTCTGAGGCCAAATTTGAACTCAGGACCTCCTGACTCCAGGGCCAGTGCTTCTAGCAGCTAAATCTTTTGGGTTTTTAAAAATTTTTTTAAACTTTTGTTTATTTTTAGTTTACATCATTCATTTCCATGAGATTTTGAGTTACAAATTTTCTCCCCATCTTTCCCCTATCCACCACCCCAAAACAGCAATCCCACTGTATACCCCCTCCCCCAATCTACTCTCTCCTATATCCTACCCCATCACTCCTCTGACTTTCTGGTAGGGCAAGATGGATCTTCCTACCCCAGTACCTGTATATCTTATTTCCCAGTTTCATGTAAATAATCATAATGATAATAATACACACACACACACACACACACACACACATATTTAACATTTGACTTTAGAACTTTAAATTCTAGATTCTTTTCCTTCCTCCCTCATCACCCACCTCCTTGGAAAGACAAGCAATTCAATACAGCTGTACATATGTAGTTACTCAGAACATGTCCACAATGGATTATATTGTGTAAGACTGACTATATTTCCCTCTTTCCTATTCCGCCCCCCACTTGTTCTGTTCTGTACTTTGTCCCTGTCCCTTAACAAAAGTGCGTGCTTCTAACAACTCTCCCTGCCAAATTGCCTTTCCCTCCATCCTTCCCTCCTACTCTCCTGTAGGCCAAGATACCCAATTTAGAGTGTGTCATTCCTTCCCTAAGCCAAATTCAATGGGAGTAAGGTTAACCCATTCTCTTTTGCCTTCCTGTTCTTCCTTTCCATTGTAATAGTTATTCCTTGCTTCTTCTATATGAGAGGATTAACCCCATTCTGTCTTTCCCTGTCTCCTCTCATACTATTCCTCTCCCACCTTTCATTTTCACCTTTTGAAATATTAACCCGTCTTATTCAGTTGATCATGTGCCCTCTGTCTATGTACACACACACATACACACACATACTCACATGTATTCCAATGCATATATACCTCATATACATATGTGAATGTATACATACATATATGTATGTGTCTATTTGTCTATCTGTGTATCTATCTACATATCTATATTTATATTCCCTTCAACTGTCCTCATACTGAGAAAAGTTTCATAAATTATAATTATTATTTTTCCATGTTGGCATGTAAATAGTTCACCTTTGATAAGTTCCACCATGTTTACCTTCTCATGTTTCTTTTATTTGAATGTCAAATATCCTATTCAGTTCTGTTTTTTTCATCAAGAATGCTTGGAAGTCTTCCACCTCATTGAATAACCATATTTTCCCCTGGAACCAGCAGCTAAATCTTAAAGGAAATTAGGTATTCTTAAGGGGTAGAAATAAAAAGACAGTGAATTCTAGCCATACAGAATTGCCAGGGCTCCAGATCACAGAAATGGTACATACCATGTGTGAAGAACAGCAAGTATGCCAGTGCAGTTAGATTTTTAAGAACACATAGAGGGAAGTAATGTATGAGAAGGCTAGGGAATTAGGAAGAGACCAGATTGTGGAAAGCTTTAAATGCAAAACAGGAGTTTGCTCTTCTTCCTAGAGACATTGGAGAGCTACTGGAACTTATGAGTAAGGGAGTGATATGCAGAGATTTGTACTCTAGGAAAATCACTTTGTTGGCATTATGGAGGTTGGATCAAAGTAGGGAAAGACTTGAGGTAGGGCAACTGCTTAAGAGGCTATTGCAGATGATGAGGACCTGAACTAAGGTAGTAAATGTGTGAGTGGAGAGAAAGAAATTGGTACAAGGGATGTTGTAGAAGTAGAAATAGAAAGATTTTGCTGCTTAATGTATATATGAGGAGTAAGGGATGATCCTAAAGTTGTGAACCTGGGTGAGTATAAAGATTGTGGTGTTCTCAAGAGTAATATGGAAATCTGGAAGAGGGGTAGATTTTCAGGAAAAGATAGTGATCTGTTTTGTTAAGTTTGAGATGCTTAAGGTACATTTAGGTTGAAATGTCCCTTGGGTGGTTGGTGATATGGGTCTGGAACTCAGGAGAGACTGAGGCTAAATACGTAGATCTGAAAGTCATCTGAATAGAAATGGTAAGTAAACCTGGGGCAGCTGATGAGGTTACTAAGCGATGGTTTACAGAGAAAATAGGACAAAGACAGAGCATTGGGGGTTCACCCACAATTAGTGGTTATGACATTGAAAATGATGTAGCAAAGGAGACTGAAGTTTAGTCTGATAGGTAGGAAAAGAACCCTAAAAGAGAATAGTGTCATGAAAACCCAGAGAGGAGGAAATATCCAGGGAGATAGGTTGGTCAGTAGTGTCAAAAGCAGCAGAGTTGCTGAAAAACTGAAGATTGAGAAAAGTCCATGAGCTTCGTCAATTATGAGATCATTGTAATGTTAGAGATGGTTTTATTTGATTAATAAAGTTGCTAGATTGCAGAAAGTTTAGAGAAGAATTAGAGAAGTGGTATCAAGTATAGAAGGCTTTTTCAGGGTGTTTGGGAGAATTTATATAGAAGGTATACAGAGTGTTTGAAAGGAGGGATGGTTGGATCTATTGAGGGTTTCTTAAGGAGAGATGAGACTGATGCATGTTTGTAGGCATCAGGGAAAGAAAAAGTTGATAGAGAAAGATAGTGATTTAGAGCATGGGTATGTGAGTGAGGGATGATAATAGCATAGTCTTCTGGAGAATGCAGAAGGGTATGGGATTGTGGGTATACACGAGGGGGGGTAGGTTTGATGAGGAGAAGGACACTCTCTGTCTTTTCGGCAGAGAGTAGAGTAAAGAAAGAAAAAATAACGGAGGAAGATGTCAAGAAGTTAATGAGATATAAGAGAGAGAAAGGAGAACCCAAGGTGAATGGCCTTGATTTTCTCGGCAAAATTTGGGATAAAGTCCTTAGGTGGGAAGAGGGGAATGTATGGGAGACTGTAAGAAATAAGAGGCCTATGATGATTGGGATAGAGAATCGATGAGGAAGGAGTAAAATTCTTCATGAGTTCATATTTAGCCTCAGATACTTACTAGTTTTGTGACAAAACCCATTTGCCTTAATTTCCTCATCTGTAAAATGTTCTGGAAAAAGAAATGGAAAATTAATCCAGTATCTTTTTATAGCCCCAAATGGGGTCATGAAGAGCTGGACATGACTGAACAGCAACATAGGCGGTATATTGGAGAGCACAGGGCCTGGAGTCAGGAAGACCTGAGTTCAAATCTGGTTTACTCTACTTGACATTTTACCCTATTTGCTTCAGTTTCCTCATCTTTAAAATGAGCTGGAGAAGAAAATGGTAAACCTTTCCAGTATCTCTGCCAAGAAAACCACAAATGGGATCATAAAAAGTTGGATGTGACTGAAATGACTGAACAGCAACAACAACAAAAGATACTTATTGCTATTATGATTGGATACAGCCTTTACAGTTTGCTGTTCTTTCTCCAGTTCTGTTCATCAGCATGAATTGGAATAGAGGATTCAGAGAATAAGAGTATTCCAGATTTGGATATTATCAAGGATAATTGATTGTTGATAAGACAAGGAGGGAAAGGGTTTGAGAACAGAGTTGAACTGGTTCATGTAAGGTAGTGGTTCGCAACCTTCCTAATGCCTTGACCCTTTAATTCTCGTATGTGGGTGTATCTGCATGTAGGCGGATCCGGGAGATGGATAGAGGATCGGTGGATACAGGATCGGTGGATACAGGATTGGTGGATACAGGAGCAGTGTCTTGGTTCCTAAGACCATTGGAAATATGTGTTTTCCAGTGGTCTTAGAAGACCCCTGTGAAAGGGTCGTTTGACCCCCCCAAAGGGGTTGCGACCCACAGGTTGAGAACTACTGATATAAGGGGTTGATATTTGGAAGATTAGAGAGGATAGCCAGAGTAATGATGCTCACTTGGGAAGGTACTGAAGGGTGGAGAGATTGGAGATTGTGGTCAGGACTAAAGATAGTTTTTAGAGGAATAAGACATAGGAAGAAGTGGAATGATAAGAGATAATTATCAGATAAAGGGACTTGAGAAGGCATGATTCTGGAAATGGAATACTTGTGGAGTTGTTGGCAAGATCAGAGGTCTGACTATACTTGGTGGGTAGTTGAAGACAAATAGAGGATTAGGTAATGGGAGCTGAGTAGATTGAGGAACTGGGGTATAAAAAAGTGGAGAGGAAGATAGTGAGCCAGACCCTGACTTTACTGAGAAGGAGAATGTCCTGGAGATTGATAGGTAACAGCCACCAGTTTGAATTGAGTGATAAATTTCTATAGTGTGAATGTCAAAGGAGGAAAGGTTACTGATTGGTGCAGGAAAGGGAAGAGAATGGAAGAAGAATTTATAAAGCACCTACTTACTATGTGCCAGACACTGTGCTAAATGCTTTACAAATATTACATTATACTCTTCTTATTCTCATTTTTTAGTTGAGGAAGCTAAGGCAGACAGAGGTCCAGGGTTATACAGTTAGTAGTTGTTTCAGGCCAGATTTCAACTTGGGTCTTCCTGACCCCAGGCCTACCACTTTTTCTCTATTCCCCTGCTTATCTATCTCTACTGATGACAATAGAAGACTCTGAAGGTGGCAATGAGAAACAAAGTATTTACATTCTCCTAGGACCTGCAAATTGGAAGGTATGAAAGAAGGTAAAACAAGAATTGGAAAGGATAACCATGGATATATCATCTGGAAGGCATTTGGTCTCAGTGAGTGCCAGAAAATCAAAAGATCATGAGAAGAAAAGGTCTAAAATAAAGTGCAGTTTGTTAACCATAGAATAGGTGATCTGGAGAGCACAGTGGACAGGAAGATTTAGAATGGGACATAATGGGGCTAAGATTCAGGTGGATTATTCTTTTTTGTTATCCCATGGCATTTATTTGATATACTATTTTGGGATAGAACTTGTGCTAGTGACTGGATGAGGTGATAATCCACATTGTTTTAATTTTTATTTCCTCTGATAACTGATTTAAGCAATTTTCGTCATAAAAGATTAAATATACATGTGCGCACTGAGATATGTGTTTGTATGTATATACATATATGTATTCTTTTGAATATTGTGTTTTCATATCCTTTGGCAATTTTTAAGAAATAGTTTTGTGTCAGTTCCCTATCAAATATGTATATTTGACTTCTGACATAGATATTTGATGACATTTTTTACCTTAGGTGGTTTTATTTTGTTTGTGTAAAGTTCGTTTTTTAAAATTGAGATGGTCTTATTGTTTCTAATATATGTGTTTATTCAC
This sequence comes from Pseudocheirus occidentalis, assembly GCA_028646575.1. Taxonomy (NCBI): domain Eukaryota; kingdom Metazoa; phylum Chordata; class Mammalia; order Diprotodontia; family Pseudocheiridae; genus Pseudocheirus; species Pseudocheirus occidentalis. The sequence continues at coordinate 178,425,413 of CM053593.1, forward strand.
TACCCCACCCCCTTTTATCCATAACTATAAAAGATGTAATCTTTCATACTCCTCTAATTTTTATGGTGACTTTTTATATTTATATTGTATTTGTCTATATGAAATTTGTTGTGCCATATGGCATACCTTTGGCTTAATTGTGGCTAACACTCAGGGCAAGTACCCAAAGAACACATTGCTCTTGAAAGTAAAGTCCAAGCAATGTTAAAAAAAAAGATTCAGGTGAATTAGAGCGAGAGGATTGCTCTTTGACCATTTAGAAACTTAAAATCATAGTAACTGTTGAAAGTGTAAGAGGGGATGGGAATTTGCTAACCATTGAGTAATGAGTCCATGCAGAGTGTCAGTGGATAGAGGAGATCAGCTTATACAGATGATTTGAATGTGATACTTTCATGTTATTTTGGCACTAAGTGGATGGATCATACTTTATAGAACCAGTGATGATGATCTTGACATGTTGAATTAAATCACCTTTATGTGTTTTGAACACTCATTGATATTGAAATAATGAAGTCAAGATATATGTTTACTCAAATAATGGTAAATTTCAGTTTCTCAAATTTATTTGCCTTTTTGATGTATTTTGTATATATATATTTTTTTTATTAGAGCTTGTGATTTCGTTGGTGTAGAGAACCTATGAAGAAACCTCTGACGCTAGTGCAGAGACTTCCTACTGCATAACTTATAGATTCAGGGAGTTGTCTGGGTCACTAAGATTAAGTGGATTTGCTCAGGTTCAGATGGCCTGCCAGTAATGAGGTGCAATGGTATCATGTCTTTTTGATTGATTCAAGGTCAACTCCTATCCTCATATGCTGTCAGTTATGTTTATAATTTTATTAAATCAGAAGAATTTGGTGGATTATGTAATTTCACTAAAAATAAATTATTTCATTTCATTATTGTGGATATTTCTTCTGCTGATACTGATCATAATTCATCACCTGGTAATTAATCTTCTGGTGAGAAGCCTCTTCAGATTTCCATAAGGCTGGTCTTTGGTTGAAAGACAGATGTTGGGAAGTATTGGAAACCTTTCTAGCTTGGTAGGACTTGCTAGAGACTTGTGCTCTGTTGGCACAGCCTTTAGTAATTGTCTCCTTTAGCTTTAGCTGAGTGTGTTATAAAGTACTGATGCATTATTCTTTTTTCCATGACTTTTTGTCTCTTCTCCTGTCTTCATTTTTACCCAAGTTTTGTCGACCAGAAAAGAAAACAAACCAGCCCTATTAATTTGGCTCATGTGTTACTCAACTCCTAAGTGGGAATATGCAGTTTCATAACTCTTTGCAGCAAAAAACAACAAATGTATTGTAGGAAAGGAAAGTTTTCACCTATCATTTATTTTTTTTTTTTTGTGTGTGTGTGTGTGTGTGAACCAAATATAGGAACTTTGATCTTTTTCTTCTCTTCATGACAGACCTGTCAGATGGTGCATAAGTTACTTTTGGCCCTATGAAGTTAACCCTCGATGTTCTACTTTTTCTTTATAATCTACCTAGTCCTCATTTCCTCCTTTTTCTTTATTTTTGATTGTTGAATGGTGAAATATTCAGAACTGATAGATGACATAATGGGTGCTATAAAGTTTTTTTTCAATTCGATAAACATTAAGTGCTTACTATGTGCTAGACACTATACATGTAAAAAGAGGCAAAGCACAGTCCCTACCCTCCATTAGATTATAATCTAATGAGGGAGACAACATATAAACAAATACATACAAAGCAAAGTATGTACTGGACAAATTAAATTAATTTAATTAATTTAAATTAATTAAAAGAGGAAAAATACTGGTATTAAAAGAGATTAGGGGAGGCTTCTTGCAAAAGGTGGAATTTTAGTTGCGATTGAAAAGAAACCTGGGAGGTTAGTACTCAGAGTTGAGGAAGAAGAGCACTCTAGGAATGGGAGATCAGTCATTGTAGCTCTCACTTTGTTTGATCATTTATAAAAGGAGGAAATTGAGTTAAAAGTTCTGTGAAGTTCCTTTGAGCCCTAAAATTCTCTGATCATTTGATTACCTCACAAGATTTCCTTTAAATCTGAGGAATAATATCATAAAGTATATTATTAAGGCATTGGATGTAAGGGATGGAAAGAACTTCAGATGTCACCTAGTTCATCCCCCTCATTTAATAGATGAAGCCATGGAGGCAAAAAGGTAAAGTGACTTGCACAAGGCCTCACTACAAATTAGTGGAAGAATTGGGGCTAGAATTCTGGGATCCTAATGTACTAAAAGTTGAATACAAATATGAATAAATCTAAAAGAAAATAAGTTGTTGCATTAGGTAACTGCATTATTGTGTCTTCCCGTTTGCAGTTGTGATTGTTTAAACCTTAGGCTCAGATCAGTTCACATTAGACATTTATAGAGCACACGTTAAATTTCTTCTTGATTGTTCATTCGGTAAGTATTTATTGAGCATCTGCTATACATAGCACTATAGGAAACACAAAGACTTGGTGAGCTAAGACATTCACATTGTAATGTTGCAAGGCAGAAGTTGTCACAGAGATGCCTTAAAGAAGGGGATAATCAAAGATGATTTCTCAGGTTGGCTTGTATGAGGGGAGATATGTATAAGTTAGTCAGTTGATTCTGATTACGTCCAAAGTCACCTCTATTTTGCACTGCTGTGTTTCAAATGTAATAAAAGGGTACTTTAGATATTGTCTATTTTGCCATAAGAACTCAGAGGGATTAAGGGCACATATACTTGGGAAAGATGGTCAGAATCCAACTTTTGAAAAAGGCATGTGAGAGGATCAGAAATAGCTTAGCTGTGTTATTACAATACTATGGCACTTTGATATAAATTCATACTTCATTAGTGGAGCTGATGTTACTATTCCTGGAGTTATTTATCACTGATTAGCATATTTCTATATCCTCCTAATCTTTCTGTCCCTATGGTAGTAAACCACTGGATATTAAAAAAATAAAACCCAAACCCAAGTACATACCACCCCCTCAGCAGTTGTTCCTGAATCCTGCCTTCTTCTTCTGAAGACCCACTTGAGATTTACCCTCCATTATTAAGTCTTTCTTTCATTTTAAATCTCCCTCTACTTATATCTTTTGGCATTCACATAGACTTTAGCTCCCTCATGACAATACTGCTTCCCTCCTTGCTCTTTGTATTACTGCATACACTTTGACTCATATCCTATACTTTCCCCTTTCTTCCATTTCTACTTGTCATAGTGGTAGAGTAAAACAGTCTATGGACCCCACTGCTATTTCTGGTGTCGCCCTTTAGTATTAGCATTGAGCAAACTCTCCTTGTTTGAGGTTCATTTAATTCAGATTTATCACTCATTCCAGATTCTGGTAGCTGTTATCTTTTGAGGTACTCTCCACCCCCACCATGGTGCCTCCTTTTTCAGGGAGCTCAGTATTAAGCTCACAGTCTTTTTTCCTTTATGCCCTAACTTCTCTCATTTTAAGGAACTTTTCTTTTTTCTTTTTGTTTTCTTTTTTTTTTACATTTATTTTTTATTTGTTTTCTTGTTTACATTATTCATTTTCATTACATTTTTGAATTACAAATTTTCTCCCCGTCTTGCCCCTTCCCCAACCCTAAAACAGCAATCCCACTGTAAAGCCCCTCCCCTGCTCTG
>CM053593.1:178429545-178506845 GCA_028646575.1 Pseudocheirus occidentalis
ACGTATTGTTTCCTCTGTAAATTGGGACAAAGAAAACGGGACTGCATTGTGTGTTCTAACAGGAAAACACCTGGTGGCAGGCGTCAAACCACTTATTACTGTCAAACGTGCACTAACCAGCCTGCAGTGCATATTGGGGAGTGTTTCAAAACTTATCATACTGTACAAAATAATAAGCAATAAAATATTGGGTTTTTTGCAAATATACATTCCTCGATGTCACCCAATTCATATAAGTCCAATATCATTATAATACGTTACTTGGTTCCAAAATTGTACTAAATAATACGAGGGTCTGTAAATGCACGTTTTCGCTGCAAGGTAGCGTCGAGTAGCTGGTAGCCAATGTCCAGAATGGTTCGGAGTGCAAAGGGTTAATATAGGTTTAGTTGGAACACCACATTGGCATAGTCCTCTGTAGTTCAGAATTCCCAAAGTCAAGGCATCTTAGTCTCCTCAGTAGCAAGTGCTACCACACACAGCTTACTATGAACTTTAAGGTCACTAAATTAGTTTTTTCAGTGAAATTTGGTTAAAGTTAATTTATTGCTGTAATTTGCATTCTAGAGATAAAACAAATATGCAGGCCATTTTCTAATTAATTGAATCCTTTGAATTGGTAACAGTTCACATGCCAGTGTATGTCTTTCCTTTCTATTTCTTCTGCTTTATTCTTTTTTCTTGCTTTAGTAATTGGTTTGGAAATTTAGGTGAATTTTATTTAGGTGGTTATAATTTGGAAAGGATTGATGTGAAGTATAATTATTTATTTGATAAAAATGAAGTTAGTATATAAGATGATATTTTTACCTGATAGAGAAAAAGAAATGTAAAGTACTTAAGTAAATCTCAGTGTTGTACTGAACATCATTACATAGTACAAATTGTATAAGATCACGATATAACTCAGAATGACTTGTAAGTGAACAGGGACCAAGAAAATGCTTCTTTTACGTGAGTATTCTGTACATATACACTTGATCATAGCTAGGTTAGCAAAATATTGATTCATCTATGAGCGTATAAAAGTAGCTGTATTTCACAAAATTATTCTTTTAAACAATGCCTTATCATAATGGGGTTTTTGTATTTTTGTTTTTTAGCTTGGTACTAGTGTTTACATGTCACAATTGCTTTATAGCTTCAGTTTTTTCATCTTTAGAATGAGAGTTGGACTAGATGTTATTTCTATATTTTATGAGAATTTTTAATTTAATGAATTGATAAAAGAGAGTATTTTGTTTTATGGAAATAAACTTAAAATGTAGGGAAATTTTAAAGTTTGAATACAGTGTACCAAATAATGATACCATTTGGCAAAGTATAGAAATCTTATATAGTATAAATACACAATTAAAATGAATAGAAATTAAGGTTTTGTGAGATAGAAATGCAGGGCCAGTGGATTCAGAAGTGTTTGAGAGAAATTAGTATTGCCTGGGTAGGGTTTAAAAGGGTGGCTAACAGTGAAGGGAGGTGCCTAGGATTTCATAAAGGAAAAATGAATAATTGAGTAGACATATTTGTTGTTGCTTGTATATTATAATTGATAGCATGCCCTAGGATCTTTACTCTCTTTTCTTTTCATTACTCTGTGTGAATTTTTGTTCTAAAATGCTTATTTCCAGTTTTGTAATTAATTTTTGTGTTTGTTTTTATTTTAAATAAATTTTTTATTGATGCCTTTTTTTGCATCAGCATAATTTTCCCCGGCATCTGTCCCCTCCCCCTCTATTCCATATAACAGATATTATTTTTGAAGACATGGAAGAGAAAAGAAATAAGTATAACTGATCAGTACATTGAAAAAGTTTGACAATATGTGCAGTGTGCAATACTTGTGGCGCTCCCACGTCTGCCAAGGGGTGGGTAGGGGTAGCTTTTCATATCTCTTCTTTTGACTTATGCTTGATTTTTATGTTTTTTTACAATATTCACTTTGATTTTTTTGGTGGCTTATTGTTATAGTCATTGAGTATATATTTTTTGACTCAGCTTACTTTTACTCTCTTATCCTTACCTCTTTTTATTATCTCTCTCAATAGTATATATCTTTATTTTTTTTCAAATGAATTTTGTTGCTATTTTATTAAGCTCTGTAAAATACACTTTTGATAATTTGATTGGTATAGCATGAAAAGTCCAAATTAACTTTGGTAATAATGTCATTTTGATTATATTGATACAATCCAGCCAAGAGTGCTAAATATTTCCGTAGCAATTTAATCATTCTCTATTTTTTAAGCAGCACTTTGTAATTGAATCTATACAAATATTTTATGGGCTTTAGTAGTTTGATTACAAAATATTTTGTGGTTTTATAATTTTTTAGACATTCCTTTGTTACTGGCTCTTGGATTTATACGCTGTTGGATTTGAGGATTTGCTTTTTAGCATACAACTTTGGTGAAACTATTGTCTCAATGATTTTTGTTGATTCGCTGCTTCTTTTAAATAAATCATCATATCATTTGCATATAAGGATAGTTTTATTTCCTTTTTGCCTGTATTTATATATTTAATTTCTTTTAATTCTTTCAATTTCTACAACTATATCAAGTAATAATGGGAAGAGAAGGCATCTTTGCATTGCTCCTGTATTTATTTGGAAGGGGTCTGGTATATCTCCTTGTGTATACTGCTTGCTTTTAGTTTTAGGTAAATAACTTTTTATAATATTAAAATAATCTCTCTATGCCTACACTTTGTAGGGTTTTTTTTTTTTTTTTTTTAGCGTGAGTCAAAAGTTTTTTCTTTATTTATTAAGATAATCATTTGGTAGGGATTTTTTTTAAAAGACGATAATTATGTACATTTTCCTAATGTTGAACTAGGAAATTAAGGCTTAAGAGAAGTTAAATAAATTGCCCAGTGTTCCACAGCTAGTTAAGTGTCTGAGGCAGGATTTGAATTAAGCTCTTCTTAACTCTAAATTTAGCACTGGGTCACCTAGTAATTAATGTTAAGAAGAAATAAGAACTTGCTTTATAACCAATTCAGTGGAATATATCTGTTTTATAAAGCATTGAGTACCTGTATTTATGACTTGATGGCACAAGGATTGTTTTTTTTTTCTTTTAATATTTCTTATACTATAAATAGTTATAATGCCAGTGCTGAAAACTGGGGAGAGAAACAGCATTCTTATTTATCATGTAAAAGAATAAACCAATAGAGAAATTCTAGGTAGTATAAAGCATTAACTATGTATACCCCTTGAGATATAAGGAAGAGGAAATTTTTTAAATATTATATACATATAACCCAGGGCCCAGCATCTTAAGTTATGGTCCTTACAGGACTAGGTTCAGTGTTTGGGGAAGTTTCCCAAATAAAAACACTTTGACTTATTTTGCAGTCATGTCACCCTGAGTTACCCTTGGGAACTTCAAAATATGGCTTGAATAAACCCCAAATCTACATCTGCACAGATTTAACTAAAATAGTCCCCAGCCCCTGTGTAAGCATTCAAGTTATCAAGACATTTTGAGTACAGTGCAACTTTTATTTTTTCACTTAGAAAATATGAGGGAAAACATAAAGGATTCACAATAGCCTATAAAATTCTTCTCCCTCTCTAGTTGAATTTTACTTCTTCCCCATCTGCAGGATCCTACATTTCTTGACTTTTCAGCAGCATTTTACACTGTCTCTTACCCATCCTCTTAGACAACTTCTCCTTGGATTTTTATGACACTTTGCTGGTTCTCCCCCTATTTCTCTGGTTGCTCATTTAAACTCTCCCTAGCTGCATCTTTAGTCATCTTTGTCCTCCCTACTATATGTGGGTATTTCTGAAGTTTCTGTTCTGGGCCTTATTCTCTCCCTAGGTGATTTTTATCAACTGCCTTAGGTTCAACTATTACTCTAGGCATATGACTCCGAGATCTATATTTGCAGTCTGTGTATCTCTCCTGAACACCAGTCCTGTCTCTCTTGATGTCCTATAGGCACCTCATTTCCAAAATACAGCATCTTTTTTCAGACTTTGTTTTTCTTGAATCCAGTCACCCCATACTCACAACTTTAGTCATCTTTACCCCACATGTCCAGTAAATTGCCAAGCTTGATTCTCTCTCTACAACATCCTTTGAATTTGTCCCCTTATCTTCACTCATATAGCTCCCACCCTAACTCAGGCTTTTAACACCTCTCATCTGTATTATTATATAGTCTCCCTGCATTAGTCTCCTTTCTTTATCTCTGTTCCATTTCTAGTCTGTCCTTCACTCAACGGCAAAGTGATATTTCTAAAACTAACATATATTTTCCTGCTCCATGAATTCTAGTGCCTAACTTTTGACTTTAGGATAAAATGCAAACTTCTGTATTTGGCTTTTAACACTCTTCATAATCTCCTGGGTTTTCTGTATATCATTGTCCTTTCCTGAACTCAGTGTTCAGCCAATACCACGTTCTTTCTCTCTTTCTCCATTCCTGAAATAAACTTCGAATCCTTACCTACTTTCTTTAACTTAACTAAGCTCACATGTCACCTAGTACAGGGACCAATTTTTAATTCTATCAAGAATCTAATGCTTTTTTCCAGGAATTTCTTCTTATATATTTTATAATTATTTTTCTGTATATATTTTAAAAATTTCTCCAGTTGTACTCCACATCCTCCATTGAGAGATTCAGTCTGAGTCCTAAAGTTGCCTTGTAGCCTCAGCTGGGAATTCCCAGCTCACTCCCCTGATTATTTAGTATCTTTTCTTCCAGAAATATCTGTCCTGATGTAAACCAAAATCTACTGAAATCAGAATTGGTCATTGTCTTTGTATTAACAGATGAACTATTTGCTTATGCCACTATGTTTTTCTAGCCTTCTAGTCAGACATGTGTAGCTCAGTGGGAGTCGGTTTGTTAGTTCAGAGAGAATGGGGGAGGTTCTGTGTGTTGGTTGTCATCTTTTCTCAATCCTCGTCCTTCTTGACCTATGTACTACATTTGACACTGTTAACTACCTTCTCTTCTTAAATTCTCTTTCCTTTCTGGGATTTTATGAAATACTTTCTCTTCATTTTCCTCTTAGCTGTCTGACCAGTCTTTCTCTGTCTTCTTTGTTGACTTGGTGCCCATATCATGCCCTCCAACTGTGGGTATTCCCTAGGGCTCTATTCTATCCTCTTTTCTCACAGCTCTCTTGGTGACCTCAATATCTCCCAGGGATTTATAATTATCTGCTCTTTGTAGATGACTCAGATCCACATATCTAGCTCTCTTCTCTCCCCTGAGCTTTAGTCTTGTATTGCCAACAGTCTGTTGGACATTTCAAACTGAATAGCCTACAGACATCTCAAACCCAACATGTTCAAAACAAAACTGATTATTTTCTCCCTCCATATCTTCCTTCTTCCACTTAACCCACTCCCCATTTAAGCTTGCCTGTTTCTGCTAAAGGCACTACCATTCTTTCTTTGTCTCCTAGGTTTGTAACCTCAATCATATCAACTCCTCACTTTCACTGACCTCACATATACACTGAGTTGCCAAGTCATACTGATTTTTTACCTTCACATTGTCTCTAAAGTGTGACCCCTTCTCACTACTCACATAATTACCTTTTTAGTTCAGACCCCAATCATCTCTTCTCTATAATATTGTGACATCTTCCTAATAGGTCTACTAGTTCAAGTTTTTCCCTACTCCTGGCCATTGTCTATACAGCTGTAAAAGTGATTTTAAGTGCAGATCTGAACTGTCATTCCTCTACTCAGTAAAAGTATTTTCATTTTCCCAGTAGAATAAAATATAAGCTCCTCTTTTGATCCTTTAAAGCCCTTCAAGACCTGTCCCCAACCTATCTTTCTAGTCTTGCTATACTTTGCTTCCTCTTTTGCCTTCTGAGATCGAGCCCAACTTGCCTTCTCTTTGTCCCTCAAATACTCTGCTCCATCCCATCTCTTTGCTTTTGTGTTGCCTGTCACCCATGCCTAGAATGTATTTTCTATCTACTTTGCCTCACTGAATCTGTCTCATCCTTTAAGATGCATCTTGAGCAGCACCTTCTATATGAAGCCTTTCTGGATTTCCCCAGTGGCTTGTGTCCTCCCTCTCAGAGTACTTAAAAACAAGAAAACAAAAACAAAAACAGCAGCTTCGTATTTATCTATATTTAGTATCTTTTAATCTATATTCTGTATATATTTATATATTTGTATCCCTCATTAAAATGTGAACTGCTAATTGTAGTGCCAGTGCAATATTTGCAGGATCCATGATCACGATAAAAACCATGACTATAAGTATCACATGACATTCAGTCACAAAATATACCAAACTCTCCAGATAGAGGTTAGGACTGAGGCATTTATTTAGACACCAGAAAACTGAGTCTGAAAACCAGTAAGCTGATTCCATCATAGTACCAAAGATATTCAGAAGCCATAATAACACTGAAGCCATGCCATCCTTTAGCATTCCCACAAACCAATACAAGATCAATATTTACTCACAAAACTCTCTATCTTCTTGCCTGAGCTCTTCTGTCCCCCACTGTCTGGCTAGCTCTCATTCCCAGCTTCCTGTGGGCTTTGTTTTCCTTTAGCAAAATTCCTCCCACCAAAGGTTCCATGTGACTATATTTAGCCTATTGGGGGCAGAGTTTATCTTCACAGCAGGAAAGCTTCCTGTGGGTTCTGCTGCACCCTTTAGCAAATAACCTCCATCACAGCCTCTATGTGATTACATTCAGCCTGTTAGGGGGCAGAGTTTACTTTCAAAGCAGGAGAAGTCTTCAAACTCTCCCTTAGATCTATTAAGGGGCAGGGAAGGTCTTCAAATTCCTATTCCCATTACACTAGTCAATAAGAATTATTTCTTATATCTCTAGCACCTAGAACAGTGTAAGCACTTAATACTTGTTGATAGATGGATTGAACTTTGTTAGATTCCAGTATAATTTCAGAAGGTGGACCTGGCTCCAGTATACCTGCCATCCATTAGCTCTTATGGAGTTTTGCCTTTTTAATGTAGTTCTGCAGGGGATTTTGTATGTTGTTCTTTCTTTTTGATGCTAGGTGATGATAAGCTTTTGCTCTTATGTATTTTTATTCTGCAATGTACATGGTTGCAGACAGTTTTAAGTAAATATTATTTACTGAGCTTTATGTATACCTCTTCATTGATAACCTTGAATGTATAGATATGGCCAAAATTAAGGTATGCGGTTTTGCATTTTCTAATCTATTTTCTACGGTGTTATTTTGTCAGAATTGGTGACTACAGTAAAGGTGCTGTACTGCATTATCCACATCCATTAAGACATCTATGTATACCATGTTGTTTTATATTATTGTAAAATATTTTGCCTTTCTTAATCATGGATATTGTGTGTGTATTTGTATGTAGTTTAGTAGACTTATTTATTATTGAAGCTCCATAACAGCATGATAAATTTCTTCCTTAAACAGTTGCTTACTTTTCAAGCATTTTAGCAACTCATTTTGCTTGTCATTATGTTAATCCTTAACAGTTTAAAATTGCTTATTTAATTTTTTGATTTATTTGAAACAGACCAGCGATTGGATCTATGCAAACTTGGGCCAAATGACAATGAAACAGTTAGAGGACAGATAGTAGGTAAGTGTGGAATTTAACGTTTGTTGGTTTTATTGAAAATAGATCGACTGAAGTCGTCTGAATCAAATAGTTGATAGTACAAAGTTGTCCTAGCTTTGAATTTGTCTTCTTAAAGATATTGGCATTCTATCTTTTAAGGATTTTGGCAATCTAAATAAAAAATTAACTAAATGGCATTTAGTTATAAATAATATTTGCAACATAAATAACGGTAATAAATATCAGTTAAGTGAAGAACTATTGAATTTACAAAAATATTAAATACGTGGTATAAGAAATTTGCATCTTTCCTACTTTTGTCAATCTTCAGGAAATAGTAAAATGCTGAAGTATTCATGGGATGGTATTAAACACTTGGAATAAGCAGGCTGTTGTATGTCATACTGATATTATTTTTCTGAAGATATTAATCTTCAAACGAGTGTTAGCTCTGGAACAGAAAAGCACTTAACTGTTTTACTTAACATTATATAGTATTTTCTTTTTGTTGGGTTTCAGACAGTCCATGCCAACTGGAAATATTAAAATGCAGAACTTAATGATTATGGTCATAGTGGTATGGATCAAAGAAGTAGCTGTTTTCTGCAACTACTCACCACATTTTTATTCCTCCTCCTCCTAGTAAAAGAAAATAGAGTGGAAGTTGTTATGCATAAGCTACTTGATATCAAATTATAGTGGGCTTAAAAAGTAGGTTTTCTTCAAGGGAATAGAGAAAACAAATGTCTTCTATTTTATGTGTATATGAGCATTTTTGTTAATTGGCTTTTTTGGATTATATATATATATGCACACATACACTTTTCTTTTAAAAGAATTAACTTCAGCAAGTCTCAAAACCTTGAGACTTTGAACTTACTTAAAAAAACAAAACAAAAAACCCCTCTACATTTTATTTCTGCATCTTGGTTTTTACACCATAGTCATATCCATTCCTCCATATAGAATCCCCTTTTTTGCCAAATAGACATAGTTAAGCCAAACAGGCTGAAATAGGAGTATGATAGTATGTGCAACATTTTACACTCATGTTTTCTACCTCCCTACTGAGGTAAGGGTAGTATGTTTCATCATCTATACTCCTGGACCTAGGTTGCATTTAATGTGGATTCCTTTTTGATGTTTTTTTGTTAATAGTTATTGTGTATATTGTTCTCCTGGTTGCATTTTCCCTTATGCTATTTTAAAGGAAAGTTTATTGGAACATTGTTGCAGTAAACATTGGCACTATTTGTTGTAGAGTTTTGTTGGTGGAAGAATTTTCATGACTTAAAGAGTTTTAGTTTATGGACCTTGTCATTAAGACAGACTTCATCTATTATGTGGATTCATTGCATGGTCTAAGATAAAACAATATAGTCATATTTTGGTGCAGGTATTATCCAAGGATAATCTATATACCATACCCAGTTTACTAAGATGAATTAGAGGTTCCAAACCAAGGAAGAAATTTTTATTTCATAGATCAACGAGACTTGGTGAAATGAGGCTCATGCCTGAAATATGATTCTGGAAGGACATAGAATATTCAGAAGAGCTAGGATAGGCAAAGGCCAGAGTGGGGTGAGGCTGGAATAAGATAAATATCCGTAGGGGTAAAACATGGTGAAGAATACTTAAATGGAGATTGATAGAGGCAGAAAAAGAAATAATATCTTTATTGGGATATACTGCATAAAAGGAGTATGGCACACACATAGCAAGTCTGGTACGGAGGCATAAAATGGGACTCCAGTTTAGAATTTGTGATAAAGAAGGAGAGGAAAGGTATCATCTGATATGTCTGTATTGAGAGAAACCAAATTTTAAAGTGTTCATATAAAGACCAGGTAGAATCCCCTAGATTAAAATTCAACCAGCGAAATTTACACAGGAAGGTTAGGAAACTTTGAAGAAGATATTTTGAAGATTAAAAAGGGAATTCTGATAGGTTGCAAAAGTGGAATTCTCTTAAAAAACTGTTTTGGTGAACTCATCATCAACTGGTTTAGCTTAGTTTTAAAAGATATATCCAGAAAACAGACAGGTAACTGAGAACTAATACAAAAGTGTAGTCATGAATAAGGTCAGGGTTGCTAATGTTCAGATGAGGGTAAAAAGGAAAACTAATGATATTAAAAAGAGTTTTTATTTTTAAAATTATATTGAGAAAAAAAGAGGATCAAAGAAAGTGTTTGGAAGACCACTCACTGCTAAGGGTGAATGGAGGATAATATTGGATTATCAGAGCTGCTCAGCTTTTATTTTACTTCTGTTTTATTTGTCAAAGAGAGTGAAGTAGAAAGGAAAAAACCAAAATAACTTCTAGGAAGTCGATATCCAAGATATTACAGGGAGATAATAAGAGAACACGATGATGTTGCCTTCAATGAATTAATTACCAGCCCTGGTAAACTATAACCTTTACTACTGAACAAATTGGAAAATATGATTGCCAATTCACCATTGTTGGTGATCTTTAAAATACCCTGGTAATAAGAGAATTACTGTGAGATTGGAGAAGGGCAGTTATCTGGAGGGGTTTTTTTCCTTCCAATTTATTTATTTTTAGTTTTCAACATTTATTTCCACAAGATTTTGAGTTACAAATTTTCTCCCCATTTTTCCCTTACCTCCCACCCCAAGATAGTGAGCCTACTGAATACCTCTTCCCCTAATCTGCTCTCTCTTATATCCTTCCCCCCGAAACTTTCTGGTAGGATTTCTGTACCCCAGTGCCTGTATATTTTATTTCCCAGTTGCATGTAAAAAACAGTTTTTTTTTAAACTTTTGTTTCCAGATTCTTTCCCTTCTTCCCTCCTCACCCACCCCCACTGGGAAGACAAGCAATTTAATACAGGTTGTACATGTGTAGTCACACAAAATGTTTCCATAGTAGTTATACTGTGAAAGACTAACTCTGTTTCCTTCTATGCTATGCCACCCCTCACTTACTCTATTTTCTGCTTTGACCCTGTCCCTTTTCAAAAGTATTTGCTTATAACTACCTTCTCCCCCAGTCTGTCCTCCCTTTTATCATACTCCCCTCTTATCTCCTTCCCCTGTACTTTCCAGTATAGGGTAAGATACCCAGTCAAGTGTGTATTTTATTCCCTTCTTGAACCAAATTCAATAAGAGTAAGGTTGACCCATTCCCTTTCACCTTCCTGCTCTTTCCCTCCATTGTAAGTTTCTCTTGCTTCTTTTATGTGAGATAATTTACCGTGTTTTATCTCTCCCTCCTTCTCCCAATACAGTCCTCTCTCACCTCTTAATTTTATTTTTTAGATATCATCCCTTCATATTCAACTGATCCTGTGCCCTCTATGTATACATGCACACACATATACAGACATTCACATATATTTTTATAAACACATACGCCCTCCCATACATACACATATATGTATGTATACATATGTACACATATATATTCCCTTCAACTATCTTCATACTGAGAAAAGTCTCATGAGTTACAGTTACCATTTTTCCATTTAGGAATGTAAATAGTTCAATTTTAATAAGTTCCTAATTATTTCTTTTTCCTGTTTACCTTCTTCCTAACTCCTTTGACCTCTAGAATGTCATATTCCGAGCCCTTTGATCCCTTAATGTAGTGTAATATTCCTAGGAGTTTTCTTTTTGGGATCTTTTTCAAGAGGTGATCAGTGAATTCTTTCAATTTCTATTTTGTTCTCTTGTTCTACGATATCGGCAATTTTCCTTGAGAATTTCTTGAAGGATGATTTCTAGACTCTTTTTTTGATCACGACTTTCAGGTAGTCCAATAATTTTTAAATGATCTCTCCTGGATCTATTTTCCAGGTCAGTGGATTTTCAGTGAAATATTTCATATTGCCTTCTATTTTTTTTCATTTGTTTGGATTTGTTTTATAGTGTCTTGATTTCTCATAAAGTCATTTGCTTCCATTTGCTCCATTCTAATTTTGAAGGAGTTAGTCTCTTCAGTGAGTTTTTGAAATTCCTTTTCTGTCAGGCCAGTTTGACTTTTTAAGGCATTCTTCTCATTGGCTTTTTGGGCCTCTTTTGCCATTTGAGTTAAGTCTGTTTTTTAAGGTGTTATTTTCTTCAGTCAGGCTGTTGTCTTGCTTTTCATGATTTTCTTACATCATTCTCATTTCTCTTCCCAGATTTTCCTCCACTTCTCTTACTTGATTTTCAAAATCCTTCTTGAGCTCCTCCATGACCTGTGACCAGTTCATATTTCCATTGGAAGCTTTTAATGCAGGAGTTTTGACTTTGTTGTCTTGTGGTTCCATGTTTTGATCCTTTTTGTCCCCACCAAAAGATTCTATTTTCTGATTGTACGTCCTTTGCTTGCTCATCTTGCCAGCCAGTTACTTGACTTTTGAGCTCTTTGCCATGGTAAGAACTCTGCTTCCAGAGTGGTGGGAGCTGTGTCCCAAATCTGAGAATTTTCCAAATGTTGTCAGAGCTATGATGAGGGCACCCTCTCTACAGCCACCACAAGCTCTGGCACACTAGTGTTCCTCACCCTAGGACCACCACTCAAGACTGTGACCCAGATCCAAGCAGGTCAAAGCAAGAGTGATTACTATCTGAATGGTCACTTAGGCCCCCTACAGTCTTCAGGCTAGTTGCTCCAGAGGCAGCCACCTCTAGCCCCAGGGGCAGGGGCTGGACCACGTTCTTTTCTCACCCAGTTCCAACATAGTTCCCCGCTGACCATTTACTTTGTCTTTGGTGTATATGGATTGAGAAGTCTGGAAACTGCCACAGCTGCCAGTGATTCACTCTCCTGAAGTCTTCTTTGGCCAGTCAGGGCCACCCTGGGTCCAGACCTACACGGCTCATGCGGGATTGCTCTCTGTTCCCAGCTCAGTGTGATACACTCTTCCTGTTGGCCTGCCGGCTGCCTTCAGGGGAGATTTGTTCTCTCTGTCACTTTGTGGGTTCTGTAGCTCTAAAATTTGCTTAGAGTCATTTTTTACAGGTATTGGAGGTGGTTGGAGTGGTGGCTGAACTAAATTCCTGATTTTACTCCATTGTCTTGGCTTTGCTGCCCCACCTCACCCCGCCTTCCCCCATGAGCATAAGTTATTTGGATTTTCCAAATATTAAGTGAATAGAGTATATAGATGTAAGGCTAGTGAGCCTGAATTTTGTTTTTGACAAAATTCTAAATTTATTGTTTAAAGGAGGATAATTACTCCACAGAGTCCTTCTTGAATGCCTCATGGTGATGTAGAAGTGATCCTGGGTCCTTAAACACTATTCTGGTGGAGCATAAGCTCTGGAAGGTTTTTTCCATCTTGGAAAGGTTTTGAGAATGGCTCTGCCAACTAGTTGGAATCTGTTTTATGTGAACAAACTTTGCTAAATAATGGCAAAATTTTTCATCAGAGGAAGTAAAGGAAAATACAAAACTACCTTCCATCTTGTGGCCCCTTTCTACTTTTATAGAATAAAAGGAAAGGGGGTATAAGTTGCTAAGAATCATAGTTTTGGGGCCATTTATAAACTTTAATTTGATCAATGGTACTTTAAATGTGATGATCCAATAATCAGTAAGTGTATATATTTAGAGGAACTGAATCAAATCAGTCTTGACATTTATAGATCTGTACATGAAACCAGAAGGTACTTATACCTGTTTCTGGCTGTTTGAAATATTTTTTTTCTTTTACTTGGAACCTCTGGAATTTGACTAAGACATTCTTGGGAATTTTTATTGTCATGTTTCTTTCAAAAGGTGAACAGTGAAGTCTTTCTAATTTGACTTTTCTCTTTAGTTCTGTAGCACCAGCACAATATTCACAGCAGTGACTTATAAATGTGCTGGCACAGTTCTGAATCACAAAATATAACAGACTTTCCATGTAGAAGACAGAAGAAAAATGTTTATTCACATACTTGAAAACCAAATCCCAATACCTGTAAATCAAACTGATAGTAGCAACAAAGAAGTTAATATACCATAGCACAGCAGGGAGCCACACCATCATTTAACCTTCCCACAAACACTCACAAACCTAGCTTTCTCCTTGGCTGTGTCCTCTCCTCCCTTCAGTTCTAACTGCTCAGACTCCCAGCTTCCTGTGGGCTCTGCTCCACCCTTCAGTAAACTACTCCCCCAACAGGCTACATAGTACTTGGCCTATTAGGGGACAGGGAGGATCTTCAAAGCAGAGAAGATCTTCAAATTCCCATTCCCATTACAAGTTCTCATAGCTCTAGGCAGTTTTTTGGTTTCTTGAAATATGGTATCCAATCTTTTTGCTTGGTCATGGTTTTCAGGGAGTCCGATGATTTTTAAATTATTTCTTCTTGAATTTTTTGCTAGGTCATTGTTCCAGGTAGCTTTATTCTTTCTTTTTTTTAAAAAAAATTAATTTTAAATGAATATTTTCTGTATTTTAATATCATTAATAGTATTCTATGTCCCTCCATCTCCCCACTATATTATTTCTTGGAAGAATGTAGTGTCTTTTTTTGTTTATTCATATCTCTATCTTCATTCCCTGATTTGGAACATTTTGCCAGCATGAGGCATCATTGCTTTTCTTACTCAAATAGGGTTGACTTTATTTGGGCCTTACCTCAGTTTTCTACATTCTTGACGCTAGCTTCTTTCCTTGGCATCATTTCAGATTCCCCTAGGTTATTTGTGTTTAAAGCACTGTTGCCCAGTAACTCTAATCCTAATTCTGAGGTCCTCTGGGGCCTTTGGAGTGTCTCTGGTCAGTGTTGCAAACTTTCAATGCATTTGGGGATCTTTTTGGTCAGAGTGTGGGGTTTTACCCCCCTACAGCTACCTAATAGGAGCTCTTCCATTTTTTTGCCACTTCATATGGCCTTGATCTGTACCTGCAGGCTTTGGGCTTGTTTACTTGTACTGTGTGGATTTTGTAGCAAAATCCATTTCCCAGTACTTAGAAGCTTTTTGTTGTCTTTTTTGTGCAGTCCTTGGCTATGTGGAGACATTTACTATAGGTTTTTGGTTGTTCTTTTTTCTTCCTATTTTTATCATCATTCTGGTATTCTTTTTAGAATTTTTGCTAGATGACACATATGAGAGCTTCAGAAGTCTTTTGAGAGTTTTCTTTTGAAAAATTAAAATGAGAAATTTCAGTTAGAATAAATAGGCATCTAAATTAGTAAATACCATTTCAATAATGTAATTTATAGTTTTAAAAAAATCTTCTGAATTTAGAATGTAAAATGGGATCATTATGATGAAAGGTATCTGAGGATGTAATGCTTAGGATTACTTATTATTCCTATAGATCCATATGAATCCTAAATTACATTGAACCTATGTCTCTTGTTCTATTTCTTCTATACTGACAGAAATTTTTTAAGAATTTTGTAGTGTAATATTCTGGAATATCCTGAGTCTTTTTAGCTTTCACCTAAATATTTAAGCTTCGTGATAATTAAAAAAGTCATTTCAGTTTGACTTTGCATATAAAAATTCACAAGTACAAAGTCCAAGAAAAGTCTCTCTCTCTCTCTCTCTCTCTCTCTCTCTCTCTCTCTCTCTCTCTCTCTCTCTCTATATATATATATATATATATATATATATATATATATATATGTATACATACATATATTTATTAAACCTTTTTACCTTTCAGGGACTATGCTAAGTGCTGGGGATACAAATACAACAGTCCTTGCCCTCAAGGAGGTTATAGTCTAATGAGGAAGATTACGCAGAAAAGAAAGCTGAAAGAGAGGAAGAGGGCAGGTTTGGTAGAGAAAGTCAAAGAAGTCCAAAATGAGTTGAATAGGATGAGAAATGAGATTTCAGTCCTTTTCTGATTTTTAAATGAAAGAGTTTATGGATGAGGTGTAAGTAACAGGACTGTTTAGATCTTGTAAGATAGTGAGATTTCCCAATCATGAATTTACTTGGGGCATGGTAAAGAAGGCAAAGGAGTCAAGTTCAGCCTAGTGGAAAATGAGATATCTGCATGTCTGGTTAAGTAGTCAAAACACTAATACCTTTTACCTTAAGTTGAAGTTAATATAGAGCATTATAATCTAGAAGCCAGCATTTAAAAATTGTGACACAACAAAGGAAATTAGCAATTCAATTTAGATTGTTCCAGATATGGAGACTAACTTTACTTTTTTGTATGTTACCTTTTATGTGTTGATCTTTTCACCAGATTGTTTTATATTATTACAATATCCCATTGGTATCAGGCAACTTCTGTTTAAGTTCACTTTTAATTTACTTAGAGTTTACCACCACATTTACTTATAGTTTACCACCACATAGTCTGAGGTCGGATTTGAACATCATCATAAACTGCAACCAAGTCTGAAGTTTTCACTACAGTCATGTTTAAAAAAGGGAAGGTTTCAGAAGTGGGGTTCTAATTTTATGGAACTTCTTGAAAAGATACTAAGTTTTTAAAAATGTATACAACTGAAGTTTAAGAACTGTTAAAAGTATTAAAAACTGTATAGCATACTATTCCTTTTCACATGCAACTATGCTCTAGTTTTGTCAGCCTGTTAATAATTGTCTTCTGCTATTTTAATAGTAAGCCTCCAATCCAGAGACCGAATAGGCACAGGAGGACAAGTTGTAGACTGCAGTCGCTTATTTGATAATGATTTGCCAGATGGGTAAGCTCATATTTTTGAAAGCACCAAGAGGAGTATAGTATAACATGTATATAAGTTAAATTTGTCTTTAAAATAATAAAGTTTTTGTAAACTAAAAGTAAATAAATAAGTCAATTAAATTTTTAAAAAAAGAAAAAAAGAAAAGTTAAAAATAATGAAGTTTAAGTCACGGATGATTTTCAATAAGTTATTTTAATCAATTTCAACTCATAGATTTCTTTTTTCTGTGGTAATCCCAATGTCTGTAACTTTGCTATAATATAATATAGTATATTGGGCATACTTTTAGGCTTTCATTTAATTTTAGGCCCTGTGAAATCTCATACAACAAGCAACATCTGTTGTTTAAAGGAAAAACAAATTCTTAAAATAGATTTATGTAAGGTAAAACAAAAATGTTCAGTTTGAAAGTAGTGAGAACTGGAGATTACTGTATGATATGTAGACATGTATGTTATTTTCATGTTTTGCTAACATTTTGCTAAGTTGATGTTTTTTGGGGGGGTTGGTGTTTTTGTTTTGTTTTTTTGCTTTTTTAGAGGGCAGAAGGCAGGGCAATTAGGATTAAGTGACTTGCCCAAGGTCACAGCTAGTAAGTGTTAAGTGTCTGAGGTCGAATTTGAACTCAGTTCTTCCTGATTCCAGGGCTGGTGCTCTGTTCACTAAGCCATCTAGCTGCCCCTAAGTTGATGTTTTGATCAGCTAAGTTGATCATTTTCATATGACCTTTAACAATTCTAATTTTACACTCAGGGTAAAAAATTGTTGTATGGATTCTTTTGAAGTATGTACTATTACTAGCACTCTGCATATTATTTACTTTTTCTTCACTATACTTGATAAACTTTATGTAGATTTTGATTATGGCACCTTTGTAAGAAGGTAGTTAAAGGTTAAAATACTCAATCTTCACTGAGAATAGTATAAGCTCATTCTATGGCATGCTTGAGAGGGCTCGACATACTTTAGACTTACAAAATGTGAAAACTGAAAGAGGCCTCAGAGATCATCTAGCCAACTCCTTCATTCACTTTACAGATGGAAAGTGAAGCTCTACCAATGTATCTCAATAGGATTCTTTCTTTTTCAAGTTGTAAACCTCTATCCTGTGGTAAGGGAGTATTGATACTGCAATTTTTCCACTTAACATTTGTCCCTTTCTGCCCTTGAATGAATGATAACTAAAAATGGAGAGGATTTTATTCATCAGCCATTTGCTACTTGTTTGGTGGGGAATTTTGATACTTATTTTTTTGAATTTTGATCTATATGACAGGTTTAATTGGTGGTGAAAACACCAAGGACACAAATACTCACTATTTTATAACTATTAAGAATTGAGGTAAGGTGAGGGCAGTATGGCTTAGTGGAATAGAAAGAGTCATTCTTTCATGAAGACCTAGGCCAAATACTGACTTTGATACATACCGACCTTGTGAACCTAGGCACTTTCACTGCCTCAGGAAACTGTAAGAGTGTAAATTGCAGAGCCAGTTTCCTTATCTCAGTGAAATCCCAAATCTAGTCCTATCCCAAGCACTGAAGGCAACACTCAGAATTTAGCTTGCCGAATTCTTAATAATAGATATCTTCCTGATTTTGCTGCTGTTCTGGAAACATTTTGGTATTTCTTGGAAATATTAATTGTCTTACCTTTATTTTGTGAATTTTAGCTGGGAGGAACGGAGAACTGCCTCTGGAAGAATACAGTATTTAAATCATATTACTCGAACTACTCAGTGGGAACGGCCAACTAGGTATTTTGGAAATAATGTGTTAGTTTCTAAGGCTTGTTTCCTCTCCATCCATATACATCTGTCAATCAGCTTTTACATTTTACATGTCAACTCAATAAACTTCCTTTCCTAGGAGGATCTGTTATAATAAGTAGTGTTACATAATAACTGAGGAAAATTGAAATTGGGAAAGTTGTAAAATAGAATGGAAGGGAAAAGGCAGAATAATTTTTTAAAAAACTTATAGTATTTGAAGATCAAGATTGTTTGCTGACTTCTATTCATTACCAAAAGCATAACCTATTTTCTTCTTTTAAAATAAATTTTTATTTATATGTTGTGACTTTTTATATCATCAAAATTTTCCCCAGTATTCTCTTCACATTCTCCCCAAAGAACTATCCCATATAACAAATAATATTTTTAAAGGGAAAAAACTAACAACTAAAAAGATTTAAAACCCCCCAGCAAAATTGATTAATACATTAAAAACGTCTGAAAATACATATGATATGCTACACTTGTGGATTCTCCCACCTTTGCAAAAGAGCTGTCTTATTATTTCTTCTTTTGAGACATACTTGCTTATAATAGTTTTGTAATATTCAATTTTATGGTTTTTTCCTATTTCCATTGTTCTCATTGTATATGTTGTTTTCTTGACTGTTTATTCACCATCAGATCATGTAAACCTTTTCATGCTTTTTTCTATGTTCATTAATATTTGTAATTTATTATGGTATAGTAATATTCCACTATACTTATATACCATAATGATAACCATCTCCTTGGTTTGCAGTTCTTTGAAAGTAAAAAATATTTTGGTGTTCATAGTGTAATCTCTGAGTCAGTTGGTGTAGGTTCTTTAGTCACTTTATTTGTAAAATTCCAAGTTATTTAATTATACTCAGGTCCACAACAGTATTTAGTGTACTATCTTCCTTCAGACCCTCCAGCACTGACTACTCTCTTCTTTTCTCCTTTTTCCCCCAATTTTCTGGGTATGAATTAAAACTTCAGGTTTGCTTTGATTTTTCACTTCTTGAATTATTAATTATTTGCAACATGAATTTACTTGGTTATTAATAGTTTGCAGTTCTTTTGGGCAGTGTTTGTTCATATCCTTTTTCTGCTTTATTGGTGAATATTTTTGGCTTTATATTGTGTATGGGAGGGAGTGTACATATTTATCTATAGATATCCATCTGTCTATCCATCCATCCATCCATCCATCCATCCATCCTCTTTTACATGTATTTGCTGTCTTTAGGTTTCAGGTTTAATTAAAAAAAAAAGAATACTAATTATTATAATTGATATCAATCATTTTTTACTTTTTGAATGGTGCCTAGTTGTTACTACAGTAAAATTTTAGCTAAAGATTCTTATAGGAATTTCTTTTTTCTTTTTTTGGGGGGAGGGGAAGATACCTAAGAAAAGTAACTTTTCTTTCTCATTATTTTTTAACAGGCCAGCATGTGAATATTCCAGTCCTGGCAGGCCTCTTAGCTGCTTTGTGGATGAGAACACTCCAATTACTGGAACAAATGGTGCAACATGTGGACAGTTATCAGATCCTAGACTGGCAGAGAGGAAAGTCAGATCACAAAGACACAGAAATTACATGAGCAGGACACATTTACATACGCCTCCAGACCTACCTGAAGGCTATGGTAGGAACTTTTGCCGCTTGAGGGGTGGGAAGATTAGAAAGAAGAAAGGGAGGTATATGGGTCAGTAATTTTTAAAAGACCATTAATCAAAGTGGAAGTATTTTTGCTTAAAAATTCAGGTAATTGTGATATCACCGAATTTTAAGCTTTACATTGGTAAAGGACTATATGGCAGCTTTAGTATACTTATATTGGCCTGAAAGAATATTTTTACACTAATAGGAAACATTTTTTCCCCCCCATTTTCTTTTTTCTGACATTTTTCACTACTTGTTTCCACTGTCACTTCATTTTCATCTGGAGAAAAATTGCTGGATTGCAGCCATTTGTTGAAATAAACTAAGTTATGTAACATTTTTTGGGAATATATTCCCTTTTGTCCTCAATTTTTTTTAAATTTTTTTTTTCTTTTTGGAGGGCAATTGGGGTTAAGTGACTTGCCCAAAGTCACAGGGCTAGTAAGTGTGTCAAGTGTCTGAGGTCAGATTTGATTGAACTCGGGTCCTCCTGACTCCAGGGCTGGTGCTCTACTCACTGCGCCACCTAGCCGCCCCTTTCCTCAACTTTTCATGCCCGTATTTCCTTCTTTTTCCTTCATACTTAGAAGTTTAGTGATTTAATGTTTGATGATTCATACTCCATTAATATAATGATTCATAATTTATCTTAATAGATTTAAAACTCTTCTAATTTGATTTAGGGCTAAGTCATAACAGAAACAAAGTTTTTTAGCAGTAAATTTCTGTTTAAAATAAAGTCTTTTTTTCTATTAATCTCACAAAGTTGCCAGAAAAATACTTTAACTATGGCAAAAATAATAGATAAAACAGAAAATATTATTATTGCCCATATTACAAACATTCATCTTAGCAACTGTGTCTTAATTAGGAAACTTAGTATTGTATATATTAAATCCCTCACTTTTGTGAATGAAAAATACAGTAATATGGATATATTTTCCACAGTGGGGTTAAAACTATGGATTTAGACTCAGAAAAAGGGTTTTAAGAAGAAATAATTACCTTCTTTCTCTAGAGAAATGTAAACTGGTGCTTTACCTGGTAAAAATGAGTAAACCTCTAGTCAGATTGGTCCTGGATAGCACACAGAGATGAATGGAGAGTAAGGGAGACAATAAGATGAAGAAACTTCCAGTTTGTTTTCTTTAAATATTCAGCAAATGTTTATGAAGCACCAGATGGGCAAGTCACTCTAAGGCAGCAGTTCTCAACCTGTGGGTTATGTTCAATTTGTAACAATGAAAATACATCCTGCATATCAGATATTTACATTACGATTCATAACAGTAGCAAAATTAGTTATGAAGTAGCAATCAAAATAATTTTATGGTTGGGGATCACCACAACATGAGGAACTGTATTAAAGGGTCGTGGCATTAGGAAGGTTGAGAACCACTGCTCTAAGGACTAGACCTGTTATTTCATTACTATAGAGAATTCCCTAGTAAGGAGCTGGCAAGTTGGCATCTTCTCTGCCACTTGGAAGTTTTATGGGGTTGCCTAGAGCTGTCAATGAGAGGTTAAGTGCCATTTCCATGATCACACAAGCTTGTGTGTATTAGAAATGGGACCTGAGCCTGGTCTTCTGTGTCTAAAGTCAGCTGTGTGCCTTTCTTTTTGCTATATTTTCTATATTTTTGGTACTTTGAATATTGTAGGAATCAGGAAAGACCTTGTATAACAGGTTCATAGGGGGCTGTTAGGTATCCTGATCAGTATTTTGCCACTGGACCCAGATGGCTTCATAGGAGGATGTGAGGTTGGTGACTTTGCACAACCCCTCCTCACTTAAACCCATTTCACTTGCAAGTCATGCCCTCACCTTTCTGATGTCTTGGTCCTCTTCCAGAATGAAGGACTAACAACAAAGATGTAGAGTTGGAAAGGATCTTGGTATCCTTAAATTATACCATTGATTTTACAAATGAGTACTTATTTTTTTTCTCTAAGGATAATTTCAAATCGTGTATATTAATCAAGCACAGTTCCTTCAAAAATGTAATTTGTTTTCTAGTCATTATGTAAACTTACCCTTCAGGTGACAAACATTCAGCCTATGAATACTTAGTCCACATGTTTTTTTTGTAGCATAAGTTGGCCTTCATTCTCACCCACTTGAAAGGGTACATACACATTTCATACTCTTCTGTAGACTTCAAACAAGTTGTACTAGGTCAGGGGTGCCATCTGGTGGTTAATAAAAGAAACTGTCCCACCTATTGTCTTGTTACCCTACTTTTCTCTAAGGCAATGGTTCTCAACCTTCCTAATGCCATGACCCTTTAATACTCTTATGTGGGCATATCTGGGGCCCTACCTGGAGATGGTTAGAGGAGCGGTGTCTCAGTTCCTAAGACCATCGGAAATATGTGTTTTCTGATGGTCTTAGGCTACCCCTGTGAAAGGGTCATTTGACCCCCAAAGGGGTTGTGACCCACAGGTTGAGAACTGTTGCTCTAAGGATTGTGCTCGGGCCACGTTGCCTTATTTTGCCTTCCTTTCCTTTAGCTTTCAAAAATTCTACCATAAGGAACTTTTTCATATATATGCAAATATTCTTTTTGATTCTCCTCTCTCTTTTAATTCTTGTCCAGTTACCTCAGTAAAATCTTCCTTTCTCCCTGTTCTTCCTGCATTCTGTGAGCCAAAACCAATACTGGTCATTCCCAAGGACTGATAGTAATACATCCCAGTTAAGTAAAAGGGAAGATAGAAGTTGCTTAGTAAAATATAAACTTAAAACATCAATACTATGAGCATTTAAAAACTTTTAAAGTACCCCAGTGCAATTTTTACCTATCTCTTATCTTAAAGTACTAGTAACCAAGCAAAAGTACTTTCTTAGTTTTAGGGATTTTCTTTAATTAATATTACTATTTAATTAATAGTATTTTGTAAATATTCATTGCAAAATTAATAGTATTTTACAAGTATTTATTGCTTGCAAAAATGCCGTATCTGTCTCTTGTAGGTTTTTTGAGGGTTAGCTTGAAAATTTATGTAGAAGGTGTTCTGAATTCTCAACATTAAACTTCCAAATCAGTTTTTGTAGCATAAAACATTTGTTATTTGGAGGCTTCTTGTAATTTGTTTAATACCCTATTAGTACCTAGAGATATCTTTTTAATGTCTGCCTTATAGTTTTGTGTTTTATTATTTATATTTCTTGATTTATAGAGCAGAGAACAACACAGCAAGGTCAAGTCTATTTTCTACATACTCAGACTGGTGTGAGCACGTGGCATGATCCAAGAGTACCCAGGTCAGAACATAATTGAAATATTTGTTATTTTATCTTGGAGGAATCTCTTGAAGTTGATGTTTAATCAACTTGTTTAAAATGTTTTAGTGCTGCTTTTTATTTTCATCACTGTTACATACAAATTGCTTTATATTATCTTCATTTCTGAACATATCACTCCTTCCCTGCCTATCAGAGCATCTTATAGCAAAGAATTAGGGAGAAAAACAAAAAAACAACAGTTCAGCAAAACCAATTATTGATCACATCTTTCCACTTTGTGTTTTTTTCCCCTCCTACTATGTTGTTATGTAGTCGCTGTACTTATTTTTTTTTTGTCTCGAATATTTCCTTCAACATCAGTTCATATTAAGTTCCCATTCATCTCAGAATGTTTTATGTTATTCTTACTGTATACTAATATTTTGTTACATTTATGAAAGACAGTTTTTTCAACCATTCCCCAGTTCAGGGACATTTACCTTGTCTCTGGTTCTTGGCTGCTTCAGAAATCGCTATTTTGAATATTTTTTATATATGAAACTTTTTTTTCCCTATTTTTGAATTTTCTGGATGGGAGGTGAATCCTTGACATTGTTTTGATTCGCATTCATATTATTACTTGGGATTTGGGCCAAAATTTTTTAATAGGTTGTAATTCTTCTCTTGCGAACTGTTCATAGACCACTTATACATTGGAATGACTCTTGGTCTTATATATTTATGTTAATCCCCAAAATGAAATAGTTTATATTTTTAGAGAAAGAAAAAAGCCTAGTTATTAAAATAGGAGTTTTGTTTGATTCAGCTGTCTTGTTTATATTCAGCCTACCAACACCATTTTGTAATATTGGTGTTATTAAATTTGAAGAGAGATTTAGAGGTGATTTGTCAGTGCTTTAAATGTTGAAAGACAAGAAAGAGTTCTATTTCTCCCTCCTGTGAAAGTTCAGAACAAATAAAAAAAAACCAACACCAAAAAATAATGAGAAAATGATGACATAAAATTGAAACAATTTAATCTTTTAACTATTCAAAGTAATATTTGATGATGAAAAATGGTAAGTAAACAACAGAAATGACATTGAACCTTATTTTAATATTTTTATACAGAGGTTTAATGTAAATCAATTGCTTATATCAGGAGGACCAAAAAAAAGTAGCTTTTTTTTCTTCTGGCCTAATAGATGTGGTAATTGTGCCTCCAGTGCAGCAGATCTGCTCTCCTACAGCCAGTTCCCCGCCTGATGCCCCAGGGCTTGACCCAGCCGGGTTTCAGGGGCGGGTCCCAGACTGGGGAGAAGAGCCCTGCCTGCTGCGCTGCCTGTAGCAACAGATGTGCTTTCTGTCTTGTGGGGAGTTTTGGAGCTTGAAAATCTGTTTAGTGTCCCATTTTATGAGTTTTTTAGCGTGTTTTGTGTGGGAGCTGTGGTGCTTTGCTGCTTCTATGCCGCCATCTTGGCTCCACCCCCCCTAAAAATCTAATTTGTGATCATGCTCTTTCCATCCTATATTTCTTCAGTTTTATACTCAAGTATACTTATATATGTATGTGTATATGTATATAAATGTGTGTGTATGTATATACATACACACTCACACACAACTTTATACTCAAGTATATGGCTTTACATTTATCCTGATTGAATTTTATCTTAATAAATTCAGCCTAGTGCTTTACTTAACCTGTCAGTATCTTTCTGTATCCTGAGTCTTTTATTCATTATGTTAGCTATTTTTCTAATTTTATGCTTTCTACAAATTTGATGAGCATGCTGCCTATGCCTTCATCTAAGTTACTGATAAAATAAATGTTATATGGCACAGGACAACAACAGATCCTTTGGATTTTCTGCTGGAGACCTCCTTCCAAGTTGATATTGCACCATTATTGACTACTGTTTGACTGTGACTATTCAACCAGTTATAAATCCATCTAATTTTATTTTTACATAGTTAACTTATCTCTGTCTTTTCTGTGAGATGGGATTCATTTGGACCCCTCTTCTATTCCAGTCCATATTAATTAATTATTTTGACGTTTTATACAAATCATACAAGAATAATTAGATAAAACTTTTTTATAGTAAGCCTTTATAATGGGTGTCAAAATTTGATGTAATGTTTATTACTTGTTGACCAGTTATGACTACTTTCGCAACCACAAGGATTCTGGCAAAGATATCTCTGTCCTGTTTTACTTAAATTCCATGTCCAAACCCAGCATGGGTGGGATGCCTTGATGCTTTGGAAAGTCCCCCAACTTATTTTTGTGCCTCTGGACCATTCTCTCTTGTCCAACATGAACAGGTGACCATCTTGTAACCTCTTAGTCAGTGGAGATGTCCCATACCTCACCCAACCTGTAGTCCTATTGCTGATAAATGATTTTTGGCCCTCAAGGGCAAGTCCATCAACCAGTGAGATTCTGTATTTTACTGTACCTCTTTTGTATTTGACTATCAAGCCCTATAAAAACAAGGTCATGAGGAGCAGGGGCATTTCAGATCATGAGGAAGATCTGAGGTCCCCCTTCATTAGAAGGGACTGTGAACCGTTTAATAAACTATCATTGTCTCAGAGCTCTGCTTCAGTGTTTTTTCTTGCAGATTAGGCCCTTATGCTCTCCACATTTCCACAAGAATAGTGTATCATACTTTATTAGATGCTTTCTTGAAAATCTGGTTAAATTATATTTGTAATATTATCCTGATCTGCAAGTGTAATAACTTTATAAAAATTATTTTGACAAGACTCAGTCTTTTAAAAAAATATTTGATATTTTATTTTCTCTAAATTATATGTAAAACAATTTTTAATATTTGTTTTTTTTAAGTTTGAGTTCCAAATACTCTCTCTCCTCCCCCACCCCTCCATTGAGAAGGCAAGGAGTTTGACATTAGGTTTTAAATGTCAATTTATTAACAAAACATATTTCCATATTAGTCATGTTACAAAAGAAAACACAGACCCTTTCCCCTCTGGGAAAAAAAACCAAACCAAACCAAGAAAAATAAAGAATAAAAAAAGTGTGCTTTGATCTGCATTCAGACTTTATCAGTTCTTTCTCTGGAGATGGATAGCATTTTCCACCTTGAGTCTTTTGAAATTATCTTGGATCTTTGTATTGCTGAGAATAGCTAAGTCATTCCTAATTGATCATTACATAATATTGCTGTTACCATGTACAGTGTTCTTCCTGGTTCTATTCTCTTTGCATCATTTCATGTAAGTCTTTCTGGTTTTTTTCTTAGAGCATCTTGCTTGTCATTTCTTATAGCACAACAGTATTTCATCACAGTCATATACTACAACCTGTTTAGCCATTCCCCAATTGATGTGCATCTCCTCAGTTTTCAAATCTTTG
Organism: Pseudocheirus occidentalis; assembly: GCA_028646575.1. Lineage (NCBI taxonomy): Eukaryota > Metazoa > Chordata > Mammalia > Diprotodontia > Pseudocheiridae > Pseudocheirus > Pseudocheirus occidentalis. Next base: position 178,455,769 of record CM053593.1, read on the forward strand.
ACACCAGTAAAAGAACTGCTATAAATATTTCTGTACATATAGATCCTTTTCCTTTTTGTTTTTTATCTCTTTGGGATATAGACCTAGGAGTGGTATTGCTGGATTAAAGAGTATGCAAGATTTTATAGCCATTTGGACATCATTCCAAATTACTCTCCAGAATGGTTGAATCATTAATATCTATTTTCCCATATTCCCTCCACTCTTTGTTATTTTCCTTTTCAGTCATATTAACCAATTTGATAGGTGTGGGGTGGTACCTCAAAGTTGTTTTAATTTGCATTTCTCTAATTAGTAGTGTTTTTAGAGCACTTTTTCATATGGCTATGGTAAGCTTTGATTATTTTGTTTGTAAATTATCTGTTCCTATCCTTTGATCAATTGGGAAATGACCTGTATTTTTATATATTTGACTCACTTCTCTATATATTTGATAACTGTGGCCTTTTTCAGAGAAACTTGTTATAAAATTTTCAGTTATGATTACTATTTCCCCCCATCATACTTCTCCCCTCTTTTTCCTGCTCTCTCTTTCCTTTTATTTTGTCCATCCTCAAAAGTGTTTTGCTTCTGACTACTGCCTTCCTTATATCAGCCTCAACTCTCTCTCTTCCTCCCCTCTCCCTTTCTCCTATCTCTTTCCCCTCCTGCTTTGCTATAGGGTAAGGTAGATTTCTGTACCCCAACTGAGTGTATATGTAACTCACTCTGAGCCAATTCTGATGAGACTAAGGTTCTCCCCTCACCCATTTTCCCCTTCACTGTAAAAGCTCCTTCATGCTTCTTCAGTGTGAGATAATTTATCCCATTCTACCTCTCCCTTCTTCTCCCAGCACATTCCTCTTTCTCACCTCTTAATTTTATTTTTAGATAATTATCCCATCTTATTCAACACACAGTTGTACCTTTGTCTATGTCTGTGTCTTCTGTTTGCCTTGATAATGAGAAAGTTTTAAAGAATTATATATATCATCTTCACATGTAAATAATGTAACCTTATTAAATCACTTATGGTTTTGGGGTTTTGTTTTTTTGTTTGTTTGTTTGTTTGTTTTGCTTTTTGGAGGGGAGAAGGCAGGGCAATTGGGATTAAGTGACTTGCCCAAGGTCACACAGCTAGTAAGTTTTAAGTGTCTGAGGTGGGATTTGAACTCAGGTCTTCCTGACTACAAAGCTGGTGCTCTATTCACTGCACTACCTAGCTGTCTCTATGGTTTTTCTTTCCTGTTTATCTTTTTATACTTCTCTTGAATCTTGTAATTGAAAGTCGTATTTTATATTCAGCTCTAGTCTTTTCATCAGGAATGCTTAAAAGTCCTCTCATTGAATATCCATTTTTTCCCTCTTAAGGATTATCCTCAGCTTTTCTGGGTAAATGATTCTTGGTTTTAATCCTAGCTCCTTTAACCTCTGAGATGTCATATTCACAGCCTTTTGATCCTTTTATTCTAGGAGGTGCTAAATGTTGTGTTATCCTGACTGTGGCTCCACAGTATTTGAATTGTTTCTTTTTCACTGCTTTCAATATTTTCCCTTTTGCCTGGGAGCTCTAGAATTTGGCTATAATGTTTCTGTGAGTTTTCATTTTGGGATTTCTTTTAGGAAGTGATCAGTAAACTCTTTCAATATCTATTTTAGTCTCTGATTCTAAAATATCAAGGCAATTTTCCCTGATGATTTCTTGAAATAGTATGTCTAGAATCTTTTTTTGATCAAAGCTTTCAGGTTGTCCATTAATTCTTAAATTATTTCACCTCAATATATTTTTCAGGTCAGTTGTTTTTCCAAAGAGACAGTTCAAATTTTCTTCTGTTTTTTCATTTTTTTAGATTTTTTTCTTTTTGATGTCTCATGGAGTCATTAGCTTCCATTTGCCCACTTCTATTTTTAAGGAATTATTTTCTTCAGTAAGCTTTTATACATTCTTTTCCATTTGGCCAATTCTACTTTTTAATGAGTTCTTTTCTTCGGTGAGTTTTCTATTTGACCAATTCTGCCTCTTTAAGGAATTTTTCTCTTTGTTGGATTTTTGTGTCTCTTTTACCAATTTGTCTGTTCTGTTTTTTAAGGTCTTATTTTCTTTAGTATTTTTGTACCTCCTTTACTAAACTTTTGACTCTTTTTTTTCATGATTTTCTTAGATCACCATAATTATTTTCCCCAATTTTCCCTGACCTTTCTTATTTGATTTATTTTTATTTTTTTTAATTGGTTTATTTGCTTTTAGTTTAGAACATTCAGTTCCACAGTCCCTCGAGTTTCAGATTTCTCCCCCCAATCCCCATCATGGTGGCATGCACACAGATATAGGATCTACAATATCTTTCCATTAATCATTAGTCATGTTGTAAAGAAGGATTGTAACTGATGGAATGATCAGTGGGAAAGAGAAACAGAACAAAACAAAAAGAAACAGAGCAAGTAGTTTGTTTCAATCTGCACTCAGACTCCACATCTCCTTCTCTGGATGTGGATATATCCTTCAATCATGAGTCTTTTGGAGTTGTCCTATAACCTTGTATTGCTGAGAGAAGCCCAGTCTATTGAAGTTAGTCATCGCACATACGTTGTGTTTATGATTGTCTACAAATTTCTCCTGGTTCTGCTCTTCTCACTCAGCATCGGTTTATATCTCTCCAGGTTATTATGAAGTCCATCTGCTCCTCATTTCTTATAATACGGTAGTATTTTATTACAATCATGACCACAACTTGTTCAGCCATTCCCCAACTGATGGGCATCCCCTTGTTTTCCTGTTTTTTGCCACCATAAAAAAAGCTGCTATAGCTATTTTTGTACATTTGTGTCCTCTTTCCACTTCTCTAATCTCTTTGGGATATTACCCTAGAAGTGATATTGCTGGGTCAAAGGGTATGCACTTATTTATAGCCCTTTGGGCATAGTTCCACATTGCTCTCCAGGATGACAGGATCAGTTTGCAGCTCCAACAATGTATTAGTGTTCTGATTTTTCTACATCCTCGCCAGCATTTATCATTTTGCTGTTTTGTCATCTTAGCAAGTCTGGCTGGTGAGATGTGGTACCTCAGAGTTGTTTTGATTTGCATTTCTCTAATCACTAGTGATTTGGAATATTTTTTTGTATGCTTATAGATGTCTTTAATTTCATCTTCTGAAAGAAAGCTGCCTATTCATATCCTTTAAACGTTTTATCAATTGGGGAGTGGCTTGCATATTTATAAATTTGACTCAGTTCTTTGTATATTTTAGAAATGAAGCCTTTATCAAAGACACTGGTTGTAAAAATTCTTTCCCAATTTTCCACTTCCCTTTTAATCTTGGTAACATTGGCTTTGTTTGTACAGAATCTTTTCAATTTAGTATAATCAAAATTATCCATTTTGCATTTTGTAATGCTCTCTAACACTTGTTTTGTCATGAAGTCTTCTTGGCTCCATAGATCTGACAAGTAAACTATCCCTTGCTCTCCCAGATTGCTTTCAGTATCAACCTTTATACCTAGATCATGTACCCATTTCAACTTTATTTTGGTGTACAGTGTTAGCTATTGGTTCATGCCCAATTTCTGCCATACTATGTTCCAGTTTTCCCAGCAGTTTTTGTTAAATAATGCATTCTTATCCCCAAAACTGGGGTCTTTGGGTTTATCAAACAGTGGATTACTATAGTCATTGGCTGCTGAGTCTCGTGTACCTAATCTGTTCCATTGATCCACTGCTCTATTCCTCAGCCAGTACCAAGTAGTTTTGAAGACTGCTCCTTTGTAGTACAGATGAAAATCTGGTATGGCTAGGCCACCTTCCCTAGCATTTCTTTTCATTAGTTGCCTTGAAATTCTGGACCTTTTGTTCTTCCAGATGAATTTTGCTACTATTTTTTTCTAGCTCTCCAAAGTAATTTTTTGGTAGATTGATTGGTATGGCACTAAATATGTAATTTAATTTACGTAAGATTGTCATTTTTATTTTATTAGCTCAACCCAGCCATGGGCAATTGATCTTTTTAGTTAGATCTGATTTTATTTTTGTGAAAAGTGTTTTGTAATTGTGTTCATATAAGTCCTCGTTTTGTTTTGGCAGATAGATTCCCAAATATTTTATAATGTCTACAGTAACTTTAAATGGAATTTCTCTTTCTGTCTCTTGCTGTTGGATTTCATTAGAGATATATATAGAAATGCTGAAAATTTATGTGGGTTTATTTTATATCCTGCAACTTTGCCAAATTTTTTATTATCTCAAGTAATTTTTTACTTGAGTCTCTAGGATTCTCTAAGTATATCATCGTATCGTCTGCAAAGAGTGATAGTTTAGTCTCTTTTTTGCCTAATTTGATTCCTTCAATTTCTTTTTCTTCTCTTGTTGCTACTGCTAACATTTCTAGTACCAAATTGAGTGGGTGGTGGGGTGTGATAGTGGACATTCTTATTTGATTTTTAAAATCCTTTTTGAGCTCTTCCAGCAATTCTTTTTGTGTTTAAGACCAATTCACATTTTTCTTTGAGACTTCCATTACCAGCCACAGTTCATTTTGAGCGTCTGCATTCCTCATAGCATTTTATAAGATGTGTTCTTGCATGTATCCTCTGTTACCAGCCTTTGCTTCTAACTTCTGAATATGTGTTTAAAAAAAAATCTGAAGCACTACCCTGATCTCTTTTCATAAAACTCCCATTTTTTTCCTCCTTAAAGTTGTTTCTCCTTTGTGTGTTCCAGAGTTCATTCCTGAGTTTTTTTTAATCTTTCTGGAATGTAGAATCTTAGTCCCCATAACATTACCTGTCTTTCTCTGAACTTTTTGAACTATGCTTTGAAAAAATCTTGGTGCAGGTAAAACTATATACCCAGCTTTTGTCTCCTTCTCTATTGCAAACTTTGGGAGAAAGTGCTCACTTTCCTTTGGAGGAAAACTTGGACCTCCAGCAAGTGTTCCTTATTCCTTAGCAAGAATGAGATCCGAAAGAGAAATTCCACTTAATGTTCCTTTTTGAAGAATGACATTAAAGGCAAGTTGAGAAATTATTAGTTGGTCTGTTTTTGTAGGGGAAGAGAAGGGAGTGAGTGCTCTAGTAAATGTCTCATTATTGTATTGTTTCTCTTTGCCAAGCTTTATGATCTGTTTCCTGAACTCATCTATTTGCTTTTTTGTCCAGTGAAAAGCTTCTATTTCTCTCTCCAGTGATAAACAGTCTGGGTGCAACATTGATACCCACTTATTGTCAGGACATATAGAGGATTTATGGAAGGAAAGTCTAGTGCCTCGGATGGAAAGGCATAGATAGGTTGTAGTTTTTACCATTAGACAGAATATCCCATATGGATGCAATCACAGATTCATTTAATTATGAACAAATGGGCAAAATGCTGCTAAATTTGAAAAGAAGTAACTTTCAAACCATGCTCAGTCAAATACTATAACAACTAAAGATTTCATTGTTGTGGATATTATTTAGATTACAACACCTCCAATTCCTAGTAGATGATCTTTTTTTTTTAATTTAAAAAATAAATTAATATTTAGTGTTTATATAGGACTTTAATGGTTATAAAATTCTTTACATATATCATCTGGTTTGATCTGCACAGCAGCTACAAAATTTACAGAATAATTTTAGCAATATATTAAAATTAGCTTAATTGGGCTTTCTGTTTTTAGGCTACTTCTTTTATTAATTGTAAAATGAATGACAAACATTGAAATAAGTCCTTATGTGTTCTAATTTTAACATTGCTCCCACAATAAATTATCCAGTTGCATTTGTATTAGCATTCATGTGACACCCATATTCTATCAAAACGTATCCTAATAAAAGGCTGTCATATGCCTTATGAATTTTTGTTAATGTTAACTTTCCTAGGTATATTTGCATTTTTATTCATCTCTAATTTGGGGGCAGGTAAAGGCCTTTTGGAGAGTTTATGTCTTCTAATCAGTGTTTTAAAAATGTTTTAAATGAACTGAAATAGGAAGAATTACTTCTGTATACTTTATGGGGTAGTCAAAATATTAACAATTGAAAATAGTTTATAATTCTTCAGTATTAATATTTATAAAACAGTATTTCTCTGTTCAAAGTAGTATAGAATTTCAGCTCATGTCTCATGTTGCAGTAGCTTTACGTCAATTTTAAATCAGTATTATGTTAGTCTTGAGGAGATGGAGGTCTAAGACAGAATATTGTATACTTTGACAGTATTTGTATTGGATATTATGCTTACTTGTTTTCTTTGTTATAAGGAAGTTTAAATGAAAGAGTGAGTTTTGGAAATTACTGTAATGTAAAGACAGGTCATCACTAAACATTTAAAAAGCATTAGAACCTCATGAATTTATTTAAAAAGCTGATTATGTGGGAGGAGCTTTTCTTGAGAAATTTGTAGGATATTGCTTATTGTATCTGTTTGACCCTTGGGGAATTAAAAATTCCACTTAAATATATGGAGTTTCTGAAACAATATATTCTCTGAGATTTCATGGAATTATTTTACCTTGTTTATACTTGGTTGGCTCAGCAGGCACAACTCTAAAGTATTTTTCATTTATATTTGTTTTTGCAGAGATCTTAGCAACATCAATTGTGAAGAGCTTGGTCCGTTGCCTCCTGGATGGGAAATCAGAAATACAGCAACAGGCAGAGTTTATTTTGTTGACCATAACAACAGAACAACACAGTTTACTGATCCTCGGCTATCAGCTAACTTACATTTAGTTTTAAAGTAAGTTTCAGAAACAGTTAGTATGGGTTAAATTCCACATCTGAAAAGGATTGAGTGGGTGATTTTGTGATTGTGTGGCTTAACTGATTTCTATCATCTTTAAAAGTTTAATAAAAATGCAGTTTTATGTGCGTATGTCAGTTTTAAACTCAGTATTCAAATATAATCTCTTCCACCCATCAACAATGAATTATTCACTTTAATGTTATAAAATGGTGCCACCCTATCAGCTTATCCTTAGTGAGAGATGAATAGGTAATTCAAGTAAATATGGAGTAGCTTATATTGGTGTTTCTGTTGATGTAATATGTGGGTTCTCTTGAGTCTTTGTTGTCTCCTTTTACTCAATTTGACTCATTTATTTTAACATCATAGAGTCATAGAATCTCTGAGGTTTAAAGGAATTAAATTGGTCAATTAGGACAGGCTTCCTTTTTTTTTTTTTTTTTTTTTTTGGTTAGAATCTCTACTTGAGGGAGATGCAGGGAAGTATAAAACTCCCATTAATCAGCCTTTGGTCTTTGTTAGTCATTCTTCTTAAACGTTAAAGCATTGTTATAATGAATATTCTTGATTTCAAAGACAAAAAATCAGTGTTCTAGGTCCAGCTATCATGATTGATCAATTGTTTGGGCCTCTCTTTGCTTTTATTTTTGCGTCTGTTAAGTTGCTGTACAACAATCCTGTGAAGGGGTAAACATCAAAGAATTAATGTATAGGAAAAAAAATAAGGTAAAGTATTATATAAATGTAAGGGACTTATATTAGGTACCTTCAGTACATTTTAATAAACACTTATTAAATGCCTAGTGAATTCTAAACACTGGGCTGGCTGCTTGGGATATAAATATTAGAATAGTCATTCTCAGGGGGCTTACATTCTCTCAAGAGACAAAATATGCATGAATATAAACACAAAATAAATGCAAAGTCATTTTTGGGTGGAAGTCACTAGTAGCTTGGAAGATCAGAAAAGGCTTCATGTAGAAAGTAGTATTTGAACTAATCCTTGAAAGAAACTGGATTCTCAGAGGTGGAGCTGAAGGAAGGACTGCATTCTAGTCATGTGGAATAGCTTGTGCAAAGATACAAAAAATGTCAGTGTAATGTCAGAGAAACAATGTATATGCCAGTTTGGCTAGACCCAGTGGGGAATAATGTAAACCCAAAGGTAGCCTAGGGCCAGTTTTTGTGAATGACTTTAAATGGAAAAGAAAGAAGTTTATATTTGATCTGTGGAGTTTCCTGAACAGGGAAACAAGTAGAATCAATAAGACTTTGGCTGCTTATTGGATATATAATGTTCATGCTTTCATTCCTCTCCATCATGCAGAAAGGAGTATAAGGTACTTCACATCTCCATCAGCTTTTATTTATGTGTTGTCTTCTCCAATATAAGCTTATTGAGGGCAGATATTATCTTTCTTTTCACATGAATTTGTCTTCCCAGCACTTAACATGGTGCCGTATGGCACATAGTAAGCACTTAATAAATGCTTAGTGACTTGACATCACATGTGGGGTGGTTGAGGATGATTTTGAGGTTGCAAACCTGGTTTACTAGAGGGATAATGTTGCATTCTGTAGAAATGGAGACGTTGGGAAGATGGGTAGCTTATGTGTCATCTAGTTTGAAATTTCCTGAAGGTAGTCGGAAGACTGAAGCTAGCACTGGATATGTAGATCCTGGAGCCATCTGCATAGAGGTAATCGTTAAATTCGTGTTAGCTGATGAAGTCACTAAAAGAGAGTACGGAGAGAAGAGAAGAAGGGACTAGGACAGACCTTTGATATACCTCCAAAGTTAGAGGATAATGAACCAGAAAAGATGACTCAAGTGGTCAGTTTGGAAGAGGAACAAGAGAGAGTATTATTACAAAAACCCAGAGAGGAGAGTATTCAGGAAGAAAGTATAATTAGCAGATGCTTCTGAGAAATCAGGAAGGATAGAGATTTTTAAAAGATCCTTGGGGGCAGCTAGGTGGTGCAGTGAATAGAGCACTGGCTCTGCAGTCAGGAGGACCTGAGTTCAAATTCGACCTCCGACACTTAACACTTACTAGCCATGTGACCTTGGGCAAATCACTTAACCCCAATTGCCCTGCCTCTCCCCTCCAAAAAGAAAAAAAAAGGTCCTTGGATTTAATATTTAAAAGATCATTGGTGACTTTGGAGAGGGTGATTCAAGTTGAATGATGAGGTTGGAAATTACATTACACAGGTCTTAGAGTGAGGAAGTCGACAGAAAATAGAGAAGAATTTATATAGGAGTTTGGCTGTGAAAGGGAGAAGATATAGCTTTAGGGCAGGAGTTCTTAACCTGGGATCTGAGAGCTTAGAAAAGTTATTATTTTGATGACTATTTCAATGTAATTAATTTTCTTTGTAATCATGTATTTTATGTGTTTAAGAACATTATGCTGAGAAGGGGGTTCACAATCACCAGATTATCAAATGAGTCCATGACATAAAATCGATTAAAACTCTAAGAGATTGTAGTATCAACTGAAATTTTTTTGTTTATTTTATTTTTAAAATATTGGAGAAACTTGGGTATGTTTGCAGACCACAGGAAAAGAGCTTGTAGATGGGGATAATGAAGAGGAGAAGAAGCAGGGATGATTGTGTGGGCAATCTTCTAGAGAGCATTGGAGAATACTTATAAAAGAGTTGTCCTTGTCAAGGAAAAAGATCATGTCTTTATTAGAAATATATTAACTTTAACACAGTAGTATCAACATTGATTGTTTTTGTTCCTTTCTTCCCTTCCCTTATATATGCTTTTTGGCAAGGGGAAGGCTGGGCAACTGAGGTTAAGTGACATGCCTGGTCACATGGCTAGTGTGTTTGAGTGTCTGAGGTCAGATTTGAACTCAGGTCCTCCTGACGGCAGGGCCAGTGCTCTGTTCACTGTGCCACCTAGCCTCCCCTGCTGTATATTTTTAAAAAGTTCTTGTTGAAGCTCTTTTCGTTCTTTTTGATATCATGATGATTATCTTCTAGCCCCTGATGCCTCTTCCCCACTCCTACCCCCAAATAAAGTCCCCTTCCCTCAAATAAGTATAGTCAAGCCAAGTATATTCCCATGATGACTCCTGTCTGTAAATGTATGTCTTTTGTATATCTAGTCTGGTGGTTCTCAAAAGTGTAATCTCTAGAGTCATGAGGGTCTTCAAGACCCCTTTAGGGAGTCTTCAAAGTCAAAGCTATTTTCATAATAATACTATCCACATGATCTCTAAAAAATAATAATGCTATCTACATGAATATACAGTGGGAGTTTTCCAGAGGCTACACGACCTGTGAATTAAAGATTTACTTACAAACAAGAAGACCGAGTTAAATATCTCATCTGCAGATTTTACTTTTCCCTTTTGCTGATCTATTAGCTATTTGCTTGTATTCATCTGGTATTAGCACCAACTAATCATCAGAAAAGATCCTTTATGTGAATGCTTAACAATAACACAAGAGCTGCTAAAATGTTCTAAGTATTAGATAATTTTTTAAATTTCCTGATTTATCCTGGAAATGTGATGACATTTACAGTGATGACACAAAGGCAGAGTGAATAAAACTGCTGGCGCCTTAGCAGGAATGAAGGCTGTGCTTCCAAACTGTATTTGTAGTTCTGGTATTTGTCACCACCATAACATGCTCAGTTAAAAATGATATACTACTTTTACTTGAGAATGTACTTAAGGAAGCAATAAAAATTACTAATTTTATTAAACCTCTGCCTTTATATTCACATCTTTTCAATATTCTTTGTAATGAAATGAAAAATACGGATAAAGCACTTATGCTGCATATCAAAATATGATTGTTATCTCAAGGAAAAGCATTTGTACAGTTGGTTTGATACGTGAGCTGAAGTAGCTGACTTTTTTCATGGAACACTATTAACTAAAAGAATGACTGACAAACTATGGTTATTCAGACTTGGGAATTTTGAAGACAATTATCTTAAAAAATGAACAAAATGGTCCTGTCAACTTCAAAGAAAAGAACTGACATTATCTATTGGTAGTAGCAAAATTTGAGCTTTTAAGAGAAAATTAGAATTTTTGAAAATTTGTCTCTACTACTGTGAACTTGATGGTTTCCTAGTACTTAAAGACTTTTCTGTTGAAATTGGGTGTGATATTAAGGAAATGTGTTTTGTTTTGTTTTTTTTAAATATATTGTAGGGGCAGCTAGGTGATGCAGTGAATAGAGCACCAGCGCTGGAGTCAGGAGGACCTGAGTTCAAATCCGACCTCAGACACTTAACACAAAAACTAGCCGTGTGACCTTGGGCAAGTCACTTAACACCAATTGCCCTCCAGAAAGCAAATATATATTCTATAGTCAATATATCATCATTTGGAATATCTGCATTAACTCAGCAAACCAATATTTTCCAGATGATCATTGCATGATATTACAAAATGATGAATGAATAAGAAGATTCATTTAAAGTGTAAAATGGATCAGTGGATTTTAATCTAACAGTTTGAAAAGTTCATTGGTATGGTTTCAGATTTTGCATTACAACTAACCTTTAAAAAACTACCATTTGTTGAGTTTGGGTATAGTATTGAAAAGAGTATTGGATTTTTTTCATATATTCAGACCAAAACAACATATCACAACAGATTGAATGCAAAAGCACATATGAGAATCCAGCTATATTTCAGATACTAAAGAGAGTTGTAAAAATGTAAAACAGTGCCACTCTTCTTACTTTTTTTTTGTTTGGGAAATCTCTTTTTCCCTAAAAATATGTTATTTATGATAACATGTTATGAGTCTTTTGCTGTTTTAAATTAATTAAAATTTTAAAACATTAGCAGTTTTATCTTCCATCAAGGTAAATATTGATAGGTCTAACCACATAAAAGCTCTTTATTGTCCTTTGTGATTTCTATGAGAGTAAAAGAGTCCCAAGACCAAAAAGTTTGAGAACCACTGCCCTAGTCCATTACCTCTCTCTCTCTGTCAAGAAGTAGTAAGCATAATTTATCCTCATATTTTTGGAGTCGTGATTGTTCATTGGCTTGATCACAGTTCTAAAGCCTTTCAAGGATGTTATACTTTAGAGTTTTGTCATATTTCCCTTCAAAATGTCCTCTTTTGCATTTCCTTCTCTTTGCTACCTTGTGTACCTTTGTACAAAGAAGAAAGAAGTGATAAAAGATGAGGGATTCATCTTTCCTAGGCCCTCATCATTGGTTCTTGTACTTTCCTTTGTTTTAATTTTCCTGCTGTAGCCCAGATTTGTGACTTCTCCTACTCTACCATCCTTCTCCCCCTTTTTTGAGACAGTCGAGGTTAAGTGATGTGCCAAGGATCACACCGTTAGTATGTATCTTGAGGCCTTGTTGGAACTCGGAGTCTCTGCTGCACCATCTAAGCTGCCACGTCTGCTATCCTTCTTAAACGTCTTCCTTCTCCCTGACTGTTTGCCTTTTGAATTTAATGTATTTTTACACCAAATGTTGATTGATATTTAATCCTTTTTTGTTGGTTCAGATAAGTATGAGATTCATGAGATGCCTGTTTCTCCTGTGCTTTTTTTCTATTTGTAGTATATTCTTTTTTTACCCCAATTTTGAGAAATAGCTTGTTCTTTTTTCCCTCTCTTAAAACCTGTAAAACAGCAAAATCCTATCCAGGCCTTATGGATGCTTGTACTCTCTCTTCTGTTTTTATATTTCTTAACTGCTTCTGCGACCCTTTTAAGACAGAGGTTTTTTGAAGGAACACTTGTCTCTTTTCCCTCTGATGAAGTGCATGTAAGCACTTCATAATTTACCCCTTTCCAGTTGCTCAAATATATTTAATTACCTTTCTAGATTCCTCTTATCTCCTGTTTATATTTTAGAGATTCTACTCAGCTCTGTTTTTTCATCAGGAAAGTTTAAAAGCCCTATATTCTAATGCTGTATTCCCTCCCACCCCCAACTCCCCCGGGATTGTATTCAGATTTTTAGGATAAGTTACACTTGGCTGCAAGCCTTTATTTTCTGCCTTTTGGGATAATATATTCCATGACTTTTCTCTCCTTTATAGTTGACTGTGTTTTATTAGTAATTAAGTTCTTTCTGTATGACTCTTTGCAGTAATTTTTCTTTGACCTGGAAGTCATTCCTGGATATTTTCCATTTGGGGTTTCTTCAAACCCCAAACAAGCAGTACCTGTTTGTTTTTGCTCCTCCAGATGCCATTATAAACTGAAGTTCTGGATCATACCACTGGGACCAAGTTTTGCCACTCTGCTGGAATCCTTGTCTTCAGTCTTGCCTCCTAGTGACCCAGTGCAGGTGTTTGACCTCTTCCCTTTCGTGTTTCCTCCTTTTTTCACAGTCCCTATCTGGGAATTGGTTCTATCCCTTGCTGTGGACAGTCTTGTTGGATGTTGGAAATTGTTAATTATAGGTTTCCACAGCTCCTACAACTACACGCCCCATCTCCTCAAACTGGCTTTGTCTTCCCTAATTTGACTCCAAGTGCTCCAAAACATTCAATATCTCCTCCTGTCTCCCTGAGAAGTGATTTTTTGGGGGTCTAGCTCTGCCCTCTGCTGCTCTTTTGTCAGACCAGGCCTTACGTAGTTCCTATTGGTTTCAGACTCTTGAATACTGGATCTTGAACTGGCTTCTTTCCTTCCTGTCATATCCCTGTCCAGACCACCAGAATGTGTGGCCCCATGAGGTTAGGTTGAGTTCAGGTCCCCCTGTTCCTGCTCAGGATACATAGAGGCTTCAGGTCATTTACCAGACCTCATGTTGGTTTCTGTATCCCCTTTGATGACTTTTATTCCAAGAGCACCTCAAACAATCCTGGACTAGATGGAGGAGTTTATTCCTGTTTCTCCTAGGTCTTCTTACTCATTGCTCTTTATGGAATCCTTTTTACATGTTTGCAGCAGTGTGTGAATTTTCATAAGAATTCTCTAAGAATTTTCATAATCCCTGTTTTACCCAAAAGTCTTGAATGGCCTGCCTTCTCATTAAAGTATGTAGCAAAGTTCTCTTCTTGAGAAAGTGAGGAGGGTGATTGGGTGATTAGAGTTGTGTGGGACTTTTCAGAAAGAAGAGACTCAGTGGGGGAATATGATGGAGAATGAGTTATTGGATGGAGCAAAAAGAATTGCCTTGCTGCACAGTAAGGGTCCAGTTGATGTTAGATAGTATAAGTTTGTAATGGGCCAAATCATTTGTTTCAGTTATTGATTAAAAGTACAGGAGATAAACATTGCTGCAATTCCAAGTACTGTGTTTCATCAGTGCTGGTGACATAAAGACAAAATGAAAACATTTTGTCCTCAAAGGAACTTCAATTCTACTAGAGAACAGATTCCACACCAGAAACAAACCATCATGTCCACAGACAAGTACAACCAAAATATATGCAAAATAAATACTGATAATTTAATTAGCAATTTAGGGAATTAGGAAAAGCCTCTATAGAAGGTGCTTGAGGGGCAGCTAGGTGGCGCAGTGAGTAGAGCACCGGCCCTGGAGTCAGGAGTACCTGAGTTCAAATCCGGCCTCAGACACTTAACACAAAAACTAGCCATGTGACCTTGGGCAAGTCACTTAACCCCAACTGCCCTCCAAAAAAAAAAAGCAAAAAAAAAAAAAGAAGGTGCTTGAAATGAATCTTGAAGGGAAGTTGGGATTCTGAGAGGCATAGTTGAAGACCAAGAGCTTTCTAGGAACTGGAAGGATAGCTCGTGCAAAGGTGTAGGTAGAAGACTGATGGAATATTAGTGAGTTGAATTCTGCGCTCTCCTTACTTGAATACTCCATGGTCTTGTTTTCTTGTTTATACACTGATAAATGTCAGTCCTGAATTACTTCTACCATCTCTTCTTCCTCTCCTACTCACATGCTGCCAAACAAAACTGTAGAAAGTCACAGATTATGTTGATATGATACATTATAAATTCGTGTTGTCTGACTTCAAGTGAGATTTCAGTGCAGCATAGCAATTTTTAAATTCCTCCTTAATTTATTCTTTATCTTTACTCTCCACAAAAATATCTAGGTAGAGGAGTGAAGTGTAGGCCCTGGAGTTAGCAGGACCACTGCCATTTAAATATGGCCTCAGACATTTAAAGTAGTTATCCTTTCCACATCACAGGGGTTGGGGACTCAGTGCCCTTATGATCTAGAAAATCTGGGAGATTTATTGGTCCTCCTTTTGTACCAGAGAAGCCTAAATTTTTTTTTTATGTGGGATTTGCAATACTCTACATATATTTTATGCGTTTCTGAGGTTCTCGGCTTTTTCTGTGTCATCTTCTGGCCTTCATGTGTCTGTGGCTTTTGTAAAACTCTCCCCAAATTCCTTTTAATTCCTTATGCTGACCTGTGTAATGCATCATTTTGATGAAGAAAGTTGTGAAGTGGAAGGGATAAATGCAATTGTGTGGCCCTGGCCAAGTCACTTAACCTGTTTGTCTCAGTTTCCTCATCTGTAAAAGGGAGATTATAACAGGACCTTCCTTGCAGGGTCATTGTGAGGATCCAGTGAGATAATATTTGTAACAGCTTAGGCACAATACCTGGCATATAATAAACGGTATATGAATGTTACCTGTTACTATTATTATTTCAAATCTCTCCTTACTTCCAATATGCCCAAGTACCATTCCATCCTTAAAACACCTTGGCTAGATTCTGCCATCCCCTTAAACCATTCTCCTATTTCTGTCTTTCCTTTCTTAGCCAAATTTCTAGTAAAAAACCATCTGTGCTTGCTAACTTGCTTTATTCTCTCCCTCCTCCCACCCCCCTTCCCTCGGTAAGAATGGGAACTCCTGTTTTTAGCTTTTGAAGTCCTTCACAACACATTTCCAATTTTTATTTCTATCCTCATTGTTTATTATTCTCCCTTTCACACTCTTCAGTCCAGCCAAAGTGCCCTCTCTAAGTCACTCACACACAGAACCTCTGTACCTCTCTCTCTCTCTTTGTCTTTGCACTGGCTTTCCCTTGTGCCTGGAATATACTCCCTCTTCACCTCAGCCTCATCATTCTTTTCCTTCAAGACATAGCTCAGACACCTTCTACACAAAGCTTTCTCTGAACCTCTCCAACTGCTAGCACCTTCCTAAGTTACCTCTCAGTTATCTGTTTTATTCTATATATACTTACAGATATACTTGTCTCCCCTATTAGAATCAAAGATTATTTCATTCATTGTATTTGTATCACCAGCACTTAGCACAGTGCCTGGCACTTAGTAGGTGCTTAATAAATATTGATTGATTGACTTTGGAATCAGATGATCTAGATTCAAATACTACCTCTGGTTACCTGTGTAAACTTGGACTTGTCATTTATCCTCTCTGGGCCTTGGCTTCCTGATCTGTAAAATGAGGGGACTGTACTAGATGGCCTCTGAGATCTTTTCTAACTTCTAAACATATGTTCTTAGCAAGATGAATAAAATATCATAGTGGAAGTGGATTGGAGGTGGACATACAAATTTTGGTATCATCTGCATTTGGCAGTAATAATTAAAGCTGTTAGAATACAAGATCTCCCTAATGGAGAAAGATCTGAAGACCAGTAGTGTAATATAAAGCACTTTGTAAATCTTAAATCATGCTATAAATGCCAACTATTATTATCACTTGTGCTATAATGTAATAGATCACTTCACGAAGAACTTGGTTCCATCCCTCTCGTTTGATTTGTGATGATGGTCAAGTTCTTTAAGATCTTTTGGCCTCAGTTTCCACATCTGTAAAATCAGACCTTTCCATGTTGAAGAAGCATGATGACATGCTAAGCATCATGTAGAGAGTTCAGTGATGAGGGAATATTCTTTATCGGTAACATCAGTGCTTTAGTGTTCACTTCCTTTGGTAATATGGACTGTGGACTAGAACCTGGGTGAGTATGTGTTTATGATTATGTTTCTAAAAACAATATCCAAACTCATTTGAGAGTTTTCAACTCAAACTAGATTTTAAGTTAGAGTTGAAGAAATTCTGGGAAGGAACATTTTTACTCATACTACCTTTCAGGATACCTTTGGCTTTCTTGTTTGTTGTTTTTGAACCAATTATTCACTCTCAATTACATTTCTTAAGGGACCTCCCTATTTTGATCTGATTTGTCAGTTTTCCACACCTGGTTCTGTTACTGTAGCTGCACTGCAAGCTCTCTCATAGCCTCAGAACTTATCATGAAGATATCATAATAATAGCTAGCATTTATGTAGATTTAAAGATTTGCAAAGTACTTTATAAATGTTATTTAATTTGTTTCTCACAACTCACTGTCACCTTTTACAGATAAGGAAACTGGGGAAGAGAGCTTAAAAGACTTACCCAGAATCACATAACTATGATTAGTAAATGTCTGAGTAAATGCCTGAGGCTGTATTTAAACTCAGGTCTTGACTCAAGGCCCAGCACCTTTCACGCCTTGGGAATTGCCTTATCTTCTGTTTGTAGCATTGCTGGAAGACTGACTACTTCCTAGAATGTTATTTTGCCTAAATTTGTGTTTCTCTGTAACCAACTTGCAATGACATTTTTTGTGAAATGTAACTGAACTGCAAGTTACCTTGAAGCCTAGGCCTCCCTGTATTCTTATTTCTTCTGCTTTCTGAGTCTAGTGGAAGGAAAGTTAAATCTGTGTGGGGAAGTAGGGTCACCTGCAGCTTTTCTGGGGAGTAGCTGGAGATGAGAGCAGTTGATTCTGTGCATAAGTTGTTCCTAAGTCAAATGTTGGTAAGTAGAGGATTGCCTATTTTTTGTGTTGTCCATTTGTGATCTTATATAATAAGTATTCTCTTCTTTGTTATCACCTATGATTTTTATCTTGATCTTCCCATAAATCTCTGTAGAGGATTTACCAAGCATGATGGAGACTTTCCTCCAGGTCTTAATATTTCTTGAGTACAAGGGTGCAGCTCATGAGATATCCATTTGTTCTTCCTTGTTATGTAACTTGCCTACCTCTTTTTTGTAGTATATATTTCTTTTATGTTACTTTTTATGTCACTTCTTGTATGCCAGTCATCACTGATAAAGTATGACCTTCTGATAACTACTGTTCTTCTCTCCATTGCCCTTTGGATTACTTTTTATCTTTGGGGATTTGTGACATTCTGTGATTGGAAGCTGTATTGCTTGGTCCATTTATCATTGGTTGTGTCAAAAATGTATTATCTACATTTTTTTCACCAAGCGATATAAAAGGTTTTTTTCTTTTTAAAAAACATAGTTTTCAATTGGTTTAACTATCCTAAGAATTCTCAAATTTTAATTCCCTTTATTCTTTCACTTCAAGAAATGTGATCAGAATTAATGTGTAATAAGACAAATGATGAAAAAATGAAATGATTAGAAAATAGTAGAACTAATATAGAGCTGGTACATAGATTTCTTTTAGTGGGATTTATGAAGCACCTATTAAAATTTATTGGGATAATAAGACACAAAAATTAAGTTTTTGTTTTGGGCTACAGCACCTTTTATACAAAGGTCTAGAAGACCCAGAACTTTAAGGGTTGCCTGGGTTAGATAACCTCTCCACATGTAGTTGGACCTGAATGGCTCTTGACCTCCCTACCTCACTATCTTCCTTTTTTTTATATCCCTGGGTTTGTTCTTATTTTACCAGTTAGGAAGTCATCTCTGGACCCCAAATTTTTGTATGTAAATCTTCGGTCTTTTTACTGCCCCATTGTGAAACAAACTGTAGTGATATTACAATTAAAATGTATGTTTTAGAGTAAATGGGATAGGAATTTGCACTGCATTTTCCATTGGCTAGCATGAGTATAGTAGGAAACAATTGGAAATGATCTTTGATTATCTGATTTCCAGCTATTAAGTTTTGATTTTTCAAGTAATTTCCAATGTGTTACCAACAGTGCTTGCTTGGAAAGTTTTATGAATGGTTAAAGAAGAAATAGTTTTCATTAGGAAAATGTAGTTGAAGTTCTCGAACTGTTTCATTTTACTCTTATGGGAAAGGCTTTGAATTGCAAACTGCTACATGTTTACATTTTTCATTTGTACATCTTTCTTTCATTAGGAAAGGATTTTAGAAATTCAGCCATCAGTAGAGTCTCCAGCTTTATAAATCGTCCCTAATGTTTATATTTATAGTATGCTAGACATAATATAAGGAAAGTGATTTTCATTTTTTTGCTTAAAGAAAACATGATTCTTGCATTGTGCTAGAAAAAGCCTACAAATTCATTTTAAAATACTCAGTTTTTTTAAAAGAGAAAAGTTCTATTTTATCCAAATATACTTTGTAATACTTGGTTTTTAGATGGTGTTGAGTTTTCTGTTAAGGTATCTATGGCATTTTTGACCAGGAATGTAATAAGGAAATTATTAAGTCATTTTCCAGTTCTAAAACTTATAAGAATGATAGATTCTTCCATATGAGCATCTTTTTTTGTCAACTACTGTAAATTTTGTGCTTATTGCTAATTTTAAATGCTGTAATTTAATACAACTGAGATGACATTTGCAACAATAATGTAGAACAGATGAATATTTCTATTTTGAGACTTAGTTTACCTCTAATAATAATAATCCTTTCTGATTGAAATCTGCTACACAAAGCACTTTAGAGAGACTCTGTTAATGTTATTGATATTCTATGAAATAAAGTGCTATAAATAACAGAATATACCACATTTTAACTTAGGCTATAAATGAAATCTTTCATGAGCAAATTTCTCTTGAACTTATTGATACTAAATGAATACAAAGCAGCTAACAGAAAAATACTATCTTTAAATTTGGCCTTTGTTTTTTTTCTGACAACTAAGCATAATTGCTATTTCATTTCAGATAGGTTTGTAACATGATTTTTAAATTGTCATTTTAATGCATTTCTGGTCACCATTTTAAAACATGTAATTATTGGACAAGAATTTCTTTTTGAAAATTTTATGTAAAATTTTGCGCTTATAATAAATTTGTAACTTTTAGCGTGGTTGGAAAATGTCATCATTTATTTGACTTAATATATAGTATATTTTATATGTATATGTAGTCAGAAGTTAAATTTTGACTTCTTTTCAAAATTGGTATTGAGTGCTCATTTTTTCGTGTTAGTTATTTGCATTCCTGTGGGCTAGATCATTCACATATAAGGGCTAAGTTCCCTGCCAAGCTGTTAGTACAAACTTTTTTTTTTCCTGAGTTTACTTTTAGATAAACCATTTAAAACAGGTGTTGTTGAGATTCTACATTAAATACGTAGCATTTGGTATATTCATGATTTATGAAATGGAGAAAGAAGAAAAAGAATGGTATCCAAGAAAATTTATTGCTGATAGCTTAGTCATGGGTAATATTGTAAAGTACAGTAACTTCTTACATATTTGTAAAATCGTACTAATGAAAATAAACTAAATCTTGTAATTTACATTCTCTACAAGACAGAAATTTAAAAGTTTATTTTAAAAATCTTGGGAAGTTATTTGACTAAAATCCTTATATATGAGTGAGAATGATCTACAATACTGCTACTGAAATCATGCTTAATTAAAAATTTTTAATGGTAAAAAGTAGCTTTTTTATACTCTGCAGTATAAATTTTGTGCAGTGCTTCTGTGACAGTTACTAAGAATTTCTTGTTTATTCTAGCCGTCAGAACCAATTGAAAGGCCAGCAGCAGCAGCAGGTGGTACCCTTGTACCCTGATGAGGCAGAAGGTTTGACAGTTCCAAGGTACAAGCGAGACCTGGTACAGAAGCTAAAAATTTTGCGGCAGGAGCTTTCTCAACAACAGCCTCAAGCTGGCCACTGTCGAATTGAAGTCTCCAGAGAGGAAATTTTCGAGGTAATCTTTTAAAATTCAGAAAAACTAAAGGAGAATTTCCCCCACTCAGTATCTATTATAGTTCCTTCTATTTTCTAGGAATAGAATGCTGTATATTTTTCTTATAAGTAAGGAATAATATAATGGAATCAGTTTCACTAGTATTTGGGATGTATTTACCAATTATTTCTTGCCTACATGTGATTAGTCTATGTTTGCAATAGTTCAGCTTTATTATGTGTCATCTGTAATGAGCTAAATGCTCAAAAGATAAAAACACCTGTTGTATCTGAATATTCTTCTAAGAAGCAAGAAGCTTTAAAAGGAAAAGTCTGTTAAAAAAAATTTTAACTGTTTGCTTAAAAATCTTTCTATGATTACATCAAAGATAGAACCTCAGATAGAAGGTATAGTCACATTTGTCTTATAAATGGATACTGGTCTTAGTGCTGATAGCTTATTTCAATTTTGTTTGTAATATTTTGTCATGTTTTTTGTCATGTTTGTAATATTTTGTCATATTTTAAAATGTCTTTTCTTTATCTATTTTTTTGTTGTTGGGTAAACAAAATCTCAATTTAAATGAACTACTGTGCTCCCTTTAAAAAGAATTTTGTCTTGGTAAAATTTTTAAAAATGAAAAAACTCAGTGAGAGAAAGGGACACCATTGATATCTATGCAGTATCTCTACCATACTTATTTTCATAATTTCATCACCTTTTCATAGATCATTTTATTGCTAAAGGGGGAGGGCAAAAGAGTGGAAACGGAGTTTTCTTTATCTTACACGTATGTTGTGAACTTTGGGGGGCCAGAGGAAGCATTACTTGTGCTTCATTTCCCCTTCCAAAAAAGTGGGGAGAGTGCTACCTGGTGATTTTTTCACATGAATAGTCTTCTTGGATTTTTGATGGTTTTCATTACTCACCAGATATACCTATATTTATAGTGCTCTCTCTGTTTCTCTTGATATATTTGTACCTATCGTGCTCTTTTTCTTTCTTTTCCCCCTTTCCCTACCACTCTGTCTGTCTCTCCTGTCTCTCTCTGTCTCTGCACATACGCACAGATGTTGTGTGTATATAATTTATATGTGCGTAGTAATGGCAATTTGAAGTGCATTTGCTTTATGTGTGGCAAGTGTGAGTCAGGCAGACAGATGGGATCCATCCTTGCCTCTTGATGCTATTTGGAAGGAATCAGGTTTTTCTCTTCTATAGCAGGTACCTTTCTCTAATCTTACATTGCTAGTTAATTCTGAGGATTAAGTAGTAACTAACACATATCACCCAAAATAATTTCAAACAGAATCGTATTATATCTAAATGGTCATCATATATAGATGGTATGGAGATGGTCGTCTAGATATATACATGTCCAGATAATCATCAGGGCAGCTAAGTGGTACAGTGGGTAGAGTGCTAGGCCTGAAGTCAGAAGTACTTTCCTTTGTGAGCTCAGATCCGGCCTCAGACACTTTTTAGCTGTGTGACCCTGAGCAAATCACTTCACGCTGTTTGCCTCAGTTTCCTCATCTGTAAAATGAGCTGAGAAGGCATTGGCAAAACACTCCAGTATCTTTCCAAGAAAACCCTAAATGAGGTCACAAAGACCAACTCAACGACAAAACATGATAACCATTTATATATTATCATTATATATGATACATTAATGTCTATATATGATGACCAATGTCATTTCAAATTGCCATTGCTATCAAATTTTGGGACTGGTATAATGGTGCTTTATTTTATTTTTGAGAAGGTATGTTCTTGTTCAGAAAAGTTTTTTGAGGGCAAAATCTTAATGGTAAAAGGCCTACCTTGAAGTAGTAGCTACCTTCAGACTTGCAAGACTATTTTATTTGATTGGGGATGGAGGAAAGTTGGTACTGGCATATTATTACCTCCTCAGAATTGGGTAGATTACGTGAACAAATAGAAGAATTGGTTATAATTTGGGGGGGGGAAACAATTCATTCCTTTTTGTTTTTCTTTTGTTCTAACTAATCTGTTTGGATCAATTTCTGTATCAGTAAATAAGGAGTTTGGAATAGGATGTTCTAAAGTCTCTTCTAACTCATCTTATTATGCTCCTTCTGTGTCCTCTTAAAGAAGAACTCAGTTATTATTACTTAATGAAAATATCAGTGGGAACTTAGTACGAACTACAGTCCCTGTATACTTTTGATACATAAGAACATAGTGAGTATGTGTCTTTGACTGCCATGCCATGGATAAAGCTTGATTAGGAAAGATTCTTGAAGTCATTTCTCCCTGAATCTAATTTGATGTGTTTTTTTTTATGATTAGAAAAGAGAAACCCCATGTATATATTTTCCTCATTTCTCCAAATTAGAAGCCACAGTTAAATTTCTCTCTTTCCTAAAACCTTGAATCTTTTCCTTTTAAGTAGTGATTGACATTTAACTCAAATAACTTATTAATTATAGTGATCAATAGAATGTAATTTTAATAGCTGTTGGTTATAATAAAAGTGAAATTATTTCAGGAATCATACAGACAAGTCATGAAAATGAGACCAAAAGATCTGTGGAAACGATTAATGATAAAATTTCGTGGAGAAGAAGGCCTTGATTATGGAGGGGTTGCAAGGTGAGGAATTTGTTGTTGCTATTCAGTTGTTTCAGTCGTCTCCAACTCATCACGACCCCATTTGGGGTTTTCTTGGCAAAGATACTGGGAGTGGTTTACCATTTCATTCACCAGTTCATTTTAAAAATGAAGAAACTGAGGCAAACAGGGTTAAATGACTTGCCCAGGGTCACACAGCTACAGTCTAAGATCATATTTGAACTCAGGTCTTACTGATTCCAGGCGCAGCATTCTATCCACTGTGCCACCTAGCTGCCCAAGTGAGGAATTACCTATTAGCAGAAGGCTAACATGTATGGATACAATTTTATATTTTGATACCATAGCTTTTTTTCTATAATCTTACAGTTTGATGTTCTCCAAATTAATTCATATCAGAAAGTTCATATTGTGACACTTAGTTACCATTCAGATGCAATAGTTAGCAGCCTGTGTGGTGTAGAAAGACTCCTACTGGATGCACTATAAGGACTTGTGAGTTTCAATATTGGGTTCTATCACTAATTAGCTGTGTCATCTTGGGCAAATTATTTCGCCTTTTTGGTTTCCACTGTCCTCATTTGTAAAATTAGGAAATTAGACTACTTATTTACCAAGGTTCTATATTTTAAGCCTAAACAAATGATGCTTTCTCTCAAATCTAATATCTTTTCCTATGTTCAGTGTTGCTCAGCCCTCTATAATTTCCTTCTTTCCCATCCTTACCTCTTATCCCAAATTGAATGTGACTCTATCCTTATTAAGAATCTTCTCCAAGAATAAGTTATATTAGATACGAATTATTTATTAAAGGTTTTTCATATCTGTGTATTTGAAGCAGAGAGATGGGGAACATAACCACATGGAAAACCACATGGAAGAATGGTCTGAGTTTTCATTTTGCTCTTTTAGGCCCATATCCCACATCTGTTAATTCAGCCCATGGAGTTTCTGGGGCTATTACTGTTAGTTCTTTTCTGCCTGGAGATTGTTTCTTGATAGAACCATCACACTTTTGCATGTATTCTTGGATTCTGCTTAACTCTTAATTGGCAAATTAATGGTTTCTATAGCTACTGATTTGAGGGCAAGGCTGATTTTAACAGAATGAGTATAGTACTCAGAAGTTCCCTAGTTTGCCAATAACAGTGAGGCTTCTTGATGAATCTCACTTGCCTAAGGCTGCATCTTTCATTTTGAAAGGAACAATTAACCTTTTTAATGGCAAGGATAGGTAGAACAAAATGAGGTGTTTATGCACTGAATTTTTTAGATTGCATGCAGGAGACTTCATTGTATGAGCTATTCTATCTATGTACTTTGTTCATTGCAGTAGGAATCTATGACTTTACTCCATGAAATATAATTGGATATTTTCAAAACTAAAGAAAACATTGGGGTGCTTAAAATTTTTTGTGAAAATTAAAAAAAAAAAAAGACCACCAAAATACAACAGGAAAACCATACTTGTAAAATTTGCATTTCTCAGAAATGTTGTCATGTAGCATATAGTTAGCAAAAAAACTCCTAATTTACATGATTTATTTAGCCTAATGTTCCATGCATATGCATGCATGCCTTTATTTTGGGGGCAAAATTGTGTCTATAGTTACAGTATCGCTTTTGATGACAATCAAGTATAATCTGAAAATAATTTCATGTTACATGCTTTGGTTTTGTGTTTTAAATGTACATGCGCAGTGGTGTTTTTAGCTGGATTTAAGCCATATTTTTCTTATGCTTCTTGAAGTCCTTGATTTAAGATCATTCTATTAGAGGCAGTGAGTGACAAAGCAGAATCACAATTCAGGTTTCTTGACTCTTGATTATTTCTAGTATGGAAAGTTTTGGAAAAATACAAAGTGTATGGTGGTGGTACTTCTTAAAACTGATATAATACTTGTTAAGATGTGATTAGGTAGAAGACTACCAAATGTTCTGTTACACACACAAACATGCACACACACTCACACACAATTTAACTTACCTTTGTTTTGTGTTGAAAATAGAAGAATAGAAATTGCTTCATGTGAATCTTGCAGTATAAGCCCTTACTACACTTGGTAAGAGTGATGAGGGTTATGACAAAGTATGGAATATTTTGAGTAAGATGATAACTTCCTTTAAATTTATATAGCAGAACTCTTTAGCAATTGGAATTTAGTAGCTGAAAGTAATAAATACAGTCAGAATGCTGGACTGCAATACTAAATAAATGTATGGTATTTTCAGGTACACATTATAGTCATTTGTTTCATTTTTCCCAACTGTAAAATGGGGATAATAATAGGATTGTTGAGTGGCTCAAATGAGATAATAGTTGTAAAGTGCTTAGCACAGTGGTTGGCATATAGTAGGTAATATGTAAATGTTGTTACTGGAGGGCTTTTTTTTCTTTTCTTTTAAAAGTTTTTTTTAGACTCAAATGCCAGGACACAAATACAGAATAGAGAAAAGAAATAAAAACATATCGTAAACTTAAATATTGGAACTTAAATACAAAGTAAGAAAGGGAAAAAAAAGCGTGTCGTGTGCATAGCAGAACATGAGAGGATTCAAAATGTGTAACAATAAATTTTCATTTCAAGAAAATCTATATAATAAATAATACATGTTGTGTTGGGAATTGTGCATCTTTTCTTTGCTTCCTTGTGAGTTTTCTTTTGTTCTCTGCGCTGCACTTTTTTCCTTTTTCTTTTTTTCCCCTCCCTCCATATTATGTTATTGTTATTATTATGATTGTTTTATTCTGAAATACCAATTTGGGAAAATCTCCCTAGAAGTAATAAAAATTAAATAGTACTTTAAATTCAAGAAATTTACCACACATAGTAGGCTGTTTTGAAAATCTGACCTTATGTAACCTCATTTGAAGCTTTATTTCATTTTATTCCTTTTGAATTTCCACAGCTAAGAGATACTATGTCTGAATTCACTCTTTAAAAGGCATTTGTTTATTAGACACTTAATTATGTGTTGTCTCTTTAGGGAATGGCTATATCTCTTGTCTCATGAAATGCTGAATCCATATTATGGCCTCTTCCAGTACTCGAGAGATGACATCTATACATTACAAATCAATCCAGATTCTGCAGTTAATCCGGTATGATAATGTGAATTCAGTAACTATATAGAGGTTCCTTGGCACATATATAAATTTTACTTGTTTAATAGAATGTGATTTTTAGTAAAACTATGTGCAGTGCATATTTCAGGGCAAAGTTAGTGGCCAGTTCTGTAAAACACCAGGGTATTACAGGAAGAAATTTTTCAGCATTTCTGAATTTTTATCCCCAACTGTGAAGCTGTGCCCTTCATCTATCTCCCATCATTCTCTGTGATTCTTTGAGCCATGGGAATTTGTTCTTTCCTGGAAACTTCCTGTTTTCACCTTTCTAGGTTCTGTATTTTAATTTCCCTGTTTTATATGTCATATATTGTTTTCCGGTGGGTATTGTTATAGTTACAGTATCAAGAAGGGGTAATTGACAGTGTCAGAAACATCAGAGAAGTCAAGAAGAATGAAAATTGAGAAAAGGCCCTTGGATTTGGCAATTAAGAGATCATTGGTAACTTCAGAGAGAGGAATTCCAGTTAAATGATGAAGTCAGACGCTAGACTGCAAAGATTTAAGAAGAAAGTAAGAGGAATGGAAGTGGAGGCTTCAATTTTAGACAGCCTTCTCAAGGAGTTAAGCCACAAAAGGGAGGAGAAATGTGGGATAATAGCTAGCAGGGATGAACAGATCAAGTCATTAGGGATGATAGTAGGAGATTATGTAAAGAAGAATATAGGTCTAGAGGCTTTAGATAATACTGTTAATCACCCTCTTTTCCTTGATATTCTCTTCTCTATATCGCTTTATGACACTGCTCTCTCCTTGTTCTTTTCCTTCCTGTGTGACAGTTCCTTTTCAGTCTCTTTTACTGGATCTTCCTTTAGATCATGCTTGCTAACTGTGTCTCCAAGGCTCTCAGCTAGGCACTCTTTCTTCTCTTTTTCCCTGTATAGTGTTTCATTTGGTAATTTTATTACTTCCCATGGATGCAGTTATCATCTCTATGCAGATGATTCTCAGATATATTTATCCTTCCCTATTGTCTTTCCTGATTTCTACTCTTCAGCTGTCTGTTGGATATTTCAAACTGGGTATCCTAGGCTGGGAGCCAAGATGGTGGAGTAAAAGCATGCCTGAAGTCTCCCAAATTCCCTTCCAAACAACTTTAAAATAACATCTCAAAACAGATTCTGGAATGGTGGACCCAACAAAGGACATGGTAAAACAATTTTCCAGCTTAAGACAATTTAGAAAATCTGCCCGAAAGTTCTGTCTCACTGGGATGAGAGTAGAACACAGTGTAGTACAGGACACACCTTGCAAGCCAGCAGCAGGCCTTAGGGTCAGCTGAACCAGCAATGGCAGCAGCTTCAGGAGCTTTCAGCCCACAGGCAGTAAGAGGTTCAGAGAAGGAAGATCAAAATACAAACTTGGAAGACAACAGACAACAACGTCAAAACAGCTACATGCAAAGCCTCAAAAGAAAAATGTGAATTAGTCTCAGCACAGTTCCCCTTCCCTTCCTTCCCAATCAAGAATTCCTGGGATAGCTCAAAAATAAATTTAAAAATCAAATAAGAGGAAAAAATTGAGATGAGAAATGACTGTGCTGCAAGAAAATCATGAAAAAAAGAATAAGCAGCTTGGTAAAGGAGATTTTAAAATACTGAAGAAAATAATAATACTGAAGAAAAAACAGAATAGACCAAATGGTAAAAGAGAGGCACAAAAGGTGACAAAGAATTCAAAATTGAGGGGATTCCCATCAATTGGGGAATCACTTGGCTAAACAAGTTGTGGAATACTATTATGCTATAAGAAATGACAGGCAGATTTCAGAAAAACCTTACATGAACTGATTCTGAGTGAAGTGACCGGGAGAACATTGTACACAGTAACAGCCACATTGTGTGATGATCAGCTATGACTGACTTAGCTTTTCTCAGCAATACAGTACTTTGAGACAATTCTAAAAGACTCAACATGACTCAAGATGGAAAATACTATCCATATCCAGAGAACTGATAGTCTGAATGCAGATCTAAGCATGCTATTTTCATTTTCTTTATTTTTTCCATGGTTTTTTTTTTCCTTTTGCAAATTGTTGCTTTCACAGCATGACTAATATGGAAATGTTTTACATGATTGTACATATATAACCTATATTAAATTGCTTCCTGCCTTGGGGTAAAATACTTAAAATGCTTTTTTTTTTTTTAAATATTCTCAAAACTGGCTTGTATTAGAAGTCAAACCTATGGGGTGGTTAGATGGCACAGTGAATAGAGTACTGGCCCTGGAGTCAGGAAAACCTGAGTTCAAATTTGACCTCAGATACTTAACACACACACACACACACACACACACACACACACACACACACACACACTAGCTGTGTGACCTTGGACAAGTCACTTAACCCCAATTGTCCTACCTTTCCCTCCAAAAAGCAAAAAAATAAAGAAGTCAAACCTATTACTTAGGCATTTAATACATTTTTAGTTTGGGGGTTGGGAAGAGGCACAAAAATCCAGCAAAGAAAAGAGTATCATAAAAGCTAAATTGGACAAATGGAAAAGAAGGTACAAAAACTCACTGAAGAAACTAATTCCTTAAAAATTAAAATTAAATTGCCTGAATGGAAAAGGAGGCACAAAAGCTTACTGAATGAAATTATTTCTTAAAAATTAGAATTGACTTCACGAGACATCAAGAAACAAACAAAATGAAAAGAATGAAAAAAAATAGAAGAAAATGTGACATCTCATTGCAAACTGGATGTCCTATAAGGCATCTTAAACTCAAAATTCCTGAAACTTCAATTCTTTATTTTTTCTTTCAAACTCTTGCCTTCTCCTAACTTTGCTCTTACTTTTATAAGTATCTATATCCATATCCAATCATTTGCAAAGTCTTGTCCTTTCTACTTTCAAAACACCTTTAGTGTATGCCCCCTTCTCTCCTTGGACACTGCCACCATCTTGGCCCAGGCCTTTACCACTTCACACCTGACTATTGAAGTAGGCTTCTCATAGTCTCCCTGACTCAAGGCTCTCCCTACTCTAATCTGTCTTCCACTTAACTATCAGATTGATCTTAAAGTATAGGTCTTACCCTCTTTCTCATCTTCCTCTAACCTGGATATAGCAGACTTCTAGTGGCTCAGTATCATCTCTGTGATTAACGTGGCATTCAAAGTCCTTTATAACCTGGCTCCTTCCTACTTTTTCAGTGGTTTTATATTTCACTCCCATTTCCAGTGACACTGACCTCTTTGCTGTTCCTTAAACAAGATCCCCTATCTCCTGTCTCTCTTAATTTTCTCTGACTGTCTGCCATTCCTGGAATGCTTTCCTGTATCACCTGTTTCTCTGGCTTTCTAAAATAAAATCCTACCTTCTGTAAGAATTCATCTCTAATCCTCCTTAATGCTGGGACCTTTCATCTCCAATTTGTTCTGTATGTAATTGATTTGTACACAGTTGTTTTCACGTTGGCTTTCTCTATTAGACTGTTAGCTCCTTGATAATAGGAATTGCTTTTTGTGTTTTGTTGTATCCTCAACACTTAGAACAATGCCTGGCACTTAATAAATGCTTGTTGACTTGAGATGGAACTGAGTCCTAGAGGGTCATAGGAACAGCCTCAATTTTAAGAGGATGATTTATTTTAGATAGATTCCATGGCTGACTTTTAATTTGTGACAGATAGCTAGAAGGGTGGTAGCTTTAGTCCAGGACTGACATTTTGGAGGAAAGAGGAATTGGATCCTATGAAGAAGTGCTCTTCTGAAGGTTGCCCAACAGGGGTGTGTGGTATCTTTAGATTCTGTTTATGCCAGTAGTTGGGGGAGGCTGAGCAAGGGAGTAAAATTGTTTGTGGATAAAGGAGAGTAATGTTTCTATAGAATAGAGTGAAAGGCAATAGATAGAAAGTAAACGGGAGAGAAAAAAGAGGTAGAAGAAGGTGGACTAAGTATAAACATTGAGATTTTATAGCAACATAAGTTTGGAAGCATTGTTATACTTACAAAAAATGAAAGAGGACCTCTGAGTTTCCTAGCATTTTGGGGTATATTTATAGAATTTAAAGTGTGTAGAATTATTTGTCTTAGTAACCTAGAAAATCCATTCCAGATCTAAAATTAAAATTCATATAAACAAATTAAATAAATTTTATTGGCAGCTGACTACTTGAATGGCTGGAGGATACAATGGAAATTTGAAAACTATAATCTTGTGAAATTGTTATTTTTAAAAATCTTGCTTAGTGATCTATTTTTATTTAAATATAAACTTTAAATTTCAGGAACATTTATCATATTTCCACTTTGTTGGGCGGATAATGGGGATGGCTGTATTTCATGGACATTACATTGATGGTGGTTTCACATTGCCTTTTTATAAACAATTGCTTGGAAAATCAATTAATTTGGACGACATGGAGTTGGTTGATCCAGATCTTCACAACAGCTTAGTCTGGATACTGTATGTATTGACCCTGAATTTTTCACTATGATAGAAATCTAAGTTCATAAAATTGATGCTGGTCATAGGTAAAATTAGATTAGATTTAAAAGAATAAAATAGATAATTTTGTTACTGCTTTCTCTAGAGTGTATTAATGAACTGATAACTCTTAAATGAATGAATGAACTAGTCCCACTTTGAAGGATGTTGTTAATAAATTTAGCAAAATACCCTAATACATTCCTATATTTTGTGGAATTAACATTTCTCTTAATGTACATTCGAGATCTCTATGGGTGCCATGATAATAATTTTAAAAGTTTTTTTTTTTAATTTCAGACAGATCTTAACTTGTACATGACTTTGTGTATTTGAAATTCCTTTCTATGCAGGTCCTAATCTTTTATTTCTAAGATCAGAGCAGGATCATCTTTTTTTGAGCTAGTCTGATTTAGTAGACAAGCACCTCTGAAGCATTACCACTTGAAAAATCCTTTGAAGTGTTATTTCCAGTGTATGCTTTATAATCAGATTGTTTCATTGGACAATTTAGAAAGTGAAAACAAAATTTTCTGTATTTGTGAAAATTCATTTTCTTTATGATTGGTCTAAGAACTATTTGAGAGAGTAGCAAAATTAGTGGATGATAAGATTAGTTACTTAAACTCAAATGGTTTATCATAAATGAGAATTCTGATTTAAGAATGCAATATTATCCCTTTGGTTTTTGTCAGTCTAGGCTCTTCATACACCTGTGCTGTATGTATTTCAGATTTTCTAATTATGTGCTTGTTTGTTTTTTTCCCCTTTCTAGTGAGAATGATATTACAGGTGTCTTGGATCATACCTTTTGTGTAGAACACAATGCTTATGGTGAAATTATTCAACATGAACTTAAACCAAATGGTAAAAGCATCTCAGTTACAGAAGACAATAAAAAAGAATATGTCAGGTGAATTCTTTTTTGTTCTTCAGGCAATATTGTCTGATTGTTTTTTGAAAACTGCTTATTTAGCATATAAATACAACATTGATCTAAGCTTTACTATAACAACTTCTGCTGTTTCAGCAGTGCTAACAAAGATCATGAATTATGGAAGTTTGTTAGGGTATAAGTGCAAGAAATTTTTTTTCAGAATTTTAGAAAATGCTAAGTGAGAATTGGATAGAATGTTGAAATACAGTCTTTGATTAGTGTGAGTTTGAATCTAATATAATTAAGATTTATAATATAAATATAATTAATAGAATCTGATATTTATTATTTATATTCATATATAATAGATATAATATAATAATTTATATTACTATAAATAAGACTATAATGAAGAATCACAGAGTTGAAAGGTATCTTAGGACCAGATCAACCTGAACCTGAAAAATAATCCTCTCCTCCCTGTACACAACAAATGGTCGTCCATTAACTTGTAGACTTCCAGTGAAGGGTAACTTTTGAGGCAGCCCATTCCACTTTTGGATAGTTCTGATTTCCTTATATTCAGTCTATTTTAATCATCACAGCTTCCACTTATTGTTCTTAGGACCATATACTTCTAACTATATTCTAAGCATAGTTGTAAGGGTATCACCAGCAAAAGCTCACATAGTCAGTACTGGATAAATGTTTGGCAAATTGAATAGTTAAATTCTGTACTCTCTCACTTTCTCAGATTGATCTTTCTGTAGTCTAGGAGGGGGTGGGGAAACTTGCAGCCTTGAGGCCACATGTGACGTTTTGTAGCTTTTTGATTGAATTCAAGTTTTACAGAATAAATCTTTTTATTAAGAGGATTTGTTCTGTGAAGTTTGGATTCAGGAAGGGGCCCCTTCACATAATAACGTTTTTAAGTACATATGGTAAAATACAAAGGAAAGCAATTATCAACATGTTTTAAAAACAAGGTTATGTAACCCAAATTGAGAACCTCTGGTATAGATGGAAGGTTATTTTAGAGCCAGGTAATGGGGAGAAGGAGAAGGTTTTTGTAATGGGAAAGGCCTCCTGCAAAAGGTTGAAGGAAGCCAGGGAGTCTAGCATTCAGAGATGAAGAAGGAGAGCATTCCAGGCCTGGGGGGTTGGGGGGATGGGGCAGCCAGAGCTAATGCACAGGATAAAAGATGCCTGTGTGAGAAAAATAGTGGGATAGTGCAGCTGTATTGTTGAATGTGTGGAAGGGAATATAGTGTAAGAAGACTGGAAGGGTAGGAAGAGGGACCAGGTTGTGAATGACTTTAAATGTCAAGCAGAGGATTTTATATTTGATCCTGCAGTAGGAAACAGAATTTATTGAGTGAGGATTTAAGTGATAAAACCTGTGCTTTATGAAAATCACTTTGCTAGCTGTCTAGAAGATGAATTGGAATCAGGAGAGGCTTGAGGTTGGGAAACCAATTAGGACACCATTGCAGTAGTACAGGCAAGAAATGATGAGAACCTAAACTAAGGTGGTGAGAAAAGCATGGATGCAAGAGATTTGTAGGGTGAAGGAGAATGAGGAATCAAGAATAATGCAGAAGTTAACAAATTTGGGAGACTGGAAGGATGGTGGTACTTAGAAATGAATTTGGAAGAGGTATGGTGTTGGGAGGAAGAAAATAAGATCTGTTTTGGACACATTCAATTCCTTCTCATCTCTTACCACTCATGTGTATTTCACAGATAAGGAAACTGAGGCCCAGAGGAGTTAAGTGACTTACCCAAGGTTACAAAGGAAAGAATTTATGAGTTTGAACATAATAGAAACTTATCCCTCCTGGAAGATTTGAATAGAATATACATGAGAAAGGTCGTGGTTATAGGAACAAGCATGCTAAACTCATGTGAAACATTTTGTGTAACAAATTTTGCTTGGTCAAAATTTATTATTTAAAAGGGAGGACTAAACAAGGGGAATGTTTCAACAACTTTGAATAATATAATTATTTCTCTGATTTTGACTTTAGTATTTCAAGATTTTGGCGGGGTTAAAGACTTCCCCTAAGTAGGTCAGAAAAACCTGTTGGGATCCAGCTGCCTAAAATGGCTATTTGAACAGAAACAAACAGCCCTGTTCACATAGATTTTTTCCAGCAATGAAACCAGGAAACCAATGTAAAACTATAGGAATTGACTTTTTCAGTATCAGAACTGCACAAAAGGTCAATCAGAAGCCCATGGACAATAGGAAGAGGGATCTACCATTGAAGTCCATGCTTAAACTCAGGTAAACAGTGCCTGTACTCAAGAAGCTTCCCAGAGATTAGGCTGAGACACATATAGCCTTTAAGATTCTCTCTATCCTGAGGCAGTAACCATAGCATTGGTAGGTTATATTCAAGAACCTGTAACATGAATTTTGAAGATCATTGGGAGAGGTAGCAACCAATTCAATGTGCCTGTGATTGTTGCAAGCACTCAGGAAATACCAGGTCAGGGCTCTGAGTTCTGCTTTAAACAACATAGAAGTCTCTGAATATGCAGCACTTTGAATCTCAAAGATCTAGGGTATGTTGGTATGAGATCTCAGGTGACCTAATCAAGACCAAGCAGAACAAATTTGGGAACAGCAGAAAGTGGAGCCTTGTCCTAGCATAAAATCCTAATTCAGGAGTTAAAGCCAGAGAGATGAATAAACGCATGATCCAAGCCACTATAAACATATGATTCAAACCACTTTAAAGAAAACCATCTATGTAGAGATACCCCAAAATCCAACCTCAGAGTGCGGTAACAGTTGCAAGCACAGAATGAAAGGGAAAATGGATTTTCCACAAGACCTATATGAATGCCTAGAAAAAATAAAGCAAGAGATTGAAAAATGATTAAAAAGCTTTAGAAGTAAGAATTCGTAGGACATTTACTTTAGAACCAATAATGGCAAACTCTACCCAAGCAATAGACTCCCTAAAAATTAGAATAGACCGAACCAAGGATTCCATGAATTAGCCAGAAAGTATTAGAGTTAAATCAAAGGATTTTTAAAAATAGAAGGATAGGTAAGATAGCTACCTGGAAAACCAGTCAAGGAGAGATAATTTAAGCAATGTCAGACTCCCTGAAAACCATAGTAAGATTTTGTATACTATTTCAGGAAATCACAAATGAAAACCATAGGGCAAAGTGAAAATGGAATTACTTCTTGAAAGAAATCTCTTAAGGAAAAGTCCCAGGATTCTCATGGCCAAAATATAAGGCTTCTACATTAAACAAAAAATACTTAAAGCAGCCAGAAAAAGAGTTGA
Source organism: Pseudocheirus occidentalis (assembly GCA_028646575.1). NCBI lineage: Eukaryota > Metazoa > Chordata > Mammalia > Diprotodontia > Pseudocheiridae > Pseudocheirus > Pseudocheirus occidentalis. The sequence goes on from CM053593.1 coordinate 178,490,605, forward strand.
AGGACCAAGGAAACCACAGTTGGGATCACGTAGGATCTAGTAGCTTCTGCTAAAAACCAGACATCTTAGAATCTGATATTCCAAAAAGCAAAAGATAAAAGTCTTAAACCAAGAATAACTTCCCTTGCAAAACTGAGTATAATCATACAGAGGAAAGCATGAGCCTTTAATATGTAGTAGAGGACTTTCAAGCATTCTTGTTTAAAAAAATCTAGAGCTCACTTTTTGCGGTAACAAAGAATTGGAAATTGAAGAGATGTCCATCAATTGGGAAATGCTGAACAAGTGGTATATGATTGTGATGGAACACTATTGTGCTATAAGAAATGACAAGCAAGGGGTGGCTATGTGGCACAGTGAATAGAGCACCGGCCCTGGAGTCAGGAGTACCCGAGTTCAAATCCGGCCTCAGACACTTAACACAAAAAACTAGCCATGTGACCCTGGGCAAGTCACTTAACCCCAACTGCCCTCCAAAAAAAAAAAAGCTTAAAAAAGAAGAAATGACAAGCAAGATGCTATCAGAAAAACCTGGGAAGATTTACGTAAACTGAAGCAAAGTGAAATGAGCAGAACCAGGAGAATACTTCACACAATAACAGCAATATTGTATGATGATCAGCTATGAATGACTTAACTATTCTCAGCAATCTAATATCCAAGACAAATCTGAAGGAAATATGATAAAAAATGCTGTTGGCATCCAGAGAAAGAACTAATAGCATGTGATTTCAGATTGAAGCATAGTTTTTTCACTTTATTTTTATTGTTTTATTTAAATTTTTTTTTTTGCAACGTGGCTTACGTGAAAATGTGCTTTACATGATTCATCATGCTTAATTTATATCACATTTCTTGCCTTCTTAATAGGTAGTGGAAGTGTGAAAGGAAGGAAGAGAATTCAGAACTAAAAAATGTATTTTAAAAAGAATGTTGGGGTGGCTAGGTGGTGCAGTGAATAGAGCTCCAAGCCCTGGAATCAGGAGGACTTGAGTTCAAATATGACCTCAGATACTTAACACTTAGCTGTATGACCTTGGGCAAGTCACTTAACACCAATTGTCCTGCCTTCCCCCCTCCAAAAAAAAAAAGTTAAAAATAAGTTTAAAAGAAAAATCCAGAGCTGAACTTTGAACTGCAACAAGAGTCAGTAGAAGCCCAGAAACTTTTTTTTTGAAAAATTGGAAGGAGCTTATAACATAATGAAGTGTTGACATTCTATTAGGTAAAGAAAAAAGTGGGGTAGCAATGTTGATGCTCCTTAAAAAAAAAGAAAATAAATAGTCCATTGAAATATTTTTTAAAATCTACAGTCCTCTTTTTGTTTTCTATTTCACATATAGAAGTATTCAATTTTTTATGGTGGTTCTGAAATTTATAATAATAATTTTTTAAAAAATTGTGTGTGTAAATTACTACCTACTACGTTTTGAACTCCCTCCCTCCCACCCCACCCCCCACAAACAGAAGCCCTCTCTTGTCAAAAATCAGGTATTGTCAAGTAAAACAAATAATACATTGATGACAAATATCTGAGACCAAACGTCTCTTTCTTTAGTGCTGGTTCATAAGGATTATTTAATTTGTTGTATTTGTATCTTTAGTACCCAGCACAGATTAGGTACTTAATAAGTAAATATTTGTTGAATAATAACCACCCTTCTCCCAAGAGGTGAGAAGTACATTTTATCATGAATCTTCTGAAGTCATGATTTGATTAAATTATTATTGAAAAAAGAAACTTTAAAATTTTGAATTATTAAGAGGTAAGTAGGTGATGAAAATCACATTATAGAAATAGTATAATTGATGTTTGGTCACTGAATCACTAGTATCATATTTTGAAGAGGTTTCTAAAACTTCTGAATAACAATTAATTAAAAAAAATACAACCTGTCTTTAAGTGAGAACTTTTAAAACAGGATAAAAAAATTAGAATGTTTCTTTTGCTAATGAGGGACTTCCATTCTCTCTGCACCATTTTTTACTCCTAACCTCACCCCCTACCAGCCTGTGCTTTTGTGTGATTATTCAAATACTAACTTCTCTAGCATTTAAAGTCCTTCACAGTTTGGTTTCAACCTGCCTTTACAATTTTATTATACTTTGTTCTTTTTCACACACATTTCAGTCCGGCTGAATTGGCCTTTTTGCTTTTCCATATGTAATCCTCATGTTCTGTTTCTCTGTTGCAGCAAAGGCTGTCTGCCCCTGGAACGTGCCCCTTTTCTCTGCTCTTAAAATTCGTAGTTTTCTTCAAATCTCAGTACAGCTGCCACCTGCTTTATGAGGCCATCTCTGCACCTGTGCTGCCCCCTAGTCAAATTATACCCTGCCCAAGCCACTAACACTTCTCTTAGCCTGAATTTTTGTGTGTGTATTATACTTAATTGTTAACATGTCTTCCCTGATGGAATATAAGCTTATTGCGGGAAAGGATTATTTTCATTTTTCTCTAATTTTTCTCTTTATATTCCCAGAGTTTAGCACAATGCCTGACACATCATGTAGGCGATGGATTTTTTTGATGTTCATTTTGTTGTACTACATGTTTGGAAACCTAACACTGCCAAAGTTAAGGGTTTTTCTAGTAATGTTATCAAATATTTGATTGCTATACTTGGATATATGTGAATCATTAGACCATGAGACTTCTATGCTTTTATTATAGACTTTATGTAAATTGGAGATTTTTACGAGGAATTGAAGCTCAGTTTCTGGCTCTGCAGAAGGGATTTAATGAAGTAATACCACAGCCTCTGCTGAAGACATTTGATGAAAAGGAACTAGAGGTCAGTGTGTTAATATTATGTTGTGTTGTCAGCTGTAATTTGTCTGAGAAAAAGTAAAAAGACTAGATGTACTTTTGTTATCCTGGGTATAGTATCTATAAATTTCACTGTTGCAGATTGTCCCCCCTGCCAACACACACACAATATTGAGATGATAGGGATCCTTTAGGGTTAGGTCAACCCTGCCTTTTTTTTACAAATGAGAAAACTCAAGCTTAGGGAGGGGAAGTCATTCTCCAGTTATCAAAATATAAATTGCAGAATCAGGATTTGAATCTAGACCCTCTGTTTCCAGCTCCTGTCTTTCTTCCATTTCACCATGCTGCTATGTATTGTTACTATATGGCCCAAGAATATTATCCATTATAGTGAGAATTCAAGGAAGCATGAGTAATTTTAAATGGTCCTTCATTGACCACCTTCCCAGTGAAAAGTACAAGAAGCTAAAGAATGAACAGGATTCAAAGAACAGGTTTTGTGTATAAACTGAATGATGATAAACAGAGAACTGATAGTAGTGTCCTTGGATATTTGGGAATTTTCTCTTCACTATGGGAAGTTTGTACTTGTCATCAAATTGGAGTTTTTTTCTACCTTTCATGATTCAGTTTTCCATTGAAATGAGTAGTGAGTTTAGCTGTGCAATTGCCACTAAGCTAAGAATACTTGGTAGGGCTTTGAGGTGGACTGTCTCTTTGTCTGTACATTGGAACTATTTTTGCTTTTCTTTTTATTCCCATTGTTTAGCATAGCACCTGGCATAAATGATAAACAATTGTTGATTTCATACATACTCTACACAATAGTTCTCATTTTGATAGCATTTTAAGGTTTGTACCTATGCACAAACACACAAACCAATTTGGTGAGCTTTGCTCTTTCTACTCAAGTATGACGTTCAGTTTAAAGTATTGGTTATGTCTTAGATTCTACACTAAAGGATCTTAATCTGTATTGTTTCATTTGTGACTCTGTTGTGTAGCAAGGATCTTTGATTTATCGCTCAAAAATGGATGAACTGAGATGATAAGAATTAAGAGATAGTTGTGGAAAATACTCAGGAATTCTTTTTATGGGGTTTTTGCCCTTTTCCTCTTCCCTTATTCTTCTCTACATCAGATTTCATTAGGTCACATTAATTATTTAGGATTTTTAGGTTTGCTAAGGTGATCCTCTTTCAATGAAAGTTGACTGTTCTAGCAAATGCTGATCTTGTCCTTCTCAGAATCCTGTTGCAGTTAGAGTCACTACCATATATTTTAGCAAGAGTTGTGCTCAGATTGTTTCTTATGTGTTATTTATTATTAGCTCCGTAACTAGTTGTTAAACTTCATGAAACTTTATGGTTCATGAGTACAAGAACCAATCATATTCTCTAACAGTGCTGGCCATTAAGCACTACTTGACTGATCATAAGTTACCTAGTACTATCTTTTTAACTTTTAAGCATTTTACTTTGATATTAGGGAAATTTATTTCATATGGAATATCTTAGAATTAAATCAGTACACTTATGTTGTAGTTCCTTTTTTTTTTCACTATGTTATCTTGCAAGTTGCTTAATTTCTTTTGGCTCAATTTCTCTAAATGCAAAATGAGAGAATTAGATTATTTTAAAGGTGCCTTTATGCTCTGACTTTGTCTGGTTCATTATAGAGCTTCTAGAGGTGTCTCAGTTTTTTCTATCCATTAAAACAAATACTGCAAATTTTTCTAATATAGAATATTTCTAGAATTTTTCATTATAACCATTGCCTGTTCATTTATGCATAGCTTATCATCTGTGGGCTGGGAAAGATTGATGTTAGTGACTGGAAGGTAAACACACGGTTGAAGCACTGTACACCAGACAGCAATATTGTGAAATGGTTCTGGAAAGCTGTGGAGTATTTTGATGAAGAAAGGAGAGCACGATTACTTCAGTTTGTGACAGGATCTTCCAGAGTGCCTTTGCAGGGATTTAAAGCTTTACAAGGTGAGAGACCTTTCACATTAACTTGAAAATGTTTTCATGGATGTGGAAACCTTACAGATGAATTAACAGTATAATTAATATTTTATTATTAATTATAATTATATACAATTATATACAAATATAATTATAATTAATATTATAAAATAATAATAAAAATAATTAACAGTATAATAATAATAAAGTAGATTCTCTTCCCTCATGTTGTTGTTTGTCAGTAGTTCAATAGTTTTTATATCACCTTGCTTATCTTTGATTCTTAAAATATCATCCTTCTCACCCCAAATTACTTGCAGATTAAAAAGATCAATCTGTAACCATTAGTGCTATCTACAGTTTTTTACACTGGCTGTATGGAGAAAATTATTCCTTGACTTTTAGGTACAACTGCTATCTACAGAACTTATCATTTTTCTTCCACTTCTGAGACTGTGTTATGCAAGAGGAATTCAAACAGAAATAACGGTTGTTCTCCATGTACCTTTATGGATTGTGTCCCTGTGCTGTAGTTCAAGATGTAAATGAATCTAGATCCATATTTGCCTTGTGCTGTTTACTTGCTCATATTAAATAGCATGAATGCATATGTTGACCTAGTTCATTAGCTCTCTTTGTAATAATTGCCTTTTTTAATTCCTAACAACTGTCTGAACCCAAAATTTATATCATTTTTTCTTGAATTGGCTAATTTGTACAGGCTTGTGGGGGTTACAAGAGGCTTATTTTGAATAGAAAATAAATGTTAGTCGTGGGTTTTTAGTTACATGTTTTCTTCAGAAACGTTTTACTAGAAAAGGATGCTTAGACATATAGTACATTGAGAATAGACTCTCCCCCCCAAAGTTTATTATCTTATACTTTCAAATATTATATTGCTTCCTTTTGACCATTATGAGCATTACAGCATTCTCTTTCTTATGAACTATGCCTATAATAATTTCATTCTAAGACTAGTCAGTGGTTTAATGTACTTCCAGTTACTTTTTCCAGTTGGCTTCATTTACAGGTGCTGCAGGCCCAAGACTATTTACAATCCACCAGATTGATGCTAGCACTAACAACCTGCCGAAAGCTCATACTTGGTAGGTTACTTTTTCTCAATTTAATGTGGAAGAATAGAGAATGAAAGAGATTTTTTCCCCCTTTAATATTATTGCATTTAGACAGAATTGATTGAGAAAGGATTTATATCTAACCATTACTAGCAGATGGGCTTTAAATATCTTGCTTTTTTTTCTCACAGGGTTCTAATGTAAGTTTCAGTCTTCCTTCAATATTTTTATAATTAGACTATATTAACATAGGACTAAAAGCCAATCCCTTAGTAAGAGATGAATTTGCTTTTGTCAGGAGGCTACAATTTACAGTAATTCAGCATCTTCTCAAGATAAGTAGATATAAGGAAACCATAAATAATTATTCACTGGGTATAATTTCTATTTTGGAAGAGTGTTGATTTAATTTTGTCTTTGTGATTAGACGTAAAGAAAACATGCTTAAGAAACTTAGTCTAGAGTTTGAACTTCATGAACAAATACATTAAATAACAGTGTATAAATTCATATAATCATCTTATTTACTTGTTCACAGCTTCAATCGGATAGACATTCCACCCTATGAAAGCTATGAGAAGCTATATGAGAAGCTGCTAACAGCCATTGAAGAAACATGTGGATTTGCTGTGGAATGACAAACTTTGCCAACTTCTTGGAACTCCATTTATATATGCTTGATTGATAGGGCCTCCCTCCCCCTCCTTTCCCAAACAAGATTCAAGAAATGCTTGAAGTACAGGAACACTTTTTACTTTTTCTACTTTAGGACACCTTAAGGGGGAAGGGTAGTTTTGGAATTTCCTTTCTGAGAAAAAAAAACGGCCTTTGCCATGAGGCCACTCCGCTGCTATTTAAAACTATTATCTTGAACCTACAGAATGCTGACTTTTCCTATGTTTTCAAAGTATGGCAGTATTCTACCCTTAAAGACTACTATTATTTTTATAGAAGGTAATCTATTTTGTTTACCTATGAGAAACTTGCCTTTCTAAAACATCAAGACACAATTTCAGCAGTCGGTACAAGTAACATTTCAGCTTCACTGAACACATACCAAACAGCTACTATACATACTCTTTTTGAAAAGAAAAATAAAGTTATTTTTGGATTACTCTAATTTTGGATAAATCTGGCTAAAAGAATCATTAATCTTTTAAGCAAGCCACTTACATATTTAATTGCATTTTCTTATAGTAAAGCATTATATTCTGCATTATATATTGAATATAATTGTTAACTAGGTGGGTCTTTTAAAATATTTTTCAAGCATGAATTTCCTGGAAAACAATTATACTATTTTGGTTTTTATTTATATCACTTGTCAGATTTTTAATGCAACTACTGTTTTAGTGATTTTATCATTGGACACAGTATTTTGTGTTCATGGTGTCCCTGTTTTTTAAGAGACTTTTTAATAACTTTTATAATGAGTCACCATTATCAAGTATTTTGGATTTGCATTTCATCTTAAATGAAAATGCTGCATTTTTAACTCCTAAAAGCATGTTGATGGGATATGTTCAGTCTTATTTTTAGATATACTCTTTTTAAGAACCAAAGTTCCTTATGTCAAAGTACATCTGGTTGTTATATATTAATTGACGTATCAAGAATTCTATCAGGTAAATCATATTCAACCTTTGTTTAGCTGCTTGTGATGTAGAAGTCTACCCAAATTAGGACAAAGGGAAAATTAGTTCTAAAGGTAACTTTTAGTTCCACTTTTTATATAACACAGGTGAGTGTATTGAAAGTGAGGTCAAGAAAGCTTACTATCCTAGATTCCCTAAAATGGAAAAGGTGAGTAAATTTATACATAAATGTAGAAACATACATGAATTTAAGTAGGGGAAAATGTACTATAAATTAAGAAGTTAATTTTGGAAGCAAGTTGGTATTTCTAGTGGCCAGTACTGAGTACTGAAAATTGGCATCTATTGTGAAGCATACAGACTTGATTGGCCTGCTTCTTGAGACCACAGGCCAGCAGGAAGCAGTGGAAATATTGGGGTTAGTCACTGGTGGATTTCTTTTGTAAGTTATCAGGAATATCCACTTTAACATGCATACGAGAAATTGTCAACAATAACAATTTTTGATGAATCAAAATTAGTTTTAAATTTTTTTTGCAAATGAACAGGCTGTCTTGTAATATAGTGTCAAGAGTTTATTCTGCCAAATTTGACTGCTACTGCAAACAATTTTGTTATAGTTATTAATTTCTCAAAGGTAAGATCACACTGCATGGCCTAATAGTTAATACTTTGTGAAGCAGTATTAATGAGATTATATTTTTCCACTGCTAATGGGCATACTACATTTGAACTTATTGAGATGTGCAGAAACTACATTTTTATGCTCTTGATCAACTAATAGTTTTAAGTTTCACAGTAAGCATTTCATTAGTGTAGGTCCATTGATCTTCTGTTTTTAGGCGCTAGTGTAGTTTTCATTTGTAAACAGTCTTTAGAAAAATTTCCAAAACTAAGGAATGGTTGTGGAAACCAGAACTGTCAGGGATGCAGTACAATAACAATGAAACATTTCTAGGAATTATTTTAATGTATAATATGGAGCAGGAATATACATCACTTTTGAGTGCCTTTTTCCTTTAATAATAAGGACTTGTTGAATAGAGCTTTAAGACAAATCAATCACCCTACAGTACTAGTCAAAGGTTTATATACATGCTTCTTTGTAATTCACAGGAATATATTGACCCATCAGATTTCAGTTTCAAAATCATGTCAGCTGGTTACTTTCAAATAGGTGCTAAAAAAAAAAAGAAAAGAAAAAACCTTCATGATTTATTGAACTTTGGACCCCATGAGTAATGTGAATATTTATATCCATGTGTCACTCTTAGCAAGTTTTTCTTTTATCCATTCTTTATTTGCATTAAGCTTCAAAAATGTCATTATATTTTCATGCTTTTCATTATGAAGCAATGATTATTTTGTAGCTCTTCTACAGTAGAGATGAGTTTCAGAGGATTTTATTTCTTGATGTAAAGAATTTTGTAACAGTGCTGTGTACAGTGTAAATTCACAACCAATATTTTTTTGCACATAGTTTCAGTTGCCCTAGATTGATTTATTTTTACCAAATGTGTATTGTGGTTGTTTACTCCAGTCCAGAGCACACAAGGCTCCTGTTGAAATCCCTTTTTTATTTGTAAATCATTTTTGTTTTGCAACACTAAATCCATTTTGAACATCTGTTGTGTTTAAACTGACATTGATGGAAGAGGCTTTTGCTTCTTCATCAAAATGTCTGCTTCTTCCATCCTTCATGCTTATTTTAGCAACTATCTCTGCTTCAAACTTTAAACTGCATCATAAAGCAATCAGATACCATTTTTAATATTTTAAATACTACAGTAGGATGATGACTCTACCAAATGCTAAGAGTTTTGTTTTGTCTCTAGGTGTAATTAGTTTAATTGGTGTAATATTATCCTCTCCTCTAAACTGACTTTTTAAAGGTTTATCTTTTCCATTGTATTTATTAAAAGAGTGTTTTAGCATTGATATTCTTTGTATTTTCACCCAGCTGTTACATGAGCTTTATCAATAACATCTGTATAAATGGTTTAATTTCTTTTTAACTCTGTATGTGCCCATGCAGAACTTGAGTAATAAATTGTATGCTGTTTGCACCATCATAGCACTGGTGGTTTAAAAGAACATTGTGAATTTTCAGTGCATTGAAACTTTTAAAAAAAGCTTTGTCCTAAATATTTACCTTTCATGTACACTTCCAAACATATGATCCATATAGTGAGGGCAGGAAAGAGAATACAAATCCTTTCTTATTGAGAAGTATCTTTTAGAATGTATGTGTATTCTATAAAGTCCTGTCTAACTTGGTTTGGATGCCAGTAACAATGAATACTGTATCCGTGAACTACAATGAATTTCCAGTTGCCTTATCTTTGAACATATTGGTAGAACCATTCTGTAGGGTCATTTTCCCTGGAAATCTGTGTTACAGTGAACTTTGGAGCTAGCTTGTTTTGAATTATTTTATGAAAGATAATTACTTCTGCTACCTGAGCTAACATAACACTGGACAATTTTAATAGGACAACTTAAAGTAAAACATGTTGAACTTAATTCAGTATTCAGAGAGTTGATTATAAGCTTCGTTTTTTTAACTGAAGTATTTTAAATATGTGGCCCATTGGTTTGGGATTCTGCTTCATTTTAATCAGACATGATTTTTTTATAATGGTATTAGACCTGAAGATCATGTATATAGAAAAGGGATAGAAAATAATAGCCAAGATTTTTAAATTGTAATATTTTTTTAGGTAAAAAGGAAACTGCTTAGATCACTTTCAGTAATGCAGATAATATGTCCATGTCTACCTGTCTTGTAAGACTCTTATCTTTGTCCTTCCAAAAGTTTATCACACGTGATCTACCCAGCTTGCCAGGTGCCTTCTTGCTTTCAGAATGATACTGGATTTGCAATTCTATGTGACTGGAAGAACTGTGGTGTCCTTAATAGGACTAAAGAAGTTTGGAAGTGGGGAGCTTTAAATGAAAGATGATTTCGGTTTTAAATTTGTTGAATTTCAGATGCCTATGGGACGTCTAATTTGAGATGTTTGAATGGTATAGTGATAGGAAAGATTTGAGGTGGAACATTATAGATCTTCCTGCATAGATACATATGGCATTGAATGGGAGAATGGAACTTTATGAAATCACTAATTAGGCAGCAAAAAGAAAAGAGGGTTCAAGATGGAACATTGGGAGCTACCTATGGTTAATGTATAAAATCTGGATGAAGAATCAGCCAAGGAGCCTGTGAAATAGTGTTCAGACAGAAGTGTCACAAAAACCCCCTAAAAGAGAGAGTATCCCAGAAGTGACCAACAGTATCAAATGCTTTAGAGACTAGGATGCTTTGAACAAGGATGAAAACTGAGAAAAGACCATTAGATTTTGCAGTTGAGAGCACTGGTAACTTTGGAGAGAACGGTTTTAGTTGAATGCTGATGTTAGAATCCAGATTGCAGAAGATTTAGGAGAGAGAGAAGAGGAAGTAGTCACTAGTGTAGACTAAGATGTTTTAGCAGAGGGAGGGATGGTAGGATCAAGTGAGGGACTCTTGGGGGGGGAGGATATTTTAATTTAATATTTTCTCTAAATGTAAAATTTTTTTAAATTTGTTAAAAAAAATTTTTGAGTTTCAAATTCTCTGCTTTCTCCCTATTCCCTCTCATTTAAGAAGGCAAATAATTCTATATAATTGATACATGAGCAGTTATACAAAATATATTTCCATATTAGTCATTTTGTCAAAACACAGACCAAAAAAGTATGCTTCAATCTGTATTGACTCCATCTCTTAATATGGATAGCATTTTTTATCATATGTCCTTCAGAGTTCTTAAATCATTGTATTGCTGAGAATAGCCAAGACATTCACACTTAATCATATAATATTGTTGTTACTATATACAATACTTTCCTGATTCTGCTCACTTTATTTTGCATCATCTCATATAAGTCTTCCCAGGTTTTTCTGAGATCATCCTGCCTCTATAATTTCTTACAGCACAGTAGTATTTTACCACAATCATATACAACAACTTGTTCAACCTTTCCCCAATTATTGAACATCTATCTCCAACGAAGGACTTTTAAAGATGAATAAGATATAAGCCTGTCTAAAGGTAACAGGGAAGGAAACAGTAGATATGGAGAGATTGAAAGTGAGAGAGGGAATGATGGTAGCAATCTGGAGAAGATGGGACAGGATCAAAAGTGAGTATGATGCATTGGTCTTGGCAGGGAAAAGGGCCACCTCCTCATCAGAAACTGGAGTGAGGGATAATTCAGGAAGATGTCTCAGTGATATGAGATGAAAGGGGAAGTAAGGGGAGTCTGTAGTGAAATATGGTGGGGTAGATCTCCGCCAAGAATGTGAGATTTAAGGAAAGATTATTTGGATAGCCTCTATTTGGAGTGAGTGAATGAATGAACTATGGAAGAGAATGATTGCCTTACTGTGTGGTAAAAATCCATTGGAGATTAGATCATGTGCATTTATAGTGGACCAAGTCAGTATGGCTATATGATTTGTTTCTCAGAAACTATTCATCTTTTCCCACCTTTGTGTTGAAATCCCCACATATCAGTATATGTTGATTTTATTTGGACAGCGTTAATAGAATTTCTTTACTACTTTGTCCTCATCAACTGATGTTGGTGTACAAGATGCATTTATTTTCATGATAGTCTTTTTGCAAATACTTTATCATTAGAATTGTAATATGTGATGACCAAATGCTCCATGAAATAAATTTGGGGGAGTACCTTTTGGGCATTAGGGGGAAAAAAGCCACTGTGCCAGCTTTCTTTGCCTCTTCAAGGAGTCACCTATGAACTTACCTTCCATTTAGCTGCAACTTCCTTTTTCATTAAGATGGACATCTTGAAATGCCTGAGAAGAAAACTCTCAAATTGCCTTAAGAAACACATGCTATAAAAGATCTAGAAAAGGTCTGGTGGCTTTATTTATAGGTTTATTAACTTATTTATAATTTATTATAGATTATAGATTTATTAATTATGTCTAACTCAGTGGCTCTCAACCTTTGTAACAATTTGTAACAATGAAAATACATCCTGTATATCAGATATTTACGTTACGATTCATAACAGTAGCAAAATTACAGTTATGAAGTAGCAACGAAAATAATTTTGTGGTTGGGGGTCACCACAACAGGAGGAACTGTAAGGGTCACAGTATTAGGAAGGTTGAGAACCACTGGTCTAACTGGCCCCAGACCTGATATAATGCTTTAATATCTTATCCATCTATCCATCCTGCTTTCCTGTTTCTCCCTACCTAGAACAGCCCTTCTCTATTGAACTGCTTTAAAAAAAAATGCCTTCTTAACCCTGGATAAACTGTTTTGATTGGTGAATGACAGAATTCTAATTTAGCCTATTCTACGTAGCCAGGGTCTGGGATAAGCTAACATCAGCTTTTCGCAGCTTCTTTCTCCCACCCAGGCCCCTCCTCTTTCCCTAGTCCTTAGGGACTAGCTTTCCCTTAAAGGAGATCAAACTGTCTTCTTGACTGGTCTCAACTTCCTTGGTAACCTAAAAGCATTAAAAATCCCAGCTTGCCAAAGCAGTCTGGGCCTCTCGGATTTGAGTTTCTGAAGGCTGCCTGAGTAACCACCGTGTCCTGCACTATAATCTTCCCTGATGACCAGATGCATTTCACATGGAGACAAGGAAAGAGGGGAGGTATCTAGAGTAAGTGCAGTTGTGTCCTAGTTGCACGTCCTTGCTGTGTTAGGGCAAAATTAACCTTTTGTTAACTGTTTAGTGAGTCAGTGAGTGCCTTATTTTGAACCAACATCAAACTGGAACTGAGATGGTACTGGCATTTGTGTAGTTGCCTGGCTTGGGTTGAAATGATCACTTGTGTTTTGAGTTGAAAAGGAAGAGCCTTGCAGATATGGGGAAGGGAAATGATTGATGGATACTACATAGCACCTTATTCCAGGAATCCTCCTGATCACATATGAACAATCTTATCTATGGGACAGTGAGTAGGCTCCCACTTAGGCAGAGGGATACGCTCAGTGGATACAGGAAGAGGCTGCTCTGGAGGAGACTGTCACAGGTAGTATAAGTTGGACGGCAAGTATAAACAGCCAGCATTATTCAGCAATTGGAGACTAAGTTTTCAGGAGCCATGCAATGGGAGTTGAGGGGCAGCTAAAACACAAGAGTTCCCTTCTTGTCAGGCAGGCCCTGAGGGGGACCCCAGCCAGGTACCTTTCCTGTGGTCTGACCCAGAGATAACGATTCCTGCTAACATTAGAGCCAATAAACTGGAGGGTAGGCTGAGCTTGGCAGAGAAATGTAGAAATTCCCACTAGCTATAAAAAAGCCCAGGTATCTCATCATTGCCCCCAGGAGGGTAACTCCCCTCCCCCCCCTCGACAGTGAGCCACCTAGAAACCTGGTGAGTGATAGGAGAAGTGGCTCCTGGAGCAATGGTCTAATGGAGCCAGTGCTAAGCAGCTTTCCACAACTGATTGAAATAGTCTTAAGAAGCTCTCTGAGAATGACAGTCAACTACATTTATTATAGTATCCATACTGGGAAGGTCAACTAGGTGGTACAGTGGATAGAGTGCCAGGCCTGAAGTCAGGAAGACTCATCTTCCTGAGTCCAAATGTGGCCCCAGACACTAGATGGGTGACCTGGGCAAGTCACTTAATCCTGTTTGCATTAGTTCCCTCATCTGCAAAAATGAACTGGAAAAGGAAATGACAAACCCACCACAGTATCTTTGCCAAGAAAACCCCAACTCGGGTCAACAAAGAATGGGACAGAAGTGAAAAAAAAGACTGCACACCACTGCCACCACACTGCAGGTGCTGGCCTTGTAAAGATGAACTTCCAATTCATCTGTGCCCTGATGGGGATCTGCAAGGGAGAGAATAAAGTTCCACAAGGATATGTATCTGATTGGAATTATGCTTCCCCATTTCTTCCTTCCAAGGCCTGCCAAACCCAAGTTGAACCTGTCTCCAGAGCTATAGGGTCCTGCTTTCTGGGTGGAGCCTAGCCGAATGACTAAACATATTAGCAGTGGTTCTCCCTCACCACACAACCACACAGGTGTAGGCTGAGCTTCTGGTGAAATCTGAGCCGGAGCTTGCAATAACTATGCATTGGGCAAATACTGCTCTCAGTGGAAATAGGCACTCTTGAAATTAGAGGCGTCATAGAACTCATTGCCCTTCTCAGTGGGCAGAGGACAAAGATACCCTTTCCAGAAGACAACTTCACCTACTCCTGAGGTACCCTCTAAAGTCCCTGCCCCATTTGGACCATTCAGGGGAAGATACAGAGAAGAATGCTGAATGGGTGGCAGTGCAGAGAGAACCTTAGTATCAACTTAAATCCTAGCATAGATGGTGTGCAAGAAGCTTATGACCTCTTAACCTCTTTACTGCACATGACCCTCATTTCATGGACAATTGACTATACTAGAAGTAGCTGTGCTGTGGCCATGCTGTTCTGTTGCTGCCCTGTGGCATCTTTACCACTTTGCAGGAAGAGACCCACAAATTTGACATCAACCACCACATTGACCACTGTTGAGACTTGGATCTTTCTAAAGGATTGCTGGCTTTTTTTCTTTCCATTACAGTACTGCCCATGCCAGGAAGGATGTGGGTCTGAGTCCTATTAGCATTTAAATGGTGGAAGATTCTCTAGAAGATCCTTAGGACCATGACACCTCAGGGGTGGGTGAATAGGACTAATATTTACCAATGTTTCCCCCTTATCTATAACTCAGGGAGGCTCAACCCTTTGTAGGCCTCCTTGGGTAGCTAGGTGCACAATGGACAGAATGCTGACCCTAGAATCAAGACTAGTTCAGATCTGGCCCCAGACATTCATAGCTGTGTGACTCTGAACCAGTCACTCTGACTCAGTTTCTTCTATGAAGAGTAAATCAGATCCAGCAGCACCTGGACAGTAATGGCTTAAGAAATGTTTGTTTGGGGCAGCTAGGTGGCGCAGTGAATAGAGCACTGGCCCTGGAGTCAGGAGGACCTGAGTTCAAATCCGGCCTCAGACACTTGACACAAAAACTAGCCGTGTGACTTTGGGCAAGTCACTTAACCCCAATTGCCCTCCAAAAAGCAAAAAAAAAGTTCCCTCTCTTATCTCCTCCTTCTCTAACACTTAGAGACTAATTTTCCCTTAAATGACAAAGCTGCCAGAACCAGATTGGCCCCAACTTCCTGGTGACCTGAAGGCACTGAAAGGCACAGTCACCATGTCCTTCACCAGATCATGCCCCGAGGACCACATGTTTTCATATGGAAATAAGGAGGGAGGTATCCAGAGAGCCTATGTACCACTGTATCCTTGCTGTGTTAGGACAGTAAATCTCCTTTTGTTAACTTTTCAGTGATTTGTGGGTTCCTCATTCCATTCCAGCATCAAACCTAACATTAGAGCTGCTGCCAGCTGTATCACTTTCCATCAAAAACCTGGTCATTTTGCTATTTACCCTGCCTTTCCTGCTTCTTGCCCCAAAATAATTTTTTTTTTTTTCTGGAAAGGGCACGTCAATTAACTGCTCTATAGATCACCTCACCACCACCCTTGTGGCTCCTTTCCTGATTTCTTTCCTTTGCTCACATACACACACACACACACACACACACACAAACGTGTGTGATCTCTCCCTATTAGAATGTAATCTCATTTAGGAAGAGACTTTTGTATTTGTATCCCCAACATTTTGTGCCAGCCACATGGAAATCATTTTAAAGCTTTTTCCTTCATTTTTTTCCATGAAGGCTATTATACTAGTCTGAGTATCTGGCTTACATAAAATTGCATTGATATTACAGTCAAAGAA
>CM053593.1:178507345-178551571 GCA_028646575.1 Pseudocheirus occidentalis
GGAAAGCTCTGTCCCAAATCGCTGGGACCTTCACAGCTGCCAGAGCTATTAGTGGGGTGTTGCAGCCCCCCCCAGTTTTGGCTCACTGAAAGCACACCCCAGGACCACCACTCAAGACCATGATCCAGATCCAGGCCGCTCAACGTAAGAGCCCTTGGTCCTGATCAATCGCCTCAGCCCCCCTGCTATCTGCAGGCCGTGGGCTCTGAAGCAGCCCAGTGGAGGCCGCTGCTGCTCTCAGCCATTCCTGCTGCCACAGCCGCCTCCTGCTGCTTCCTTGCCCTAGGAGCAGTTTGGCTGGATCCGCTCTTCCCCAAATTTAGGAAAATCCACTGACCTTTCTCTTAGCCTTTTTTTTCTTCTGGCCTGGTAAATGTGGTAACTGTGCCTCCAGTGCAGGCGATCTGCTCTCCTATCGACTGGGCTCCCGCCTGACTGCCTCAGGGCCTGACCCGGCTGGTGTTTTGGCCGAGGCTCCCAGACTGCTGGGAAGAGCCCCACCTGTTGAGCTGCCTGTAGCAACAGATGTGTTTTCTGTCTTTTGGAGAGTTTTGGAGCTTGAAAATCTGTTTTAGAGTCCCATTTTATGAGTTTTTAGCATGTTTGTGTGGGAGCTGCGGTGCTTTGCTGCTTCTATGCCGCCATCTTGGCTCCGCCGATAACATTTACTTTTGAATTAAAGTCCAGAATTTCATTTCTTACAAGTATACAATCACCAGTAATGTAGATCTCTGGGAAAAGCACATACACAGAGACTGGATTTCCTTGGTTTGGTAAATATTAGCAGGATATTAGTTGCATTTTGGCTACAGCTTAAAGCTTATCTTAAAGTGGCTATTTTTTGGGGAAGGGAATTTGAACTCATTTCATTGGCTGTGATTTAATGGGTGTAGGGAATTCCCAATGAAGAAACTCCCTATTCCAAAACAGAAAACCAGCTGTTCTGCAACTTAAGTCTTAGAAAATTGACCTGTGGGCACTGAGAATTTAGGTAAGTTGCTTGAGGTCACAAAATCCCAGAGGCAAAACCTGAACCCACAATTAAGAAAACTCCCATTGTCTGGTCTGCATAGTAACATACCAATAACTTAAGAGGGGAAAAAGCATTGCGACAGAATTTTATTCTTTGTATTCATGCTTTTAGTTGGGATGTAAATTGTGTTTTTCCCAACCTGATTTCAGTGTAGTGAACTTTTGTGAGTTCTGTAACATGGAAAAAGACCTCAGCTAAGAGACTTCTCTGATTAGTAAATTATTTCTATACTCAGAAATGCCTAAGTTTTATCCAAATAACTGATGAAGATTATAGAGTATCACAGAATTTGTACCGGAAAATACCTGTGACTGCTCTCTCCATAAATAACATAAATTAGTGGTCATCTCTGCTCAAGTATCCCCAGGAGGAAACCTCTTTTTAAAAAAAATTTTCTTTTTGGTTCTGTTTTGAGTTGTCTTCCTCCCTCCCCACCTTGTTAGAGGCCAACATTTGAGATATGTGTGTGTATATAACTTGTAATACATGCTTTCATATATTAGTTCATTTTCCTTCATAAGTCCCTTGTGGTTTATTTGAATGTTCATATTACTCAGAAAACTGGTTCTCTTTTAAGGCTGCCTGTTCTACTTTGGGTAACTCTTTTTGGAAATCTTTACTCACCTGAGGACTATTTCCTCTTTGCAACTTCCATTCACTGCTTCTAATTTAGGCCCCTGGAGACTAACAGGTTCTTCCACATGATGACTTTTTATAAATACTTGCAGACAGTTATCTCTTATGCAAGTTAAATACCTGCAATCTCTTTAACTAATCGGTCTCAAATTGTCTGCTGTCTTTTAAACATCATGAATTGGATATCACAAAACTGAGCTCCTTTTTTCCCTAAGCCCTCCACTCTATCTTTGCTTCTACACCTCAATGTCACCATGACTCACACACTCACCCTACATGTCTAATGTGATGTTATCTTGTCCTAATTTCACATATCCCTTCTGCTACTCATGTAGTAGCTGCCTTAGTATGTATAGGCTCTCATCACCTTAAGCCTTGACTATTTATTGTAATAACTTTCTGGTTAGACTCCTTCAAATCTTTCCCTGTTCCAATCCATTCTCCATTCAACTGCCAAAGTGATTTTTCCTCATGTGCAGTTCTAACCAGGTCATCTAGCCCTTACTCAACAAGTCTAGCCTTGCCTATTATTTCCAGGATCAAATATCCTATTTGGCTTTTTATTTTTTTTTTCCTATTTGGCTTTTAAAGCTTCTCACAACTTGACCACTTAACTGAGTCAAATTTATAAAAATGGGAGCCATTCCCCTACTGATAAATGGATGATATGAGAAGTCTTCAGAAGAAATCAAAACTATTGATAGTCAAGAAAAAAATGCTCTAAATCCCTAATATAACTAGTGAAAGGCAAATTGAAACAACTCTGATGTACCTACCATCTTATGCCCATCAGATTGGGTAAAATTACAGAGAAGGAAAATAACAAATGATGGAAGGAAGGTGGAAAAATTGGGGCACTAATGCACTGTTGGTGGAGCTGTGAACTAGTACTAGTATTATGGAGAACAATTTGAGACTATGCTGAAAGGATTATAAAAACCGCATTCCATTTGACCCAGCAATATTGTTACTTGATCTATACTCCACAGAGGTCCAAGAAAAGGAAAAAGACTTCTGTGTACAAAATATTTATAGCAGCAAAGAACTGGAAGCTGAGAGAATGCCTATTTAGAGAATGGCTGAACAGGCTCTGGTATATCAATATAACAAAAAAGTGACAAAAGGAGAGAATTTCAGAAAAACCTGGCAAGATTTGTATGAACTAATACAAAATGAAATAGGCAGAACCAGGAAAAACATACACAGTAAAAGCAGAAAGGGAATATTGTAATGATAATCATGATCAATACAATGATCCACAAAAATTCCAAAGGATTAATAATGAAAATGTTATCTACCTCCAGACAGAGAACTGATGGGCTCCAGTGCAGATTGTAGACTATTTTTTCCCTTTTTTTCCTCCTTTTTGTCTTATGGAGATAGGAACAGGATTTATTATCAACGCTGTAGAATACTTCCTCTGCCCATGGAGGCTGGCACCTTCTCTGTGATTTATAGTCTTAAGAGAGCTACTTTGAGTACCGGTATGCTAACGTGACTTGCCTAGAGTCACTTGTGTGGCCCAAGCAGGACTTGATCCCTGGTCTTCTTGGCTGCACAGGTGCCTCTATATTTACTTATGTCATCCTGCTTCTTGAATGGTTCTCTCCCAGAGTTAAGAATGTAGGTGCTTCCCTCAGCCTTGCCAAATAAGGCCACTTTTGAGTCATAGTTTTTGATACTTATGATCCTAGTCCAGTTTCTGAACCATACACTACAACTAATCCATTTCCATCATCTGATATTCTTTTCTGATGTGTGAGACTATTAGGTACCTAGCCTAGAGAAAACTAAGGCAATAGTAAGTTTTATCACTCAGTTCTCCATTTCCCTTTTTCTTTCATTTATTTTATTAAGTAATATCACTTCCTAAATAAAAAATGAGAAAATATATAGATATCAAAAACAATGAACAATTTTTTTTTTGAGAGGCCAGTTGGGGTTAAGTGACTTGCCCAAGGTCACACGGCTAGTGTTTTTTGGTGTTGTGTCTAAGGCCGGATTTGAACTCAGGTACTCCTGACTCCAGGGCCGGTGCTCTATTCACTGCGCCACCTAGCTGCCCCTAATGAACAATTTCTTGTTGCTGAACTCCATTAAAAATAGTTTTACTAAGTAAAGTCTGTTGGTTAACCAGTTAATATAGTTTTGTTCTCGAAACATTGTGTTCAGTAGCTAAAGGTTTTTTATGGTATTAATAGTATTTTTGTAGTGATATCTGTTAATTGTAGAAAAAAAGGTGGACTTTAAAGGGTAACTTTACAGCATGCAAATTCAAATGTGAACCAGAGTAATTTATGTTGTAAGTTCTCCGTTAAAATGTTTTTATTAGAGAATTACCTATTATCCCCTGCAGAATATCCCTAAATAATATGCTTTCAGTCTATCTTCTTAATGACTTGCAGTGCATGTAGTTGAAGTTCAAAGGGAAAATGGAGTTTTGTGAGACCTACTTGTATAAACCTTAAAAAAAAAATAAAGCCAGTTTAAAATAAAAAAAAAAGAATGTAGGTGTTTAAATAAAATTTTGATAGTTTCATAGCAATGTGTTGTAACAGTTCCTTTTTTATATAAAGCATTACATACTAAAAGAAACGAGACTTTAAGAAACATTAAAAAAAATTTATTAGAAGTACCTAGAATATGAAATCAATTACATTTAGTGTTTAATTAAGGTTGTTTAAAAGCTCATGACGATAATTTGTAATCTTTGTTTCAATCATTCTCATCAATCATCATGCTCAGGTTTAACACACAAACACACATTATTTTTTTTCAAGTACAATAAAAACATGTTTTATAGCTGGCTCTTTCATTTCAAAAGAAATGGCCCCTGCTGTACTGAAATGAAGCCATTTGAATCCGAGCTTTAAGGCGTTCAGCTTCCACTTCCCGAAAGAAGAGGTCATCATCATTTTTAAATATAATGGTCTGCAACTGCTGAATTTCTTGCTCCATCTTTGATCTCAATTCCCTTTTCATTTTATGTAATGTCTGAAAGAGAATTCAAACCGTCATGTTTATTTAGTCTTTTGAGTATGTCTACTTTCATCCAAACCTTCTGGGTCATTAGATACACTGGCAAAGGAGGGAAAAGAAATCCAGATGATTTGCTTATTTACCAACAGTAAGAACAATAGGGGTAGGGTTAAAACTAGACTTTAAATGAGTTGTGGGATATATAAATTTGGAATATTTCCTCCATTCCCCCTTAGCATGGATAATGGCCTCATTTTCACTCCTTTGCAGGAAAGTGTAACTGTTAATTACCTTTGTTTGGGCTTTCTCTCTCATATTGATTTCTTGACGTTCCTGTGATATGGCTTCTGCTAGCATTGCAAACTGTTTAGAAGGAAGAAACAGTTCTTATTGAACCATTCTTTCATTTGAGATTTACTGGTTCCTATTTTAGAAGGACTGGGGCACACAATTAGATATCATGAGTTTCAGGTTTTGATCAAGTACTACCTCACTAGTGTCTTTGTAAAATGTCAATGTTTGAATACCTTTCAAAATCATACGGTTAAGTAACCTAAGAGCCTATGGTTTCCTCTTAGCTCATGCCAATTTTTGACATGCAGAAAGGTTTAGTACAGTTATGCTATTTGCAAAGTACTTAACAGGGATGGTACCTGATCCTTATAATAGTTCTCCAATGATTGCAGCTCGTTCTCATGCTGTCTCTTCTGTTCTTCCCGCCTATCCTTAGCATAGTTTCTCAGTTCTTGCAATCTTAATTTCTGAATGTCCAAACCTTCTCTGAAGAGGTTCTTAAATATCTATCAAAAATAATTTTATTAAGAAAAGGGCTTAATTTGAAAATAATAATATCCTGTCCTCATTTGATCCATATGACAACCCTGTGAGTAGATACTATGACTATTCCCCTTTAAAAGGTAAGAGAGGTTAAGTGACTTGTACTCAGGGTTATATGTAGCTATTATGTTTCTGAGTTAAGATTTGAACTCAAAACTTCCTAATTCACCAAGCCCCCTCAATGTGATAATCTTGCACAGTTCCCACTATGACTGTCTTTCATAAGTAGCCATTCTTGCAGGAAAAATTTATAAAATGTGGATCAGAAAGAACATCAACTTAATTCTACATATATTTCTTGAGAATAAAGGCTAAGTTAGCAGGATGTGGTAAAGAATAGGTTATTTATGATGGAAGGAGATGTCTACATTCAAAGAACTAGAAAGAAAAGAGTTTGAATGCAGACTGAAGCAAACTACCTGCTCTCTTTCTTTTTCTTGTTTGGTTTTGTTTACTCTTTCTCATTGTTCATTCCATCAGTTACAATCCTTCTCTACAACCTGACTAATGTCCAATGTGAAAATATTTGCAGATCCTATACTTGATTGGATGCAGCCATGGGGAAAGTGAGGGGAAGAGAGAGAGGGGGAGAAAATTTGAAACCCAAGGGATTGTGGAACTGAATCTTGTAAACTAAAAGTAAATAAACAAATTAAGGGACAAAAAAAAACTGGAAGAAAAAAATTTATATAAGAAAAAAAGAATAGGTTATTTGACAAATGATACTGTGCATATGCTCACTCATCTCCCACTAGGCAATGTGAAAAATGATTTTTACATATTAACCAAACAGCAGAATCTTTCCGCTTAAGGTTAACTCTTAGGCAGCTGGAAGATTATGAAAACTACAAATTCCATTGAAGAAAAAGGTGCAGCCCTTTCTATGATGGGAAAGAATTGCAAACAAAGTAGATGCCCAGTCAAACTGTGGCACGTGAATGTAGTGGAGTATCACTGGCTAGAAGAAATGATGAATGTGATGAATACAGAAGCATGGAAATATCTACTTCATACACCGATGCAGGAGAAGTGAGCAGAGCCAAGAAAACACCATACACAATAACTACAACAATGCAAACACAACAACCACATTCACAAAACAAATCAGAAGTGAGTATAGCAAAATTATAAAGAACAAGCAATAATGGCTTAAAAGAAAGGATATGAGAAGATACCTCAACTCATTCCTTTGCAGAGGTGGGAGGTCTATAAGCAATGCACACTGCAGAATTCTTCAGACTTTCCCAATATATTGATTACATATGCTGTTTTCTTTCTTGTTTTTTGGTCCTAAAAATACTACTCATTACACTGGTTGACTCTCTGGGAGGGGGAAGTATGGTAGGCTACAAACTACGGTGATATTAAAAAAAAACATACAAAATACAGTAATAAAAACTTAATTTAAAAAAATAATGGTAAGAAGTCCAGGAGCTAAATAGAATAATAAGGAGCTGACTATACTTAGAGAATTAGATAAGATTGACTGTCAATTTAGGTAATAAGACATAGCTAACATTCACACAGAACTTTAACACTTTGAAAGTCCTTCATATATTCTTATTTGATTCTCAAAACAACTCTGTGAGCAAGATGCTATTATCCTCATTTTACAGGTAAGGAGGCTAAAAGTTCAGTGCCTTGCCAAGGGTCACACAATTAGAAGTGTCTGAGGTAGAATTCAAACCCATGTCCTTCCTGACTCCAGGCCAGTGCCACTTTACTACCCATTATGTTTGAAACGCTGCCTCTTACAATTAAGATTGTTGTCCACAGCTATTAAGGCCTATAGGACATTACTAGAGCTTTGTAAAATATAGTGTACCTGTCTTTACATTATAGTCGATTTTCTCTTTTCCTCATGTGGCTGACAAGAGGGGATTTAGGGCTAGAAGTAATCTTAGATTAGCTGATCCAACTCTCTCACTTTATAAAGGAGGAGAGCGAGGACCAGAAAGGTAATGACTTAAATCTCTGTTGTCACCCAAGTATTAAAGTCGGGATTTTAGCCCAGTTCCTCTGACTTTAAATCCAGTGTTGTTTACTCTACCACACTTCTAGCCCAGCTCACTTGGTGGCTAAAGGTCCTAGAATTCTAAAGTGGCTCTTACCACTACAACAAGTTTTAGACAGTTGTAATGAACTATTTCTAAACTGATAAAGTCAAACTGAAATTTCATTTCTCTCTTTCCTTCTGTGGTCTTTACCTTTTAACCTACATATAAAGTACACAGTATTTACACTCCAAATAAACTGTAAGATAGTGATGAATTAGGAATTTTAAGGTAACACTACTGAAGAAAAACATTAAGAGAGGTACATCTTTAAGTAGAGGTAGACAATGAAACAGCCTGATCTTCATTAAGCTTTAAAGGTACATTCTTGAGTCTTAAGGTATACCAAGTACTTCCTGGTTATTGTATGCCTAGTTCCTATGAATGGAGACTAACAATGACTTACTTTGGTTTTGTACACACGTATGTATATGCATCAATATATACAAACAATACACACATACACATATATATGTGTGTGTATGTAACATATATCAATGGGCAGGGTGTCTTTCAAAAGGTAAAGAGTCAAGCAGTAGCCTTCCTCCAACATATCACTAAGGAATCCGGGAGGGGAGAAGTAAAGTAGCATTTATTTACCACTTCTTCACGTGTCCGGGCTCGCAGCATTTTTGCGTGTAACTGAACCCTATAGTCGTCATAGTATTTTTTAGCTCGAACAATTTGCTGCCGTCTCTCTTTTATCTTCATCTGAGTTGACTTCTGCCTACACACACGTTCCTTAAAATCTTGCTAACAACAACAACAAGAAAAAAAGACATTTTAAACCACAGGATTACTCATGTCCCTCCTTCTTTGTACTGTATCTATACCTGGCAGTCATTTGAGATGCTATTTCACTAAAGCTTAGAGGAGTTTGACTAGATAATTTCTAAAGTTCCAACTTCCAACCCAATACAGAAATCACTGTTCTCAACGAAAAGATTTCATCCACGACCACTATTTTGTTTTTGGTTTAGTCTAATTGTGTGCATTTTTCATAGACTAAATTGAGACCTGCTTACCTATAACATCTCTGCTTTGGAACAATACAAACCTGTTTACTTCCTCACAGTTCTTCAAATATTAAAAAGGAGCCCTCATGCCTTACCTTCTCTAGGCCAAACTACTCAAGTGATTTTTACTTTTGCTCATATGAAATAAGTTTCCAGACCTTTTACCGTCCTGGCTGCCCTCCTCTGATATGTCACTCAGCTGTGTTGATGTACTTTTGAAAAATGTAAATACCGAGAAAAAGGTACAATATTTCATCTGACCAGCATGGGGGTGACTATGACTTCCTATATCCTGATAATAATATAAGATTGTTTCTGCAGCTCAAGAGCAGGCTTAGCCCACATTTCACAATCTTATCCAAATTCTTTTCTAAAATGAGTATATGTACACACCCAACTTTGATTTGATATATCAAACCTTATTAAAAAATGAAAATGCTTAATTTGCTGTGAATTTCTTTGTGCACACAAGACTCTCAGTGAATTACAATATGCCTTCAAATGTTTATAAAGCCCTTGTTTAACAGCCTAGATTTCTGCTAGGCTTATTTATTTGTTTATAATTGAGAATCTAATTTTCTTTTTTGCAAATAAGGACAATTTTGTCTGTCTCCTGCTTTCTGGTACCTCTCCCAGTTGACATGATTTCTCACAGCAATGGCTGTAACATCACAGTCATCATCTTTCAGTTCTATCAATATCCTGGAAATACTCTGTGCCTAGAACTATGGATTCCCCTTTACGTAACTAAATGCATTTATACTATTTCTATACCTATCACAGTTTTGAGATCCCCCTCTACCAGGATTACCTTAACATTTCCAATATGAAGGGTTTCCTCTTTGCTAAAAAAAAAAGATGGAAGTGAAACAAGAGTTGAAAAGCTTGGCCTTCTACAGTCTGTTAACTTTGCACCTTCTAGTAATAACCAACACTTCTAGAGCACTTCAGGGTTTGCAAAGTGTGGTTCTTAGGTTATCTCATCTGATCCTCACAACAACCCTACAAAGTAGGCGCTATTGTTATCCCCCTTTTACAACTGAAGAAACTGAGGTACAGAAGTCAAGTTAAATGACTTGCCCAGGATCATATAGCCCGCAGGTATTCTGAGGAAGGACTCAAACTAAGGTATTCCTAACTTGAATTCCAGCCTCCTCACCCACGGTGCCATCTAACTGCCCATCTACTCCAAACCATGACTAATCAATCCTTTTTACAGATGGACAGGACTTAGGAGCCATGAGTTTGTCTGTTTTTAGTATGAGTGAGGCTTGTTCTGTTTTACTCTCTTCCACCAGGAAAGGGGGGTGGCATGAGAGGATGAAGGTGAGGAATGGGAAGAATAATATAATTTGCTCTGTAGTGGTTTCACAAATTATATGACAATAAATCTATAAGTCTATATCTATATTCGATAAAAATAAGCAGAGTATTTAATGCATTCTTTTATAAATAACACTTTTGGCAAGTGAATATTTTCCCCTAACTTACTAGTCTCTTATTATGGTCATGTTCTTTCTTAACAATATCAGCAAGGAGATCATGTCTTCTTATTGCTTCTTCAATCTGGAAATGAAATGGAAAGAAAGAAAGAAATAGGTTTTAATGCTGCAACCCATGAACCCCAGTTATCTGCTCTCCTCAGGGTATTCTTTTGTAGAATTACTGACCACACTACTTGGCCTTTTAGTTTAAAAAAGAAAAACCTTTATAATATGACAGAAACTCACTTTAAACTGGAATTTCCTCTTTGACTGTTCCACTCCAGATGTCACCTTCCTCAGCTGTTCAGTCTGAAAGAGCTGTTGTTTCCACATTTTTCCAAGTGCTTGGCCAGAAATGTGGAGGTATGGAAACTCTTCAAGAAGCATGGGCAAAAGATTGTCATCCTTTATTTTCACTGACACATGAAGATAAATGCAGTGAGAGCAAGAAATTTGGCAAAGTGAATTTCCTAACTGCTGTAACATTTCCTAACTGCTGCAATCCCTACTTTTATTTTAGTGATGTCTTGTGCATTAAGGCATACCACTTTACTAGTATCAGCTTCACCCCTAATGTTACCTTGTCCCTATTAGTGAAAGCTGGGGTGTTGTGGTAGAGGCTGTTTCCAGCTCACTCATCTTTCTTCACACGACACAAAGCAAGCCAAAGGCTTAAGGATTTGTAAATCTACCCTATTTTGTAACTGTGGGAAATAAAACCAGGGCCTTACATCTGGAACAAAGAGCATTCTGGCTATCCCTATAGCCTGCATGATTTTCCTCGTAACTGAAAGGTGAGAGAGAAGCACAAGCTCCCAGTAGAATCCTAGCCAGAGAAACAGGAAGACTGCTTGGGGGTTCCCTTCTTGCTTCACTAATTTTCTAGAACACAAGAAGTTGGTGATCTATGGTAAACAAAAGTGTCTGAGTTCAAACTTGGAGGAATGACGAAGAGCACTTAGTCATATTCTTTAGTTTGGTACCAGTTTATCACGATTCCTGCTCTGGTCAATTATTTAAGAATATTCCCTCCCACTATGTAATTCAACATATGAATAAGAAAAATGAGAAAAAAAGTATTTAGTTGACTGGTATGCTGGTTTTACTCTTCAACTTGTGGGGTTTCTTATTCAGTTTCAAATGATGCTAATTTTCCACCAAATACAATTTTATTATGGTCCTTACGTGGAACTCCTTTCTTTGCTTTTGTGATGTTCCCTCTTGGAATCCACTGACTGCGTTTGAGATTCCAAGGCATGGTTTTTTTAGAATAAACTTTCACTGGCTGATAAGTTTTTGGAGGTCTTTTATGGATATTTTCTTTGTATTCTTGTTCCTTAGAAACAAATGGAAAACAATTATGGAGAGGATAACTTTTACAGAGAGAGAGAATAAAAATATGCTTATCTTTTCTCATAATATTTAACCCTACCAATCAGCCCCTATAAAATGGGCTCCCCTCAGATAACCAAAAGCAGTTTTGAAATGCTTGGTGAGGCTAGTATATAATGGAAATAATGACACTTAAAATAACCTTTTAACATTTATGAAATACTTTCCCTGTGACAATACTGTGGCATGGGTTCTGCAGGTTATCTTTAGTACCATTTTACTGGCTTTGCTCATGATCGCATAGCCATTAAGTATTAGAACCTTCCTACTGACCCTTGGGAAAAATAAAGTCTTAACTGGCAAGATTCAAGGATCTCAGGCAGGACAGATAAGTTAAAAGAAAATCTCTTCCCTAAAAAGCTAATAATTAAGCTACCCTTGGAAGTTATTTTTCTTTTCTTTTCAAAAGGCCTGTTTGTTCTTGTCATTGTTAACTTACACCTCCATAATGTTTTGTGCCCTTACATAGTGCTTTTCCCATTACAATCCTGTGTTGTGCCTGAGACTCAGAAAGATTAAATGACTTGCCAAGGACTGCACAACCATAAATAGAAAAGCCAGGACCTAAACTCAGGTTTTCTGAAACTAAGTGCTTCTTCCATTGCACTATATAGCCTGGTCCAATGTTTGCTCAAATGCCTTTATTCCAACTGAAAATCTCAGCCTACTGTTACTTCCTGGTCTTCATTCAGCATCAGAAGTCCACTTCCTTCTTGAATTTCACTTCTATGCAACTGCTTTTCAAATGTGTCAGCTAATACCTAGAAAAAAAGTGAAGTTCCCAAGATGTCAGACATACTAATCAAACTAATAAAAAACAAGGGGTTGGGAAGGAGGGTTTATTCAATACTGATTAGACCCTATACAAACAAGCAGCTCTCTATACTCTCAATATGTATCCCTCTAGGAGAGACAGCTTGATACTGTCTCTGTCCCTTTTGGAGCATTTTATACTGTTGACTTTACTGATATCTTCATCCATGATACTCTTACTGTGTACAATATTTTCCTGGTGCTGCTTACTTCATGTAGTATCAGTTCATGTAAGTCTTTACGGAAATTTCTGAAATCATCCTGCTCACTGAAGGGCATCCCTTCAATTTCTATTTGTTACCTTCATCCATAATTGGAGAATATAGTAGATCTCTTATTTCTCTGAGCATTCCTGGGTCTTCCATTTGAGGTCCTCAATCTATCCTTAGACCCTCAAATATGAGTATACTTACAGGTTTTCTTCTTTTCTTCTATTTTCTCCCTAGCTAATCTAAATCTAATCACTGCTCTGTGCAATGTTCTACCTCCAACAAAATATATTGGAGATATGAAACTAAAATGATTACTTATTCTGGAGGTGGGAAGAGTGTTTGTGTGTGTGTGTGTGCGAGTGTGTGTGTGTGTGTGTGTTTTGTAAATGTTGGAATGGGGGTGATCAGAGAAGGCTTCACAGAGTAAATAGCATCTAAATTACATTTTAGGGATTGCAAGGAATTTAACAGATGAAGGAGCAAATAAGAGCCCAGGAAAAGACAAAGGTCATAAAAAATGCAAAGTAAATGGCATGACCTTTTCTTCCTTTTTTAAAACATTCATTTGTGTTTTTTAAAAAAAAATTTGAATTCCAAATTCTATGAAGGAAGGAATAGTACGTGCCTCTCTCTATTCAGATAACATAAGTTCTTTCTCTTTAGGTGGACAGCATTTTAAAATCATGATCCTTTGGTACATGTCTTGGATCACTGGATTGCTGAGAATAGCTAAGTTACTCAAAGTTGTTCATTGTACAATATTACTGTCACTGTATACAATATAACCCTGGTCGTGTTTACTTCACTTTGTATCAGTTCATGTAAGTCTCTCCAGATTTTTCTGAAGTCATTCTGCTCATCATTTCTCATAGCACAATAACGTTCCATTACAATCATATATCACAGCTTGTTTGGCCATTCCCTAATTGACAGGCATCCCCTCAATTTCCAATTCTTAGCCACCACAAGAAGAGCTGCCATAAATATTTTTGTACAAATAGCAATAACCTTCCCTTTTTTATGATCTCTTTGAGATACAAAAGGTATGTATAGTTTTGATAACCCTTTGGGTATAGTTCCAAATGACTTTCTAAAATGGTCGGATCAGTTCACAACTATACCAACAGTGTACTAGTATCCTGGTTTTCTCTGACCCCTTCCAACAGTCATCATTTTCCTTTTCTGTCATATTAGCCAATCTGATGGGTGTGAGGGGATATCTCAGAGTTGTTTTAATTTGCATTAATTTAGAGCATCTTTTCATATGACTATATGTAACGCCATGCAGATTCCCCAAAGAATGCTACTGTGAACAGCTTTTAAAAGTTTAGATTACACAATAATAGTGAACGCTCTGTTTATTCCATTACAAATCAAGGTTCAGTACAACATTCACAATATAATATTTACAACATTGCATCTTATCACAGAAAATCATAATATGGTGTTCATAACAGCTTAACATTAGAATGGCCACACAGTTTTCACTACAGTGCCCACAATATTTAGAACAAGGAACAAAAAAAGAATCATCTGGTTTCCCTAAGGGGGAAATCCTTCTCACTTAATCATTTAGCCAATCAATTCACAATATGTCAATCTTCCACTCATGGGGCAACTGTTAACTTTTTATCAGTCATGATACAATAATCAAACTTTCATGGGGCAACCATGAACTTAATCAGTCACTCATCTAGCACTCAGTCACTAAAGCTAGATTCCCAATTACTAAATATCATTAATCACTAGTACAGTCATTAGAAAACCACACAAACCCTCCACCCCTTGGTGTCCAGCAAACCTCAGTTTCCTCCAAGGGGAGGCCTATTCTTCATCTTGACTCTGGGTGGTCTCTCTGATTTCCTGGATCCCCTTCCATGGTTCCAGCTTCCTCCTGAATCTACCAAACAGTCACCTGGATTCAGAAGCAGCCAGATCCCAGGCCCCTGTCCAGTCCTCAGGGCAATCCCCGGCACACACTGAAGTTGACAGGGTCCAGCATATCTCAAACCCTTCACCACTTCTCTTGCCTGGAACTCAAGGATCAGCCAGGCAATGTACAAACACAGCCTTATCCTGGTCATGCTTCTTCAGTCTTCCAGCAGTTTAGCTGTCCCTAGGACCCAGAAGGAATATTGGCTTTCTGAGTGACCTTCACCAGATTCTGGTCTCAGGAAAACTCCATCTCAGGTCTCAGTCAGCTTCCAGATGCTGGGAGAGAAATTCTCTCTCCCTATCTCTCTGTCTCTTTCTCAAGAAAATTCCAACTCACTTCTTCAGCTCCCAGATGCTGAGACAATCAATCTTCCTCCAGGTGGAAAATTCCAGTTCTGTCTTTCTGTCTCTAGAATCCTTCTTTATATACAGCACTGGCCTCCTCTCTCAGCCAATAGTCTTCTTCCATGTCAACAGGGGAGTTCACGCCTTCTCAACAGTGGACAGGGTTCACACCTTCCATACTTAGCCCTAAGTTACTAAATGATACTTAACCCTAAGTTACTAAGTGCTAAGTATCTGTTAAACTTGATTACTATTACACTAGTTTTGGTTTCTTCTTCTAATTGCCTGTTCATGTCCTTTGACCTTTCATCAACTAGAGAATGACTTGTATTCTTATAAATGTGACTCAATTCTCTATATAGCTGAGAAATGAGGACTTTATCAGATACTTGCTGTAAATTTCTTTTACCCCAGCTTTCTGTTTTCCTTCTAATTTTGGTTGTATTGGTTTTGTTTGTGCAAAAACTTTAACTTTATATAATCAAAGTCATCCATTTTACATTTTTCAATTGTGGGAAATGAAAGAAGGAATTCTGTTTCCACAGGATTAAAACTACTCCCAGCTTTGAGTAACAACAGGATGTAAGTCAGAGGTTACTGTTTCTAATCAGAGCTGTGACCTAGCAGAACCAGGCTTCTGATTAAGTGAAAGATCAAAAACTTTTATATATCCTTAATTAACAAATGTGTGGTGAACTGAACAGAAATTGAAGACCCAGTTTAAGCTGTATTTCACTCATGAAGCTCTCCTGACATCTTAGTCCACAGCAATCTCTTTCTGATCTCCCATTGCAGATAGTTTTGTACTATATATTTGTAATCAATTATATGATATCATGAATTATTATCTTAATTGTTTCATGTGCTTAAGTGTTAGCTTCCCCTAGGATTATTAAATTTCACGAAAGCAAGAGCTGTGTCAAATACTTTTTTGGTTACAATGCTATGCACACAGTAGGTGATCAATAAATAATAACTAAGTTGTTTACCTCTGAGTATAAAGAAGTCAGATGCAATAGGTCTAAAGAAGTAAAGGGTACCAATCAGAACTGTTCTCTAATACCAAAGCCATCCTTTACCTTTGCTCGGAATCGTCGCAGCTCTGATTCATTCTGTATTTGTCTTCGTAATTTCTCCACCTGGAACTGTCTGCCTCTTGCAGGTGGCCCTGTGATGAAAAAATACGATGCAAACATTTTCTTCAAGAATGGAGAAATGAACTGGGGTGTATAAGGATGCCTACTGTGACCAAGAATTGTGATAATATAATGTACAAGAAGCTCTTATAACCAAAAATTTTAATTAGAATGCCAAGCCACTTATTCAAAGAAGGTGAAAAATGGATTAATACATTGGACCCACATCTTTTATGTACTCAGTTTATACTTGTTTACATAGTTCCTAATGTGTGAAGAACCCTGACCTCAGTGTAGGAGTCAAAAGAGAAAAATAAAAAATGGGCACTAAGTTTTCCAGAAGTTTCTTATCTAGTTAGAGAGGAAAAATATATCCCTAGAAGGGTGTGAACACTTGTAAAATAACATTTATATCCCTTATACCAGTTTCCTATAGGCTGCTTTTCAAAGTCTTTACTCTTGCCTATTTGTACATTTATTTATTCACTATAGCATGCCATCCTGTGGTGAAAGTGTGGAATAGCAAACTATTTTTAAAAAAAGAATCCTCAAATATAAATGCAGTGGGATTGGATTACCAATTTTTGGTAATGACTTTTAATGCATGGTACATGGAATGGGAAGAAAAGGTCTTAGTTTATACTTCCCTTGACAGCTTTCCTTAAAAGAGAAGACAAATAATCCCCCAAAGTCTAGGAAGGCAAGAAATGATGTCAATTAAATGTTTAATAGATATTATTATAGTGATGATTTTTAATACAATTATACCTTACATGTAGTATGCTTAAGATCCACTGTGATCTCATAACATCAGTATGTACTTTTGTACATATTTTATATTACTCAGATCATAATTTTATTATTTTAAGTGATCACAATGTTTTTTTGTTTGCTTTTACAACATCAATGATCATATATCTTTATATATACATATATACACACATACGTGTATGTATGTACGTATTTATGTGTATGTATATATATATGTATGTATTTGATGTCTGTTCTTAAGCAGAGAATGTAGTCCCTATGGAAAAAAAAATCCATTTTATGATTATCTACTGTTAGTGAAATTTCTAAAATTGGAATGTAAGTATTCACATAATTGAGAAATATGGTATAAAGGAGTGATAAGAATAAATTAATACAGGAAGGCTTTCTGAAGACTAAGTTGAACCAGTTTTTGAAAGTTAAAGGCAGAAATTAGCTAAAGGGAAGAAAGAAGGAATTCTAAGTTAAGTTAAAGAACATACTTTGGGTATAAAATCTAGAACAAACAAGCAGATTTGCTGATAAAACTGGTTCACTACTTTCATATGAAACAGGAGTAGAACTAGTAGAAGATATGCTGAATAAATTAAATGTGAATAAGACAGTGCCATTTCAAATTTGATGAAGAGTGTAGGAGATTGGAGAGTACTGTCATTCCAGAACTTATCTGGCAAGAATGATTACCTGGGTGAGATTTCTTTAGCTGTTCATCATTGTACTGAAAAGATACATCATCATCTCTAACCTCTTCTTTGTCTTTAGTCTTTGAACTCAGGGCATTTCTTAACATCTAATAAGAAAATTCTTTTTTTAGTATATAATTTATCACATCAAAATAGAACTGAAAAAAGCTGGAATAAACTGAAGTAAATCTTTATAAAGGCTTTAGTACATGACAAAGACGTTTTAGGAAATTAAAAACAAGTAAAAAATATTCATAGGTTCAATCAATAACCATTTACTACGTGCTTACTATTTGCCAGATGTGGCAAGCCTTAAGAATACAAAGATAAAAGTGAAAGTTTTTGTGCCCTCAAGGACCTTACATTTTAATGGCAGAAGACAAGATGCCTATGTTAGTATATATAAAACACATATAAACAAGGTAGGGATGTGGAAGGTACTAGTAGTCAGAGAGACCAGAACAGGCTTTATGCAGAAGATGGTGCTTAACTGAATCATGAAGGCAAATAAGGCTTCCAAAAGGAAGCAATGAGGAGGAAGTGCATTCCAGGCACAGGTAGAGGTGAATGAAGGCTGAGAAACAAAAGAATGCATGTCATGTACATGAGAAACCACAGGAACACTAATTTGGCCAGACTGTAGAGCACAGAGAGCAAAGAATTATGTACCTGAGTATGTAAAGGTAGGATTGAGCTAAGGTGCAAAGAGCTTTAAATGCCAAATACTTTTTTTTTTTTTTTTTTTTGCTTTTTGGAGGGCAGGTTGGGGTTAAGCGACTTGCCCAAGGTCACACGGCTAGTTAAGTGTTAAGTGTCTGAGGCCGGATTTGAACTCAGGTACTCCTGACTCCAGGGCCAGTGCTCTATTCACTGCGCC
Organism: Pseudocheirus occidentalis; assembly: GCA_028646575.1. NCBI lineage: Eukaryota > Metazoa > Chordata > Mammalia > Diprotodontia > Pseudocheiridae > Pseudocheirus > Pseudocheirus occidentalis. The sequence goes on from CM053593.1 coordinate 178,525,549, forward strand.
ACCTAGCTGCCCCTTTAAATGCCAAATAGAAGTACTGATCCAAGAGTATTGTAATAGGGAGCCACTGGACAGGGTCAGATTCATGCTTTAGCAAAATCACTTTGGTGACTGGCTATAAGAAGTTAAGAAGAACAAATTATCAAGGATGATACCAAGGCTGAGAAGCTGAGTGACTGAAAATAAGGGTGGTGCACTTGACAAAAATAGGGAAGACTGAGGAAGAAGGGTGGACTTTGGTGGAAGTCTTGTTTTGGAGAAGTTGTGTTTTAGATACCTATAGGATCTCCATTTTGAAACATAAAACATATAGCTGGTGATGCAAAACTGGAGATTGTGAGAGAAACCAGGATTAAATACACAAATACAGGAGTCAATGGTGCAGAAGTAAGTAAACTCATGAGGACTGATCAAGGTCACCAAATGAGAAAAGCACAAAGAAAAAAATAGAAAAGGGACTAGGAGAGAGGTTTGGTGTATACCCACAGTTAGGGAATGTTACATGGATGACAACCTAGTAAAGCAGACTGAGAAATAACTGGCCAAACAGGCTTATGTATATTTAATTTTAAACTGCTTTAAATTAGGGCAACTGGTAAAGTAATTTAACATCTTCTTTCAAAATCAGACAAACAACAGACTATCCCAACAGACTATCCCAGTGTACAAATGTATGAATTAGTACTCTGTGCTGTTCCAGTACACCGTTTATGTTTGAGGGGAACTGAGGAGGCAATCATGGTGGGGGACTACTTAAGGATACTGTAGTTTTGATTTAATTGTCTACTGCTTGTCATTTATTATATAGAGAGAATATTTTTTTTAAAAAGCTTAATCTATACCAACACTTACCATGCCATATGAGAACAAATGAAGTGATTTTTAGGTGTGTCATATTCTTTATAACAATTTAGCTCATAAAGGGCACTTTCATGATTGAAAATTAGGACAAAATTTGTTTCTCCAAGTCTTTAGCTCCTAGCCTAAAGTTTTCATTTGTAACCAAACTGAAATGCTCATTAAAATGGCAGTCTGTCTATTCAGAGTAAAAAAGACTTACTAAATCTAGTTCGTCCAATCGGTGAGAGAGTTTCTCTGACATTGAGTGCAATTCTTCCTCAGTCAACCTATGACTTGGTCCCTGGTGCAGAGGCAGCTCATCAGTAAGTAGATCACAGGTTTCTGATCTACTATAAAATATAATCAAAATAATTAAGTGATGTCACTTAAGTAAAACACCTACAGCACTTCAACAGGCAACTGATTGTGTCAGATATTTTAGAAAATCGAATATTGCTTTACAAGGCTTAATTCAGTCAATATTAATAGGCCCATCCATTAATAAATGTACAAACAGAATACTGAAACCTTCAGAAAATACATTACCTTATTTGTTTAAGAAGTCTTTGCATCCTAGGGCTGTAACAGTGAGACTCAGACACAGACAGCTTAGTTTCTTCAGTTAAGTGAGATGTTGGGGAAAGCTTATCAGTGCTGTTGAGGCACTAACAGAAGCAGAAATGGTTAATTTGAAAAACTGCAGAAAAACATACTATTCTTAAGAACTTCAAGATATTATCTTTTATAGTAGTTTTCTTTAGTAAGAGGTAAAGAATCACACATAGCAAACCAAGTCTCTTCACATTCTACTAATACTTTGAGGGTTTTTTTTAAAGCATTTTAGCAAAATTTATAGAAATTGGGGGAGGCTAGGTGGCACAGTGAGTAGAACACCGGCCCGGACTCAGGAGGACCTGAGATCAAATTCGGCCTCAGACACTTGACACACTAACTAGCCATGTGACTTTGGGCAAGTCACTTAACCCCAACTGCCCTCCAAAAAGCAAAAAAATTAAAATAAAATTTATAGAAATTAACTACATTTCCAAACATTCAACTACCTTCATGTTGCAGCTCTGATCCTGGGTACTTGTTGTTTCAGGTGTCGTTGTATCTCCAACTGGATATAAAATGACAAATATTATATAAGATTTATGATGCCTAACTGTGAGGTCAAATTGATAGTGTTTTATCTAATCACAGACTTTCTGATTCAACAGGACTTATATTTACAAGTTTCTAATCATTAAAAGGCAAATTAATTAAAAATAGGCACACATGTTGATCAGAATTGCATTTCCACCTTCCTTTGACCATCAGATAGTAAAACAGCTAACTTCAAATTTCACATCTACATGTTATAACTACTTAGGAAAAGTAACCAAAGGAAATAAGGGAAAAAATATTTTTTGAAGTTGAAAAATTTTTTACTAAGTGCTGAAACTGTATGGCCTTGTCCTTTAGGCTTCTTCTTTCTCTCTCTATACTCTTGATCTGCAATATCTTAATTGTTTCCATGGATTCAATTATCACCTTTATGCAGGTGATTCTCAAATCTTTGTCTTTAGCAATGAACTATTCTTAGAGTATAACTCTTAAGAGTACAACTCTACTCCCAAATTTGCAAGTGCCTGCTAGTCATCTCCATTCTGCCCATCTTGCCAGCAACTCAAACTCAGTATATCCTAAACTAAATTCATCTTCTCCTAAAGTCTGCCTCACTTTTCCCACATCCTTATATCTATTAATGGCATTAACACCCTCTAAATATGAATACTCAAAACCTTTGATAACTACTTCCTTCTTCTACATTTCAATTAGTCACTAGGTTCTATCTTTATAATTTCTTAAATCTATTCAAGACCTCTGCTGTTAGAGTTTCCTAGCTAATCTTCCTTTCTCTAGTCTCTCTGTTCTCCAATCCATCACCACATTGCTGCCAAAATCATTACCCTAATGTATAGCTCTGAACTACTTACCACTGGGGTCTGTTAGTGGCTCCCCATTGCCTGTAGGATAACATGCAAAATTCTTAGCTGTATAACATGAGGCCCTCCACAACAATCTGGTTCCAACCTACCCTTCCATGTTAATTACATTCTACTCTCTTTTCAAGCATTCAACATTCTAGCTAAAATGGACTACGACTTATTTCCTAAGCTTTGTTCTGCCATTTTCTGCTTCCATAGTCTGGTGTTGGCATCTTTTATCCATGCCCAGAAATTACTTCTTCCACGTTTTCTTAGTGAAATCCTCTTTTCCTTCAAGGTTTATCTCAGTACCATACCTTCCAAAGAAGCTTTCCATTAATCCCTTTGTGAAAGTGATTTTTCCTCTGAAATGTTCTCAAAGCATTATACAGATCATTCCTGTTTGCATTCTACTTTGTATAATACTTATTTGTGTACATGTCTTATACTTTATTGGATTGTAAGCCAAAGAACAGTAGTTTTTCCACCTATGTAAACCTGGTTCCAAAAAGTGATTTACTTTACAAACTTTTCTTGAAACAAATTAGGCAAAGCCAAAAATATCAGGTTTTCCATAATTAATTTCTGATGAAAAAGGAATTTAGAGGGCTCTAGTTCTTACCTGATGTGAAGTAGGACTCCGAACTATGAATTCTTTCTGAAAATGGATCAAATGACCCCGTAAACTGAAGGCCAAAAAGAAATTAAGACCAAAGTCACTATTTCAAATGCAAGAATCAATATATTTTTTGATTCATGTGTTTACCTTGTTACATTCTTTACAAACAGAAAAAAAAAATGAGTGGAGGTTCAAATCTCAATAGATTATCTTAAATATTCACATACTTTTTGGTCAATTAAAAATAAAAAGCAGCTTCTCCACTCACCACAGGTCTTTCATGCTTTTCATCATCATTTAAGGCTGAGGAATACTGACTTGAATGACAGTATTCTTTTTCCATAGGGCATGGTTCCGGAGGCTCAAGAGGATGGTATGGTGGCTGTAAAGGAATAGCTGAACGAATGGGCTCACCCAATTTTTTAGCATTTGGAGTCAGACTCTTTGAAGAAATGTCTGGAGACTCAATAGATGCAGCTAATTCTTAAAAAAAAATTGAGAAATGATTCATATATAGCAACTACCTGAATAAACCATCAGCAATCTACTGTAAAACTGATGAAAGAAGGAGGGAACAGTATATGTGTACAAAACAACATATATTCTATGTAAACCTTTCTGCAAAAGAATGTATAAAGTGATTTCAACACAACTAATATATGTGACATGTCAACATGACATGGGACACCGATTGGTTAGTGAGTAGGAATATTTTCAAGTAATTGTACATAAATTTAATAACACTTGAAAACTACCACTTGAAATAATATCAAATTAGAAGATAAAAATGATGTCAGACAAGAAGCTTGCCTTAAGAGTTAAAGGATAGTTCTATAAAACATATGATCATATACCATGCAGCCTACAGAAGGGAGGTCTGAAGCTGAAATCAGAACTAAAATTAAGAGCAAGTATTTACAAGAAGTACCGAGTATGTGAAATGAAGAGAAAATACTAGGTTAGACTCACAGAAAAACTCAATACCACTTTTCAAACACACAAGCCTTAGTTAGGATGTTATCACAGTTTAAATTTAAGAGTTTAATATATCTATTTACAATTATCTGCTATGTAATTAGAATAACATGAGGTAAAGTTCACAAAACCTTCCTCAGCCTTGGTTCCTTGGAAGGTTGAATCTTTTTCATTCTGTGATTCTTCAATTCCTAGAATAATTAATTATAAAAAAATTTGTAATTCTTAAAAAAGTCTGTCATCATCAAGTTAAAAACCAAGAGCTTCTTTTTACACAAGACAGAGAAAGAGCCCTAAAAGAAACACATTTTCAAGAGGTCGTCTGTCAGTTTGGTTTAATAACTTCAGTATGATTACATGGCAAAGTAAGTTTGAAAAGTTGGCTTTACCACCTACTAGATCATCAGGCAGTATGACAGTCCAGAAAGTTAGGAATAATAACACAAATGTCATACCTAAACCGTCTTACACAAAGAAAACTATTGAACTGAATGACTTTCGTATCTTATCAACCTTCATTATAGCTTGTTTTAATAGCACATTATGGGCTTGTAGAAATTGTTACTACTGTATATATATCCCTGGCCCTGGCCTTGATCATACTGTTAATCTTCAATAGTTATTGAAGTCTAAAAATGTACTTCCTGTCAAAATTATATTTCTATGAATCAAAATATTAAAAGTTAACTGAGTTTTGAAACAGGTATCAAGATATTAGCCACTATAACATTATCCATACACTGAATTGTAACAAGCCAGCCTGTAGGACTCTCTTCCTTTTCCATACCTGTATCTTATCAGACTTTTCATTTCCACTGCTGCTCCTTAAAACCTGCTCACCAAATGAAATCTATTTATAATCATGCTTCTGTACACCCTACCTTTTTAAAAAAACTCATTTGTAGGGATCACACATCCTTTGGAGAGCTCTCTGCATTTTTATGAATTGTAATTTCTTTGTTGGGTTTAAGTAATTTTCAGATATGTGTGTATTTGCACTGTCTCAATATAAAAGTAACTTTTTATTTTCAGTGACTTAGAATCAGGGAAATTTGTACCTGGAAGGGGTAATCTAATAATTCTAATTTGCTCTAGGTCTCTAAGGAAAGGAGGGGGCAACACAAAAGCTAATCTAGATATCATTGTGTAAAATGAGAAGCATCATGATATAGTGGAAAGAACTGAATTTGAAGCCCCGCCCTGTTACCTATTGCCCATGTGACTTTGATGAGTCCAAATAAGGGAATTGGACCAGATGGCCTCTGAAGCTCCTTCTAGCTCAAAGTCTATGATCTTATGAGATTAGAACTACCTCTTTGGGGCAGCTAGGTGGCATAGTGAATAAAGCACTGGCCCTGGAGTCAAGAGGACCTGAGTTCAAATCCAGCCTCATATCCTTAACACTTACTAGCTGTGTGACCCTGGGCAAGTCACTGAACCCTAATTGTCCTGCTTTCCCTCCTCCAAAAAACAACAACAAAAAACCCCTACCTCCTCTTTTTTTCATTTTTTTGCTTTTTGGAGGGGGAAGGGCAGGGCAATTGGGGTTAAGTGACTTGCCCAAGGTCATGTAGCTCATAAGTGTTAAGTGTCCGTGGTCACATTTGAACTCAGGTCCTCCTGACTTCACTGCGCCACCTGGCTGCCCCTTCATTTTTTCTAAACAGAAGTTTAGGAAGGTGAAGGTGAAGTGCTTGGCCTGAGGTCATCCAGCTAGTCAGTGTCAGAGCTAGGACTAGTACCCAATTATAGTGCTGGTTTTCTACTGTCTGTCTCTATAGCTTTTACTTTATGGTATATAAGTGTGGATAATCAATAAATGTGGCTGGCTAAGTCACTTTTTTCCCCCAAATGAAAAAGATCAGTAAGTTTGTCAGAATCTTTCATGTAAGATTTCATTCATATTTTAGCAGGCAACATTTACATTTGCTGGTTTACTAGTGACTGTATTAATCCTGCTTCCTTGCTCAGTGAAGCATTTATTAATATTGTTTCTGTCATGGAAATACAATGTCAGATAAACAAAGAAATTTCACCCAGAATGAATGATCTATTTGTATTCCAACATCCTTCTAAAATATATGATTTCATCAGTATGAACATGCTAATGTCTAATGAAGCTCCTAAGCCCTTTACACCTTAACAGTCTTTATGCACGACCGTGGTTAAAACAATTCATTACCTAATGGCCAATCTCCTGTTGATGATTTTCTCTGACCTTAGCTAGGTGAATCCTCAAGAAGACAGATATATGGTTTGCCACTGGACCTCAACTTGAATCCTTTCCCCCTTTTTAGTCTGCCAGAGCTTGTACTCCACTGACAACTTTTAACAATTTACTCCAGGTAGTAATGGGGCAACAGAATAGGGATTTATATCTTAATGTAGCTAATTTCAAAAATATATTATCTAAAGTGATTCCCCAAAACTTCAGTGAGATATAGGTATTATAGGTATAACAGAGGAGAAACTGAGCCTCAGAGAAGTACTCAATTGCCTGTGATCAGACACTTGGTAAATCAATCCAGATCTTTAATACTCCATCCACTATGCCGTGTTAACTCTTAAATACTGAGCATTCTTTGAAATTTTTCTAACCTTGGAGGTTAAATACTCAATTCTACCCTGTGCTTTTCTTCAGCTATGTAAAGCTTAGGGTATCCCATGCAAAATCACTATATATGTATATATTTTGCATAGCATGTGTGCATGCTAACTTCCCCTATAGTACATACTTTCCTAGAGAGCAGGGATTATTTCATTTTTTTTGTCCTTGCAGCTCCAGAGCCTAACATAATGGTTGACCCACAGTAGACACTTAAATGCTTGTTGACTGATGGAATGTGCCCATTTTAATGGACACATTAAATTCTGCTAATTCTGTTAAATTCCATCAAATTTAAATGGGCACAGACTAAATTCTGTGCAGAAAATGTCTTTGGAAATTGATCCATTTAAAACCATTTTGGGAGATGGGAAATGAAATGCCATTTAAAATATTAAGAATAAAAATAACTCATTTGAATAAAGTTTTATGGTTACATAGTACTTTATATAAATTCTTTGATCCTAGTGGCTTGCCTAAGATCACAAAGAAATGCTAGAACTTAGACCCAGGTTTTCTAAGTCTATTTCTCTTTTCACTTCTTAATCTATTGTAAAGGTACTAAATTACTTTTAGTTAACAATTTTGTTTATGATTAATGAAAAACAGTCAACTGTAATTTCATTCCTATAAATAAGTCAATTAGTCTTTAAATTTGGATCACAAAGTATTTCTCACCACTTTATGACTAGGCTGTAGGTTACAATGTGATTACTCACCATCTTTCCTTAAAGAAAATGTGTGAGCTGTGTCTCCAAGTCTAATCAATTCACCAGTGGACTCTGATCCATCTATGTCCCAAGATGGAACAAAATCAGAAGACTGGGAAGACCTGAAAAAAATTCTTACTTAGTCACATTTCATCAATGCCTATTAAAACCACAAGAGGGTTTTCCAAGCTAGGATTCCTATATCATCTAATAATAGAGAATCATTATGTCAGCATGACAATAATAGGATGGGTGGTCCCAATCTCGCCATTTTGCACTTTCCTCTTCTGATCATTCTGGTATATTTAATAAAGAGACTTCTTTGTCACCTTTGTTCTCTGGCTCACCAGTTTCCAACAATTTTCAAACTAATAAATGTTTGTTGAATTGAATTTAAATTGGAAGGAACCTTAAGGATTAGTCAATTCAAACTTCTCACTTTACCGAGGTGTAAATTGAAGGTCAAAGCAGTAAAATTACTTGCTTAAGGTCATGCACCTAAAGAGTGACAATTTGGATTTCACTTTAGTCATATGCTTTAAGTTATGGTTCCCCCCAAATTTCTATGTCTAAAAATCAGAACTGCCTATATTTAAAGCATGAGGAACTGTGAAGCATTTGGAAACCAGATGATATCACAAAAATCAGTATTTAAGAAAACTGACACTTAAGTTCAAAAAACTCCCTTGGAACGATTTTAAATTACTGTAATGGCAAGCAAAGTAGCATTCTGCTCCTTTTTTCAGCTATCCAACTGCCTTTGAGTCCCTCCTGTGATTATATCAAATCTTTGTTGGAAACAATATAAGTTGTGTTGCTCTTAATAGTCCTAAGAGAGAGTCTGGAGACCTTCCCTGTCCTTAATAGGCCTAACATCATCACATGGAGCTCATGGTGGGAGGAACTTGCCAAAATAATGGAAAAGGAAGGATGCAACAGGAAGGAGTAGAGCAGATAAAAGCTTGAGCATGAGCTGGGACCAAGCAGAACCAAGAACAAGAATGCTTGTGATTTGGACATTCTATAGCACTCTGTCTGTTGGTCTGTCAGACAAAAGCCTTGTCTCTTGTTTTTAGACAGAAGTTCTAAAAGAGAACTTTACTGCAGATCCAGATGCCCTGGAAGAGGACTTTACTGCTGTTTACAGAAGTCTTGGAAGAGGACTTTTACTGCTGTTTACAGAAATTCTGGGACTTTACTGCTGATTTGTGTTTGATTTCTCAGACAAAAGCTTGTTTGTTGGTCTGTGTTACTTTGTCAGATAGAAAGTAAATTGAGACGATAGTGCCAGCAATGTGTATGTTGTTGTAATTCTGCTAAGCTTACCATTTGTAAATATTGTTGTGGCTCTATAAAGCTGTATCTTCCCAGAAACAGCGAAGGGATTGGAGTGGACTAGCTGCCATGAGTTTCAATAAGGAGCAGGAGTGGGGAGCTACCTACCTGTGAATCCAGGCAAGAGCTGGGAGTGTGGAAGAGGAGTCATGGAGCCTGGAAGTCAGCCTCCAGTTAGGCTGAAAGGACCTTTACTTGGGCACTTAGTGCTGATTGAAAAGATTATGACTTACTATGACTTAGGGGTAGATGGCCTTTGTGTTTTCCACTACCCTTTAAGGATGATCAGCAGCAAGCCTCCAATCAAGATGAAAGAAGACTTTAGATGGGTACTTTATATTGATTGAGGAGACTGTGTAACTTACCAAATATGTTTTATTTAAGACTACGTGGCCACCTCAGTAATAAGTTGTTATGTTATATTGTTGTGAATGTTGTGCTTTGTTTCTTGAATGTTTTGCTTTAGTTTACTGTTGAATAAACAGAGAGTTTGCTATATACTATGTGATTACATCCTTCACAGCAGCAGTCCTCAGGAAAGCTGCTCATGATTAGCTTTCCAATTACTCATAAAAGGTTCTACAAAATTTTGAAGCATGGTAAATAAATGTATCCAGTTTAAGTTAATTACTGCCTATCTGGCATTACTGTCTTAAACAACCGTACCAAGTAAAAGGAAAAGTGAAACTTGTTTTATTAAGCTAAAGTAAAAAGCCTACCTCCCAAATGATGTCATTGTCTGCACTGGTCTGGACTCTCTAATCTTTTCTTCCAATTCTTCTGAAAGTATACCTTGAACTGATTCTTTCGCTACTTGGTCAGTTTCAACTATTTAAAATACATAAAAAAAACATAAATGAATATCATCAGATTTGTTATGCTTAGAAAGACAAACAAAATTATCAGAGTATTCATCATACCACCTATATCAATTCCCTCCAAAGATGTACATAACAATCCCTCCATAGCTTAATACATAGTTTAATAAATTGCTATAGCCAGAAAACAAACTGTTCTGTGGCTAACTCTCTGATGAGACCCCCTCTAAATCTGTTAGACTTTTTCCTAAATAATAAATATAAAACATATATATCCATTTCTCTGACTAGATCTAAAGCATTTCCAAATGGCTGGTAGGGCCTGCTGGTACTACTCTGATACCTGTAACAAAAAGGCACTGGCATAGGATGGGGACAATATGAGTCAGGTAACAAAATGCAAGACTGAAGCTTCTGATACTCTACCACTTCAAGTTAACTATCAGGCTTTCCTTTAGGGATATGTTTCTATTTTATTTCACATTTAACCTGATGACAATCAATAAAGGACGTCTTAGCAAATATCGAAGAAAAGTAAAACTGTTATTTCATAATTTAGTACTGTTGAATGTCATAAAAACTGAGGGAAAAGAACATAAAATGACTCTTTTCCCTTTAATTTTTTAGGTTTTATATGGAACATCAAAACTCTAATTTATACTCTCGTGAGAAATGTAAATTTGGAATTGTGCTCAATCAATATAATCAATAGCTAAAGCATGCTATGAATGACTAAGCTTAATTAAGCTACCTTTTATTAAACTTTCCCATGCTTGTAAACCTAAGTCCCTTGTTTTATAAAACTTTCCCTTTTCTGTGTGAGTTAAAGTTCCCCTTTTTGCATATGAGTTAACTCCTCAAATACACTCATGAAAACTTACAAAGCACTCCATGATGCTTTCATAGTATGTTAGTGAGCTGCTTCATTAATCAGATACCCAAGCCAAGAAGAAAGCCAAGCTTTGATTTAACTGAAGTCACATGGAGTTGGCAACACCTACAGTCCTAATGTTACAAATCATCTGACTTCCTATACATTCCAAAATATGCATTAATAGTATGAACATGTATTAATCTCATGAATATATGTGTATAATATATATAAAAGATATAATCAATTATATAAATACCCATATAAGAATACACACACACACACACACACTACACAGAGACAGACATTTATGAGTTGTCCACAAAAAGATAATCAAACCCATGGGAGTTAATTAGTTGTATCTAACTCTTTGCTGGACTTTTGGGAGGTTTTTTTGGCAAAGATACTGAAGTGGTTTACAGATAAGGAGTTGAGATAAACTGGGTTAAGTGACTTACCTAGGGTCACAAGGCTAGTAAGCATCTGAGGTCAAATGTGAACTGAGGAAAATGAGTCTTCCAGACTTTAGGAACAGCACCCAAGCTACTATGCCACTTAACTGCTCTAGCTTAGCCTACTCATAAACAATTAAAAATTTCTCCAATTATTTAGATCTATTATTACTATTATTATTATTTTTTTTGCTTTTTGGAGTTGGGGTTAAGTGACTTGCCCAAGGTCACACAGCTAGTTTTTGTGTTAAGTGTCTGAGGCCAGATTTGAACTCAGGTCCTCCTGACTCCAGGGCCGGTGCTCTACTCACTGCGCCACCTAGCCGCCCCTAGATCTATTATTTCTATAAAAAAGTGTTTTGCAGTTATATCCATACAATTCTTCTGTGTATCTCGCCAATACACTAAGTATTTTATATGTTATAGAATTTTTCTATCTTTTCCTGATAGATGTTGTTGTTAGTATACAGAAACACTGTTGATTTATGAGGGTTTATTTTATTCTGAATGATTTTTGAAAATGTCTTGCTAGAAGTTTGACCACCCTTGGAACCTTGCTTGGTAAATATGTATGAAGCAGTTAGTCAGTTTTGGGCACCACCCAGAATTAGAGTATTATACTAGAGGCGGCTACCAGGTCTATTTCCAAAAATGATTAGGTAAAAGGAAAAAGAAGTTACAAGTTCTAGACTGTTTAAATAGCTCTCTTTGTAGCAACAAGGAATCAAGGTTGCGCAGCTAGGTAGAGCACCGGCCCTGGAGTCAGGAGGACCTGAGTTCAAATCTGACCTCAGACACTTAACACAAAAACTAGCTATGTGACCTTGAGCAAGTCACTTAACCCCAACTGCCCTCCAAAAAGCAAATAAATAAATAAATAAATAAATAGAGCATTACACCAATGTTTACCATTGCTAGAAAAGGCAATACAGAACTGTACAAAATTCACTTAAAACAAATTTTTCTGAGCAACTTTAAGCTGAAATACCAACGGATCCAACCAACAAATAAAACCTGTTTAGTAAGATGACTAGAAACGGCTATGTATTTTAGTTATGTATGCTAGTTTTGAGAAGTCATTTAAGAAACGTTATGCTGTAACAGGATTCAAATGTCAAATATTATAAGGATAGGCTAGAAGTGTTCCAAGTATTCAGGACAAGTTCAAAGTAGTATCATTTAGTTAGAAAATCACAGAAGGAACATTACAGATTAGTCCAAACCTCTTATTTTATAGTCACAGCAGACATTCAATTCAAAATAAAGCCAAACTTTCAATTTAAAAACTCACCTCTTTCCTGAGAGGATGCCTCACTATATTCTGTAAGGTACTCCAGCAATCCATCAAATATTTCTAAGAGATTTTTAATAGACTCCTTATTTCTTCTTATAATATTTTCTCCTAAATACAAAACAGAATATTTTGAAATATCTTGATTAATGTAAAACATGTACATTCTTGAAATGGACACACTTGAATAAAGACTCAAGGATAGGGATCCTAAACTCGTCTAGCAGAAACCTGGGTACTGGAATGTTATTACGTAGGAAAAAAACAACCTTTAAATGCTCTGTCATGTAATCATTTAGCTCCTTAAGAGCAGGGATAGTTTTTTGCTTTCTTTGTATTCGCAGTGTTTAATAGTACCTGACAAATATAAAGTGCTATATAAATGCCTGCTGATTGCAATTTATTAGCATTATCTTTTAAAAATTGTTTTTAATCAACTTTATACTACAACAATATAGTACTCCCACCTCCCTTTCTCAGAGAGCTATCCCTTGTAACAAAGAATAAAGAGGAAAAAACCAGTTCAGCAAAATTAGCACATCAACCAAGTATGACATTATAATAATGTTTCATACCCTTAGTGGGCCCCATCTCCTTAGAAAAGAAGATAGAAGTGCATTCATATTTCTTCTTTGGAGCCAAGCTTGGTCATTATAATTTCTCAAAATTAATTTTCAATTTATGTTGCTGGTTTTTTTTTCATTTACATAGTTGTAATCATTATCTAATACAGGTTTTCTGGTTCTGCTTACTCCATTCTGCATCAGTTTATATAAGTTTTCTCATGCTTTGGTTTTCTTCATATTCATCTTTTTTCCATTACATTTATATACAGTTGTTTAGTCAACATTCTTTTTATTTTTAAGAGAACAGGCTATAATGGCACATCCTCTAGTCATATTTTTCATAAGATTAAAAGTATTTAAGTGAGATTTTATTAGAGGAAGATAATCTACTTGAATTTATAGGTCCCTACCTGCATGCAGATGCTACTTTGTTCAGGAGAAATCTGTTGGGCTAGAGCCTCTCGTAGCTGATCGACTGTTGTACTTGGAATAAAGAAGACCTGGGTTCAAGTCCCGCTTTTGACACTTACTAACTGTGACAATGGAAAAAATCGCTTAACCTCTCTGAGCCTCAGTTTCCTCATCTGTAAAATTGGGATAACAATACCTGTAGTACCTTTCTCACAGTGATGTGGTGTAGATCACATGAGTTAATGTATTGTTGAAAAACACTATGTAAATATTTACCACAGAAATATTATTTGGATATGAAAAATAAGATTTCATATGCTTACTTCTTCATACATGTTTAACAGGCCATACTTTTTGCTAATCAAGTGGGCAGAAACATGTAAATAAACTGAAGTGGGGAACTCTCTTAAGAGATATGGACATTAGTTCTCACAGACTTAACAGTATCGGCAATGTAATTCACAAAATGAACTTAAGAGTCTATGAAAAATGTATCCTTTATGTGTAAAGACTCTTAACTTTCTTATCTCAGCACTGGGAGTAGTACAAAACAACATGGTGAAAGTTTTAGTTCTGAGAGAATTCACTTATTTATTCATAATTAAGATGAATAATAAAGCTTCATTTAGTACCACTCACATAGGTCACATAGAAGGCCTTTTATTTTAAAGAACATCACATAATAGTTATAATTAACAGAGAGCAAAAAACTGATAGTTACAAGATCTCTTAGGACCAAAATTTAAAAAAATGAAGAGTAAAAAAGCTGAACACTCAATAAAACAAAAATTGTATAGTTTTCTTTTCCTATCGGGGTATTCAACAGTAAGTAACTCTTGGGTGTCTCTGGTTTCTAGGGTGGGGAGAACAGTTCAGCTGCTCAGCATCCCATACTGTGAACTGTAATTCCACTTTCAATTGAGCTTTAATTTCTGGCCCCAATTTCAAGATGCCGGTCCTAACTATCTAACAGAACTGTGCAGTTAAAATTATATCATACTAACATATTCTACAGTCTGTCCTCCTCTCTGGCAGTCATGGTTTTCCATCTAACTTTCCAGGCTTATTTCATATAACTTCCTACTGCTGGAAAACCAGATGGATTAGATCTACTTTTTGCTCCTGAACATACCATGAACTTTCCCATCTTCTCTTGGTTCATACTATCTCCTAAGCCTAGAATTCCCTCTTTCTCTCTTCTCTAGCTGAATTTCTATAACTGAATGCCACTTTTGTGAAGTGTTCCTACTTCCTTTCCCTAAATCATTACCTTTACATAACCTTTAGTTTTGCACCTCCTAAATGTATTTATACAGTAAGATACATTATAGTTCTCTGCCTTAGTGTCTTATCTCCCTACAAGTCTGTAAGATCCAACAGGACAGGAAGTGTCTTTTCAACTTACTATCTCTGATTCCTAAGGAGTAAAGCACCAGATGCTTAATATTTGAAAATAAACAAAATGAAGGAAACAAATTAAGTTACTAGTCCCATCACCTCATTTTTATTAATAAGGAAACCAGTCCAGAGAAGTTAAGTGACTTGATGAGGAAATTATGGCTGAAAGACAATTGCTTGGGAAAGCGTGTGGTAAAAGTATTAACTATGGAGTCCGAAGAGATATAAGATTCAAATTCACCTCTGTAATGTTTTATTATATATGATCATGGGCAGTCACTTCTGCTCTCTAAGTCTCAGTTTCTTCATCTGTATTACGATGGCCACAATACTTAGATTATTATTAAGGGTTACTGTGATGATCAAATGAGAATATATGTAAAACACTTTGCAACTTACATGAATGCCACCTAAGCACCTATCTTAGTGACTGTCACAGAGCAGGAAATTGATAAATATTTGCTGACTCTACTTCAAGAATATTAATTATAAAGGAGCATTAATTATAGGTCTTTACACTATAAATCCAGCGTTCTTGCCTCTTTAGCATTTAAGCAATTTTTATCTGCTCAATTAAATGATGCCTAGGGTGCAAAGAAACAAAATAATTCCCTCAGGAAAAACATAATTGTTTGAATTCAGTTTGAGATGGTTCATGTTACTAACCTGTTATGTGGGACAAGCTGACCTGCAAGTAATCCAAGGCCAATGAATCAATAATTGCTTGTACATTGTGTGCATGATCTTCTTGGTTCTTAGGGACAGTTATGAGGTCTGTGAAGGAATGGAAAATAACAATGTTTTATAACTGCAAAATACCAAATTCAAAAAATATTGATTAATCCAGGTCTGGGATAATCAGGGGATCAAGTCTAGGGGTGGGCAGTAAGTTATGTTAAAGATGACTGTGGAAAACACTGGGAAAAGCACACGGGTATTGACATAAAGAATTCAAATTTTGAAAGACAATTAGATTTCAAAGGGTAAAAAAACCAAACAATCCAATTCCCTTAGTAAATACGTTTTTTTCTTCTTTACATTCAAATCAAATTTAAACCTTTAAATGATGACTGGATCTTCTACAACCTCAATGTCATTTTAAATATATCTATTCAGCAGAGCTACAATTAAGCAGAGCTATTAAATTCAGGCATGATTTAGAACATCATCGTTATTCAGTTGTGTCCAATTCTTTGGGACCCCAGGCCCTTTTATCCTCTACTACCTCTTTCAGTCTGTTCACATTCATTGCTTCCATGACATTATCTATCCATTTCATCTTCTGCCTTCAATCTTTCCCAAAATCGGGGTCTTTTCCAAAGAGTCCTCATTATGTGACAAAAGTATTTAAGCTTCAGAACATCACAGGACTCGAAAAGCCCTGTTTGTCACCAGGGCATTACAGCAAGAATGTAACATTTCAGTTCAAATAGGAGGTACCACTCTCTTTTGTAACTGCAAAAAGATTAATTTGCAATGAAAGTCCCAGGAGACAAAATATAGAAAAGAAACTGTCCCCATGTCTTGATATTCTTACCTGGTACTACTTCTCCCAAAATAGAATGATAAAGAGTAATAAACACATTTGCATCACACTCAGAAAGAGACTGTATCCTCAGGCAGATGTGACATTTCAAAAGAAGGTTATTGGCAATTTCTACCCACTCTGGAAAAAAAGGATGTAAAAAAATCAGGTACTGAGTCCTGTTTACTTAAGTAGATAAGGAATCAAACAAAAAGCTGTCTTTAAAAATATTTACAAGTGTAGGGAAAAGTCATACTCAATGTTATTCTGTAAATAACAGAACTGACTACAAATTCCTAAAAGGCTTAGGCTTAGATTTATTAGTATTTTAAGTAAATTAAACGTATCCACTTCGGAGATACTGCTTTTACTAATGAAAAAGAAATAAGCAATAAAAATAGTAATTAGTATTACATTTTTAAGGCTGTATGGGAGCCCAAATGTTACTTCATTACAACTTTAAATTGTAGCTCATGATGTAAAAATAATAGAACACCAGGAACTTAGAAATGGTGAGATTCTGAATGTCAAAATAGTTTTCAACCTTCTAACATGAACATAAGATTCTATTCCATTAGTTTCTCCACAAACACCACCTTCTACACGAAGGTCCTTCCTGTTCCCAAGGAACACTGGTGGTGTCCTGGATTTAAAAATGACCTTGTATTTATTTTATATATAGTTTTGTACTCGTTATTTCCTCCCATAAACTCCTTGAGGGGAGGGGTTATTTCATTTTTGTCTTTGTATCCCCTTGATTCTGGCAAAATTGTTAACTACCATAGGAAAACAATTCTGTCATTCTTCTGCCATTAGAGACAAAACACAAAGTATTTACTTCCTCTGTCAAGCTCCTTAAACAACTAGGACATTATTAGCATAATAAACTGCTTAAGCACAAAGTAGCTATGTGCCCCTGGACAGCAACAACTCAACCAATGCACAAAGTTGGAACATAGATATATATGGATGGCTTGATTTTTTTTTCTTTTAACTGAACTTTATCTACTTTATCCTATCTATATCTCCTTTGTACACAGCTGTCTGCAAATGGTCTTCCCCATTAGACTGTTAGCTCCTTCAGGGCTTTCCGGCATATATAAACGCTTGCTAACTTGACAAACCTCAACAAGAACATTTCACACCATAAATATATTAGGTAAAACTTTAAAAGAAAAAGTATAGATCAAGTTTAAGTTGGTAGTTCCAACATTGCTCAGACGCAAGCAATAACGCAAATAAAAAGAATTAAGAAAAGGAAGACCAGGGATCTAACTTGATGGCTTTTCACCAACAGCTTTCGGGTCGGAAAATCTGTTTTGCTTGGGTACCACCTTCAACACAACAAAACACTTCCTTCTAAATTCAGCGCAAAACTACCTTTTCAAAAGAAATAAATATACGCGAGAAAAGTAGTTGCTGTGCTCAGACCTTTTTTTCCAAGACAAAAACTAAACCTGGATAAGGGTTACGGATTAGGTAACCAAGACTTCCCTCCTCGCCAGCCCTAAGGAGCCCGTTGTTGATTGCTCCCCAGAAGTAGCCCCGCCAGGTTCCCTACATCTCGGCTGGCCGGTCGCCTTGTTAGGGAAAGGGGAACCCAAATATGGGAGACATCACATAAAACCATCCTCGCTTCCCAGGGACCCCGGGATTCCCCAAAACGATTTCTGGAGCTCGGCTGGTGGGGGATGGGGTGGGGACGGAGAGAGCACTGCTTTAAGATTGTAAAGCGCTTTACACATCTGTAGCTACCGGCTAGCACCAAAAGGCAGCAGCGAAGGGGAGGGGCGGCAGCCCCGCGCATTCGCAGCGTGCACGCCGTTCCCCCCCCCCCCCCCGCCATGGGTGTCGGCTGAAGCCGGGAGACTCACCAGCCTCCTCCCGGGCCTCCATGTCCGCGAGAGCAGTACACCAGCGGGGCTCGCGGGGAACGGTGTCCTGGAGGGACCGTTGAGGGAAAGGAGTGTGGCTGGGGACGCCGACGCGGGGCTCGGGGGGGGGGGGGAGGGCGAGGAGAATCCGTAAGTTAACTGGGGGAGGCGATGGGGATACGTTAAAACTGCTTCTCGCCGCTGATTGGCCATCTGGCCGCACTTCCTGTCTCCGCACGCGGCCAGGCAAGGGTTTAGGGGCTACAACTTCTACTCCCCGCGGGACTGTTCTTGCTTTAGGCTTCTCAGGCCGGTCAGTCTGTTTGACAGACCCGGTAGCCGACCTAGTATAACCAGTCAACCTGGGGAGCTAACCAGTGACTTCCGGTGATCCCAACATTTTTAGTGTCCCTCCGCTTAAGTGAGTGGATAAATAGTGCAGTTGCCGGCCTAGTGGGTTGGGAGTTACGCTCACGTGATAGGAGGAGCCTCCGCCTCTTTTTCCCTGACGGTATACTGGGGCCCTTAACAGTCGCAAACGTCGAGTCAGGGGTGCAGTGGTCTTAGTGCTTTACGGCCTGCCTTAGAGGAGGAAAACAGAAGAGTGGGGTTGATTATTCCTGAATTGCTGAAATGTAAGGGCGATCCCTGAGAGAAGGAGCGAAGGAAAGGGAAACATCCGCGGGTGGGCCGCTAAGAGTTAATAACGAGCTAAAGTGGGGGAGGGGTGCTGGGAAGGCAACCAGAGGCGAGAACATGGCGGCGCTCGGAACGCCTGCGGGTGTTGTTACCTTGGTGTCTTCCCCCTCCCCCTCCTCGAAGGGGGTGGGGCGATGAGGTCATAGAGCGGTTCCCATCGCGCTTTGCGGCGGAGGAGGCGGTCCAGGTATAAAACCGGCTGCCGGGAGCCCTCTGGCTCCTCATTCATTTCCACCGGCTTGGGTTCCTCTTGTTTTAGCTGCAGCCTCCATTTCGGCCGCCGCCCCCGCACGGCCTCGCGACCGCCGAAGCCACCTTTCCCCCTTCCCCTGCGATTTCCCGTTTCTCCTCGGTTGCTTCCCTCCAACCGCAACCATTGACGCCATGTCTGGATACTCGAGTGACAGAGACCGCGGTCGGGATCGAGGGTAAGTACGGACATTTGTCAGTGGCGGTCGGGAAGGGGTGGGGTGGGGGTGGGGTCCAGAGAAAGTGGGCAGGGGCCCTGTCGGCGACAGGAGGCCTCGGGCGCTATCGGTACGTGTCTGGTGGCCTTTTTCCTTTATGCTGAAGCAATGTAAGGATTTATTTTGAGAGCACTTATTTTCGCTTATGTTGTGATTTAGGGGGGATAGGCCCCAGGTGGGGAGACAAGGAGAGCGCGACGTTAAGCGGGGGTGAGCGCGGAGTCTCTGACCCGGCAGGGCCTGACGGCGGATAGTCCGCGACGTTTGGGGAACCCTATAAAGGATCCCTAATACCCCAGCTTGGGGAGGTTCCGAAGTCGTTCGGGAGGCCGAGCGAGTGTCGATGGGGGGGGGGGGGGTAGCCGGTCTCCCCCATATGGGGGAGCTGTCGAGACAAAATGCCGGCCCCGGACATGGCGGCGCCGTCTTTGTTACCCCACCCGGCGGAGGAGCTCAAAATGGCAGCTTTGAGAAAATGTGGCGCAGAGTGAAATGCTAGACAAAGGGGGAAGCGCCGCCCAAGCGGGAACGCGGCCCGGCGGACTCCGCCCGGGGCCGCGACTCCTCCCCTGGTACCCGGCGCGGCCCCTCCCTCCATCCTCGGCCTTATGTAACCGCGGTTACCTTCATCTTGAGCCCACCCACCGGGGCGCATAATGAGGCTCTCGGGGGACCTCCCCTTGTTTTGTAGCGAGCTGTCAGAGCTCGGGGCCGTTCTGTTATCTGCTTTCCACCGGGAAACGTTTGACTCTCAGGAAAAGCCTAGTGTAAATAATTCGAATTGTTTATCTTTTATATCTCCTTTTGAAGTCTGGGTCTTCTCCCCACCCTTTTAGTTATTGTTTTCACTCGTGGAAAAGATAACTGCTACCATCTCTTGGCTATTCTGTGGCAAGGAATTTTGTCAGAATCTTTTCCCACTAGTCCAATAGGTCTTACCAGGTCAGACACCTTGGAAACAAGCGGTGTTATTGATTCGCTGTACTGACCGGAAAATTGTAAAAGTGAAATTGCTGTTAATGAAAACTGAGGGTAGGGCTGACTGGCATAGGAATATGTGAAGGAATTTCCAAGGTGAAGGAAAAAAAATCATTCAAGTCCTTGACTTAAAAAATACAGTTATCATACGGGACTTTATTGAATCCTGTCTCTTCCTGCCATAAATTAAATGGTTATGTTTTTGAGGCCTAGACTTAAATGTTTTCTTCTAGGTTTGGGGCCCCTAGGTTTGGAGGAAGTAGAGGAGGACCTCTGTCTGGAAAGAAATTTGGAAACCCTGGGGAGAAACTCATTAAAAAGAAATGGAATCTTGAGGAACTGCCCAAATTTGAAAAGAATTTTTATCAGGAGCATCCTGATTTGGCTAGGCGCACAGCAGTAAGTAATTTAAATGTTTTTATTGTTGGGGGGGAGTTAGAATTGTTTTTCATTTGATTTATTTATTTTATTATTTATTATATATTGATTAAACTAAAGTTATGCTCTGGTAAAGATGACCAGTGGTATAGATAACAGCAGGATGAGATTTTTCTTCCCCAAGCAACAGACTTGAAAGCTGTTTATTCATTAATTAGTCACGAAAGCTGCTACTGGATTTAATCAATCTTTTACTTGGTTTATGGAATAAATATTTATATCAGAAGATAATGAATTACAGCTAATTTTGGGGGCATCAGTGTTTTAAAAAATCAGTTTATAGTAAAGTTTTCAGTTTGAGGAATTTGTTAGCAGTGTAAGAGTTATAGGAGATAATTTTGCGTACACATTTTTACATGACTGGGTTTTACATTGCAGCAAGAGGTTGATACATATCGAAGAAGCAAAGAAATTACAGTACGAGGTCACAACTGCCCAAAACCAATTCTAAATTTCTATGAAGCAAATTTTCCTGGTAAGTATTCATTTGAGTAACATTTCCTGGAATCACTTTGTGCTTAATAATTTCTCTAATCTAGTGTTATTTTAATTACAGCAAATGTCATGGATGTAATTGCAAGGCAGAATTTTACTGAACCTACTGCTATCCAAGCCCAAGGGTGGCCTGTTGCTCTAAGTGGGTTGGATATGGTTGGAGTAGCACAGACTGGATCAGGGAAAACACTGTCGGTAAGTCTTTTAGAGATTTTTGAGTGATAAACAAAATCATGTAAATTTCAAAGTTTGTACATCCTGCTGATGTTTTTTGGGTTTTTAAGAAAGATAGTATGTTATTCAAGTTAGACGTATAAATAAATTAAATTAGTTTTGTTTAGGCTTAATACAACTTGTTTCCTTCCCTAATTAGTATTTGCTGCCTGCCATTGTCCACATAAATCATCAGCCATTCCTAGAGAGAGGTGATGGGCCTATCGTAAGTGTACATTTTATATTTATTTATCTATGTAATTATATAAATGACCCAAATTTTAGATGTTAAGTGGCTTAAGTTGCATGGCCTTTTAATTTTCACAAAACTAAAACCAACTGGGGCTTTTAGATGTTGGGTGGAATGTTTAATCAAGATTCACCAAGTTTTAGATGTTTCTTGGGTAGCAAATTACAGCTAAATTTTCTTCTTTTAATTGCCTTCTAATCTGCTGAAATTTTCTCAGGATGTTTATAAATTGTTAATTCTTATATTGCTTCCCAGCTATATGTACTAACAGCTATTCTTCCTTCTCAGTGTTTGGTGCTGGCGCCAACTCGTGAACTGGCCCAACAGGTACAGCAAGTAGCTGCTGAATACAGTAGAGCATGTCGTCTAAAATCCACTTGTATCTATGGTGGTGCTCCAAAGGGACCACAAATACGGGACTTGGAAAGAGGTTTGTAGCAAATCTTTTCTCTACCCTGACATAGTTTTGATGTGAATTGTATTGGTGCCTTAATTCTTCCTTCTCTTACTCTTTTACCATTATTTTGATCAGGTGTAGAAATTTGCATTGCAACACCTGGAAGACTGATAGACTTTTTGGAGTGTGGGAAAACTAATTTGAGAAGAACAACTTACCTTGTGCTTGATGAAGCAGACAGAATGCTTGATATGGGCTTTGAGCCTCAAATCAGGAAGATTGTTGATCAGATAAGAGTAAGTTGCTTAAGTTTGATGTTTATACACAAATCACACTCAAAATTGCAGGTAATTTTTTTTTTTTAGTTCCTGATCAACAACCCCATGTGTCTTTTTAGCCTGACAGACAAACTCTAATGTGGAGTGCAACTTGGCCAAAAGAAGTGAGGCAGCTTGCTGAAGACTTTTTGAAAGATTACATTCACATCAACATTGGTGCTCTGGAACTGAGTGCAAATCACAATATTCTTCAGATAGTGGATGTGTGTCATGATGTAGAAAAGGATGAGAAGTAAGTTTTCATAAAGCTTGCTGTTTTTTCTTTGAATCAGACATTGCTAACTCAGGGGAAAAAACTAGATCCTTAACACATCTATTCAGATAGTGGTTGGGTTTTTGTGTGTAAATCTCAGATGCGCTGAAGTAGTTCTCAAAAGTTGATTATTCTTTTAAAATTGTGTACTACTTTTTTTTCTAGACTTATTCGATTGATGGAAGAGATCATGAGCGAAAAGGAAAATAAAACTATTGTTTTTGTGGAAACCAAAAGAAGATGTGATGAACTTACCAGAAAAATGAGGAGAGATGGGTATGTGTTGAAAATGTTAGCTTTTAAAACTTCTGTGCCAATAGTATTTGTGTTAATGTTGCAAAACTGGAAAGACTAAGGTGGTCAGGGAGATAATTAAGTAAACCAAAGTGTTTTCCATCACAAAAGAGACAAATTAAACTGGAGTCCCTCTGGTCATTAGCCATCATGATTTATTTGAAGCGTTTTTGGGGCTAGTACATTTTGGATTTAAAAATTCCATTTTCTCCCCCTTTAGCCCCCATTAGCCCTACCTTCCCCCTCTAGACAAAAAAGAAAAAAAACATTTTTTTCATCTGTGTAATTCCTGTAGACCATAGTTCCTTCAAAAGCAAATTGAGGAAGGTAGATCAAAGTTAAGTCTTATAAATCAAATAATAGAAGTGATTGTCTTTTATTAAGTCTGTTAATAGCTAAGATTTCCTTCCTACTCATGGCACTCTTAATAGTTGATAAAACTTGAACAGAATGTTTACCAATTTGACTATAGGACTGAATTCATCTGTAGTCTGCCTTTATTTTTAAATTAGGTGGCCTGCAATGGGTATCCATGGTGATAAGAGTCAACAGGAGAGAGACTGGGTTCTAAATGGTATGTATAAATAATCTCTGTGACTTTTAAAAACTTAAAAATGTGTTGCCAGTTTTGTTCAGTGACTCTCATTTGTTCAATTCTCTTGACAGAATTCAAACATGGAAAAGCTCCTATCCTGATTGCCACAGATGTTGCATCTAGAGGGCTAGGTTAGTAGAAACACTTCATGGCTTGGTTCTCCAGAAACAAAAAAAACAACCATTATTTTTTTTTTAAAGAAAGTTTATTGCTTTCTTTAACCTCTGCATTTTTCTAAGTTTTTTTTCACATAAAGGTGCAGTCTTTGTGGCAAGGCCTAGGCATGACAATCGGAGGACTCGAGGGGGATGGAGGACTAGTGATCGGCTGGCTGCTTCCAGTCGAATAGAGAGGTGAAAAGCTGAAAGCATTGTGTGCCAGTAATCTTCAAAAGGCAGAACATACCACCTTAACTACTACACCATAAACTGTTCTCTCAGGGGGAAAAAATGGAAGTTATTCACAGTTCACTCTGCCGTGGTATTTCTTCTGTCCCATGCTTTGCATGATTGCCATGGTACAGCGCTGTTTGTACAAACTGTTTACTGTGATCTGTGGGTCTTTGAGTTTCAGTGACTTTGCTGAAATGTTGAAGAAATATTTCCAAACTTCAATGCTCAATGAAATTTTTGTTCCTTTGAAAAGGAGAGAGCAGCTTTAAAAGGTACTAGCCTTGTACAAATTGGTGAGTACTGGCACATGAGAATCTAGAGAAGGAACAACTTCTCACACTTAGTCAGTGGGAAAGGAAAGCAGTGCTTTGAAAGTTCCTCCCTCACCTACACAGTAGTCGTCATGTCGAGACCTGCCAGAGAGAGACACATTCTCAAGTGAATCCTGGCTTCTTGGAAGCGCTTGCCTAGACGAGACACAGTGCATAAAAACTTGATGGCTTTTGGGGGACAGGTATGTTTTTCTTGCAGCTGCGGTTGTAAGGTCTTGGCAAGACAAGCAGTGAGGCCTGAATTTTGAACTTCTGATGAGTGTGTAATACGAAGGACCGTGTACATTTTTGCTTAAAGGTCCTCAAATGAACACATGAAGAGGTTGCTGTGAACTTTAGTGGCCCTACTGCGCAGAAGCATTCAGATGTCACTTGATGATCTGTAAGGGAACTTGCTGAGTTGGGAATGAACTAGTGAATATGAATGCACATTCCTTGTGGTAGGTTATCACTGGGCGGGTGGCAAGATTTAATAGAGATGGAGTGTGCATTTAAAATTTTTTTTTTTTTACCTCACTGGTATTCCTGCAGAAGTGGATAATCATTTTAACAATATTCTTTTCAGCCCATACCTTCTTGGGAATACAATTGTCTAACTTTTTATTTTTGATCTGGCTGTTGTGGTGTGCAAAACTTCCTATGTTGCTTTTTTGCCACACTGCAACACTTTACAGATGTGGAAGATGTGAAATTTGTCATCAATTATGACTACCCTAACTCTTCAGAGGATTATATCCACCGAATTGGACGAACTGCCCGTAGTACCAAAACAGGCACAGCATATACTTTCTTTACACCTAATAACATAAAACAAGTAAGCGACCTCATCTCTGTGCTTCGGGAGGCTAATCAAGCAATCAATCCCAAATTACTTCAGTTAATTGAAGACAGAGGTTCAGGTATGTTCATTCTACTGAGTTATGATAATTTGTTACTTTACACAAATTTTATCAAAAGACTATCATGTGTCATTTGCCTGTAAGTAATGAATGCAATTTTTGAGGAATTGGGGGGGGCGTTGAGGGAGTGGGAGAGAGTATTGATTACTTAAGTCTGAAGTGTAATTATCATAGTGGAGATAAAGTGAATTCCCTGTTTGCTGTCTTTGCTTAGCATTGATTTGCATCAAGCTCCAGGAAACTCTTAATTTTGACAGTTTGTTTTTTTTTTCCCCTTCCCACACAGGTCGTTCCAGGGGTAGAGGAGGCATGAAGGATGATCGACGTGACAGATACTCTGCGGGCAAAAGGGGTGGATTTAATACCTTTAGGGACAGGGAAAATTATGACAGAGGTTATTCTAGTCTGCTTAAGAGAGATTTTGGGGCAAAAACTCAGAATGGTGTCTACAGTGCTGCAAGTTACACCAATGGGAGCTTTGGAAGTAATTTTGTGTCTGCTGGTATACAGACTAGTTTTAGGACTGGTAATCCAACAGGGACTTACCAGAATGGTTATGACAGTACACAGCAATATGGAAATAATGTCCCAAATATGCACAATGGCATGAACCAACAGGCATATGCATATCCTGCTACTGCAGCTGCACCTATGATAGGTTATCCAATGCCAACAGGATATTCTCAATAAGACTTTAGAAGTATATGTAAATGTCTCAGTTTTTTC
>CM053593.1:178552071-178578167 GCA_028646575.1 Pseudocheirus occidentalis
CAACAGATGTGCCTTCTGTCTTGTGGAGAGTTTTGGAGCTTGAAAATCTGTTTAGCGTCCCATTTTATGAGTTTTTCAGCGTGTTTGTGTGGGAGCTGTGGTGCTTTGCTGCTTCTACGCCGCCATCTTGGCTCCCACAGCTACCACTTTTCTTCTGTGGTCTTGGGTCTGACCCAATTTGTGGGTGTCAATTCTTGGAAGTGTGTTTTGTCTGACACTGTCAGCTCTTAACACCAAAAGTTGGGTGACTAAAATTATTTATAGTTTTCACAAAGGTTGCCAGGTTACTCTGTTCCAGTTTGGAGATTGTGGGAGTGCCTAGAATAATGGGCTAGTGAGTCAAACTTAGTTACTTTTTCTTAAGAATTATCTTCTAGTGGATCTGTTAGCTTCTTGCTTTTGGTGGGTTTTCCGAATTCGGGGTTTTTTTTACTTATGCTATTTGGTGTGGTGGTGGTGGTAAGCCGCTCTCTTGGAAAACCTATTCTGGGTCTTCCCAGAGTTATTCTGAATTCTTATTGGAGCTAAATTAACTTTCAGCTTGATAAAACAACAAAACATTACCATTTGAACTTTTCTTTTTTAGTTTGCAGTAAGTCCATCCAACTTCAGCAGCAGCGACTGTCAAAATGAAGAGGGACATAAAGGAAGCCAGCTGTTCTACAGTTTTCCCTGGGGAAAAGAGCCAATAGAAACACTCTGGAATCTTGGAGACCATGAACTTTTACAGTTATATTCTGGAAACAAATCTAAATTACATGTAGGTTGATATACTTTGTCTTGACTATACATTTTCTCAATAATAATCTGAGTGGGGATGGTCCTAAATTATGATGTCTCATATGTACTTTGGGATAAACAGGAAAGAGAGGTAATGGGAGTTCAACTGAGAGGCAAGTTTTCAAAGATGGTCAAGTGGAGAACATTTATTAAGTACCTACTTTGTGGAAGGCAATTTTCTAGTGACAGTAAAAGAATGGAAGTCAGAAACTCACTGGAAAGCAGAGAGAGTGTCCAGAGATTTATAGAAGACAGCAACAAGCATTTGAGCAGGGACAGTAAAACTTTAAAAGAGGTTGTTGAGTGATAGTAGAGGGAAGCTCTGAAAGTGGCATTGAGCAAGGAGTATAACAATTCTTCCTCTTGGCCCTGTGTTCCAGGGAGACAAAGAGCAGCCTGCTTCATAATGGGTGCCAAGAGAGAAGATATCTTCAGGAGAAAAATAGATTTCCACGCACCCCAGAAAATGGAAGGAATGTGAAAGGAAGAGGTATAGAACAAAAAGGAATTTAACAGTGAAGAAAGATTAGGAAGCTAAAAGGAAGGCTAGGGCTGAGTTGTATTGAGGTGTGAGTATGGGATGTAGTAGTAGGGGAAGGGAGTTTCTGCCTAGGCAGAAGGTGATTCTGAGGTGTAAGGATAAGAAGAACAGGAATTTACTAGCATCTTTCTTCAACTCCAGTCTTCCATCACCAACTAGACCTACTGGACATTGCTAACTCAGTGTCTCATAAGGATCTCAAACTTAACATGTCCAAAACAGAACTTAGTATCTTTAACCCTCACCCTCAGATCCACCTTACTGGTTTGTTTGTGTTTTTGAGGGCACTGCCATGCTTCCTGTCACCTAGACCTCTGTGACTCCTCACTCTCTACCTAATCAGTTGTCAAGTCTTGTCTATTCTGTCTCCCCAGTGA
The DNA here is from genome assembly GCA_028646575.1 of Pseudocheirus occidentalis. Taxonomy (NCBI): domain Eukaryota; kingdom Metazoa; phylum Chordata; class Mammalia; order Diprotodontia; family Pseudocheiridae; genus Pseudocheirus; species Pseudocheirus occidentalis. The sequence continues at coordinate 178,553,770 of CM053593.1, forward strand.
CTCTTGAATTCCTTACTCTCCATGCTCATAGCCTCTAGCCTGGTTCAAGCCCTTATCACCTTTCAGTTGGACTATTGAAAGAGCCTCCTAGTATCTCTCCTTTCCAGTCCATCTTCCACATAGCTCCCAAAGTGCTAAAGTACAGGTTTGACTTGGTTGTACTGGTGGTTCCCTGTTACCTCTAGGATCAAATACAAACCCTTTAAAGCACTTTATAACTTGGTTCCAATCTACCTTTCTAGACTTATTGTAAATTGCTCTTCTTCACTTCTGGATGTTCCTCATATATATCACTCCATCTCCAACCTCTGTGCCTTTATGGAGGCCATCCATCCATCTCAGTAATGCATTGCCACCTCACTTCCACTTCTGCAGTCCCTAGTTTCCTTTAAACCTTAATTCAGACATTACCTCCTGAAGTCTTTCCTGATTCCCACCCTCTGTACCTTAGTGTCTTCCCAGCAAAGCTACCTTGTATTTATTGTATGCATATTTTATATGAGAGGCAGTGTGGTCTGGTGGATAGAGCTGGCATCAGAATCAGGAAGACCTTGGTTATAGTCTTACATCTGACACACTGGTTGTATAATTTTGGACAAGTGGAGAACATTTAACCTTAACCTCTCAGTGTCCTTTAGTAACTCTAGTTTAAAGACTATAAGTTGCAAAATAAGTATCAGTCTGCGTGCTCCCATCCCAGATTTTGGACATATTTGTATGTTGTGCATGTTGTTTCTCCTCATACTGTAAGATTGAGGACAGATTCTTGAATCTTTGTATTGCCTATTCACTTTCCTGGTACAAGGGCTGTTCCTCCATTTCTGGGATGCACTTCCACTTCAATGTCATTTCCACAGTCCCTAGTTATTTTCAAACTTTATTTCAAAATCTCCTCCTACATAATAAGGCCTTTGCTAGTAGACATTTCAGAGTAGTGATAGTAAATAATAAATGTTTATTGATGGATTTATAAAAAGCACCTGGTATAGAGAAGCATGTTGGCTCTAAGGGTGGTCTAGGATATGCAAATTCCTTTTCAGAGCATGACTCTGAAGCAAACAGGAAATAGATCAGCTACCATAAATAGTGACTAACTTTTGGGTGTTTATTTTCCAAAGCACTGAGCTGGGTGTTAGGAAGCCTAAGGAACAAATGTGACACAAACCCTGCCCCCAAAGAGTTTATTAGAGCAGGGACAGAAGAAGTGTTGCCTTCCTTACTGATCTCATAATCCCAGGGGGCTTTTGTCATGCTGATCCCAGGTGTCCTTCATGAGATTGGGTACCCAGACTAGGTGACCCAGTGGGAACTACTGGGAATTAGGCTAAGGGCCAGGCTGAAGGCAACTATGCACCTTAAAAAGGGGACCAAGAGAAAGCAGGATCAGCCAATGGGTGAGAAGGAAGATGCCTCATAGATTCATACTCAGTACTTAGCATAAAGCCTTGGTTACTCCAGTTTAGTTCCCATTTTGTACTTTGTAATCATTGAATTTATTTTTAAAATAAAAAGATTTAGGATTGCCTTTAGAATTATGCACTATTTTAGTTTGAGTACCTATACTTTGTAGAAACATTCCTTCATTCCACTAGCATTTATTAAGCATATACTGTTTGTCTGGCCCTGGAGGATATAAAAACAAATAATGGACGCTACACTTAAGGATCTTGAAACAAAAGAGAGGTTGGAATACTGAAATAGAAGAAACAAATTAAGTCAATTCAGGTCAGTTATATCACTAAGATTATCATATAGTATGTGGTGGATGTTATTCTTTCTTTTCCTATCCCCTATTCTGATACTTTGAAGAGCAAAAGTGCAACATTTTTTATTTGCTGCCCTATTTCTTTCTGTTTTTCAGAAGTTAAAAATACCCTCTTATGGAAAAAAGGAAATCCCTGAAGACTTTTCATAGACTAGAGAATATTCACTGGATAAATTTTAAAAGAAGCAGGTTACTTTAAGTAAAAAAAAAGAAGTCATTGCTTCCCCTCCTCCCCAACCCCACAAAACTTCTTTAATTCATTCTCTTTTTTTTTTAGATTTCTTAACTCACAGTGTCAGAGCTGGATAACTAGGTATTAGATTTTTAATTACTTCTTCTGGCTAAGGATATCTTATCATCAGAAGGACCAAGGTGTCAACTGACACAAAAATAATGTAATTTTACTTTGAAATAAATATTATCCTACATTCTATTTTATTTAATGCTTTAGGGATTAAAAGGTACTGTTATTAATTGATGCAGCTTGGTCTCCTTTGAGTTATTCTTAAATTCTGTCCCTTCTAGTGTTAAAAGGGCCAAAAAAAGAAAAAAAGGCAGGATAGTTTCCTTACTGTCAACTTTGCTCTTTCTTGAAATTACTGTCACTGTTTCTTGTAGTTCCCAAATTTCAATACTAGTGACTCATGATTAGTTTGAGATATGCTACAAAAATATTAGGTGTAATTGTAGTTAGTAAGATCTTTCAAAAGTTTGTCCCAATTTCATTATTTTGTATCTGCTTTAATCTAGTTGTGTCAGGATTAATTGGAAGAGTAACACTCAAAATAATATAAAGACATCATTTAACAGTGCTTTTTGATTAACATCTATGTATGTTTCTGGAATGATCACTTGTAGAAAATATTGAAAACAGGAATCAACAGGTTGTGCAGTAAAAATAACAAGGTAGAGTAAATCTTCTGTTATAGTGTGGTAGTCTGATGTTATAGTTAATGCAGTTTTCACAAATACCATATTCTAAGCAGATTGACAGGTTTCAAAGAATTAGAATGCCATAGAATACCCAACACTAAAACCATACTTAACAATTTATTCTCTTTTTGATTCAGAAAAAAGCACAAGATCTTGCAGTATCTTCAAGCCATTATTTTGAGAACGGATTGTTATGATGCTGTAGTGTTGATTGATGGAAGTATTAGTTTAATAGTGTTCTGTTTAATGGAATGCCACATAACTGAAAGTTCATTATATTTACATTGATTTATGTATTTTCAATAATTATAATTTACAATATCATGTTAAAATAATATGAAAATGTGAGTTTATTATTGTATGAATGGAGAATTAATCCTAGGACTATAAGTGAGACATAGGAAGATTTTTTTCAGAGTAATTAGCTTGTGAAACTGCCAGATGATTTAATGCTATAGGAAAAAAAATGAGAAAGGGGAAGGATAGTGGCAAAAGTGCTAATTTGAATAAAGAAACTTTAAAGATTACCAAAGTTGAAAATTTTAGTATTTTAGGTGACTGGTTTTTCCTCTCACATAAAGCTTGAGTTCCTTGCTAATAAAAGAACCTAATCACTTAATCGTATCATAGTAGTACCAGACAAAGGAATTTAAAGTGAAAGACATTTTTTAGCTTTTCTGACAAATGTATATTCTTTTTTTTTTCTGTGAAGGGCCGAGATGGAAGAAAAAATGTGCTTCCTCAAGTTCTTTCTGTGAGTGGAGATCTAGATCAAGGAGCATTAGCTTATCTCTATGATTCCCTTCAGCTAACAGATAAATCCTTTATAGGAAAGAAGGATCTTCAGAGAAAGGTACTTTGGGAGACATGGGAAGGATGTTCATAGGAGACCCTGAGGAAATTAAAATTATATATGTTGTTTCATTTTAAAAGTTTGTGGCAGTAGCTTCTAACATGAAAAAGTTTAATTTTTATAGATTTCTTTTGGTACCAAAGAACTTCAAAAATTTTCATGGTCTGTTCTGAGTGTAAAAGTTAGTTTCCTGTGGTAGTGTAGAAGAGGGCTTCTTAACTGGATGATTGTATTGCCTGACTTGTTTAACCTGAAGGTTAGCAGCTGCAGTAGCTTGTATAGGTTCCTGAGTATTTCCAGAAGATAGCTTTTACCCAGATCTGATCAGTTGACTGCAGTGTCAACAACCTAGCATGAGACAGGACCAGTTAGTTGGTGGTAGTGACTTCTCTAGTTTCAGACATAGTGGCCAAGAAAAAGGTTAAAGACTGGTGAGTTAGCAAGTGTTAGCAAGTGAGGTAGCAAGAACAGCTCATCCAAGAAGTGGAAGCATGAAGACTACTAGAAAAACTGCATCTTTGCCTGCTTGAGGTAGTGAGACTAATTCTAAATTTTGATTGAGGACCTGGCAGTATTCCTCTGTTTAAATGTTGTTTGCTGACTGTGCACTGTTTTGTTTTTCTACATTAAGTGTAAAGTATACATTCAGACCATATTTTTATGATTTTGTATATGCAGATTTTGTTTGAAAGTATTGATATTTATGTAAATATATCTTTTCCTATAGTTTAGTGATCTTTTTGTAATGTACAATCTATGGATGAGAATGGATAATTTAAATAATAAATCATCATACTCTTAACAATTAGATTAATTATTAGTTCCTTCCAGCTCTTAGAGAGGAACTTTAGCAGAAAGTACAACCACTGATTTTATAGATGAGGAAATTGAAATCCTGAAAGAGGTAGAGCGATTTGCTCAAGGTCACCCAGCAAAGTAGTAGCAGAGCAAAGGCTAGTTTCTATACCATTTCTCTTAAAGTATGATGATCTCGGTGATCTAATGAGAAGCATGGTTTTAAAAATACCTGTGCAGAATTATTTTCAGTTAAACTAAATGTTAATTCTTCTAACTTGTGTCACATATCTCATCATGAGGCCTGCAGTGGAGATATTTGTGCTAGTTTCAAGTTAATTAACAGTGTTTGATTATGTTGCAATTTTAAACTAGTTTCCATTCTTAACTAAAAAGTCTTAATTGTTGAATAATCTCTACATTTGTGGGTATTTCATGTGTTGTATTTGATCAACAATCAATTATTTTCTCTATAATTGTATTAGGTACTCAAACTCCATCCTTGTTTAGCTCCAATCAAGGTGGCTTTGGATATGGGGAGAGGACCAACTGTGGAGTTGAGACAGGTTTGTTATTAACATATATTTTAATTTCATCTATATAATTATACCCATACTTTAAACAACAATCAAAGATCCAACCCTTTTAGGAGTTAGCTTTAATTTAGATTCAAATACTGTAATGAAACTTAAAATTTTTTTTATTCAGCACTTAACTTTACAGTAAACTAGTAAATATTGGTATTATTGGAACAGGCTATTTTAATAAAGACGAATATAATTTATTTTCATTCAGCAAGTGTCATTGTCTACTCTGCTGAGCACTGTTAGACAAAAATGAGATTCCCAGACCTTAAGTACCTTACATTTTACCCCAGTCTCTTCCCCTGCCCTCCTCCCCACCAATAATGTGTAATCAAATTTCTGGGTGTTTACAAGAATTAGCCATCCTTTATTAAACAAAATGGTGTTGATTACATATTTAGGTGTGAATTATTTTTCCTCTTTATCACTTCCTGGGTAAAGCTGAGGTATCAAATATATCTTTTAATTTTGATTTCCTGTCTCTCTGTCTCAACTATTAAGCCAGTTTAAGAAGAATCAAGATGGACTCATCCCAATTTTGCCTCTAGGGCAAACTATCATTTTAATATGTTAAAGAACAAAGAGAAGATTCTTTCTCATCCTGATTATTGCACTTCACTGAGAAAGTAGTGTGAAGGTTAGCATTTCCAAAAGCACTTGTTCAGCAGATACAGTTCAGAACAATCAAAGACCAGTTAGGGTTATGGTTTATAGAATTTTAGAGTTGAAATGGAACTTAAAGAACATAAACTCTTGTTGCAGAAACAAAGAAACTAATCTTATTCTTAAAAGGATATCTTCAGTTGATCTTTAGGAAAAGGCTGCTAATTGTTAATCAAACATTTAAGTGAAATAGATGAAATCAAACATGCAATCGCTATGTGGAAGGCTTTCTGCTAGATACTAACATTCAGAGATAAAAGCCAAAAGTTTTGCCCTCATTTATGAAAAACATAGATTTAGATGACTATAATTCAAGGTTCCATAAAGGCTCTTTTCCTTTGTCTTTTTCTAACTTCAGCTGACCAAAGAAATTTTTGTAATAAGTCTTTTTGGTAGTGGTTTTTGTTATTTATTTGTTTATGGATAATTTATTGAAATTATTTCCCAGCTTCTTACCTAATTGCTTAGCAATTGAAGTTGATCAGCAAATATTTATTGAGCTCTTATTATGTGCCAGGCACTGTACTAGGACTAGAAATAAAGTACAAAATCAAGGAGTTTATATCAGATAATAGAACATGTACAACATAACTTAAAAATTTATTCGGGATGTGTGTGTGTGATATACACAAAATAAATATAATTCAGGGAGGGATGATTACTTGCTGCTTAGAAGAGCAGTAAAGGATTTGTCCAGAAAGTCATTAGAACTATGTCTTGGAAGGAGTGATTCCAGAAAGGTGGAAAAGAAGTGCCTTCCATATAAGTGAGATGTGAGGGGAGATGTGAATTTGGCTTAACTGTGGTAAGGGGAGTGGACAATTAAGTGGTTGGATAATGCACTGAGCTTAGAATCAGGAAGACTCATCTTCTCTCAAATCAAATCCAGCCACAGACACTTACTAGCTGTGTGACCCTGAGCAAGTACTTAACCCCGTTTGCCTCAGTTTCTTCATCTATAAAATGAGCTAAAGAAAGAAATGACAAACCATTCCAGTATCCTTGCCAAGAAAACCTCAAATGAGGTCATGTAGAGTCAGACCTAACAACTTAACAAAAAGAGACAATGGAGTAACTAGAATAAGGGGGTGGCATGGTCAGATTTTCAGTTAAGGAAAATCACTTTGGCTAGCTCCAAGGAGGATGGTTTAGGATGGGGAGAACATTGGAGCAGGAGACCATGGCATTTTTCAGGTGAATGATATGCACAAAAATGTACACATCATCAGTTGTATGTGAAACTAACTTTATAAGTTTTATTTTCAGCATTAATTTTTGTCCATTCAGAAATTAGGTAAGCCTTTCTTTAAGGCACCATGGATAGAAAAAAATGAAAATAGCCCTTCCTATCAAGTACATTACATTCTCCTAGGGGATAAAACATATCACAAGTAAGTAATAGAGAACATGTACTAGCTGATACAAAAGAAGTACAGAGGGGCAATGTTCATAGTAAGGTACAGATCAAGTAAAACCTGTTGTAGGAAGCATCTGAACCGAGCTTTGAAGATAGCTAGGGATTCTGTGAGGCAGAGCTGAGGAGGAAGTGTCTCTAGAACAGCAGTTCTCAACCTGTGGGTTGCAACCCCTTTGGGGTTTGAACGACCCTTTCACAGGGGTCGCCTAAGACCATCAGAAAACACATTTCCAATGGTCTTAGGAACCGAGACACTGCTCCTCTGTCCATCTCCAGGCAGGTCCACCCACAAGCAGATATGCCCACATACGAGTATTAAAGGGTCATGGCCTTAGGAAGGTTGAGAACCACTGCTCTAGAAGATGACCACTTGTGTAGTTACTGAAGTGCAGTGTTGTCTGTTGTGAATATAGGTTGATGGTCAGTTTGACTAATAGAATGGATGAAGGGTGGTAATATCAAATCAGGCTGGAAAAGTAGTTGCTTAGGCTTAAATATCTTTTTACTAATAGATGTAATATGTGTTTAATAGTTGCATTTGTAAAGGAAGTACTTTGTAAACCTTTTAAAGCACTGTTTAAATCTGAATTGTTATTCAGTAATAAATAACACATGGTATCTTATTCAGTAGGTGACAATTTGATAGTGGAGATAAGGCACTTTGAAAAATAATTTCAGCACAATAAGCTTAGTGCATTCACCAGGATACTAAAAACTTTAAAATTAGTTCCCTTGGGGTTTAGCAAGAGCCTGTGAACATGTTTATACATAAGGAGCATGCATAAGCTAGTTTAAAAATAGTTGGGTACTTCTTTCACAACCACAAGGACAGGTGCTAATATCTGATGAAAAGGAAGCTTTTTTTTGGTAGAAGGTTAACATGATTTCGTTAGTACCTAGTATGATATAATGTAGGTACATAAATAAAATATTTTGATAATGAGGATGAAGTTAGACTCAGCTCATACATATAGCTTCTTGTTACTTTTGTTATAGGTGATAAAGGTTGTTTTTTTTCTTTTAAAGCTGCCTTTTATTTGTAATTATTCCTCTGCCTTACGCCTCTCTTAGTTGAAACTAGTTGATAAGAGCTTATTTATAATGCCTATTGTTTTGAAGATAATGAGAAATTGTTTATATACTGCTGTTCATATTTTATGATGTTCCAAGACTTTGTGGTTTTTGCCCCTAGGTTTGTCAAGGACTGTTTAATGAATTACTAGAAAACGGAATTTCTGTGTGGCCTGGGTATTTGGAAACCATGCAGTCCTCGATGGAACAGCTTTATTTAAAGTAAGGAAAAAAGTCCCTAGTAATTAAAAACTTAAGCTCTTATTATGCTTCGGCTATGTACTGAACACTGCTACGTGCTAGAGATAACAGAGATTAAATAAGACACAGGAGCTCCCAAGCTCGTAGGGAGATAATGACTCATACAAAATGATACATGAAAAGTATGAAATTAGAATGTTGTTGTAAAGCTGCGGTTCTCTGCCTGTGAGTTATGTTCAATTTGAATACATCCTGCATATCAGATATTTACATTACAGTTCATCACAGTAGCAAAATTACAGTTCTGAAGTAGCAATGAAAATAATTTTATGATTGGGGGTCACCACAACATGAGGAATTGTATTAAAGGGTCGTGGCATTAGGATGGTTGAGAACCACTGTTCTAAAGTAACCTCAGTTGTTTAGTGATAGTTCATTGCAGAATAAAATTCTTAGATTCATAGTTTATTGGAGCTGTAAAGGACTTTAGAGATCATCTATTCCAGCACCTTACTTTACAGATATAAACGTCGTACGGTATCAGTCATGGTGAACTGATTTCAGACTCAAGAAGACCTACCTAGGTTCAAGTCTTAATTCTGACACTAAGTGGTGAACAAGTCACACAACCTCTCCTGGTTGTTTGCCCCCAGGAAATCAGGACTATCAGTTGGCCAAAAATTGCTTATCTGTAGTGGTAGAAGTACTTTGCTCACTGAAAATTCTCTAGTCTAGTGCAGTTGCATATTGATTGGGCCCAAAACATTATGTGAAGTGATATTGCTAATTTTCTCTTTTGTTGTGTAGGCAACAGATTTATAATTGGAAATTTAGTTACTGAATTCACATTTAGCAATTTCATTTCAAGTTGATCAGTTTCATTGTGCTTGCCATATCTCAGGTGGAGAGAGCTATATACAGCCTTGATATAGTTTGCTCATATATCACTTTACCACTTCAATTCTGTTCATTTGCATAAAGGAGATCCTGACCTTTTTATATACTGTTCTTTTCAGGGCTGACTTCCTCTGTTAGCTTACCGGAATACACAGCTTGTAAATAGGAATGTGGAAAAATATATTTCTCTGCACATATTTCCTCTTCCATAGAATGAGTTGGAGCACTTAAAAAGTACCTCTCAGGTCTTTTCCAGCTTTAAAACTGTGATCTTGTGATTCCTATAAGCATATTTGGATTGCATCTCTTTGTTATATAGTCACTTTTCCAGGATATGGACAGATAAGTAAGTCAGTTTAGTAGCATGATATAGTAGGCATAGTGCAAGTTTTAGAATTAGGAGAGACCTGGGTTTAGATGCTGCATCTGACACTATTTGTGGGACCACAGGCAAGTTACTTTTTGAGTCTGTTTCCTCATCTGAAAAATGGAGATTATGATAATACCAGTAAATATAGCATCTTATTCAAGGGTGTCACTGTGAAGATGAAATTAAAATGAATGAAAAGTATTTTACAAGTCTTTAAATTAAATTTCAGCTACTAAGTGCTAAGATAAGCCTGATTCCTTTACAAAGACTTAGAAACACTGGAACTTTATCATGTGATGAAGAATTCAACATGGCTCTGGACTTGGAATTCATCATAGAGAGTTTATCAAAACATTAAAAGGGCCTGTAGTAGCAAGCACCCTAGCAAAGTTTTAGCACTTTGATTTGCTTTTCTAAAGGAAAGAAACTTTAAAGAGGTTAACCATCTTCCTTTAATTACAGGTAAGTAGAAAGGAGTATCCAAGAAAGAATCTAACAGACAGGGCTCCAAATGTCTGAACAAAGTAGTACAACCACCAAATACACCAGCAGACAGAGAGAGCATCATCATCTTGGTAGTGTAGGGGGGTGCCTCTTAACAAAAAGTGGCTATTCAGAGTCCTGTCCAGAGAATCCAAAAGTCCTTCTCTGGAAACCAGCCTCTGAGGCAAAATATCACCTCAGAACACTTAGGCTAATAGGCTCAGAGCCAGAAGGCATCACAATCTTCCTGTCTCAGTGCCTAATTAGCTTAGTACCGAAAGGTGTGAAAGCTTTGCTGCAAACAAGCCTCCCTGTAAGCAAGCTTTCCTTTAGGCAAGTTTCTCCCCCAATAGGCTCTGTATAACTCAGGCTGTATCACAGGTGTGAACTCAGCCAAAGCAGGCAGACATTTGTAATTGAAATACCTATTTGCTTTTAGATCTGGGAACATGGCTCTTGTTCCAAGGGAAAAGGGGACACATGAGGTCACATAGGCCTGTTAATGGATGAGGAAGATCTTCCTATTCCATTAATGTTACAGGGCCTCCTTTTTTCCTCTAGTGTGTGTGTGTAAATATATTTATTTATTTATTTATTTAATTTTTTTTTTTTTTTGCTTTTTTGGAGGGGGTTGGCAGGGCAATTGGGGTTAAGTGACTTGCCTAAGGTCACATAGCTACTAAGTGTTAACTTAGGTCCTCCTGATTCCTGGGCTGGTACTCTTATTTACTGTGCCACCCCATTCCTCTAGTATTTTATTTTTATTTTTTTCCAATTACATGTAACAATAATTTTTAACATTCATATTCAAAACTTCCAAATTCTCTTCCTTTCTCCCTCCTTACCCTGGCTCATCGAGAAGGCTATATAGGTATGATATAGGTTATGCATGTGCAAAAAGGGCCTCCTTTTGAGTCATCCTCATAGCATCTTTGCCTACTTCCCTTTGTCAGTTATATTCAGTAATATCTAAGAATGTATTATTCTTTGGACTGATTTCCAAACTCTGTTCTTTCGCTCTTCAATTTCCTCAGACTGGAAGAATCTGAACTGATTGGACTAAAAATACAATACTTATGCTTGTACTTTGGTTTTACCTTTTTTTACAGGTATGATGAAATGAGTATACTCTTTACTATTTTGATAACTGAAACTACTTTGGAGAATGGGTTAATACATTTGAGAAATAGAGATACCACAATGAAGGAGCTGATGCACATATCTAAAGTAAAGGACTTTTTAATCATGTATATTACAGCTTCCAAAAATGTATAGATATTAATAGCTTAATACATGTTTTTGTCATTTGAATTAGATATCTCCTCATGTTATTTCGGATATGTGTCCTGGTTCATTTTTGAAATAGAAATTTTTTGTTATTTGTTTTGAGGGTGCTTTATTTGGTTCATTTTTTTGTAATGCTTAGCTCCAGTTTTGTATGATTCTAACTGGCTAAACTACATTACCTACACTGTCAGAGTATACAGTACTAGTAATTAAATGTTTTTATCCAACTCTGAACAAAGTAATACAACCACCAAATACACTGCCAGACAGGGAGAGCACCATCATCTGAGTAGTGGGGTGTAATGCCAAGCAAAGGCAACTTCCAAGGTTCAGAATACAACATAGCAAACTGCATTTATTCAGTGATAGATTAAGACAAAACATTCACTGAACAGAGAAAATAAAAATACAGGGTAACTCATTCATTTAGCAAGTAAGTTCTCAATTCAGTCCAAGTCCTACTCCACCCCTGGACAGTACGTTCATTTAGTCAGTCAAAGTTTCTCTTCTCAAATGGAGACTAGTTTCCAATCATAAACAAAATATTCATGTGGTCAGTCAAAGAGCACAAAAAGTCGAAAGTTTCCCACCCCTGGATCACAACTGAATTACAATACCATCCATTAATGCCAAGCACTTTCTCACAAGGGGCAGAAGAACACCAAAGGCCATCTACCCTTAAGCTAAAGCAAGGTTAAGATATCATCACAGCATTGAAAACCCAAGGAAAGGTCCTTCCTTCCTTTCGAGGCAAGTTCTCAACAATCTCTGTTCCTGGGGAGATGAAGCTTAACAAACCATGATATACATTGCCAGTGCCCTCATTAATTCATTCTCTGCCTGCAGAGCAGTCCCAGAACTCTTGAAAACATCAGCAAAAACTCTCTTTCAGGATTTCTGTAAACATAGAACAAGAAAATCCTCTTTCAGAGCTTCTGAACCAACAGCAAGGTTCCAGAACCTTTGCAACAGCAGCACTGTCCTTTATGAGTAGATAAATCTGGCAAAACAACATCAAAACAGACAGACAAAATACTGGCATCATAGCCATGCCTCCTCAGTTCTCAGCAGCTGCGAGTAGCAGTTCTTAAAGGTCCTGGGCAGCTCCAGCTGGCCCTCAGCAGTCTTTCTCTCAGCAACTCTGGCCCCTGGCAATTCTCCTCTCTCTCTGCCTCCATGATACTGTACCCCCAAAGTCCTTCTAGCTATCTCTCTGAAATCCATAGCACCAGCTCCTCCCATTTCAGCCTTCTGTCTTCAGGCTTAATATGTGAAATGACTTCTGAAATATTGCCAAGCATTTCAAGTTGATATTAGAAATGCTAAGAATCATTTGAAAGATCTAATTTATAGCAATTTTCAGTTCTATAGACATATGTATGAATAGCTTTACTAAAGATTCCAAATTAGAAAAAATTTGGGTGAGGAAGAGAACAATTTTCTTTCAAGAAAGTGGGGTGAGAGGAATGAAGAGAGCCAGACTTCTTGCATACTACTCAAAGTACAAACAGAAATTCCAGAGAGAAGAATAGCCTACCAGACCACTTTAAGGATAGAATATTCAGCCAAAATAGATAATGTTCAGAATAAAAGCACCAATTTGGTAACAAATGCCACAGTATTAGGCAGCTAAAGTTACCAGAAGCAAAACGTAAAGTGTCAGGCATTGAGAGAGACAGAAATTATGCAACAATCAATACATAAGAAATTCACAAGACCAAATATTGGAGCTGATGGGGGAAAATCATAACAGACTAGCTAAGGAAGAAATAGTTTGGTCTTTAATAAACCCAAGAACAGAAATTACTGAAGAAATGGCTTGCTTTTTGACAGAAACTACTTGATTAAACTGAAGCAATTTGGCTGAAATTTGGTTTAGACCAGCAAAATAATACCACAAGTTTAACATGCCACAAGCTTAAAACACACACACACATATATATATATATATATGAAGTTGTACTCCAAGGATAATTAATGAAGATACCTTTGATAACTGGCAAAGGGGAGAATTATCTATAGAAAGGATGGGAACACCATAAAAGAAAATAGATTTCAGTTATATAAATTAAGAAACTGTTGCACAAATAAAATTGCTTGTTCTTTAAACTCCAAAATTTAGAATGGGAAAATCTACTACCACCAACAAAAGTCTTGATATTCAAGATATATATAAATTTCATGTATGTATATATGTGTGTATGAAATTGGTACACATATATGACAATATATGCCAAAAGAAGTGGCAAAAGGATGTAATAGTTGGCAAAAAATTTGTCAACTGCAAGTGAGCTTTGAAAATATTCCAAGTATTTATTGCAACACAACTCATATAAATCCAGAATCATGGGGCTAGCAAAACTTGGTATTCTATATAAGAGATGGAGATTTAAGAAGCAGTTAAACTTTGAAAAGTTTGCAAGAAAACACATTTCAAGAAGTCTGAACAATAGTCAAACCTACAAGCCCCCAAAGTTAAGTATGTAAAACAGTTCTTAACCTGTGGTCTGAACTTGTTTTTTTTTGGGGGGGGGGGGGGTTAGGCAGTAAGGGTTAAGTGATTAGCCCAGGGTCACACTGCTAGTAAGTGCCTGAGGTCAGGTTTAAACACAGGTCTGTCCTGACTCCAGGGCTGGTGCTCTATCCCCTGTACCACCAGACTGCCCTCTTAACTTGTTTTAAGAAATATTTTGGGCGGAGCCAAGGTGGCAGCATAGAAGCAGGAAAACTTCATGAGCTCCCACCATAATCACATCAAATACCTATAAAATATGACTCTAAATAAACTTTAGAGCTACAGAACTCACAAAGTGACAGAAAGAAACAAATCTCCCACTGAAGGCAGCCCGGTGGGCTGGCAGGAAGGGGCCATTGCTCAGCCCTGTGTGAACTCACAGGTTTTAGCCCCAGGGTGGCCCTGATCAGCCACAGCTGGAGGGACTTAGGGAGAGTGGATCACCAGCAGCTGTGGCCATTTCCAGAATTATCAACCTATAAATACCAAAGGCAAAGTAAAAAGTCAGTGTGGACTTTGGGAATGAGGGACTGAGAGTGTGGTCTGGCCTCTGCCCCCAGAGGGGAGAAGCAGCTCAGGCGCAGCATCCATGCAGCCACCTCCACATGGCTGCTTTAGAGATCCTGGCCTGCAGATCTTAGGGGGACCAAGCAACCATTCTGAATGATAATTGTCCTTGCTTTAACCTGCTTGGATCTGGATTGCTCTTTTGGGTGAAGGTCCTGGGGTGTATGATCAGGTGCCAGAACCTGTGGAGGCATGAGAGAGGGCACCCAACTAATAGCTGTGAAAACCCCAGTGATTTGGGACAAAGTTCTCTGGAAGCAGAGTTCTACTGTGGCAAAAAGCTCAAAAGTTGGGCTGGCTAGGTTGTACAGTAATACATAATAACAAGTAATTTATTAATATTTTATTTAATTATTGAAATTTAATAAATTGATAATTATTTATTAAATTTATCTTTAGTAATAAGTAATAAATAAGGCTGCAAATAAGAGAAGTGGAGGGAAAACTGGGAAGAGAAATGAGAATGATGCAAGAAAATCATGAAAAGCGAGTCAACAACCTGACTGAAGATAAAAACACCTTAAAAAATAGACTAACTCAAATGGCAAAAGAGGCTCAAAAAGCCAATGAGGAGAAGAATGCCTTAAAAAGTCAAATTTGCCACATGGCAAAAAAATTTCAAAAGCTCACTGAAGAGAATAATTCCTTCAGAATTAGATTGGAGCAAATGGAAGCTAATGACTTTATGAGAAAACAAGATACTTTTAAACAAATCCAAACAAATAAAAAAAAAGAAGGCAGTGTAAAATATCTCATTGGAAAAACCACTGACCTGGAAAATATATCCAGGAGAAATAATTTAAAAATTATTGGACTACCTAAAAGCCATGATCAAAAAAAGAACCTAGAAATCATCCTTCAAGAAATTCTCAAGGAAAACTGCCCTGATGTTTTAGAACCAGAGGGCAAAATAGAGGTTGAAAGAACTCGCCAATCACCTCTTTATAAAGATTCCCAAAAGTAAACTCCTAGGAATATTATAGCCAGGTTCTGGAGTTCCCAGATCAAGGAGAAAATATTACAAGTAGCCAGGAAGAAACAATTTGGGTATTGTGGAAACACAATCAGGATAACACAGGATCTGGCAGCTTCTACATTGAAGTATTGAAGGGCTTGGAATATGGTATTCTGGCAGTCAAAGGAGCTGGAATTAAAACCAAGAATCACCTACTCAGAAAATCTGAGTATAATGTTTCAGAGGAAAAATATGGTCATTCAATAAAATAGAGGGCTTTCAAGCTTTCTTGATGAAAAAACCAGATTTGAATAGAAAATTTGACATTCAGATACAAGAAACAAGAGAAGCATGAGAAGGTAAACAGGGAAAAGAAATCATAAGGAACTTACCAAAGTTGAACTGTTTACATTCCTACATGGAAAAATGATAATTGTAACTTAAAAAACTCTTCTTAGTATGAGGATAGGTGAAGGGAATATAAATGTATGTGTGTGTGTACACACACACACACATATACATATATATCGCTATATAGGAGGGTATACGGTATAGGGGCATATGAATACATATGTGTGTATATGTGTGCATATATACGTGTGTGTGCAGGTATACATGGACACCAGGCACAGGATCAATTGAATAGGAAGGGATAATACTTAAAAAGTGAAACTGAGAGATGAGAAAAGAATATAATGAGAGGAGATGGGGAGAGATAGAATGGGGTAAATTACCTCGTATAGAAGAGGCAAGGGAAAACTTTTACAATGGAAGGGAAGAACAAGAAGGCAAAAAGGAATGGGTCAACCTTAACTCTCATTGAATTTGGCTTAAAGGGGAAAAAACACAGTAAATAAGGCATCTCGCCCTACAGCAGAGTAGGGAGGAAGGGGATGTGAAAGGGGATGATGGAGGGGAAGGCAAGTTGGGGAGGAGGGTAGTTAGAAGCACACTTTTGAAAAGGGACAAGTAGAAATAAGAAAGTAGAAAACAGAACAAGTTGGGGGGGCAGGATAGGATGGAGGGAAATATAGGCAGTCTTTCACAATACATCCACTATGGAAATGTTCTGCTTAGCTATACATGCACAACATATATTGAATTGCTTATCTTCCCAGTAAGAGTGGGTGATGACAGAGGAAGGGAAAGAATCTGGAATTCAAAGTTATAAAATCATATGTTTAAAAAAATATGTAATTATTATTGTTTTTCACATGCAACTGGAATAAGGAGAACCATCTTGCTCTACCAGAAAGTCGAGGGAGAATGGGGGAGGATATAGGAGAGAGCAGATTGGGGGAGGGAGTATACAATGGGATCACCATTTTGGGTAGTGAGTAGGGGAAAGATGGGGAGAAAATTTGTAACTCAAAATCTTGTGGAAATGAATGATGTAAACTAAAAATAAACATTAAAATTTAATTAAAAATATATTTTGATGTTTCTTTTTCAGTATAGTTGGTTTACTTTGTATTCCTATTTTATTTTATACATTTAAAAACATTCTGGGGAATCCATAGGCCTCACCTTACTGCCCAAAGGGTCTATGATACAAAAAGGTTAAGAACCCCTTTATTTATGGCAGTGCATATATACTTTTCAGATACTGAACTAGCTAAAACATTAAATATTTCAGAAGGATATATCATAGAAATGATAAGAGGGAGAGTTGGGATGAGAAGAGAATATTGGGTAAGGTAATTCCAAAGTGAGCACCAACCCCACCATCATGGATAATGGATACTGTTACTGTATCTTAAAGAATGAATGGAGAATTACAGTTTAGCTTTCATCTTTGAGAAATAGGGAAATTTAATAATAGCTGTCGAGAAGAGAGACCAAGAGAAAGTACTAAAAATTTTTGAGTCTAAATTTAACTAATCTTGCAAACAAACATGAAGAGAATTTTTGAGAGATTTGCCATCTTTAGACACTGGCATAAGGGTCTGTTTCCAGAATTACAGAGAAGTTGATAGCAGCAGTGATAGTTAGAGGTATATGAAAATCTTTTTCATAGCCAATATGTGTAAATATTTACATTTTTAAAATGTTTAACTGTATAATAAGCTATTTAAGCCTAGGAGATTGGTTAGAGGTTTGATACATAGAGATGGGCAAAAACTTTTGGAAAAACTGATTTTTCTATTTTGTAATAAACTGGGCTGTGGGGTTCAGAGTTAATTGATCAGTTAAAGAGGAAATATAATATCCTTCGATTGCCTTGGAATCTGAGGTTAAAAAAAAAACCAATAAAGTAATGAATCAAGTAGCAGTAAAGAGGAGTAAGGTTTAGTGTGACTAATTAATGTGGTGTACCATAAAGCCATTCCAGCATCCAGATAGCCTTAGCTCCTGTGATCTACAGCCTCTATCTCAGCCACAAACATAAAATCTGTTAACATAGGTGCCCTAACTCCTAGGACCAAATCCTACAGATACAAACCAAGCAACTTAAAGATACAACTATACCCACTGGCATGGCTATAATTGGAAAATTGGGCACTCCAACACTGTTGGTGGAATTACAGATTGGGACAAACATTTTAAAAAGCAACATGAGAGAGTAATAGCAGGAAGAAGTAAGATAAGCACTGCCCTTTGGCCCCTACCAAACCCTTCTGAAAACTCCAAACATCTCAGAAGCACGCCAGACTACATTCTAATGGGGAGATCCAAGAAAAAAAAAATCAGTCATTTTTTCCAACCCAAGTTGAAATAGGAAATTAAGTCTGGGGATATTGAGGCAGGGGTTTGGGCAGAAGCCATGAGGCCATGAAGACCACTTCAGGATAGGGAGAGGTGGACTGGGACAAGAAGTCCCAGACCTTATATCAGGGTGTGGGAATGGTTGCTGATTGACAGCTTTGTTGCCCACTACTGAGTTCTGGGTCACAAATCCAAGGCAGACTGAGGAGAGGAGCTTCTCCCAGAGGTAGAGTTTCAAGATGAGAGATCACAGGTTGCTTGTATACTGAGCAACAAAGTTCAGAAGCAAGCAGCAATACTGTGGTTTAGACCTCAGGAGTACAGTGAATTCTCAGTTCCAGCTTCTAGTTCAGTTCAAACTTAGGAAAAACCAGGGCAGGAATCTCAGACCAAATTGAAGCTGGAAGTTCTGCCATTGAACCAATAGAGCTTTCTCACTGTTTGATAGTGACTGAATCCAGCAGCAGCAGTTTATTGTTACTCTTGGATGCAAACCAAGATCAGGAACTTGCAGAGCTCAGAAACTTAGGGGACATTGATCAGGCTCAGCATTAGACCACCTTGGGAAAACTAAAAGCTTGCAGACCTCAGTCTGAGCTTTCCCTGAAAGCTTTGGAACAAACACCCCACGAAAACAGTAATAGGACCAGCCCAGATCTTCCCTCCAGAAGTCCACTAAGCCTGGCCCTAACATAAAAAGGAACAAAAAAAGGAACCCAAAGACAGAAAATTTTTATAGTGACACAGATACTCAAGACAAATCCAGAGGAAGAGAATAAGTCTAAGAGATCCACAAGCAAGCCTCAAAATATAGCTTGGGCACCAATTTGGCTATAATTCCTTGAAGAGATAAGGTGATTTTTTTTTTTAAGTTTTAAAACGTTTTTATAAAGACATGAAGAATACAAAGAAGTATGTAAAGCAGCGGTTCTCAACCTGTGGGTTATGTTCAATTTAAATACATCCTGTATATCAGATATTTACATTATGATTCATAACAGCAAAATTACAGATATGAAGTAGCAATGAAAGTAATTTTATGGTTGGGGGTCACCACAACATGAGAAACTGTATTAAAGGGTCATGGCAGTAGGAAGGTTGAGAACCACTGCTGTAAAGACTATATGAAATGATGCAAAGCAAAATCAGCAAAACTAAAACTATATATACTTGGATTACAATTCTTTTTAAGTACAGCTTTAGACATTTGGAAACAAGCTTTTTTGAAACTGTCTTTATTTAGTTTTTTTTTAAATTTAAGTCTTTCTTAAATGCTGAAGGATTTATGTAAGATGATAGCTAGCAATTGCCAATAAAAGGGATCCACCTCTCCTCAATAGCCAAGGATATTCATGGCAGAATACAGAGTATTCTTATAATTGAAAAAGAGGAATGAATAGAAATGGGTATTCATGAAATTAATACATATTCACAATATTAATGCATATTCATAGAATTTACAGGAATAGGGAAATAGGTTGATTAGTAATAAAGCTACTGGGCATGTGGCAGGGAGTGGCAGTATCTAGCAGTTTCTTTCCTATTGGTTAGAGTATTACAAAGGCTATGACAAGTGGGATGTTTGACAGTCACACAAGGGGGCTGGTTGGGACCAGTTGAAAAGAGGAATTTAGCTCATCGGCTTATATCTGCAAGAACTCAGGTCTGCAGAAATAGGGAAGTTTGCTACAGCCAACACTCTGCTATCTCTTAATATGATTTATAAAAGCAAACGTGCAAAATCCACGAAAATAAGTAAGTAATTTAGTATGATTTCACAGTAATTTGGGAGGCACTTAACTTGTTTCAGCTGACATTACTTTCATATTTAGTTTTGATGAGAGGGATTCCATAAATCAGCCGCATTTTCCATATATATAAGTTTAGGGCCCAAACACCAAGAGACCCAGAATGATCAAGGACCAGAGCCGTGAATACTTTTGCTTTCTCCCATAACCTCTCCTTTCTGTTCTCTGCTCCAGTGAAAAATCGAATCATTCTCTCTGTGGTCAAGGGCAGAGCTTATTAGAAAGTTTATGACAGACTTGTTCTAAGGCTAGCAAATTCACTCATGCTCCTTTCTGAATTCCTGTGGTTCAGTCAGGTTGTCTAATTTTCTCATCTCCATTCACTTCAACCCTACCCCTCCCTGTCCCTTTCTCTCCTCCCTTCCTTTGTGTCCTCTGGAATTGCATTCAATTTTAGTAAACTACCTTCACGTTAGACTTCTTTTACTCTCCCTCCACCTTCTACTCCCAGAAACCTGCTTCCCCTGGCCCCATCCCCTTATCTGCCCCTGCAAAAGACACTGAATCTTTGGTGGATTTTTTTTTTTTTTGGTTTGCTTTTTGGAGGGCAATTGGGGTTAAGTGATTTGCCCAAAGTCACAGGGCAAGTAAGTGTATCAAGTGTCTGAGGCCGGATTTGAACTCAGGTACTCTTGACTCCAGAGCCGGTACTCTATTCACTGTGCCACCTAGCCACCTCTCGTTATTTTCTTTAGGAATTTGTGTGCCTTCTCTCATGCTCCACAGTAATCTGAACCAGGAACAAGAATAGACGTGCTCTTTTACTCCTTAGAAGCTCTTCTAGACCTTCATCTGTTGCCATCACTAAGTGGTCTCTCTTGAGGTGCATTCCATACATCTGTGTCACCCTATCCAGATGCTGTTTGCTGCCATCTTTTGAGCCTGCAGTTACTTGTCCTTTTTCAAAGCAAGTTGGGGGATTTCATTATACATGTTCATTTCCTCTCAGATGCCATGAGCTTCTAGTTTCTCAACCTTCTCAGCTTCCATGACTCAAATCTTCCTTATCAGCCACACAAGGTGATCATACTCTTTTTAATTTAAATTTAATTTAATTTAATTTTTGATTTTTTGGGGGCAGTTGGGTGCTAAGTGACTTGCCCAAGGTCACACAGCTAGTTTTTGTGTTAAGTGTCTGAGGTCATCAAATTTGAACTCAGGTCCTCCTGACTCCAGGGCTTCCCTCTATTCACTGTACCACCTAACCGCCCCGGGGGATCATACTCTTTTTAACCATTACCTGTAGTTATTTAAATTCCATACTCTGGAATGCTGAAGTTCTTCTCAAACTTCAACCTCTCTCTTCTGCATTAATAAACCTATCAGTTTAGTGTCATCACTGTAACTTCTAGACACTCAGTCAACCTCTCCTCTGACAAGTTTCCTCCCTTTGAAATTTTGACCCATTAGTGAACCCGTTCAATTTTATTGCCTTCTTCCCTTGAATCTTTTGCTCCCTTATTCGTTTTCTGCTCATCCCTTTCCAAATATCACCCACTACTGTCTCTAATTCTATTCAGGTGTTACTGAACCCTACTGAAGTCACACAAATGTGTTGAATTTTCCACTACAGATTTGTTATCTAGTTTCAACTAGAATCTCATTGATACACCAAATATGAGGGGTAGTTATTTGCCTCCCTAGCTATTTTAACTAACCTTGAAGATAGTTTATTGTGATTAAGGAGAGGGAACAGGGACTTGATAATCTTCACTGGCCTTGGGATGGGGAGGGAGGGAGCCTTTTGGGATGGCTTCTCTTCTTTCTCCATTAGCTATACTTGCAGAAGAACTGGAGTAGAGAGAAAACTGAAACAAAAAAGAGAAGACTTTCATTTGTACTGAAATATGGGGGCTTGCTTACAGTAATTTTTCAAGTGAGAAGGTACAGGGCCTTTCTCTCTTTGCTTATCTAAACCATTTTCCATCCTTCTCAACAAAGGATCTTATAGTTTATCTGTCATGAGGTCCTCCCGGATTATCTGTAATGAACTCCTCCCTGATTCTATGCCTCTTACTCCCTTGGTATCACCCCCTTTATCTCCTTAAGTCTTGGAAGGTGTGATCTCTCTCCTTGCCAAGATGACTGCCTCTAATTGTGCCTTTGATTCTGTCTCCCCCAGGAGTTTTGGAATCTTTGGTTATCCTCTCTAATCTTCTTTCTCTTTATCCACTGTTTTCTTCTATGTTACCTACTCAGATCTCCAACTCAAAAAATCCCAGAGCTCCACCTTACACTTCATCCCCACAGGCTAACATCCTATGTCTCTCCTCCAATCCACTGCTAAACCAGAACAAACTTCGGTTTTCTCACCACTTACTAAACATCACTTAAAGGAAGCTACTCTCTCCCAAGCTACCAGTGATTTTGTAATAAGTTAATCCAGTTGCAGGAACAGCAAGGTCAGCCAGCAAACACTAGTAGTAAAGGCATCTGGGAATGAGCAAGACTTTGGTTCACTGCAAGCTCCTTACTGGCTCCTGTAATGTTCTTGATGTCAGGAAGATGATGCCACAACTTGCAAGTGAATTGGATTCAAGTGAGGGAGAGCTGTGCAAGGTCATCCGCTTCTCCTCCAGAGCCATCTGGGTCCAGTGGCAAGATGTAGATCAGGAAGACTGGAGATGCTACCGCCCCTTCTCTAATTGGTTTCTCAGGCACAGGTTACATAAAGTTGCTTAAAGTTCAAACACTTTGATAACCTCAGTTTGCATGAGATAAATTGAATAACTTAGGAGAAGAGATAAAACAAACCATATTCTGTTCCCAGAGAAACCATAAGCAGGGATTCTTAACTTTTTTGTGTAATGGATCCATTTGATAGTTTGCTAAAGCCTATAGAACTCTTCTCAGAATAATGTTTTTTAAACAAAACACAAAAGAGTACAAAGGAAACCAATTACATTGAAGTAAAGATGTATTTTTTCCCATCCAAATTCACAGAACCCTTGAAATCTATTACCCACAGTTGTCTGTGGATTCCAAGGTAAGAACTCTTGCCATAGAGAGTAATAATTATTGAGAAGATCGCCAGATTAAATGTATAAACCCAGAGCAAGTATTCAGTACCAGAATGATCTTGAATACAGGGGAATCAGGTAGTGAAACTCGTGTTAAAATAGTTCAAAATCTTGGGAAGCCTCAGCACAGCTGTGTTCATCTAACCTTTCATCTGCTAGGCACAGCAAGTCCCCTGAATAAAGGCTGCTGGACGCCAGGCTGGGCATCTTCCACTTGCCCCAAAGCTACCACTTCCATCTGTGTCATCACAACTGTTGACCTGGCTTCCTTTAAGCCTTATAGGAAGCCTCTCCAACCCATCTTAATTTCAGTGCCTTCCCTTTGTTAATGATCTCCCATTTATCCTGTATATAGCTTGCTTTGTTTGTATTTGTTTGCATGTTGTCTCCCTGATTAGATGTATAAGCCTCTTTGTATCCATAGCACTTAGCACTGTGCTTGGCACATAGTAGGCACTTAGTAAATGATTATTTATTGATTGAAATATCAGAGCAGATTCAGATACTTTTGGATTTGAGATTAGAGGACCTGGGTTCAAATTCTGATTCTGCCACATACAACCCATTAGGTATTGGGAACAAGTCACTTAATTTCTCTGGCCCTCAGTTTCCTCCTGGCTTTAACTACTGTGATTTATGCCAGTCTATGCAGTTTTAACATCTCTTCCCTTTCTTGTGCTATATAGTGATGCACATATTATTTTTCCTCAGATACATTTTCAAGATCACCTTCTAAAGATAGGCTTTTCAAACTTAGCCTTAAGTTTTGTTTTCAGTTTTTATTTTAGAAACTTTAGTATATTATAAAGGTGATAACACTTGAATTGAGGCATCATGGTATAGCCCTCCTAGATACCAGATCTCAAGTAACTATTATACCATTGAGGTGAGATTGCTACACGCCTTGGGTTGTCAGAGCAAGGGGTAGAGTGTCAGGGCTAGGCTTGCCTTCCCTGTAGTGGTGATTCCCATCTGCAGAGCTCCAGTTATCATAGCCTCCTCTACTCTGCACCATCCCATTGTATAGTATACTTGACTAACAAACCATCTCATGATCTAAGCCCAAGAGAGAGGCCCTAACAGTGGGAAACTGCCAAGTGGGATCTAGTGACCTTACTGCTTTTCTTGCACATTTCTAATACCCCTCAACATCAGCTGTGCCAGGGAAACAGAAGGCTTGAGCCCCACAGTTAAGGATACGTTGGAAACAAGGATCAATTTTCCTACCATGTACCATTTAGCTCCCCATTTTGCCCTGTCTTGAAGGTAGGGAAAAAAGAATGGTCCCTGAGAGTACATTATTTATTTATTTATTTTTTAAAGACAACCTATGCCAAGTAACTTCTTTTTTTTTCCCATTTCATTTCATTTTTCATTTCATTTCATTTCATTTTAATTGATTTGTTTATTTACTTTTAGTTTACAAGATTCAGTTCCAGAGTCCCTTGAGTTTCACATTTTCTCTTCTCCCTCTCCTCCTCCTCCCCCCCCCCTTCCACCATGGCGGT
>CM053593.1:178578267-178604404 GCA_028646575.1 Pseudocheirus occidentalis
CTTTCCCATTGTACAATACTCTGGTTGTATAGAAGAAGGGTTGTAACCAATGGAGTGAACAATGGGAAAAAAAGAAACAAAACCAAACATGAAAAAGAACAATAGCATGTATTGCTTCAGTCTCCATTTAAACTCTCTTCTTTCTAGATCTTTCTCTGAATGTAGGTATCTCCCTCCATCCTGAGACTTGTAGAGTTGTTTTATAATTGTGTGTTGCTGAGAAGAGTCCAGTTTATCAAGGCTGGTCATCACATATACGATGTGTCTATGATTATGTACAAGTTTTTCCTGGTTCTGCTCTTCTCACCTGAGAGTATATTATTGCCATCTAAACCATGAAGTACAACCAATTTGGGTACCCTTTCTATACTATAGTTTGGTGGAAGATATTCAGTCCTTGGGGGACCATTAGACTATGAGGTTAAATGGGCAATTGTTCTCAGATTGACTCCAGGCTATGAACCACCAGGGCTAGGGTTTAAACTACATGCCTAAGCAACTGTCCTTCCCATGGCTAAGCCAGGTCTCAAGCCAAGGTCTTTTGATGTTGAAGTCAGCATTCTTATTTATGACTACACTTCATAGCCTCTTTCCATGCTTGGTCACCAAAGGTCTGGAAGATCACCAGAGTGCTGTTACTCATTCTTTTGCCTAGAAGATTATCTGTGCATTCCCTATACGACCCATCCTATATTTATGTTATGATCCCAAAATGTGTCCTTCAGGGCCACATTTGGGGCCCAGCCAAGCAACTGGCAATAGGAGCCTCAGTTGTTTCAGTTGTGTCTAATTCTCCATTGTCTCTTTTGGGATTTTCTAGGTAGAGAATGAGGCAAGTAGGGTTAAGTGATTTGCCCAGGGTCATATAGCTAGTAAATGTGTGAGGTTACATTTGAACTCAGGTCTTCCCAACTTCAAACCCAGTACTTTCTCAGAACAGTGCCACCTATCAGAACAATCCAGTAGAGCCTCTCCTGCCCATTTACTTACTAGCAGTTACTATCAGAACCAGCAGGTGGCTCTCATCCATTGCTAGAAGTACTTTCCATGGATCCAATTACCTTAGCTTGCTGAAGCCTGAAGTTTTTACTCTGGAAGATGTGGCAGAATCTCTTCCCTCCTGATCCGGGTGGACCATGGTCATTGGTTCAGGTGGTCCAGTCATACTAATAATAACACATTACTATGGCACTTTAGGGTTAAGAAGATCTGTCTTCAGAGCAACCCCGTGAAAAAGGTAGGGCAAAGAACTATTATCCCCATTTAATCTTAGAGTGTTTAGGTGACTTGCTCAGTATCAGTTAATTAGTCAGCAAGTATTTATTAAGCACCTATCATCCCTTAGACACTGGGGATGCAAGTACAAAGGAAAAACGAGCCCTACTCACAAGGGCTCATAGTCTAATGAAAAGGGGAGACACTCATTTGTATACTTTTACATATACTTGTGGGTATATAGAACCATCTGTATCCTCTCTAGAAGCTGGAAACCCAGAGCAAGGTTCTCATCCTACCTAAGCTCTTGCCAGCTCTGCCCCTCACATAGGCACGGAGCATGGCCAATAAGAAGCAAATGGATTTGAGCCCCTGGTTACATACACACACATACAGCAAAAATATAAACTGAATAAATGCAAATATATGCAAAGTAATTAAATACAAGGTAGTTTGGAAGGAAGGGCAGTAGAAATTGAGGGATCAGGACTTTATGTAGAGAACAATATTTGTACTGCTTCGTAAAGGAAGAGGGGGACACTGTGAGGCAAAGGTAAGGAAAGAATTCACTCTAGGCATGGGAGCAGCTGGTGCAAAGCAGGAAGACAGAAGGAGAAATGTCATTTTCTAGTTACAGAGAGTGAGCTGATCTGCCTGCATCTCAGGGTGCAAGAGAGGAAGCAACATCCAAAAAGGCCAGAGGAGCAAGTTGGGTCCAGCTGGGCACAAGGGAGAAGCTTGCATCTGAACTGTATGAAAGGAGTCACATGGTCAGAAAGGTGCTTAAGGAAAATTACTTGGGCAGCAGCAGTGTGGAGGGTGGACTGGAGTGATCTGAAAGGGATGAGGCAGGCACAAGCTTGGGAGGTTACTTTTTGTCTTTCTTTGTTTTCTTACTTGGAACGTACCAGAACTTAGCACTAGCATCCCTTGTGAGTGCTGAAGAAGGATGATGGTAACTGACTGAAATAGGGAAGTCTGGGAAAGGGGAGGGTTTGGGGGGGAAAGATGTGAGTTTAGTTTTGGACGTGTGGAATTTAAAATGCCTGAGACATTCAGTTTGTAATGTTACACTGTAAGTTTCACAGGGGTAGCTAGATGGCTTAGTAGATAAAGCACTGGACCTGGAGTCAAGAAGGTTCAGATTTGGCCTCACCCACTTGCTACTTGTGTGACCTTGGGCAAGTCATTTAACCTCTGTTTGCCTTAGTCTACTGGAAAAGGAAATGGCAAACCACTCCAGTATCTTTGCAAGAAAACCCCATGGACTGTATTGAAGTCACCAGGAGTCGATGGTAGACAGCCAGGTCTCAAACCAAGGTCTTTTGATGTCTAAGTCAGCATTCTTATTTATGACTACACTTCATACCTTTCACCACATAGGCTGTCATTTATATTCTTGGAGAATAGAGTCAGCCACTATCATATCCCATTGTTCTGCATGTGTTGGGTATTGAAGGTCTTTGGGAGTGAGAATTGTGTTAGTCTTACCACTAGAATCCCATCTTGTATTTTTGTTTTTGTCTTTTTGGAGGGGGAAAGGCAGGGCAGTTGGGATTAAGTGATTTGCCCAAGGTCACACAACTGGTAAGGGTTAAGTGTCTGAGGTTGAATTTGAACTCAGGTCCTCCTGACTCCAGGCCGTTGCTCTATTCACTACCACCTAGCCACCCCCTACAATCCCATCTTTATAATTAACTAAGGCTCATAGGTTCTCCTCCTTCAGTTAACTTTATTTATGCCTTTTAAAAACAATTTCCCAATACAACAATTTCCCTTCCCTATCTCACTACCAATACAACTATCTCCCTTCCCTATCCTCACTAAGTAGCAAAGAAAACTTGACTATGACCGACTGCACATGAAATATTCTGCCCCACTTCTCTAGAGAAAAAAGGGAAATGCATTTCTTATTTTCCCTGGGGCCAAGATTGAATTGCAATTAATAAGTTATGAAGCATTTTAATGTCATTTTTATTTACACTATTGTAATGGTGATGAATATTTTTCTCTTGGTTCTTTTTTTTTCTTTCCATATTTCTCCCTCCTGGAGCATGGCAATCTGAGAATAGGTAGAAATGGAGTTGGCCAGCTGTAATGTTGATGGAATAGAAGATCTTCCCCATCCATTAATAGGCAAATGTGTTCAGTCACAATGTTTTACTGCTTTAAAACTCCAGCTCACAACTGATAACATCCTGAGTCACTTGTAGCCCATTGGGGGAGGAACTTGCTTAAAGGGAAAGTTTGCTTAGGGGAAGGTTTGTTTGCTTGAAGGCTTTCACACCTTTTGGTAATTAGGCACTGGAGCCTGAGGGTTGTGATGCCTTCTGGCTGTGTTAGAATTTTGCTTGGGGGCTCACTCAGGAGAAGCCTGTTCATGAGATTTGACCAGAGGAGACTTGGGGTAGCCATTAAGGAGGCCCCTAGCTTTGAAAACCTAGATGTTAGTGCTTCTCTCTTGTGACTATGTATCACTTTGGTCAGACAGTCAGAAGCCCTGTCTGTTGATCTGTGTTATTTTCTCTGCTTATAATTTCTTTCTGTTTGTGATTTTCTCTACATTCAGTCTGCTGACCTTTCCTCTGAACTAAGTGAATTATATGTATGTATATACATGTATATATGTATGTATATATGTACATATATATATATATATATGTTTCATTAAAGTAAGATTGTTGGCCCCTACCTAGGCTAGCAGGCCATCCTGGGTATGCCATGGTGCTTGCTACTACAGCAGCTAGTTGCTCATGACATATGGATGGCTATGATGAGGCTTTGGGAGCCCCCTTGAGCTCTCCTTGAATCTTTGAGGTATAGGTTCTAGGACCCCCCTTGAGTTCTCCTTGAATCTTCCCAAAGGAAAACATTTGCCTTAAGTTGTGGTTCTGCCCAGTCTTTAGCTCTCCTTTGTTCCAATAGTTTCCCACCCTTGAACTGGCCTGGCCCACCATTGTCTATGGTCTCCAGGTAGTCACCAGCAACTTCCCACCCTTAATCACTCATTACTGGAGTCTGACTTCATCTGACTCCTCCTGAAGACCCTCCCCAAACTACTCTAGACCAACCCTAGATTCCTCCCACAACCTTTCTGTATATAGAATTCCATCTTCCCTCCGTGTGGTGTGAGAGTGCCATAGAATGACCTAGCACAGACTTATTCTGCACTGCTTGCCCATTGCAAGCCTTACGGATACCTAGGCTCCTTAGGAGTCTACCCAATATGGCGAACTTTCAATCGACTTTGTTTTTTTTTTGTCTGAGAAAACTGGAGTGGAATTCTTTCCATAGGACCTGGCGTGTTGGTATTTTGGGGTCTCAGGCAACCCTAACCCTCTTTGTGGGTACCCTCTTCAGCTAGACTATAGGAAGAAATGGGAAAGTTGAGGGTCTCAGAAAAAAGTAGTAATATATCAGTGGACAGCAGCAAGATTTGTCTTCCATGGGTGGGGAATCTGGGACCTCGAGGCCACATGTAGTCCTAGGTTCCCCGCCCCTGGACTGTACCATCACTCCCTGATGGGAATAAGGTAGTAAGGGCACAGCATGTGCTAGGTCAGTCAGCTGTTGGCGTAGAATCGCTCCTAACTCAATCATTGGCATAATGCCCATTCTGTGTTCTTTATGAGGAAGACCCTGAATACTTCAGTCTGACCTCTGACTTCCATTAATGAAGTTATGTATTCAGAGAAAAACAATCCTTTTATGATGCAGTTACTTTTTCTGCCAGTCCTTAGTATAGCAGCTGACTTGAAACAAGTGCTTAACAAACACTTATTGAATGATTGACTAATGCAAAGTGCACTGACCTAGAAGTTAGACTTGGAATCTTTGTCCCAGGGTTTTCTACTTTCTAGCAACATTACCTGGGGTTAAATAATTTTGCCTCTTCACTTTTACCTCTGTTTCTTCATCGGCCAAGTGGAGGTGATAATACTGGTCCTGCCTGGCTCATAAGGTTGTTGGGAGGGTCAAATGAGATAATGCATATTTTTTGTTTTGTTTTGTGAAGTATTATAAAACATAAGAATTAATAATTATTATTTGACTCTTCTCATTCCTTTCTTTCTAAGAGAGTTTAAGCTCCCCTTCTGGCATATGTGCAATATGGCTTTAAGAGGAAGAAAGAAAAAAAAAAAACACCTTCCTTCCTATGCTATCAATAGCGAGAGTTTATCAATTTGTATTTTCCATCTGGCTAGTGACCTCCGTCTCTCTTCCTCTACCTGTGACTCTGGAGACTCTACTGGAGAGGGGCCAAACATAATAGCTCATTTGTTATAAATATGTTTGAGAAGAACCAAATGCAGGGAAGGAAAAATCCTATTGCTGGCTGATGATGCTCCTTCTCTCTGAATCATGTTTTTCTCTCTCTTGCTCTTTCTCTCTCTTTGCTCTCCTCTTTCTTTTCCTTCTTTCTTTCCTTTTCCTTCTCTTCCTCCTCCTTTCTTTCATAATCTTACACACACACACACACACACACACACACACACACACACACACACGCACACACACACTTCCTGGTTATTCATTGCCATGGCTACAGAGCTCTTTTTCTTCTCAGACAGTGGGTTGGGTGCTAACATTGTTGATGCCATCACTACACAGATCAGAAGTTCCTTCCTTTTTCCTGTTGTATAAATGCCACAGTGATGTATTTCGTGTCCAAGAACACCAGCTTACACCTGTGGAATTCAGGCTTGGGAAAAACAATCCCCTTTGATCCCCCAAGGAGCGAAGGTAGCCTTCTGGCTAAGTAGTGCTAAATGAGAGAATTGAACTGTGTGGCTCTACTTTTCTCCCTCAAACTTTTGAACTGAGCTTAAAAATGGATTCACAGACAACAATAGTAATTTATATATTATGTAGTGATTTTAAATTTGCTAAGTGCTTGACATACATAGCACCCACTCAGGGTTACTGTCCAATCTTGTACTCATGCTTGAGGGTTGAGTCTTCAGAAGGTGGCAATGACTCCCTTGTTCCTGGTGGTGAGTAATTTGTAGGTAGCTATTCCTCAAACTATAGTTCAGGAAACCCCACTGGTTTGCTTCCTATTAATGATCAGCTAGTAGACACAATTAGCTCTTGGAAAGGCATTTACTATGGTGTCATAATAAAAGTAATAGCTACAAAGCATTCACTCTGCAAACATGGGGCACATTTACACACAGCATCCTTGTGGAGTGGGCTTAAACTCAGAGTACAATGGTAGAGAGGAACACATAGGATACATATGGAAAAGGCAACTCACTGCTTCTTGTGTAGTACAGCCTAAAAGCCTTTCCTTTTTCCCAAGAATCCTCATGCAGCTCCCCCTTGTTCTAGGTATAGTGTCTTTGCTGGGTGGGTTGCTCATTTGGTTTCCTAGACTCTTGGTTCTTCAAAATAGCTTCCTTCCCAAAGTCTCTCTATCTCTATGTCTGTCTGGAGTATGTGTCTCTACTCCCTATTGGATACGTAATGTTTCCTGTTGATCAGTTTTCTTTCAGAACTGAATAGCCAAGGGGAAAAGGGAAGAAGGAAAGATAGAGAACCACTTCTCTCTTCTCTTCCACAAAACACTGGGTTTAGAACTGAACTTTGTTTCCAGGGCTTTGCTGTTCAAAATTGAAAATAAAAGTTAGAAAAAAAATTTCTTTAAACCATGAATAGAAGTGTGTAAGATGAAAGAGCTCAAAGTTTGAATCTAAGGTCAGAAAAGGTCTTTATTCTTTTTCATGAGAAAGGACTCCGCCCTGTCACCCACATGGGAGCAGAGAGAGAGCAACAGGTAGAAGCCAGCCCATGGTTATATAATCTTCTAATGCAGTAACCCAACCCTCCCAACTGGCCTTCACTCTTATTGGTAGAGGGGCTATCCCACAATCTAAGCTCGGGAATCTCTCTGAGACAAAGGACCCGGAACATGTGGGTGTCCAATGAAAGCAGTCTTAACCTTATTTGGCTTATCTTGCTCTGAGTTGGCTCTGGGGGAGGGTCTCCATTGCTCTAAGCCCCAGATTGCTTGAAGGTCAGGTGACCTAAACCTAGGCCTAGTGAATACTGAAACCATTCTAAATTTGATTTTTCAGAATGGGGAAACTTCAATATAAATTATCCCTCACAGAAGTGAGATTGTTCTTTTCATCAAAGAAAAATGTTTCTACATCTTAAAGGGAGTAGGAGGTAATAGCATCTTTATACTTAATTTAAAACCTTATAAAGAGGTTGTGATTAGGTTTTGAGCTTTCTGGGCTGAGAGACTGGTAAAAGTTAACTCCTTTAAGGTAGTTTCTCCACTCATCAGTCAGTCTATAAGCATTTATTAAATGCCTGCCAAGCACTGTGGTAAACAATGAAAGTACGGCTAACCAAAATTTTACCCAATTCCAGTCCCTTCCCAAAGAGCCATTCTAGGTAACAATATTTCTAAAGAAAAAGAGAGAGAGAGAGAGAGAGAGAGAGAGAGAGAGAGAGAGAGAGAGAGAGAGAGAGAGAGAGAGAGAGAAAGAGAAATTAGCAAAATTGAACAAGACATTGGAAAAATTCTGAAAATGTGTGCCACATCAGTGGACCTCCTACTTC
Source organism: Pseudocheirus occidentalis (assembly GCA_028646575.1). Classification (NCBI taxonomy): domain Eukaryota; kingdom Metazoa; phylum Chordata; class Mammalia; order Diprotodontia; family Pseudocheiridae; genus Pseudocheirus; species Pseudocheirus occidentalis. Next base: position 178,586,053 of record CM053593.1, read on the forward strand.
TGAAAAGGGATAGAGGGAGGGTATCTTCTCATAATTCTTCTTTGGCACCATACTTTTTCTTTGAATTTTGCAACATTCAGTTTGGATTGTTTTGTGATTCTTTGCCCTACCCCCACCCCATTTACATTGTTGTACTCATTGCGTATGTTGTTTAGTTGGCTCTGCTTACTTTACTCTATATCAGTTTATGTAGGTCTTTCCATATTTCTCTGTATTCATCATATTTTTATTTCATTTCTTAAACAAAAATTTATTTTTTCCCAATGACATATAAAGAGAATTTTTGATGTTCATTTTTTTAAAAAATAAAATTGAGTTCCAAATGTTTTCTCCCCCTCTCTTGCCTTGCCCCTCCCTAAGATGGTAAGCAATTTTATATAGGTTATATGTGTGCAATCATGTAAAACATTTTTACATTTGTTATAGTGTGAAAGAAGAAACATACCAAAAGGAAAAAAAATAACATGGAAAAAAATAAAGTGAAAAATAGTGTGCTTTGATCTACAGTCAGACTTCATCAGTTCTTTCTCTGGATGCAAATTAGCATTTTTCATCATGAGTCCTTTGGTCAATTTTGTTAAGGCACCAGCCACCACTGAGAAATATGTATATTCCTTTCTTGACATTCATATTTATCATATATCATATATCACATATCATATTTAACTTTTTCTAATATTCCATTATCCTAATATTCCATGTTTAATTAAAAAAAATTTTTTTGTTGGACTTGTCTAGTTCCAAAAAGGGTATTTTCAGGTACATCCCAATCATGATAGCTTTCCTTTCTGTTTCTCCATCATTAACAATGGCTGGGTTTTAGAGATGTTTGAATAGCAATCAACTTTCCCTTTTAAATGGTACCTGTTCTCAAGTGGATAGAGCCACTCTGTTTCCTACTTCTCCTTGTAGATGTGTGACTTTCTCTCTTCTAAGCTCCCTTCTCACCCTTGAGGAAGGTTTTCTTAAACCTTGCTCAGGAAAAACAAAGATATATCTGAGGTGCGCAAGGTTTTGAGGAAAATTATTCCTCTTCATGTTTTTTCCTAGGCTTCTTTTCCTCTAACTTCATTGTTTTAGCTCAGTTGTGCCCAGAGGAATCCATGAACATTCTAGGCCCGTGTTTTGTTTTGTTTTTCTTTTTCCTGAAGAATGACAATTTGATCTGCCTGTTAGATTTTATTTTATTTTATTTTCCCTGGGTGATTTTATTATTTATTTATTTATTCGTTCATTCATTTATTTATAAGGCATTATTTATTTATTTATTTTTAGTTTTCAACATTCACTTCCCCCCTCCCCAAGATGGTGTGCAATCTGATATAAGCTCTACTTATACATTCATCTTAAACATTTTCACATTGGTCATGATATAAAGAAGAATTAGAACTAATAGAAACAACCCTGAGAAAGAAGAAATAATACAAAACCACAAAGAAAAGGAGAGCAATTAGTATGCTTCCATCTGTATTCAGACTACAGAGTTCTTTCTCTGGGTGTGGATAGCATTTTCCACTGTGAGTCTTTTGGAGTTGTCCTAGATTCTTGCATTGCTGAGAAGAGCTAAGTCTGACAAAGTCAGTCATCGTTCAAAGTGGCTGTTACTGTGTACAATGTTCTCCTGGTTCTGCTCATATCATTTGGCATTAGTTCATATAAATGTTTTCAGGTTTTTATGAAGTCTGCCTGCTCATCGTTTCTTTATAGCACAATAGTATTCCATTACATTCATATACCATAACTTGTTCAGCCATTTCCCAATTGATGGGCATCCCCTCAATTTCCAGTCCTCAGTCACTACAAAAAGTACTGCTATAAATATTTTTGTACATGTGGGTTCTTTTCTGATTCTTATGATCTCTTTAGTATATAGACTTAGAAATGGTATTGCTGAATCAAAAGTATGCACAATTTTATAGCCCTTTGGGCATAGTTCCAAATTGTTCTCCAGAATGGTTGAATCAATTTACAACTCCACCAACAATGCATTAGTGTTCCAATTTCCCCCACATCTTCTCCATTTGTCGTTTTCTTTTTTTGTCATATTAGCCAATCTGATAGGTGTGAGGTAGTACCTCAGTTGTTTTTATTTGAATTTCTCTAATCAATAGTCACTTAGAGCATTTTTTTATATGACTATAGATAGTTTTCATTTTTTCCTCTGAAAACTACCTGTTCATATCCTTTGACCATTTATCAGTGGAGGAATGACTTGTATTCTTATACATTTGACCTAGTTCTCTATATATTTTAGAAATTAGACGTTTATCAGAGACACTGGCTGCAAAAATTGTTTCCTAGTTTTCTGCTTCCCTCCTGATCTTGGTTGCACTAGCTTTGTTTGTGTAAAAACTTCACAATTTAATGTAATCAAGATCATACATTTTGCATTTCATAATGTTCTCTATCTCTTATTTGGTCATAATTTCTTCCCTTCTCCATAGATCTGACAGGTAAACTAGTCCTTGCTCTCCTAGTTTGCTTATGGTATCTGTCTTTATGGCTGAATTATGTGCCCATTTTGACTTTTATCTTGGTATAGGGTATAAGATGTTGGTCTACACCTAGTTTCTGCTATACTGGTTTCCAGTTTTCCTAGCAATTTTTGTTAAATAGTAAGTTCTTATCCCAGAAACTGGAGTCTTTGGATTTATCAAATAGTAGATTACTATAATCATTGACTGTGTCTTGTGTACTTAACCTGTTCCACTGATCCACGCTATTTCTTAGCCAGTATCAAGTAGTTTTGATGATTGCTGCTTTATAATGCAATTTAAGTGCTGCTAGACCACCTTCCCTTGCATTTCTTTTCATTAATTCCCTTGATATTCTGGACCTTTTGTTCTTCCAGATGAATTTTATTATTGTTTTTTTCTAGCTGCATAAAATAATTGTTTGGTAGTTTGATTGGTATGCCACTGAATAAGTAATTTAGGTAGAATTGTAATTTTTATTATATTAGCTCAGTCTACTGGGTTCATATTTTTACATATGGAAAAAATAGAATTAATTTTTAAAAAGGAATATTTACATCCAGTTCCAAAAGATTTGTAGAATTTTAGTGCTGTTAAGTATTCATAGAAAAGTTTGAAAAAGATAAAATGTAAAGTGCTCACATCTTAACCTGGAAACGTCATAAAATTTTTGTATCCTAAATTGTGTTGCATGTAATATCATTTGAAAAACTTAGAAAATTTGTCTGAAGCATCTCATCTTTCACTTTCTTTCCTTCATTTTTGTTCAAGTTTTCTTGTACAAAATAACTTGTGTCAATATGTCTTGCACAATTGCACATATATAAACCATATTGAATTCATTACCATCTCAGGAGGGGAAAAAGGGATAGAATTTGGAACTCAAAACTTGTTAAAAAAGTGTTAAAAATTCTTTTAATATATAATTGGGGAATAATAAAATATTTAAAAAAAGAAATGAAAGTGATGTGAAAACAAAATATGTAAAGGCAAGTTCAAAGAGATCTATGGATTTTGACTTTGGCCCTGACCCAGTCTCTTTGTATAATTATAAACTGGGGAGTTGACTGTTTCCCACGACATAGCAATTCCTCCTTTCTTCTTATATTTTTCATTACTTCCCTTGATATTTTTTGCCTTGTATTCCTCAAGACAAATTTTATTATTTTGTCTAATTCTGTGAAGTATCCCTTTGGTTGTTGGATTTGTTAGGTCATTAAATCTATTAATTAATTTAATATTTACATTATTGTTTCATATTGAATTTACTGTGGTATAAAAAGTTGATATAAATTTGTTTTCTGCCTGACTGCTTTGCAGTTTTCCCAGAAATTCTTGTCAAATATAGAGTTATTTTATCCAACTAGTTCCAACCTCCACCCCCCCACTACCCCAACCTTCAGTTCGTTCTTTATATATAATTTATCTTGTGCCTCAGAGCTTAGTCTTAGGTATTATTTCCCGGAACTTTCAGTAAAAGTGCTTTGAGATTCTGATAAATGAATGGTCCTTTGAATCCTGTATGGACATTGTCTTGATCTGTCATACTCCAAAACCACCCCCAAAACAACAACAATCCAACAATTAAGGAACAACCTTGTTAACCTGAGTTAGATTTTAAAAAAAAGTAAGACAACCCCATAGCAACAATAAAATTGGAGATGAATAGGAAAAAAGCTGGCTTAACCCTCACTTCATGATTTGGCATTTCTTGGCACTAGAAGTTGTTCAGCACATGGGATTCCTGGAACAGGCCATTTCCTATAAACAACGGTGTCTTCATCCAAGACATAGGGGTGAAAGGTTGATGAAAAGGTGATGCTTACAAACCCAGGAACATTAGAGGTCATTTATTCTAACCTAAAGAATTTCCAAGAGCTGACATCCATATGTCATATATTTATGGCTTAGAAAGTGCTTCATGTTCATCATAAGGTTACTTCATTTGAGACTTACAACAACCCTGTGTGAAGTATATATGACAAATATTATATTCACTTTCTATATCAGTGGTTCTCAACCTTCCTAATGCCACGACCCTTTAATAGTCCTACATGAGCTTGTCTGCATGTGGGCGGACCTGCCTGGAGATGGATAGAGGAGGTTCCTAAGACCATCGGAAATATGTGTTTTCCCATGGTCTTTGGTGACCCCTGTGACCCCTGTAAAAAGGTAGTTCGACCCCAAAAGGGATGTGACCCACAGGTTCTAGAACCACTGTTCTAGATGAAGAAATTGAGGTTCATGCAGAGAGTGAGTGCCAAGAAGTATAATTTATTCCTAGGTCTTTTGGATTCTAAGTTCAATATTAACCAGTTTCCTAATGATATGCTATAGTTTGCAGTATATTAATTGTAAGAAATGCTTTTGCTGCAATGTTATATAACAGGGGGTAGGGTAGAAAGCAAGCTGAATTTAGTTGGACTCAGAGGAATCACTCCCCATTTCCCCACCCCCAAGCCTCAGTTTCCTCCTATGTAAAAGGGATTTGATGATTTGACTAGATGACTCCTAAGGTGTTTTCTATCTCTAAAACCATCTGATTTTATTCTTATATCTCAGGTCAACTTGTACCTCTCTTCTCTGAAATTCTACAGAAATTCCTTTCTTTAGCACATAGCTCATATAGTACAGTATATAGGGTGTTCAAGAGGTCTACCTCCTCTGGTGTGAGGGCTTGCTGAGCCTTTTAAAGACTGGTGATCCACCTTTGGTGTCCATCTTCACCCAGCTGTCACCTGTGGCTCTGAGAAGCTGTAGCATGCACAGTGACCACACCCTGGTAAATAATCTCAGCAGAGTGGTTAAATTAGGTTGAGGTAACCAATGGGCCTCAACTGACTATATGGAATATAGTAATATATATATATAGTCATATACATATCTATAATAAAGAGCATTAAATATTTTATTATTTGTAATTGTGTATTGTATACCTACATATCAGTACAATTTATAATAAACTTATGTACATATATATGCATACTTTTTTGTGGGAGGTGATGGCTGGTTGTTAAACATTTACTAGCATACCTCTGAGGGTGTCCTAATTTTATGGAGGGAACGTTCTATTGAAATTTTTCTTACTATACCATTTTATTAAATGCATTTACTTTGAGCTTTGTCCTCTTGATGACCAGAGAAAAAGTAAAACATTGTCTCATGGATAGTTTAAATTCAACATTATCTTTCTAAGTCCTCCCTTCTTCCTAACTTCCCCATTACTGTCAAGGGTACCACCATCTTTCTAGTTACTGAGGCTCAAAATCTAGGTATCATTCTTGATTCTCTGTCATGATCTATATCCAATCAGTTGGTAAGTCCTGTCATTTCTATGTGCATGATATCACTTGTCTACTCCCCTCTTCTCTCCTTTGATTTTGTCACCACTCTGCTCCAGTCCCTTATCACCTCACATTCAGATTATTACAATAGTAACCATTGAGCCTAAAACTGATCTTCCTAAATTGAGAGTCTGACCATGTCGTGGATTTAATAAATTCCATTGGCTTCCTCTCATCTTTAGGATCCAATACAAAGCCTTCTGTTTGACTTTTAAAGCCCTTCATAACTGACCCTCTCCTACCTTTCCAATCTTCTTACACCTTACTCCATGCCAAGCACTCTGTTATTCAGTGACACTGGCCTCTTTGGTTGTCCCTGTGTAAAGGGAAATTTGAAGATCTTCCCTGTCTCTGAATAGATCTAAGGGAGAGTTTGAAGACCTCCCCTGCTTTGAAAGTAAACTCTGCCCCCGAATAGGCTGAATGTAGTCACATGGAGCCTGTGGTGGAAGAAGTTTGCTAAAGGGAAGAAGAGCTCACAGGAAGCTGGGAGTCAGAGCCAGAGAGATGGTGGGAGAGAGAGGAGGTTGAAGCAAGGAGATAGAGAGGTTTGTGAGTAGATAGTGATCTTGTATTGGTTTGTGGGAAGGATGAAGGATGTTGTGGCTCTCAGCGTTATTAGGGATTCTGAATATCTTTGGTACTATGATGGAATCAGCTACTGGTTTTGGGATTCAGTTTCCTGGCGTCTAAAGAAATGTTTTAGTACTGTCCTCTACCTGGAGGAATCTGTTATATTTTGAGATCAAACGTCATGCAATGTTTATAGTCATGGTCTTTATCGTGCTGTAAATATTGCATTGGTGCTACACCCTGGACACTCTGTACTTCAGGCATTTTTGCTTTTGCATTCTTTCTGCCTCCTCATCTCCACCTCCAAACTTCTCTGACTTCCTTCAAGTGTCATCTTAAGTCTCACATTTTATGAAAATAAATCCTTAATCATAGTGCTTTTCCTCTAAAATTATCTCCCAACTTGTCTTATATATATCTTTTTGAACATAGTAATTTGCATGTTGTCTTGCCCATTAGACTGTGAACTCCTTGAGAATAAGGCTGTCTTTTGTTTTCTTTTTATTTTTGTGCTCCAATCATGTACCTAAACGTGGTGCCTAGTACATAGTACACACTTCATAAATGCTTTCGGACTTGACTTGGTAGGGGCTCTTCAGCTGTGGTTTTGAGTGGTTGTGGATGCATAATGTAGGCCTTTAGGTTAGCCTTCACTCATATGTAGAGCGCTAAGCATAACAACCTTGCATACAAGGTAATTTGTGGGAACTTCTGGTATGTAGTCTCAGTAGGATCTTTGGGTGCATGCTGTATATTGGTGAATATCACAGCCCTCTATTCCAATCAGTTATCTCACTTTGGGTTAGACTTTTCCCATATCCTTTTTGGTTTAGTATGAAAATGAATTTGAACCAAAACAAAAGTTAATCTAAGATTAGATCATTATTCTCTAATCATCTGTTCTTAATTCCTGACTTCCTTACAAATGATTGTAATTGACAAAATTCATTGCTTTGCTGTGATTTGTAGGGAAAAAACTTCACAGTCTTATATTTGCAGCCTTAGAATCATAGAATGTCGGGAATTAGAGAAACTTTATTACTCAGGAAATTCATCTTACTGTCTGTTTCTTTTCCCTTCTTTATTTCTATCAATGGAACAAACATTTTTGTAATACCTAGGGTTCAAACCTACCTTGAAGCATTTAAAAAACTTTCATTTGTACTTTAAAGTCATTTCTGCAAATCCATTCCCCAACTGAGTCCTCTTTTGTATAAAAGGAAAACTGTTTAAAAAAAAAAAAACAACCCAATAATAACAAATGCAGTGACCACAGTAATCAATTCTGACATTACATACCCAGGGTACTTCACCTCTTTAATAGAAGGAAGGAAGAGTGTCTCATCATCTATTATTTGGTACCAAGACTGGTCATTGTAATTGCACATGGTTCAGTTTCCTTAGTTTTTTTTCTTAAATTTGTGTTATTGTAGTCATCATATCTATTGTTCCCTAGGCTCTGCTTATCTCCCTCTTAATTACTTCAAGTCTTCCTTCTCAATTCCTCATATGTACCATTCTTCAGAGTAATTTTTTACTACTGTCTACCTGCATCCAGTCAGTTGCCAAATCCTGATGACTCATCTTCAGCATTATTTCCTCCTGTCTCCTCTTTAGCCACCACCCTAGTTCAGTACCTCATTTCTTCTTCTCTGCATTGTGACAAGCCCCTAAAATTTTTTTTTTCAGTGTGGGTGCAGCTACTCATGCCCATGGACTTGACTTTCTTATTCTCTTGGGTCCATCCCTCTGGGAGAGAGTTTCCTATCAAAACAGGTCTTGGGATCAAAATAGACAAATAAGTAAGAATTTGAAAGAAAGGAAGTGAGAAAGAAAGGAACTAAAGCATGCCCCTGACTCCAGTATCAGTCAAGCTAGACACAGAGTCACTATCCTGTCTTCCCCCTGCCTCTAAGACTGCTGATGTGACAGAAAGAGAGAGAGGGTGGGAGGGAGGGAAAGAATGAGGGACACAGAAAGAAAGACAGAGAGAGAGAGAGAGAGAAAGAAAGAAAGAAAGAAAGAAAGAAAGAAAGAAAGAAAGAAAGAAAGAAAGAAAGAAAGAAAGAGCCCATATAAAAATTCCCTCTACCTTGAAAAGCTTATAAAAATTTAATCTTCAGCTCTGAGTCCCCCAGCCAGAGAAATGCTCTGGCAAAACACCATAGCTGTAAATCGCCATCACAAGTGCTCCCTTATCGCCCTTCTCCAATATGTTTGAGCATAGCCACACATGTTTCATCTATGCAATGATTATTTATCCATCTCTCTTTCTCTGATTTTCAACTTTTTACCACACCTTCCCCTATCCTCAACATGTGTGTTAGGGCTGGTCCTAGGGATCCCATCACTTTCATATTTATTATCTTTATTATATTATCTTCATATTTTTATATTTAAAAGACAACATAAACAGAAATACAATCCAGACTTCTATGAACATGCCTAGTTTTAACATGGTGACACCTTTGAACATACCTTTTTGAGCATGCCTAATTTACCTAATATGAAGCCAGCTATGTGCCCTACCACATGGGTGGGGGGAGTGTCCTTTGATTGGCTGCCTATATCTCTAAAACTGGCAAGACTGAGTCATTCTCTCCTTTTGGCTACTCTCTTCTCCACCATGTTTTCTGATGTTCCCAGCCCGGATGCCATGAACTGAACCCATGAGAGGGAAAGAAATATGCTTCCCCTCTTCCATTTCTTTTATCTTCAGCTCTGAGAAATGGATGGGGGGGGAGTTTTTTTGTTCTGTGCTGTTTGCCCTCTTCAGTTTCAGGTGCTAGAGGTGATCCTAATGGGAGTGGGAGTTTGAGCTGTGACTCAGTCTTGGAGCTAGGTCTGCAGGTGGGCTGGTGCAGCCAGCCAGGAGGGCATAGAAGCCAGGGTGCCTTCGACTCGAGCCTGTGGGGGGTTTTGGACTTGGAACTAGAACTGTATTCTATGGGAACCAAGCTAAACTATGAACTTAATCCTCTTCCCCTCCCCAGAGACAGGGAGAGGGCATTGTGCCTCCACTTGTTGGGAATGCGTTAGTATATTTGTGATTATACTTTCTGAAGTAAATATTTCTAATTTCCAATCTGACTATATGTGGCTAATAGAAATGGAGTGCAGGAGCATACTCCCTATACTTGGGGGAGGAACACAATTACTGGGGACTGGAGCCAGTGGCAGAGAACCTAGACCCCCAAATCCCTTAAATGATACTGGGGAACCCAAAGGGTGGAGTGAAATGTAACATACCAGATTTTCAGGCAGGGGTACCAAACAAAATATGTGTTAAGAAAGGTAAGCAAACTCTTAAGAACCAAAGGTAAGTTTCAGAAAATAGGGGTACATGCCCAGGCTCCAAAGAGAGACAAAGCAGAAGAGAAGAAAGGAAAAAATGGAAAAATCACTCTCTTATATCACTCTGTAGTCTGGGAGGTGGGTTTTGGTGGCATCTATCCCAGTGTGCTTGGTGCACAATCTGTCCACACAGTTCTAACACTAGAGAGTCTGGCATCAAATCTTATACAGCTGAACAGCTTCCTCCTTCCCAGAAGACAGTCTTCAGCTGTTACTCAACACCTCAGTTACTCAAAACACACACACACACACACACACACACACACACACACACACACACGCGCATTCCCCCACGGTGACCCCACATATATACATGCATGCGTTCTCCTGTGGCCCACCATCCTTTAGTTTGGGAGAATGAATTTATGAGTCACATCAGACCCCTTCATTTAGTTCCTGCATTAGGGCAAATCCCTGGGTGATCGAGGAGGGAAATTTAGTGTGATTTCTGCTGAGAATCAACAGGCAGCAGCAGTCTCCAGTGTCCTGATCTCCTTGACAGCACTAAGATTGTACTATGTCTATATTACACTTGTACATATTGTCTCCCCCCAAAAAAATCCAAACCAGAATGTAGCACCAAAGTACAAAAACATATCCTACCCTCCTTGTACATAATTCTGCATTTCAAATTGTAGAGAGAGTGACAAGCAGACAGACGTAGAAACAAGCACAGCAAGAAACAGACCAAAAAACACTATGCATGCTTACATAGGCAAATTGAGATAAAATACACACAAAAACTGATGGATACAGGCATATCACGTATAAGCAGAGAAAGGCAAACACATAGGGCTGTAGAAAAAAGGGAAATGGGGCAGGGAGGCTTGCATTTTGCAGTGTTTGTGTTCCCTTTGCTGTGGACATCAGAGTAAATTATTGTTGCTGTGTGCCGATAAATTCTGTAGCACTTTAAAACAATCCTCACTGTACCAGGAAGCATCTTTTCTGTTTTTATTTTCAGACTTCAAAAATTTCTTTTTGAAATAAGAGATTGTATTCCAACAGAATTCTAAAATTTGGTTTTTTTTCTTTTTGCAGAATGTAAAGGAGTGGCATAAGTTTTAGAAATTTGCTTTGGATCCATAGCATGTCTGTTTACTCCCAGATGCTTTGGTTCTGAAAATTACCTCTTAAAACCAACTTTTCTTGATTTCTTCTAGGACTTTAATCTTTTGAAAACTTAAGGCAAATCCTTTTTTGTTTATTTCTTTTGGTTGGATGGAGAGCTGCCATATAGAATGGGAGGGAAAACCAATTTGTTATAACACAATCAGAAACAAATGAGTTAAAGTCATAAGGCCTTGAATTTGAATTCTATCCCTGCTACTCTTGGGCGCCTTTCTTAGCCTCAGTCTTCTCCTCTGTAAAATGGTGATAACAATGAATCTCCCAGGACTGTAAAATACTTTTTAACCCTGTGGAACTTTGCAGGTGTGATATTATGATTAATTATCAAACCGTAATGATTCTGGCAAAACAAAGCTTTTTTTTCCCCTGCTAAGGGCTTAGCAGTAAGGAAATTTTTTAAATCTAGATTTATGCCCATTTTAAAATGAGAATAGTAAAAGGGGAAGAAGTATCTTTCTATGAGTCAGGGGAGAAATCTCTCTGGGTGGAAGGTCGAGATTGGAAGGTCCCTTCGTTAAAAAAAATAAGGGAGTTCCCACTCCCTCCCCACTCTGGGGGAGCTAGAAGGAAGATTGACAGGTATGCCAAGACAAATGTCATTTCTGCTGCTTGTTTTCAAATATACTTTAAGAAACTAAACAAAGAAAATTAGTTCAGCAGCCCCTCAGGAAAAGGCCAGTCATTTCCTGAGTAGCTATCAAACTCGGCCAGAAGCTCATTGTTTCCAGTTTCCAGTAATGGCAGCTATTACCTGACCAGTGAGTGCCGCTGGCCGTTTGCTATTCACAAAGAGGAAAAACCTTTCACGGGTGAATCTTAACTTGAACACTAAGGCTTGCTTATCTATTACCCCTTTGGAAGACAACCTTTCTTACCAGCCTCCTGGTTGGACTTAACCTTCATCGAATGAGCACTCCCAGGTTCTAGATTGGAAAAATGTTACTCCAAGACAAGATGTATCTGGCTCTTCTGGGAATGCTTTGGTTCTGTAAGTTTTTATTTTCGTCTTAGTCCTTAAATGTTGTAGGAATGGAAATTTCTGAGATAGTGACGCTTTGTCTTTCTTTCTTTTTTTTTTTTTTAGGTACAAGACTGAAAGGTCAAGAAAACTGTAAGTTGTGGAATTTTCTACCTTTTCCCTACCTTTCTGTCTTGCCCAGGATCTTGTCTAGGATCACAGATTTAGAACCAAAGAGAGTTTGGAGATCATGTAGTCTACCCCTCTCATTTCACAGATGAGGGAAACGAGACAGAAGTAGGTCAGAAAGCTTTCTTTCTGCTACATCACATCGCCTACTTGGGAATTTTACAATTTACAATTAAACTGATTTGTTGACATTTTTAATGGATGGATAAAAGGCCAGAAGCTTCTCTTTTGGAAGATAAGAAAGAAACATAACAATATGGTCCTGTTAGCACACATGTAAAAAAAGTTTTGCTTAGTCCAAAACACTTGCATTTAACAATAATGTTTGAAATGTCATGAAAATTCTAATTCCAAGTGGGCAACTATATGGTTTTGGGAAAAAGTGAACCACCTCATAATCTTTATTTTCTCTTTCTACTACCAATCTCACTCCCATTCAACACACAAAGGTTTTTTTTTTTAGATACCGGTAGAGTTTAAGTGATTAGTCATTGCTGTGATTTTTTTCCTTCTTCACAGATAATTGATTGGGTTTATGTTTGATTCCAATACCAAGCAACTCAGAATCTTGTGATCAGAGAGAATAAGGGTGTGTGTGTGTGTGTGTGTGTGTGTGTGTGTGTGTGTGAAGATTTATTGCCCAAGTGATAATTATATATTTGGAAATTTGGTTTGGGATATGAAATATATGTGAAATAATGCATTTGTTATAGCATTTTCAAAGAGTTTGGTGTATTTAAGTTAGGTCTGGGAACCAGAAAGGGTAACTTTATATAGAATAGAGTTCAGTTGCTGAATGGGGAGGGAGTAAAACTGAAGCTCTGGAAAAGTGGATGGGAATGCATTGCTGTTAAATTGGCTTTTAAGTTCAAATTATTTGAGTATCTTTTGGGGAGGCAATGTGGAATAGTAGAGACAGCAATGGGAAGAACTGGGTTCAAATTCTGTCTCAGATTCAGTGGCAAATCAATTCATTTCTCTGTACCTCAGTTTTCTTGTCTGTAAAATGAGGGGATTGGGCTTCATGACCTAAATCTCTTCTAGTTCTTGTTCTCTCTGTGTGTCTCTCTCTGTCTCTGTCTCTGTCTCTCTGTATATTTTAAGGATATTTAGTGCTTTCCAAAGTACTTTCACCAAAATTTGATTTTTTTATGATAACCTTGCAAGGTAAGTCAAGTAAGCATTGTTATCTTTATTTGACAGATGAGGATGCTAAGCCCCAGAGAACAGAAGTATTGTGTAGTGAATTAGTGGTGGCATGGGGTCTCCTGTTTTACAATTGATATTCCTTATCCATATAATGGGAACAATATAAGTTAACCTAATTACTTTTCAGGGATATATCCCCCAGGTCTAGAATGTTCTCCTTTGTCATCTTAGACTCTCTGGTTTCTTTCAAGTCTGGGCTCAGGATCCACTTTTTGCATGAAGCAGGCCTTTCCTGTTCTTCGCAGCTGCTTTTCCTACCAAGGTTACCTCGAATCTGTCTCTCCTATGTGTTTGTAGGTGTATATATGTGTACACACACACACACACACACACACACACACACACCCCTCTCCTCTTTCCCTCAGAATATAAGCTCCTCAGAGGCAGGGATGGTTTCAATCTTATCCTTGCTTTCTCAGTGCTTCCCACAGTGTCTGACACCTAGTAGATGCTCAATAAATGCTTGTTGATTGATGAGAGCAGAAAGTCTTTTGGCAAATGGAAATTCTTTCATTTTGCATGGTCTTGGTTTTGTGTCTGTTTTTCATTTAAGTAGCAATGAGGTGGTGCAGTAGTAAACAGAGAGCCAGACCCGGAGCCGGAAAGACCTGAGTTCAATTCTGGCCTCAGACGCTTACTTATTGTGTAACCTTGGGCAAGTCACTTTGCCTCAGTTTTCTCATATGTAAAATGACCTGGAGAAGGAAATGACAAACCACCTCAGTAACTGGGCCAAGAACCTTCCCACCCCCCAAAAAAGGGGATCACAAAGAGTCAGACATGACTGACATGACTAAACCATAACAACAACAACAACAATGCACATTTAGAATCGTCTCTTCTCTCTAGGCCTGTTTCCTCCTTCGTTAAATGAGGCGATTGGGTGAGCTCTGAACTTCTTCCAGTTTTGATCATGTATAATGATTGTAGTCTGCAATCAGGAGGACATTTGTTCTTAGCTGGACATGGTTGAGGATTTCCCTTCTCCAGTAATGAGGAGAGGAAGAGAGCCACTTGACTGGACCCACTGATTTTATCTCATTGATTGTCTTATATGAATCAGTGGAATGGCTGCCTAGGAGCCGGGGACACACACAGCCTGTGGTCATGCAGCTGAGGGAAACCAAAAAAATGACTTCAACCTTATCAGACTCAGCTCTAAAATCAACTGAAGGGACCAGCTGCATATTTGAATGACTAATTGCATAGGATATCCTTTAAGTCCAGAAAGTTGGGTGGGGATGTAGACGTCAAAGAACTGTGGAGGAAGGCAGTAGAGAGTGGAATAGCTAAGGGTCTGTCCTTGGTTGCTGTAATGGCAGCAGGCCCACTATCTTATTGTTAAGTAGTCACAGAAGAAAAAGGAAAAGAGAGATGAGACCCAGGAAGATAGGGAGACATTGACCATAGCCCAGTGGAACCAATTTTTGTACAGATAGACCTGATTCTTAAGTAAAGCCGTGCCTTAGCTGCTGGCCTTCTTCAAAGCTCATAGGTCAGAGCATTCTGTCAGACACAGACCCTGGCCACCACTGCTCCTTGAGGAGATTAGAGAACCATTGAATCCCAGACCTGTGATTTAGATAGAGTTTTAGAGGTCCTCTCATTCAATTCTTTTCCAAAACATGAATCTTATTGCCATCATCTACAAATTGACCCTCTGGCCTCTTCTTAAAGACTTGCAGTGATAAGGAAGTTAGCAGTTCATTCTGTTTTTTTTTGTTTGTTTGTTTTTTGCTTTTTGGAGGGGCAGTTGGGGTTAAGTGACTTGCCCAAAGTCACACAGCTAGTTTTTTTTGTGTCAAGTGTCTGAGGCTGGATTTGAACTCACGTCCTCCCGACTCCAGGGTCAGTGTTCTATTCACTGCGCCACCTAGCTGCCCCAGTTCATTCTATTTATAAAAGCAGCTCTGATTATTAGGATTTTTTCTCTTATATATATATACAGGATGTCCCCAAAATCTTCAGTTTTAAGATTTAATAGCTTATTGTTGTTTAGTTGTTTTTTCAGTTGTATCCTATGCTTTGTGACCCGTTTGGGGGGTTTCTTGGCAGAGATTCTAGAGTAGTTTGCCATTTCCTTTTCCAACTCATTTTACAGATAAGGAAACTGAGGCAAACAGGGTTCAGTGACTTGCCCAGGGTCACACAGCTAGTCTGGTCTGAGACCACATTTGAACTCAGAAAGATGAGTCTTCACCATATATACAAAAATATTTACAAAATAAAGCAGCTCTTTGTGGTAGCAAAAAACTGGAAATTAAGGAGATGCCCATCAATTGGGAAATGGCTAAATAAGTTGTGGTATATTGAATATAATGGAATACTCTTGTGTTATAAAAAATGGGGAGGAGATGGACTTCACATTTACCTGGAGAGGCTTATACAAACTGATGCTAAGTGAGAAGAGCAGAACCAGGAAAAACTTGTACACAATCACAGACATATCATATGTGTGACGACCAGCCTTGATAAACTAGACTCTTCTCATCAACACAAGGTTATAAGACAACTCTAAAAGACTCAGGATGGAAGGAGATGTCTACATTCAGAAAAGGATCTAGAACCAGAGTTTAAATGGAGACTGAAGCAATGCATGCTATCGTTCTTTTCCGTGTTCGGATTTGTCTCTTCTTTCCCATCATTCGCTCCAGTGGTTACAGCCCTTCTATACAACCAGACTAATGTCCAGTGTGAAAAATAAAAAGAAGGGTGCATCTTCCTTACTTAGACGCAATACTCTATCTCCTTTTCTGCCCTTTGATAGCTTAAGGCTATTAAATTAGTACTTACTAAAACTTTAAAATGAACTAAGATTTTTGGGATGCCCTATTAATCTTTTATAACTTCTACCATCTGGTCTCAGTTCAGCCTTCTGGGATCAAACATAAGTTTAATAGTCATATCCCCAAAACCGTCATATCCTTTCTGTATCTTTTCTTCTCAGGTAAACCCTCCCCATTCTTCTTCCAAGGACAAAAGCCTTTTAACCATTCAAATACTTGATGAAAACTAGCTAAGTGACTTAGGGGATGATAGAGTGCCAGACCTGGAATCAGGAAGACCTGAGTTCAAATCTAGCCTCAGACACTTACCTAACAGTGTGACCCTGGGCAAGTCCTATAACCTCTGCCAGCCTCAATTTTCTTATCTGTAAAATGAAGATGATACTAGCACCTAAGTCCTAGGGATGTTGTGAGGATAAAATAAGATAATATCTGTAAAGTGCTTTGCAGTCCTCAAAGCAGCACATAAATGCTAGTTGTCATTGTTATGATGTTAAAATTGTACCTTGTTCTGGTCCCCCTCCCCCACCTGGCCAGTATAATAAGTTTCTAAGTTGGCTGGTTGTGGTCCTTTGTACTTGAAAACCAAAATGACATCGTTATGTTGGGACCAAGGTCTGGTGTGTCCGAATATGACTGATCAGACCAGTATGAGCTCTGCCACAGGTTGGACACAAACAGTCTGTAGGAACATTTGGAGAGGTGATGTCTCTAAATTTGTGCATCTCGCTTTTTTTTTCTTTGAGCTATTGCAGTTCTGCTTTGCTTATAGAACACAGCATCTTCT
Organism: Pseudocheirus occidentalis; assembly: GCA_028646575.1. Lineage (NCBI taxonomy): Eukaryota > Metazoa > Chordata > Mammalia > Diprotodontia > Pseudocheiridae > Pseudocheirus > Pseudocheirus occidentalis. The sequence goes on from CM053593.1 coordinate 178,602,858, forward strand.
TTGATGTGGGCATGCCATGTTGGGCGGTCTTGTGCTGGTGTCTCCCAGTGTCTCATCATCGATCCTAGAGTTCTTCAGAGACCTTATCGGTATTCTTGTATTGTTTCTTTTGACCTCCACATGAGTGCTTGTCTTGTGTGAGTTTTCTGTAAACTAGTCTTTTAGGCAAACATACATTTGGCATCTGAACAATGTGGCCAGTCCATTGGGATTGCACTCTCTGCATCAGAATTTGAATGCTTGGCAATTCAGCTTGAGAAAAGACCTCAGTGTCCAGAATCTTTTTATAAATTTATAAGTAGTCACTATTTGATCCCAATAGCAGGAAGTAAGATTGCAAAGGAGAACCTAGAAATCTCAAAGACCAAAGGAGCATAATTTGCAAATGATAGCATCTATTAACCAAAAATCACATCCTAATAAATATGTATGTGCTGAGTCAGGAGAAGGCAACTAGGCCTTACTGTCAGAGACTTTGGTCCCTGGTATATAAATCTCAGATAAGTTTTCAGCAGTAAGTCCAGCAGAACACCAAAAGTTGCTGAGAATTTGAGATGATGTGGACATGTTAACTTTAAAGTTTTCTTGACAACCTTGAGATGATTTGGGATATGTTAATGAGCTATGCCCAAGGTGGTACAGATCAGAGTTAGTCTATTCCCCTGCCCCAAAAAACCCTATAAAAACGAGGCTCCAAATTCCTGAGCACTCTTCCATCACCAAAAGGTCCAGGCTGCTTGAGTGCCCCCGATTCTAATCCATGGCTACATGAGAGATTATCTGAACCTCTCCCTTCCTCCATCTTCTTCCCCTTGCTGGAGCCTTCCTTCACAACCATACCCCTATCCCCACATCACCTGCTTCTATACCCTTTTTAACTGCTTGTCTCTGTGCTCTCTGTCCCTTATTAAAGTATAATTGCAGTCTCATTCCCTGCTGCCATCGTAGTTTTACCCAGAGAGTACCCAAAGAACCAATTATGCCTGCTCCGTATAGTAATTTCATAAATTAATTATCATTTCATCATCTTTATTATTTATTATGATGTCCCCTTTATATCTTCTTTTCTCAGGTCCTCACCTCCCAATTCTTTCAAGAAGAAAAGTCTTTTAGCTGGTTTCCAGAATATATAACTTCTTCAGAACCTTGCATTTCTAGTTGTACACCAGTGGTCCTATAGGCAGTTTTGTTGCCAGCTTTTCCAAGAAGACAAACGAGACTACACTTCATTGATATATTTGTGTCTGAAAAATAGGCTCTACCAGGAATGGCAGGGGAAAGAGGACTTGGGTTTGAATCTCTGCTCTGCCTGATTACTACTTGTCTAATCTCGGGCTTCATTTCTTTGGGTCTCAGTTTCCTCCTTTGCAAAATTAGAATGCTGGGCTAGATGACTTCCTAAGGCCTCTTTTTTTTTTTTTAATTTTAATTTATTTTCTTGGTTACATCATTCATTTACACAAGGTTTTGAGTTACAAATTTTCTCCCCTTTTTGTCCCTACCCCCCAGCCCAGAACATTGATCACACTGTAAGACCCCTCCCACAA
>CM053593.1:178604904-178653215 GCA_028646575.1 Pseudocheirus occidentalis
ACAGCCGCCTCCCGCTGCCTCCTTGCCCTGGGAGCAGTTTGGCCTGACCCGCTCTTCTCCTCCCCAGTTAGCAAAATCCACTGACCTTTCTCTTAGCCTTTTTTTCTTCTGGCCTGATAAATGTGGTAACTCCCCTAAGGCCTCTTTTATCTCTAAATCTAAGACTTCTAGGTTGAGGTCTCTGAACGTTAGCAAGACTGAGCCCTCATTCAACAGGTGTTTCTTGTTGTCTGGTCAAAGAATTTCGCGATAATAATGCCACTACCCTGGGTGATCCTGTAACATCCGCCTCCTTGCTGCTTCTTGCACAAGACTCTGCACCGCCCGACTTGGAGTGTTTTTGCTAGCTGTCTCCCATGCTTGGTGCTTTCTCTTCCTCTCTGCTTCATGGCTTTTCTGGCTTCAAATCCCAGCCAAAATCTCTCCTTGGCAAAAACCTTTCCCTCTCTGTGTATCTGCAGTTGATCCTGTCTTTGTCTTTTTTGTACATAGTTGTTTACGTGTTTCTTCCCTGTTAGATTATTAATTCCTTGAGGGTAGGGAATGTTTTTTGCATTTCTTTGTATGCTCAGTGCTCAATACAATATCTGGCACATAGTAGGTACTTAATAAATGCTTTTTGACTGGCTGAAATAAGGAAATGCAGCTGTTGGCTGCCCACTCCAGTTCAGTTTAAATCAATTTAACTAAGCAGGTAGTCATAGAGCCCTTACTGTGGGCTCATATTCATGAAGGATACAAAAGAAATCTAAAAATTGTTCATGAATCAAAAAGTTAACACTCTTATGTGACACAAAGCTTCCTAAGCTCATCCACTGTTGGTAGTAGGGAGACCAAGTAGTAGATTCTTATTCTGGGGACCAGGAACAAAGAATAGAGATCACACTTCAGGCAGAGGAACGTGAGAACACGGGCAGCTTCCATTATAGATCAGAACCAGGATTCTTTGCCAGTAGTGACTGCAAAGACATTAAAGGGGAAAGGTATCCTCCCTGAAACTAGCCTTCAGGTTGATCTGTATACCAGTGGTTCCTACCTAGTGGCCATTTATTGCTGAGTTATTAAAGTTTTGTTTTGTAATCTATTTTTCTTTTTCTTTTTTTTTTTTCTTTTTGGAGGGGGGAAGGCAGGGCAGTTGAGATTAAGTGACTTGCAAGGTCACATAGCCAGTAAGTGTTAAGTGTCTGAGGCTGGTTTTGAACTTGGGTCCTCCTGACTCCAGGGCCTATTCTATTTACTATACCACCTAGCGGTCCCTGGAATCTATTTTTCTGCCTTATCTCTGCCTAATGAGTTCCACAAGTTGATTGTCTGTTGTGTGAGATACTTCGGATGCTGCAGAGGCATCTCAGGCTCAATATGTCTAAAACAGAGCTCGTTATCTTCTCCCCAACTCACCCACTTCCAAACTTTCCTCTTTCTATCGAAGGTACCATCATTCTTCAGTTTCCCAGATTTGTAACCCTGGAGTTATCTTCAACTCTTCACTTTCCTTCACCTCATATGTCTCATTAGTTGCTCAATCTTGCTGTTTTTACTTCTCATTTTGTCTCTCACATTCAGCCCCTTCTCTCTACTTACATGTCTGTGACCACTTTAGTTCAGGCCCACATCACCCCCCACAGATTATTGAAATGTCCTCCTCCCCACTTTCCAGTCTTTGCTCATCTCAGGCCACACTTACTGGCTGTATAACCCTGGAGAGTCACTTAACCTCTATGCCTCAGTTTCTTCAACAGTGAAATGGGGATAATAATAACTCCTACTTCCTAGGGTTGTTGTGAGCCTCAAATGAGATAATATTTGTGAAGTTTTTTAGCACATAATAGGCATTTAATAAGTGCTTATTCACTGGCTCCCTCCCTCCCCACATTGCTGCCAAAGTGATTTTCCTCTCTACTCCCCTAGTCAATAAACTCTAATGGCTCCCTGTTTTCTCTCAAGTAAAATGTAAACTCTGTATAGAGTTTAACTTTTAAAACCTTTCACAGCCTGGCTCCTATCAAGTGGTTCTTCTTTCTGTTCCTCACATTTCTGTCTCTCACATCAGCAAAGAGCTCCTCCCTCACCTCAGGCTCACAGAATTTCTCTCTTCTTTCAAGATATAGGTTATGCACAAGCCTTACCTAATCTCTGCCTCCTCCTCCCACCCCCAGCCACTCGCGTCCTTTCTCCCTAACTACCCTGCATATAACTTCTTAATATTTATTCTCTTTTTTTTTCTGTATTTCTTTCTAAATCCATTCTCTTAACAACTGCCTCTCCCCACCTCTCCCATCTTAGAACTGATGTGGCATGTCATTCTACTCCCCTATGGCCCTACTTACTATCCTTGTAATTTTCTGGACCGAAGTGAGTTTCCTCAGCCTCTGCTATTCTATGCATAGAAGAATATGTTAGAATATTAGTTACAGGGACTTTCTTTACTTTGGGATTTGTATCACAAGTGCTTGGCCTTACTTGATAAATGATTTTTCATTCATTCATCCATTCATGTGTGTTTTATTATTAAATATAACTTTCTTTAAAAAAGAGATTATTCCTTTTTTTTTGTATTTTCATCCTCTACTCCTAGCAAAGCACCTGGAACTTGGTAGACCAGGAACTGGCCAGCCCAATCTTGTCCAGTGCCTGCTTTTATATAGCTATGAACTAAATGATTTTTACCTTTTTATGATGGACTGTACAAAAAGTAGACCTGCCCAGATCTGATGCTTGGCTGTAGTTTGTATGTAGTAGATGCTTAATAAATGTTTTTGATGGATTGATTTTATTTGTTCTAAGCTTACCAGTTGTTTAAGTTTCATATTCATTTCTCATTTAAATATACTGGAATTTAGGAAACATGTCAGTTGAGCAGCCAACAAGCATTATTTACTTATTATATGCCAGTAACTAGGTATACAAAAACAGGTGTAACTGTTCCTGATCTCAAGGTTCTTACATATGTAGAAAGATGTGAAATAAATATGAGGTAATTTGGGGGTGAGGGAAGCACAGGAGAAGCTTCCGAAGGAATCTTAGGCATCTTAAAAGGCTAATATGAGGAGGGAATACACTCCCCGCATGGGAGATAGTAGAGAGATAGAACATTGTGTGTGAAAAACAGTAAGAAAGACAGTCTGTCTGGACCATAGAGTTCATGAAGGAAAATGATATGTGTAAGACGCTCTGGGAGATACAGTAGTCCTCCCCACCTCCACTCCCCTAGACACTGATGTTTTATATCTGTTTCTATACCTAAACATGTGTTTCTGCATCTTACAAGTTTGGGATTGCTGAGCCTAAAAAGCAGGTTACATTTACAACAAAGCTGGAAAGGTAGCTTGTTGCTAGACTATGAAGGGGTTGAATGCCAAACAAAGGAATTTATATTTGACCAAGTAGATAATTTTGAGAGGTGGCATGCCATGACAGACAGAGAACTGGCCTTACATCTAGGAACATCTGGACTTAAGTCTTGCCTCTGACTTGGACTGGCCATCTAACTCCAGGCAAGTCACTTACCCTCTCAGTGCTCTAGACAGTTTTCCAAGAATCTCTAAGACTGTAAGTGGCAGAAAAGGTGCCGACTCTCATGGGCTGAAGTTCCCCATCCCCACCCCACCCCCTTGAACTCTTTGTACTAGTGAAATCACAGGTCCTGTTTCTGTTCCCTGTCTTTAACTATTAGAATTACAAGGAATCAATGGAGTTTATTGAAGAGGGGAAATTATTTTGGTAGCTAAGCTGAGGATGGCTTGCAGTGGGGAGAAATGTAAGGCAGGTACACTAATCAGGAGGCTGCCTCAATGTGAGGCACGCGTATAACCTGGAATAGTGGCTGTGTGAGTGGGAAGAAGGGGTAGATGTTAGAGAGGCATGGAGGTAGAGGTGGCAAGGCGTGACAATTGCATAGACATGTAGAGGGAATGTGAATGAGGAGTTGAGGATGGCTCTGAGGTTGTGAACTTGTGTGATTGGAAGGATGGTGTCCTGAAGAGAAATAGAGAAGTTCAGAAGATAATTTTGTGGGGAATGATTGTGAGTTTGGATTTGGACATGTAGAATTCTGTTTATGATGAGGTCAGCAAATTGAGAGGAGGGTTGGGGGAGAGACAGAGAAAGAGAGAGGGAGAGAGGGAGAGAAGGAGAGAGAGGGAGGGGGGGAAGGGAAGGGAGGAGAGGGGAGGGGACAGAGCCTTGGAGAACACCCATTCTTAGCAAGGGCATGATTTGGTAGAACACCCATCAAAGGAGAATGTCAGAAAATTAGGTAGAGAATAAGGAGAGAATTATATCATGAAAACCTAGAGGGGGAAAATATTCAGGAGAGGATGATTAGTAGAGTCAAATGCTGCAGAGAGGTCGAGAAAGATGAGGACTGAGAAAAAGCCAGCAGATTTTGAAATTCAGTGATCACTGGTATTTTTGGAAAGGGGAATGATGAAACAGGGACCAGATTGCAAAGGGTCTGAAAGTGAGTGATAAGAAAATGAAGGCAATGAATATAGACAAATGTTCCCTACTAGTTAGTCTAAGAAAGAGAAGAGACATAGGACAATAGCTTGAGAGGATGGTTGGATCAGGTGAAAGATTTTTATGTTTGGGGTAGATGTTATATTTGTAGGCAGCAAGCAGAGAAAGAACCAGCAGTTAGGAAAACATTGAAATCAAAGATAAGGAAGTTATCATTGTGGGGGCTGTCACTAGGATGTCTCTATTTCCATTGTTTATGGTGATGTATGTTTATTTGATTGCATACAAGCCCTGTGATGGACCATATGTCTGTCATCTGAGGATCACAAGGTAAACCGCAGGGTAATGAGATTTTCAACCATAGCAGCTCTCAAGGACCATCTATTAAGTTGGGAAATAATTTGTAATTTACATCAGTAGAGAGGATACCTGCCCCGAGAAAAGCATGGATCCTTGAAGTATTAAACTATACAATTGTTTCTTCTCTCAACTTTCCCTTTCCAGACCTAAAAGTCCAAGTTCTTTTAGTTAGGTGATTCCTTACCCCTAACAAAACCCCACAAACCTCACCAAAAAAGTGACAACAAAAAGCAAATCTATTTTCATTTGGATTACCCTTATTTTTGTCAAGTCTTTGCGTCTAGTAGTGACCAGGATGTCTCTGTGTTCTCAGTGCACTCACCCTATTTTAACTTTAAATAAAGGCAAAGTAGAGAGGTAACATGGGGCAGTTGTTAAAAAAAATTTATATTGGAGTCAATAAGACCAAGGTTCAAGCCTTGTCTCTGATTTGTACTGTATGTGATTGTTGAGAAATCACTAAACTTCTCAGAGTAGTTGCTCATCCACAGCGAGGGGGAGTCTCTCAGTTGAATATCCCCTACGTTGATGAAAATCATTGCTTTGGGAAAGGTGGGACCACCACCAACCATCAAAACATAACAAGGTTGTATTTTCCACCCCAGCCAGAGGAGAATCATGTTGGAGTATAGGCTTAGTTGGAAGGGACCTTAAATGTCATCTAGTTCGATTTCTTCATTTTATAAATGGGGAAACTGAGGCCTGGTGAGGAGAATTGGCTTGTTCAAAATTACTGAGCTGTCAGTGTCCTCAAAAAATGGAGGAAAAAAATTCATGATTTAAAAACTGGTCACAGATCTTTTAATAACAAAATGAAACAAGTTCCATCAATAAATGATTCAGGCTAACATTTTTTTTTCCCAATAGAGGCCGGCCTGCTAGGGGGCAGAAGCATTCATAAACTCATAGACTTAGAGCTAGTAAGAGTCCTTATGGTTATCTAATCCAACTCCCTCTTTTTCCAGAAAAAAACAAACCAACCCATAAACTGAGATTCAGAGGTTGTGGCTTGCTGCTTTTCGGCAATCCCCAGACTTCATGGCCCTGGGCAGGACTAGGTTAAGTGAGAGTCATCTCCCTGCTTCTTACTGAAATGATCTTCCCCTCTCTGCTCACATGCAGCTTTCACCATCAACGCCATTGAGATGAGAGCAGAGCCAGGCTGGGAGGTGGAGAACGGGCAGAACCTGACTCTGCACTGCCTCGTGGACATCAGCACCACGGCCAAGCTGCTGCCCCAGCACCAGGTCCTTTTCTACAAGGACGATGCTCTGCTCAAAAACGTCACCTCCTGGGACAGAGAAGAGGGCTTTTTTATTCAGGCTGCTCGGATCTATGACCGGGGGAATTACAAATGCAAGGTGATTCTGAGCAACAAGGAGAAAACCACAAGAGATTACTCCCTTTCGGTAAAAGGTAAGTGTGTGGCCGTTGGATGCTGCTAAATCAAGAGAAGTCAGTCAGCCGGCGTTACTTTGTGCCAGGAATCATCAGAGACTGTACATTTTGAACCACCTGGAAGTAACGGGGTATGGACCTGCGTTCGGATTTTACCACCGCTCCTTCCTTATCTGTATGACCTCAGGCAATCACTTAACCTCTCCTGGCCTCAGTTTCTTCATCTGTAAAACGAGAGGGTCAGATTAGATGGCTCCTGATGTTCAGAAAATAGTTCCGATTCTACCTAAGGCACTCACTAGCTGAGCAAGCCCCTTACCTGCTATTTGCCCCAGTTTTCTCAGCAGTAAAATGGAGAGGATAACAACACCTACCTCTTAGGCTTGTTGTTGGGATCTAATGAGATGATATTTGTAGAAAGGGCTCAGCAGCACAGGCCTGGCGCGGAGCAGACGCTGTATGAGCGCTTGTTTCCCCTTCCTACCCATGTCCCTTCTAGCTCTAGATAGATGATCATGTAGATACAGCGCCAGATGCAGGCGGGCGTCAGTGGCGGCTGAAATTGATAACAAAGGCAGGAACTTGGAGGGGGGATTAGTTTTTTTATTGTTGTTTAGTCGTTTTCAGTCGAGTCCAACTCTTCGTGACCCCATTTGGGGTTTTCTTGGCAAAGATACCGGAGTGGTTTGTCTTCCTTCTCCAGCTCATTGTACAGATGAAGAACAAGTAAACTGGGTTGAGGGACTTGCTCAGGGTCACGCAGCTAGTGAGTGTCTGAGGCCACATTTGAACTCAGGAACTGAGTCTTGCTGACTCTAGTCCAGCACTCTGTGCACTGTAGCGCCACCTGGTGGTAATACTGGGAATAGCTGTGTGGACCCGCATGTCTATACATGGATAGACATGCAGACCATACTGTGTAGGGGCATAAGCACTCCATCTGTAGTTAGAAGGCCTCGGTTCAAATGCCAGCCCTGACACTTGGCTGCAGAGTTAAGCAAGGCGCTTCCCTTTTCTGGGCTTCAGCTTCCTCATCTGTAAAATGAAGGGATAGAACAAGATGCATAGACAGACCTTCCCTCTCAGTTCTAAAACCCAAGGCCCTGGGCAATATTCATTGATTTGAGTGTCTTGATGTTTGAATGACTGGAGAGGCAGCAAAGTTTTATCCAGACAGCATTAGACATGGAGTCAAGAGCCTTGGGTATTAATTGTGACTCTAACCCTTACTGTGTGATCATGACCTTTCTGAGTTTTAAATTCCTTAGTAAATAAGCATGTGCATCCTTGTACCATCTGCTTTACAGTGCCATTCCAAAGGACATAGGCAGACTGTAGGAAACACTGTAGAAGTAACTGCCATTGTGGCAACTGCCTCCTTCTGATAAAGTATTACACGCGAGCAATTGTTCCTGTGTCTGTTTCTATAGTACTGACCAATCTTGTACCTGGAGTACTGTGAGATAGCTGTTAAATTAGTAAAACTAAAAGTGGCTTTCTTTCCTCCCTCCCTTCTTCCCTTTCTTCCTCCTTCCTTCCTTCTTCCCTCCCTCCCTCCCTCCCTTCCTTCCTCCTCCCTCCCTCAGTTCCTCCCCCTCTTTTCCTCCCTTCCTCCCTCCCTCCCTCCCTCCATTCCTTCCTTCCTTCCTTCCTTCCTTCCTTCCTTCCCCTTTCTTTTTTCTTTTTGCATACAGATTTTAGTAGGTAAACCTAGTCATAACTAATAATTGGTACCTGGGACTCACTTGGGGCAGAAAGAGACAGAGCCTGGGACAATGCTATGGAGACTACTGTCCATAGACGGATGGACTGTGACAGAATTCACTTGGAATGTGGCCTTTCTGGGGGGAGGGAGGAAGCATGTGATGTTGCTTCCACTTTTAGTTATTTTTGCTAACTAGAGGTTAAGTACAGTTGTTTCTGTTCTGTGAGAGGAGTATAAGTGCATTCAGCATTCCCTAAATTTTGGTGCCCTTGTGCAAGACCCCAGTTACCTCATCTTCGTTGGGGTTCAGGGTAAACCCCCAGGTCAGGGGTGGGAATAGTTTTCATTAGAAGTCAGAAGCTCCACTCTTTTTTCCCATTCTACTCTCTTATTTTGTCAAAAGCCTTTGTGGAGTAATGATGATAATAGCCAATATCTGTATGGCACAGAAGCTCTATATTATTTCTCCACAATAACCATATGAAACAGGTACCACAAGTATTATTCCCCTTATTTTATTTTAAAGCTGAGAAATCTGGGGCTCAGAAAGGCAAATTGGAAATACTTTGCCCTATGTGACAGTTCTTAAATGGAAGAACTGGGACTTGGACATGGGTTCTCTGATTCCAAATCCAGAGTCATTTCTGCTACAGATTGCATCCCTCATGTGTCACCTCAACTTCACTAATTTTATAACAACCAATCAACAAGCATATATTTAGTAATTGCTATATGCCAGGAGCTGTGCTAAATGCTGGAGATACAAAGACAAAAGAGAAGTGGTTTCTGACCTCAAGGTGCTTATATTTTACTTATTTACAAAGTAAATACAAAGTAATTGGAAGACATTAAGAATCTTACTCGGGGATTGGGAAAGGCCTCATCTAGGAGTTACAATTTGAGCTGAACTTTGAAGAAAATAAAGATGTTAAGAGGCAGAGGTGAGGAAGATATACAAGGTATGGAGGTAGGAAATGGAGCTCTGTGTATAGGGACCAGTGATTAGGCCGATTTGACCAAAATCTAAAGTATGTGAAGAGTAGTAATGTGTAAAGAAGCCCAGAAAGGTAGGCTGAACCTATATTGTAATGTTGGAGGAGAATCAATAAGATTTGGCACCTGCTTGGATACAGGCATGAAGAGTTGAGACAAGATGAATAACATCTTATATTTTATGGTGATTTCAGGTATTCGGAGCACTTTATGATTATGTTTAATTGGATCCTCATAACAACCCTGTGAGGAAAGCACTATTATCTCCATTTTACAGATGAAGAAATAGCCTTAATTTTTTTTTTTTTTGCTTTTTTGGAGGGCACTTGGGGTTAAGTGACTTGCCCAAGGTCACACGGCTAGTTTTGTGTGTGTGTGTGTGTGTGTGTGTGTGTGTGTGTGTGTGTGTGTTTTAAGTGTCTGAGGCCGCATTTGAACTCAGGTACTCCTGACTCCAGGGCCGGTGCTCTACTCACTGCGCCACCTAGCCGCCCCAAGAAATAGCCTTAAGTGACTTATCCATGCCCATACAACTGGTCAGTGCAGGAGTTGGGACACTTTATATGTCAAGTTTATTGGGGAAAAAATCTGTTATAGAAAATGACATTGTCAAGAAGCTGTGTTCCAAAAAAAAAAAAAAAAAGAAGAAGCTGTGTTCCTTTGATAAAACCAAGGACAACAGATACATAAAGCATTGTTGTTGTGGTGGTGGTGGTCATTTGTTTTCAGTCATGTCAGACCCTTTATGACCCCATTTGGGTTTTTTTTTTGGCAAAGATACTAAAGTGTTTTGCCATTTCTCCAGCTCATTTTACACATGAGGAAATTGAGGCGAACAGGGTTAAATACTTGATCAGGGTCGCACAGCTATTAAGTGTCTGAGGCTGGATTTGAACTCGGGAGCATGACTCTTCTTGACTCCAGGACTAGCATTCTATCCCCCGTGCCACCTAGGTGCCCACTTATAAAGCACAGAGACCAACTGTTCTCCATCTTGAAGATAATACAGAATTGAATGGAGATGAGCTATAACTGGGGGCAACTAGATCTCACAGTGGATAGAATGCCAGGTCTGAAGTTAGGAAGAATCATCTTCTTGAGTTCAAATCCAGCCTCAGATACTTAACTAGCTGTGTGACTCCAGGCAGGTCACTTAACCCTGTTTGCCTCAATTTCCTCATCTGTAAAATGAGCTGGGAAAGGAAATGACAAACCACTCCAGTATCTCTGCCAAGAAAATCCCAAACGTGGTTACAAAGAGTCAGACGTGACTGAACAACAACAACAAAAGCTACAGCATAAAGAATTAAGGTTAAATGTGAGAGAAGAAATTGGTGACCAGGAACTTTGGAAACCGAGCCTAAGGAATTTTCAAGGGATGACTTTAAAGTTTGCCAGGTATTTTTCTAGGTGCTAGGGATACAAAGACAAAAACAGAACATCCCTTGTTCTGATGGAGCTTCTATCTGAATGTATTTAGAATTAGAAGGGAACCATGCAATAGAGACCATATAGTCCAGTCACTTTTCTACAAAAAAGGAAACTGAAGTCCAGTATGAAGTGATTTATCGGGCCATAATGAGTGACAGAGTCAGGATTTAAACCCAGGTGCCCTTGTTCCAGATCCAGGCCTCTTTCCTCTGTTCCATTCTGCCTCTCCATTTATATCCGTCTGCTATTATTGAGCAGCCCAGAGCCAGGAGGCTGGATTTGATCGGCTCAACGCTAGGCTTTTTCTCTTGCTGCTCTTGTGCCAGCAAGAATAAGGAAGGATGCTTTGGTGTCCTCAGGCTCGCCCTGGCACCAGGCTTATGATGAGCAGGGCAGTAGGCTATGTCTTTGGCAGACCCAAAAGCAAAGAGTAGAGATAGGCTCTCTTGAATGAACAAGACTGAAATGTTTTCTCCCTAATGGTCCTTGAATCAAGGCAGAAAGGGTGATGGGTTCAGAAAGGACTAAGTGAGATGAGAAGCATGATTGTTACAGACTGATTAGAGGGGCACTTGCGAGGTCTTCTGATGAACGTGGCCTCTCTGCTTTTAAAATTTTTGTTGATATTTTGATGATTTTTCTGACCCCTTTACTCTTTATTCATGTCTAGTTATATACCATCTCCTTTCCCTTCCTTCCCCATGAATATGGTCATTTAAAACAGGCACATACAAATGGATAAAACTGACTGAATAATGACCATGTCTGTTGTTTCTCATTTAACATCCATTAGTCCATTTCACCTTTCCTTATTAAAAGGAGGGAGAGGTGTTTCATGATCTCTCTCTTAGAATCACTATTAGTTACTGCATTTTTTGTGTTTTATGAAAACAGTAGAAATGAATTCTGTTATTTTAGTCTTTGTGTATGCTGTCCCCTGCTAGAATAAAAGCTTCTTGAGAGTACAGATTATTTCATTTTCGGTATTTGTATCCCCAGTGCCTAGGCTGGTTCTGTTCATTTCATTCTCCATTGGTTCACGTAAGTCAGCGGTTCTCAGCCTGTGGGTTGTGATCCCTTTGGGGGTCGAATGATCCTTTCACAAGGTCACAGGGGTCGCCTAAGACCATCGGAAAACATATTTCTGATGGTCTTAGGAACTGAGACACGGCTCCTCTCTCTGTCTCCAGGCGGGTCTGCCCACATGCAGATACACCCACATATGAGTATTAAAGGGTTGCAGCATTAGGAAGGTTGAGAACCACTGATGTAAGTGTTCCTATATTCCTATGATTTCCTCATAATCATACTTTAAAAAAATAGAATAGTGTGTTCTATTATATTTATGTATAATTTTTTGTTCTGCCCAATTGACACACACCTACTTTGTTTTCAATTTTTTACTTTTTACTTACAAAAAGTGCTGCTATGACTATTTTGATATACTAGAGCTATATTTTTATGGTTAGTTTCCTTGGGATACATGCCCCATAGTGAGATTGTTGGATTAAAGGATATGAACAGGGGTGGCTAGGTGGTGCACTGGCCCTGGAGTCAGGAGGACCTGAGTTCAAATCCAGCCTCAGACACTTAATACTTACTTGTCATGTGACCTTGGGCAAGTCACTTACCCCCAGCTGCCCTGCCTTCACCCTTCCAAAAAGCAAAAAAAAAAAAAAAAAAGGATATGAACAGATTAGTCACTTTTCTCACATAATTCTAAATTATTTTCCTGAGTGATTGAGCCAGTTCCCAGCTCCACCAACAGTGGTTGACTTCCCAGAGAACCTTCCATCTTTAGTTCTTAACTTTCTTTGATTACAAGATATTTTAGCTGACAGTTTAAAAATATTTTGACAAAATGCCTATCACCATGGTGATAACCAGTGAGACCCATAGTCTGTTCTTTTGTTTTCACATGTTCTTCCAGAAAGAAATGTTTGGGCAATCTTGCCACCAAGTCCAATCAATTTTTCCTTTTCTGTTCTGTTTTCATTGCCACCTCCCCTCCCGCTTCCCCATTGCCACCCTATTACTGGGTTACTGACATAACTTCATAAACAATCACAGTCTCTCCAGGCTCTCACCTTCCAGTGTATTTTGCATAGATCCTCACCATGCTCAAGAACCTACAACAGTTCTCTGTTGCCTATCAGACTAAAAATTAATTCCTTATCCTCACCTTACCTGTCCAATATTATCTTACCTTATTCCCCAACAGCTCCCTTGTGCCCATAGAGACAGCAGGGCATAATGGAAACCCATTTACTCAAGAGTCAGTTGTTCTCCACCCATTGAATGAAGGACAAGTCACTTAGCCCTCTGACCTCAGTTTCTTTATCTGTAAAAAGAGAGTCATAATACTTGTATTATCTGACTTGGCATTATTGTGAGGTATATGTTTCATACATTGTAAAGAGCTATGTAAATGTGCACTGTTTTTAGTGAGTCGTGCTGGTCTTCTCACAGTCTTCCAAAGATGCCTTGGTGGTCCTGACTCCCAGCCTTTATTCATATCAACCCTTTCTTCTCCCTTCTTTTACTCCCACCCCCTCCACTGCAGTATGATGATGATACACATTTTAAATTTTTATGTTTATGTATAATGGTGTGGTGGAAGGAACATGATGTATTGGGAGTTAAGAGATCTGGGTTCCACTCCAGGCTTATCAGATGATAGACCATGGGTAATTCAATTACATTGCAGGTGGAATGAGAATAATATATCTATGCTTCCTACGTCCCGGGGCTGAGCTGTTTCTGCTACTGAAATCTTACTCTCCAAGGATCACCTACTCAGTGAAAGTTTTCCTTGATGTTTTCTGTCAATGTGTGGGTCTTCAGTTTCTGACCACTCATTCTTGTTTGTTCCATACATTTGGGGCACTAGATTTATATTTATTCTAGTACTTGATGACTTACTTTGTCTTTCTTTTATCATTTCAAGTGTTCAAACAATTTTGGCACCTGGACAATGCATTTGAGGTGGGGGGAGATATGGGATATTGTAAGGCTATTGCTGGGGTGGCTGCTAGCAAGGGAGGACTTGGTGTGTGTGTGTGTGTGTGTGTGTGTGTGTGTGTGTGTGTGTGTGTGTGTGTGTGTGTAGGAGTGCATTGGTGTGTGAAATAAATTCAGGTTGTTGGGTTGTGGTTTTTTTCCCACCCTGCAGCTCTTTAAATTTTGGAGCCCAGGGCCAAAGCCCTGTTCTTCCTATCCTAGTTACATATTTATTCCCTAGGGAAGTTGTGATCTCTTGAAGGCATAGATCATGTCTTAAACTTCTTTTTATTTTCTCCCTTCTTAGCACCTCACAAGGTACTAGACACTTAATATGGAACTAATACAAGGTTGTTGCACTAAATTTCATGCTTAAGAAAAGTTAAGCCAACCATCAGACTAACCTGGTCACCACAAATGGTCCAGGAGAGCCACTCCAGACCAAACTCATTCTTTTCTTTTCTTTTCTTGTAAAGGAGTACCGAGTCCCAGGGTTACAGTGGACAAGACGGAAGTGATGGAAGGAAGCATGGTGACGGTAGAGTGTTCTGTGCCTGAGGAGAAGCCCCCGATATATTTTATAATCGAAAAACTGGAAATGGACATTGGCAAGCAAAGAAAAGAAAAAACAGTCCTGAATAAAAATTATGTGACAATGGATTTCCAAATAGAAGAACAAGACCATGTTTTAATTTTTCAATGTCAGGCCAAGATCTCTTTTGGGAGTTTCTTGGAGGCCTCAGAATTCACAAAGAGTGATCTGGTCACCGTGAGAGGTCAGATGTCTTTTTCTGTTTCCATTGTTACTTGTAGTGTGCAGGTTTGTTTTGGGTATAAAGATACCACAATTTGAACCCATTAGCCAGGCAGTTTTCTCTCAAGACTGTAGTATCTACTTAAAATTTTTTTTGGGGGGGAGGTGATTATTCATTTAGCTCTGTGAGTGTCAGTGATTTCAGAATAGGGAAAGTCAGATCAGGAGGTCCCAGGGCTCCCCATGGAAAATGGCTTTTGGATCTGGAGAAGAGTCCTAGATGGTAAGGGGACAGAAGACTATGGCATATAATTTGATTAGAATAATGTAAGATGTTTAGGCTAAGCCTTTGAGGACAGCTTAGATGAGAAAGGATTAGATGCATTCTGCTTAGCCCCAGAGGACAAAACTAGGAGCAATAAATGGAAGTATGGATTTCAACATTGACTAAAAAGTAGAGCCAGACCAAGGAGGAATGGGCTGCTTTAGGAGGAGATGGGTTCCTCCCACTTGAGGACTTCTTATTGGTGATATCTGAGATTCTTAGGTAGGAGTTGGACCAGATGACCTTTGAGCCTCCTTTCAACTCTGTGACTGTAATTTTATAGCGCCACATCTCCCAAAGGCACAGAAGGCCTATTAATGGCACCAAAATGAGTGACAGCTGCCACCTCTCATCCTCTAAGAATCTTACTGTTAATTGAGTAGATCCTGAATGAAAAGAATCAGTGAAGTGACATGGTAAATGATTGCAGGGCAGAAAAGAAAATTGGGAGGTTGTGGCCTTAGAGTATTGCATGCAAGGCATTGTATGGGGAGATTCCAGTGCAGTACTTTTTAAACATCTTTATCCTAGGCTGTCATAACTGCTATTTCCCCAAATCTCTATATTGACACATGCTATCTATTCCCCAGTCCCATTTATTTTTATAGAACAGAGGCAGAATCAATTAATCCACAAGGATTTATTAAGTGCTGACTATATGGCAAGCACCGTGCTAGGGAAAGAGACAAAAATCAAACAATCACTCTCCATAAGGAGCTTATATTTTTCTTGGGGGAAGGTAGTGCGCACATATGTAAATATATACCAAACAAATGTGCAAGAAGGAAATTACCTTTTTAACCAGTAAATTTTTCCTACTGTTGTGGCATCATGTAAATGTGCCTGAATTGCTTTGTAAAGAGTTTTCAAATGAGGCTCTCCAGGAAAAAGAAATCTAACAACAACAACAAAAAACCCCTAATTTGACTCTTTAGCACCACCACCAATCACTTTAAACTGAAATGAGTTTCACAGTCATTGGCAAGGAAAAAATACAGAGGACAAGTTTAGGAGGTGAATTAGGTAGCTTATTTCATGCAAGATACTGTTTGCAATTTGCCATTGCAAGTGAATTGGATTTAAGTGAGGCAGGGCTGTGCAAAATCATCAACCTCACTCCTCCAGAGTCATTGGAGTCCAATGGCAAGATATGAGTCTAGCTATGGCCCAGGATGCAGTGGGAGACCTTGGCCTTTTTAAACTAAGGTCTTTCCCAGATCTGGGTTTGTCTGAGGCAACACCCATTTAGTAATTAAAGACCAGGTTAGAATTGAAACAAAAGATGACCTACTTTGCCTTCCCCAAAGATTCAGTCTGGAAGGGGAGGACCTCAGAGTTTCTGGCCAGGACAGAAAATAATTGCTATTTACTCTGAGCCATCAAAGCCCAAACCTCAGGATATAAAGAGGATAAGTGAAACAGTCCCCCCTCTCAAGGATCTTAAATTCTAACCAGAAAAACATATATTAATACTTGCAAAATATATACAAAGAAAACAAATACAAATGAGTTAAAAGCAATGTAGTTTGCAAGAGGAGCACCAGATATTGAAAGGTTCAAGAAAGCCTTCATGCAGAATATGGAACGGAACTGAGTGGAAGGAAGGAAGGAAGGGATTCTGTGAGGTCTAGTGAGATGATAAGAAAAGGGAAAGGAGGATGCTCTAGGGATTGCAAGCTGGACAGTACAGAAGCCCACAAGCAGTAGATAGAGTGCCAGATGTGGGGAACTGAGAGAAGAGCGGTCTGGCTGGATCAGCAGAGTGTCAGAGAGGAACAGTGTTCTCCGAGGCAAGAAGGAGAGCATGGGGCCAAGTTGGGAAAGGCTTTAAAGGGCTAAAAGAGGAGTTTGTATTTTATTCCTGAGATAATAGGGAGCCATAGAGTTTATCTGCACACGGGAATGACATTGTCCTATCAGTGTTTAAGGATTGTGCCGTTGGCAACCGGGTGTAGGATGGACTGGTATGGAGAGGGAGGGCATCTCAATAATCTAGATGAAAGGTGAGGTGGGTCTGGATTGAGGTGGTTAGGGATAAAGCAGAGGTTACAGACCTTGTTTGTTAGACAAAATGGGGAAGCACATCCATTGCTAGCAGAGAGAGTGTTGGAATAAAGCCAGGAGACTCGGGTTTAATTCCTAGCTCCCACACTTGGTATTTATGTGACCCCATGTAAATCATTTGACCCCCTTGTGTCTCAGTCTTTTTACCTATGAATTGAGGATGATAAGAAAATCATATTTGGTCTGTTATTGTTTTTGTGAGGAAAAGTGTTTTGCAGACTTTGAAGTGCCACATAAATGGGAACAATTATTATCATTCTTGTTGTTTGCTTCTAAGTCAGACTGCAGAAGGGACTTGAAAGACAAGGAATTTTGTCTCTTAGGAGGCAGAAGAAAATCTCATATACAGTGACAGGAAGAAGGATGGCACTCTAAGGATGAGGTTCACAATCTCAATGTCCTCAATCTGTTTTCAATTCTTATTGTTTCTACTTCATCAGTCAGTAAGCATATATTAAGTACCTGCTGTGTGTCAAGCAACATACTAAGTACTTTTACCAAATATAATCTGATTTGATGATATAAAAAGATGAGATAAGATAAGAAGAGGGAAAGGTGGGGTCAGGAGGAACTAGGCCATGCAGAGCTTTGAATGCCAGATAGGACTTTGTATTTGATCCTGGAGATGAGAGGGAGCCACTGGATCTTCAATTTAGGAAAATCACTTTGGCTGCAAAATGGAAGATGGGTTAGAGTGGGGGGAAGCTTGAGGTGGGCAGACTCACCAGCAGATTATTGCAATGGTCCAGGTGTGAGGTGATGAGGGTGTGAACCAAAATGGTGCCAATGTGAGAGGAGAGAAGAGGAGCTATTGGAAAGACTTTGTAAAGGTGAGATTGACAGGCTTTGGCAACAGATTGGATGTAGGTGGTGAGAGATAGTGAGGAGCTGAGAATGACACCGAGGTTGGGAGTCTTTCATAAGATCTCTGGTATATATCCCCCTTTCTCCCTATATATACTCAAAGATAAAATAAAGGAGGAAAGTGGAGGGACACTGACCGTAGAGGGGAAAACATGATAATGGAGAGGTTTTGAAGAAAACAGTGGTTTACAGAAGGGAGGCAGCAAGGAAAATAGAAGTAACTTCCCATTTCTTAGTAGAGAGGGGACTTTGTATATGAAATGGTACATATGGAGACCTGGTTCCTATGTAAACTCGTTTTGCTCAGCTGTTCTTTCTGAAAGTGGGTAGGGGAGTCTAAGGGAAGGGAGGAAGGGAAAGTGAATGATGTTTTAAAAATCACAAGGGATGGATGTCTAAAAGAAGCAAAGTAGCAAGAATCACCTTGACCCCATGCCCAAGAACTCTTATGTTCATTCTTTTGCAGAAACTTTTTCAATCCCCAGTTTCCAAATAACACCAGAAGGAGAGATCACAGAAGGAGATCCCCTCAAACTTAAATGCACAATTCGAGTGACACATATGTTTCTGGAGGATCGTGAAATCATCATCCAGAAAGACAGAGAGATTGTGGCCTATACTAAGCAAGGGACAGAAGTTACATACTCTACTCCAGTAGCCAGAGTGGAACACATGGGGAACTACACCTGCAAAGTGGAATCTAGCAAGATATCTAAAGTCAACAGCATTTTCATCAATATCACAGGTGAGAACCACTACTAGCATGAGCTTAGCTCAAGTTTTGAGAAAGATATTGTGGAGATGAGCTGCAGACTCCAAAACATTCCTGTCTAATAGGAATTTGCTGGTTCCATTCATTCCTTAAGTACTGTGAGTTTGCCTATTCCATGCCCAGCCTTGTGCCTGGTGTTAGGAGAAATACAAAGACTGAAAAAATACTGTCCTTGCCTTTGTTGTGACTGTTGTTATTACCCTCACTTTCTTCTCCTTACCTTTATGTTCTTTGGAACTCAGATAGAAATAGTCCTGGACTAAGTCACTGCTCCTGCTTTTATTTTTTTAGAATATGTTAATAATTCTATTTTATTCTTCTATGTTTGTCATTTAGTGAACTTGTGCTGGGAGGATAAAATAATTGATCTTTTGTAATTGAATGAGAGTACTGGGTTGCAAGCTTACCTTCTATAGAATTACTGAAAGAATTTTCAGAACACATCTCATACTAGATAGGTGAATGGGGTGATGTGCTACTTTTTCCATGTGATTTTGATTTCTTCTGCTAAGACTTTGTGTTCTCTATTTTTGCAAATAATTTACATTATGTCATAATTGGCTGTTCTTTGAATATTTGATATAATTCACTTGTAAATCTATTGGTTTGGGGTGTTTTTTCTTTGGGAGATTTTTATGCTATGTTTAATTTCTTTTTCTGAGATTAGTTATTCAAATTCTCTATTTCTTGGTATTGGGTATTGAATTATTTTTGTAAATATTTATCCTTTTTATTTAAAAGTTTGTTGGCATATAGTTAGGCAAAATAATTTCAAATGATATTTATTCACTCTTTGTTGTATATTCTTTTCTGTTTTTGACATTTGTAATTTGATTGTCCACTCTTTTATTAGATTAGCTATTAGCTTAATTTCTTTATTAGTTTCTTAAAGCTCCTTGTTTTATTCACCAATTCATTGGGTTATTTTTTTATTTTGAGATCATAATTGCTACCCTGCTTTTCTAAACTTGCCTGTAGCATAATAAATTCTGCTCCATTTCCTCATTTTAATTCTATGTAAATCTTTTTATTTAAAGTGTGTTTCTTGTATGCTACAGACTGCTGGATTATGCTTTCTAATCCACTATTGCTTTTTTTTTTTTGGAGGGCAATCGGGGTTAAGTGACTTGCCCGAGGTCACACTGCTAGGTTTTGTGTGTGTGTGTGTGTGTGTGTGTGTGTGTGTGTGTGTGTGTTAAGTGTCTGAGGCTGGATTTGAACTTTGAACTCAGGGACTCCTGACTCCAGGGCTGGTGCTCCATTTACTGTGCCACCTAGCCGCCCCTCTAATCCACTACTACTACATGCCTCTGTTTTATGGATGAGTTTATATTAATCAATTTCATAGTGTATATGTTTTCCTCTTTTCTTTTTGTTCCCCTTTTTATGATGAAAAAGGAAAGTGAAGCAAAAGAAGGAAATTGATTAACACTAGTCATCTTTAACTGGGGCAGCTAGGCAACACAGTGAATAGAGTGCCAGGCCTGAGGTCAGGAAGACTCATTTTCCTGAGTTCAAATCTGGCCTCACACACTTGCCAGCTGTGTGACCCTGGGCAAGTCACTTAACCCTGTTTGCCTCAGTTTCCTCATTTCTGAAATGAGCTCAAGAAGGAAATGGCAAACTGGTTCAGTATCTTTGCCAAGAAAACTCCAAATGGAGTAACTGAGCAACAGCAACAATCTTTAAATGCCATAGTCCGTTCCTTCAAGTCTGTGATTTCTTTCTTCACCAAACCCGAGCTCTGATCTCAGTTATGTTTTCCTTCTCTCTTTTTAATTTCCCCCACCCTTTTTTGAACCCTTCTCTGAAGCTGAAGTTTATTTTGCTTATGACTGTTGTTCGTTCTTCATGCTCAAAGAGGACCAGTAACATCACAAGAGTGATCTGCTTCGCTTGTGACTATTTCTTCCCTGAGTCTGCCCTTCCATTTGTATCTTGCTTCGCCCTTTCCCTTTTCTCGCTTTTCCCCCGTTGCTCATTTCTTCACCAAACTCTTTGTGTGTCTTTGTGAGATGGTGCAGCTTTACTTCCTCTGCACTTTTATATATGTTTATATTCTCTTTTTTCTCTATATTTGTATACTTTTTCTTATGCACCCCATTTATGTAATGTAATAAGTTCCTTCTTCTACATTCTGAATCACTTATTTCTCTGTTAGGAGGTGTGTTGCAGGAGTTATTATCAATCCTCTAGAATTGTGGTCAGTAATTGCATTGACCATAGTTCTTAAGTCTTCCAGAATTGTTTTTCTTTGTGGTGTTGTCATCAACACATAAATTGTTCTACTGGTTCTTCACTACTTCACTGTGCATTGCTTCATGCAAGTCTTCCCAGGTATCTCTGAAACCATCACTTTTACAATTTCTTATGATAAAATTAATTATGTCCCATAATTTGTTTATCCATTACCCAATGTTTCTAGTTCTTTCCTACAAAAAAAGAGCTCCTATAAATATTTTTGTACATATATGCTTTTCCTTTAATCTCTTCAGGATATAGGCTTTGTAGTTTTTCTGGATCAAAGGATATGCACAGTTTACTGACACTTGGGGTAGAGTTCCAAATCACTTCCTAGAATGTTTGAACCAAACATTTCTCTACCAGTAGTATGCCAGTGTGCCTGTCTGTCTGTAACCCCTCCAGTAATTATGTTTTCCTTTTTTGTCATTTTTGCTAATCTGATGGGTATTAGGCAGAACCTCAGAATTGTGACATTTTACATTGAGTCTTTATCTGAGGTTGTGCAAGATTCCCTGAGGTGGTCCCTGTTGTGGGTTTGTGTCATTCTGGATTGTGTAGAAGAGTTTGTTTCTGTTTCTTTTTTGTTTTCTTCATCATTAGTCTTTCTGGGGTCTTTTTCAGACATTCACTGGGGATTGGGTGAGGTGAGCTTCTCCTCTATGATCTTTTTTTTGTCAGCATCTTAACTGAAAGTGAATTTCTGTTTTCTGTAAACAGATTCGTTTGACTCAAATCATTTGTTCAACACTTCTTTGTGGACATGTTTTTGATTTCTTGTGGAGATTATCTCTTGCTTCCATTGCTACAGCTTAGCTATTTAATAGGCTGTCTGTCTGATGGTAAACTTGTTATTAGATACCTTTGAAGTCCCCCTATGGTGCACATCTCAGTACCAGCTTTTCCCCTTTCTCTGTTCAGAAAAGGTTTCTGTAATTTATTTAAGTCCCTCTTAGCTCTAAAACTATGATAAACTTTTTTCTTTTTTTCACCTTCCTATTCTGCAGATTCAGTGTGACCAATGTGACCAGCAGAGAGATTGTCTGTTTTCATATTGTAATGTCTCTCTCAGATCTTTTTTTTTTTTTTCTTACTTGGTAGCTGGACAAAGAACTCTTGGCTTGGAAGTGAGAGATTGGAAAGTGGAACAGACAGTGTTCAAAAGAACAATTTGCTCTGGATTTAGGAGAGGAGTGTCTCTCTCTCTCTCTCTCTCTCTCTCTCTCTCTCTCTCTCTCTCTCTCTCTCTCCTTTCTCCTCTTTCTGTCTCTGTTGGTTCCCACCCCACCCCACCCTACCCCACGCACAGCTTATCAGGAAACTAGATCTCAAAGCAGGAAGTGTGATGCACTGAAAAGATGTGAATTTGTAGTTTAAGGACCAGGGTTGGAATCCTGAAGCTTCTGTTTACTAATTACATGACCCTAGTCAAAGCTTTTCACCTTTGAGGGCCTTAGTTTTCTCATTTGTAAAATGCAAGGATTTGATTAGAAAATATATAAGGTAGTGGCACACTGGTAAATATTTAACAATAAACTCTATAGGAAAAATGTACATACAACATACTTTTAAGTTTAATCTGAATTATTAGCATTTTATTCATTACTTTCTTAGGTCTAGACAACAAACAAAACAATAAATCAAGTTCTCATTTGTAGAATTTGCCACATTTCCAAGATGTAAATGTTCACACTGGAAATTTAATAATCAGCTCCTGTGAGTTAGGATGAACTAACTTCAATATGCCATTAGTATAAAGTCTCTTTCAACTCTAAATCTATGATCTTGTGGCCTAGTATAGAAAGAACATTGAATTTGGGTTCAAATCCTGGTTTTTTTTTTTCAAATCTTGGGTTTAAATCACTTTATTTTTCTGGGCTTCAGTGTGCATCATCATCATCATCATCACTAGCATTTATATAGGGCTTTAAGATTTGCAAAGCACTAGGGTGGGTAGGTGGCTCAGTGAATAGAGCACTGGCCCTGGAGTCAGGAGGACCTGAGTTCAAATGTGACCTCAGACACTTAACACTAGCCATGTAACTTTGGGCAAGTCACTTAACCCCAATTGCCCTACCTTCTTCCCTCAAAAAAAAAAAAAAAGGAAAAAATACCCCCCCCCCAAAAAAAAAGATTTGCAAAGCACTTTACAAATATTACCCTATTTGATCCTCACAAGTGTGGAAGGTGAGTGGTATTATATTATCCCCATTTTATAGATGAGGAAACTGAAGGTAGGATTTGATCTCAGGTATTCTTGACTCCAGGTCCAGTAGTCTATCCAATGTGCCCACATAGTTGCCCTCTTCTAGAATGAGAGGGTTGGACTAAGGGATTTTAAATGTTCCTTTCAACTCTGATATGCTATGAGTCTGTGATTCCCAGGCTAAGAAACAATAAAATTTTGGATTCAAGAATTTAACAGGTTGTAAAGCCACACACGAGCAGCTTTCCAGAAGACTACTACTGTGAACAGCTTTCAAAGTTCTGATTACATAGTATAGCAAACTCTCTATTTATTTAATAACAAATCAAAGCAAAACATTCACAGAAAATCAAAGTAAAGCATTCACAATGTTACAACTTATAACAGAAAATCAAAATACAGCATTCACCGTGTCACAACTCAACAACTTACCGCTAAAATGGCCACGTAGTTTTCACCAAAGTGGTCACATAGTTTTCAACAAAGTACAATCATTTAGTAACTCAGTCATTCAATGGTTCTGTTTTAAACATTCATTTAGACAGTCATTTAGTTAAGTCCTTAATTCAATCAGTCTTAAGGAGGAGAGCCTCCTTAATCCTTAAATCTCTCATCCTTAAGGAGGCCTCCTTAAGGGACACAAAGTACAATAGTGAAAGTTCTCCACCCATGGGGTGCAATTAAGTTACAATATCAGTCACTACTCAGTACTCTCTTAAGGGGTAGTGGAAAATACACAGGCCATCCACCCCTAGGTCACAAGTAAGTTACAATTTTATCAGTCACATGGAGAGGTTTTTTTCATCTTGACCTGAGGTAGGCTCTCAGATTCCCTGGTTCCCCTCCCATGGTCCCAACTCCTACCTGAATTCCCCAAAATGTGACCTGGGTTCAAAGGCAGAGAGCTCCCAATTCCTTGTCTAGCTCTTCATGCAGTTCCTGTTCCACACTGAAGCTCAGTGTCCAGTCTACCTTCAGTCCTTCACAGTCTCTATTCCTGGGAAGTCAAGGCTTAACAGAGCCACAAATAGACAAAGTACTGACTCCACAGTCATGCTTCCTCTGGCAGCTCCAGCTGGCCCTCAGAAGCCTTCAGCAGCTCCATTCTCAAAATCAAAATCACTTTCCCCATTGAAGTTCTAGTCCAGCAGTAGCAACCCAGCCTTTAGAAGCTTGCTGAGAGAAATTCTCCCTCTTTCTCTCCTGCAGCAGCTGCTTTGCCTCCAGATGCTTGTCCCAAGAAAGTTCTGACTGTCCAGCTCGTACTGCTCCTTAAATACAATATATCTCCTCCCTTTCTAGCCCCTTCCTGTTATATCAGCAACAGGGGTTCATACCTCCTGTTTCTTTACAGAGGCTTAATTTGGAACTAGGTACTAAGTACCTGTCAGCTTTCCAGTACAAAGGGATCTTCAAATTTCATTACGATTACACAGGTTGAACTCAGTTCAGTACAACAAGCATTTATTCAACTCCTGTTATACTTAAGACACTATGTATGCTAAACCTTGGAAATACAGACACAAAATAACATCAGCAAGAACAACAAAAAAAATCAGCCAGCCCCTACCCTTAATAAATTTATATTCTACTGAAGTTTTAACCATGGACACAGTTTAAATATAATACAATTTGAGGAGGGGATGAATTTTAGGGAATTCCTAAAATATAATTTGAGGAGAAAATATCCAATTGTCCAATATTCCTAATATTCCATAATGTCCTAAATTAACAATTAAGAGGATCAGGAAGAGGCTTCCTGTGGGACGTGGCACAAGAGAGGAACATTTATTGAAACTGAAAATGAATAATAATAATAAGAAGAAGAATGATGACAGCTACCATTATATAATGTGCCAGACACTATGCTAAGTACTTTGCAATTATTATCTTGTTTGCTCCTTACAATAACCCTGGGAATTAGGTTCTATTATTTTCTCCATCTTACAAATGAGCAAACTGAGGCAAACAGATTTAAATGATTTTCTCAGCATCGCACAGTTAGTAAGTTCCTGAGGCTGGATTTGAGCTGTTGTCTTCCTGACTCTAACTCGTAAGTGGAAATGAGGAGAAAGTATATTACAAGCACAAGGGATAGCCTATACAGAGAAAGGGATGCCAGAGCTGGAATATAGGGATTAAGATTATATGGGGTAGGGACTAAACCTGTAATTTCATTGGTACAATGATCTCCTAGATCAGCGGTTCTCACCCTGTGGGTTATGTTCAATTTGTAACAATGAAAATACATCCTGCATATCAGATATTTACATAACAATTCATAACAGTAGCAAAATTACCATTATGAAGTAACAATGAGAATAATTTTATGGTTGGGGATCACCACAACATGAGGAAATATATTCAAGGGTTGCGGCATTAGGAAGGTTAAGAACCACTGTCCTAGATGAAGAAAGTATGTCTACCAGGTCAGGTCAGCACCTTCTAAATGAGAGGTTTGCCTAGAGCATTGGAAGATTAGGTGACTTGCCCAGGGTCATGAAGTCTGTATGTGTCAACACTGACACTGAGAACCCAGCTCTTTCTGGTTTTGAGGCCAATTCTCTATCCACTGTACCATACTGCCTCTCTAAGAATACAGAAAGGGAAGTAATGTGAAATAAATCTGGAGAGGTAGTCTGGCGTTAATCAATGAATCAACAAACATTTAATAAGTACCTACTATGCACCAAGCACTGTGCTAAGTCAGTCTGTGAAGGGCAAGCCTGTTATCTTTTTATCTTTTATTGGGTTGATTGTTTCTGTCAAAAAGTGGGTCAGTAGAAACATCCTTCTAGTTGGTTTTCCCTTCCCTTTAGCAGCTTTGGAATGTTTCCCAACCACCATCATTCTTGCTCTTTGTTTTTTACAGAATTATTTTCCAAACCTGAGCTGCTGATTTCTTCCAACCATCTGGATGAAGGTGGGAAGCTAGACCTGTCCTGTCAGATCTCAGGGTCCCCACTTGCCAACTTCACCATCCAGAAGGAGAATATAACCATAACAAATTCTCAGAACTTTACAAAGAGGGTCTGGGTACATGACAGTGGGACATATAGATGCCTTGCTGCAATCCACAACATCATCAAGGAAAGTGATCCAGTACAGTTATCTGTTTTTGGTGAGTAAATGTTTATTTATGTGTAGGAGACCAAAAGATGGGAAAGACTCTGAAGAGAGCTGTTGTTTAGCTGGTACTCAATTATAAGCATGATTCAAAGGTGAGTCAGGAAGTGGTAGGATGGCGAGTAGAGAAATGAAGAAGTCAATGGAAAAGGAACATGTTTACTGCAGAGCATAGCACCTCAGAGCTATGACCTAGAAAGACTTCCTTGCCAGCATCATTATTTGCTTCTCCTTGACCACATAACAGAAAATACCAACTTTAAGGCTGGACTGGGACTTGGCAAAGTTCTAATTTGCCTAGACAGCAGCTTGTTTGAACAGACAACTCAAGAATAATATTGCTGGGGGTTTTAAGAAACTCTCATTAAAAACAAATCCAATTTCTGGTTCTTTGTCCATGTCTTGGAGAATAGGTTTAAGGTTTGCCCCAACATGGTAGAAAGGGGGAACGGAGCTGTTCATATTAAGATAAATGATGAAGCAAACAGAATGCTAAGCACGATACCAGGATGTTGTGTACCAATCCAGTTCAATTAAGTAAAATTCTGCAAGCATAGATATGCTTGGTGGTATGTGAATTAATTGGGACAAGAAATAATTTGATATGGTTTCATTGTGTTTGTGTTTCTGCTGAAACTAGGATAATTCATAATGTCTGATCTTGACCTAGTGAAACTGGAGGCAACTGGTTTCTCCACCTTTTGTTAGTTAACCATAGCCAAGTTGTGTTATATTTCTTGGCATATATGTGTATTTTATTGTTCTTGTAACATCACCTTTCCCGTGCTTTTTTGATTAAGAGATCAGCATGGTCACAATTGGGCTTTCATTTTATGAGTTCTGTCTTGGGCTATGATTTTACTAACAAAGCCAGAAGCAGCCAGGCTAAAGTTGGTAAACTGGATCAGGTGGATGCTCAGTCAATGTGAAACGCCACTGTCCTGAACATGCTAAGGGACATAGCAGGCCATCATGATGTGAATGTTGTCATCAGCATTAGTGTTGTTGGTGTTAGTATAATTTTAGTGCGGAAAATTCATTCATTCATTCAACAAGCATGTGTTAGGCACCTACTCTCTGGGGAACCTACTCTGCTAAACCCTGGGGAAGATGCAAAGTTTAGGTAAGACACAGGTTCACTTTCAGGGAGCTCACAATCTTGGAGGAGGGTAGAAGGTAAACCACCAGCACAGATAATTCCTACACAGTATTATGTGACAATGAATTAAAGAAGTGTCAAACATCATACTATGTGAAGAGAAAGGTGATATCAGCTAGTGGATGAAGGCTAAGGGATCTGGGAAGGATTCACATTTGAATTGAGATTTAAAAGATAGACATCAAGTTTGCAGGTAAAAGAAGGAGGTGAAGAAGAGGGGGTATTCCCAGTATAGCAAATAGCAGTTTCCACTGATTTGCTGGTTTATTTTGGATCCGTCCCGTGATTCTTTTCCTAATAATAATTCCCCAGTAGTAATGATAATGATTATGAGAATCATGATTATCAGTGTGTTACAACAGATAGAGAGACAGCATTAGAATCAAGAAAACCTGGCTTTATCTCCTTTCTTAGACATATATGGGAAAAAAGGATGCACACTGATCCCGGGCAAGTCTCTTGTGCTCTTAGTGGTCCAGGAACCTTTCTAAGACCATAAGTTTTTGAACTATTGCCCATATGCATTAATAGAAGAAAGTTCCTTACTAGAATTGCCTAAACCAATGAAATCAAAGGTCCAGACAAAATCATAATAATGATAATAATAATAATGATTATCATAATAAGTAAGGTGTTTGGGGAAGCACCTTAGAAAACATCAGAAATGTGCTGTCCATTGTAAGTGAAGATAATGCTCCTGATGAAACATCCCAGGGAACAAGCTGTTTTTGCATTGGTGGAGATGACTTAGACTAAGCCATTTTCTTGGCTCAGTTGACCTTGTGGTCAATAGCTTTATTAATTGTGATCAGGAATAGGGCCAATGTCTGGGAACAAGTTCTGAGTGATGCTAACTGACCTACTCAGGGATTGACTCCAAGACTTTGACTCCATTAGGTCTGTGCTTTTGAATTTTTATCACTAATTTCCTCTGCTTTCCACTCCCCCCTGCAAAGCATTGGTATATGAGACTATATTTGTGTCAATATTAATCCTTAAAATTTACAGTGTTTACTGAACAACTGAATGGCTCCATTGGAGCATATAATAATCTTTTCACCTGTATTACTGTATTACCTTCCCATAGGGCACTGGTAAGGATACGTTGTCAATATATTTATGTGTCAGTGAGGGGGCATGTGTGAATACATAGACATGTATGTACAGACTTTCTTTAATAAATAGATAACACAGTCTCCCTGATATTTGTTGAGTGCTTTATCATCCCAAAGTATATCAATTCAATATAATAAAATGTAAGCATTTTGTGTCTGTGTGCTAGGCACTAGGGACACAAAGACAAAAATGAGAGAGCCCCCCAACCTTAAGGAGCTTTACATTTGACTGGAAGTTTTAACTATGATCTCATTTTACCCTCACAGCCATCCTGGAAGGATAAGGAAGGCATCATTATAACTATATTCATGTATTGCTTTCCTGAAGCAGAATGTAATCTTCTTGAGGGCAGGAATTGTTTGATCATTAGTTTTGTATCCCTAGTATCCAGCTTGGTGCCTGCATATAGTAAGAAATGAATGATTTTCAAATTTGAACTGGTTTTTTTTAAAATGAAGAAATATCTAAAACTCAATATAGATACTTTAAGCAAACTAGGAGAGCATGGAGTGGCTTACCTGTCAGATTCATGGAGAATGGAAAAATTTATGATCAAGCAAGAGATAGAGAACATTATGAAATGCAAAATGGATAATTTGATAACATTAAATTGAAAGGTTTTTGCACAAAGCCAATGCAACCAAGATTAAAAGGGAAACAGAAAGCTGGGAAACTGTTTTTATAACCAGTATCTCTGATAAAGGCCTCATTTCCAAAACATATAGAGAACTGAGTCAAATTTATAAGAATGCAAATCATTTCCCCAATTAATAAATGGTCAAAGGATATGAATAGGCAATTTTCAGATGAAAAAATTAAAGCTGTCTATAGTCATATGAAAAAATGCTCTAAATCACTTTTGTTTAATGCAGATCAAAACAATTCTGAGGTACCACCTCATACTTGTCAGATTGACGAATATGACAAAACAGGAAAATGATAAATGTTGGAGAAGATGTGGGAAAATTGGAATACTAATGCATTTTTGGTGGAGTTATGAACCAATATAGCCATTCTAGAGAGCAATTTGGAACTAGGCCCAAAGGGCTATAAAAATGCATGTATCCTTTTGACCCTGAAATACCACTTCTAGGACTGTATCCCAAAGAGATCATAAAAATGGGAAAAGGACCCACATTTACAAAAATATTTATAGCAGCTTTTTTTGTGGTGGCAAAGAATTGGAAACTGAGGGAATGCCCATCAACTAGGAAATGACTGAACAAGTTGTGGTATCTGAATGTAATGGAATACTGTTGTTCTGTAAGAAATGATGAGCAGGTAAACTTTAGAAAAACCAGGGAAGACTTATAGGAACTGATGCTGAGTGAAGTGAACACAACCAGGAGAACGTTGAACACAGTAACAGCCACATTGTGTGATGACTAACTTTTATAGATTTAACTTTTCTCAGCAATGCAAGGATCTAAGACAATTCCAAAAGACTCATGATGGAAAATGCTATCCACATCCAGAAAAATAACTATAGAGTCTGAATGCAGATGGAAGTATAATATTTGCTCTGTCTTTTTTATGGTTGTTTCTCTTTGTGGTTCCTTCCATTGGTTCTGATTCTTCTTTACAACATGACTAATGTGAAAATGTTTAATATGAATGTATATGTAGAGCCTATATTAGATTGCATGCTATCTTGGTGAGGGGGAAAGGAAAGGACAGGATGAAAATTTAGAACTCAAAATCTTCTGGAAGTGAATGCAGGAAACTTAAAATAAATAAATTAATCAATTAATTTAAAATTAATTAATTTAAATTAAATTAAATTAATTAAAAATTAAATTAATTTTTAAAATTAATTTAAAAATTAGGGGGGAGCATTTTTGGTCACCTTTATGAATGATAAGATTGATTGGGATGTTTCAATAGATATGAAGTACTGCTTTTATCTTAATTTAAAAAAGATTTGCTTTTCTTTTTTGGAACTTATCCTAATCAAATCATTGTTTGTAGAATTGACCTTGAGCATCTAATTAAATACACTATTATAGCATTCCCTATTACAAAGAATGAATTTCAAGGGTCCCCAGTAGTTTCTCAATTACTTTTTCTCCTTTTTTCCCCCCAGAAATTGTCTCTAAGCCCAGAATTTTTCATAACTCAAAATCTGAAGTAATAAAGGGGCAGCTCTTAGAACTCTCTTGCCAGTCGATAAACGGGACACCACCGATTAGGTACCGTCTTTGTAAAATGAATGTATGTAAGAATCAGCAAGTGATGTTCTCCAATCAACCAGCAAGATTCTTGGACAGACCCACTGCAACGATGGAATACAGCTGTGTCGCAGAAAACCACCATTCCCAAGGGTCAGTGACTAGTGATGTCTTGAATGTCGTGGTTATAGGTAAGTTCATGTGTAAGAAGTAAAGTGATATCCTTAAAAGAATTCTGTTGCTTTAGAGCAAAATTTGGACACTATCCCTGGGGTTTAAGTGATATTTTCAGAGGTTTGGGGATGCCAAAAGAACACTGAATTTGGAGTTCAAGAACATGGGCTTGAATCCTGATTCTGGCATTTATTCCTTGTGTGATCTTGGACAATTCAGTTTAGCAGCTATCTAGTAAATGACTGATATGTTCAAGGTGCTATTTGTTGCTCTTGTTCAGTTGTGTCCAACTCTACGTAGCTCCATGGACTTTTTTGTCTTAGCAAAGTTACTGGAGTGGCTTGCCATTTTCTTCTCCAGTGTATCCCCGTTTTAGAGATGAGAAAATGAGGCAAATAGCAGTTAAATGACTTGCCCAGGGTCATGCAACTAGCAAGTGTCTGAGGCCAGCTTTGAACTCATATCTTCCTGACTCTAAGCCTAGTGTTCTATCCACTATACCACCTAGCTGCCCTCTACTGGTGATTAAAAGACAAAAATTAAATATTACTTACCATTAAGGAACATACCATTTGCACAGCGCCTGGCACATTGTTGGTATTTGCTAAATGTTTACTAATTGATTAATGATAATGATAACAACAGTAACTCTTTCAAAACCTAATGTATCATTCATGCTGTGGGGAGGGAGACAAAGTTCAAAGTAGGGGCCAAGGTGATAATGTGCAATAGGAATTTTGGATTGCTATAGTAGGTATGAAAACCTTGCCAGAGCCCTAAACTACTGCCAGCATAATATTCATAATAATCATAGCTTCTGATGATGCCAGTTGGATTAGCACCCTGGTAAATGTGTAACAATTTTTTTGAAAGAGTTAAAGAAAAAAGACATGGTGTCATAATATTGGAGGGTGGTCCCACTTTGAATTCAAGGACTTTGCACAACAGTGTTATATGCAGTGAACATTGCCTTGATAAGAAAAGGAAGGTGAAAGGTGGAGCTATCATCAACCCTATCCCCATCCCATGCCAAAACAACTTGAGAAAACTATGGAAGAGCAGAAGAAAGACACTGGAAGTGATGTCACTATCTAGTTTAAGAGGAAACTTAAATTGCCCAAATAAAGCAGCAAAACAGGAACATGTAGAAAAGTATGGGAGGAAAACTAAAGTACATTAGGAATTCTAGATTTCCTGAAATCAAAGTCGAAAAGTTAAAGTAAGCACAATGAATAACATAATTGATTCAACATCAGTTTTTAAATTTCGCTCCAGAGGCTTGAAAAGCAAAGAAATCACAAAGAGAGCACCCCTGCCCCCCCAAAGAAAGATGGGGACAGTTTTTGGTTATCATTTGTGGTTACAAGAAGCCCAGTATAACAAAAAAGCAGACAGGAAACAAAGTTGTGTACCTTTGATGTAATGAATGTTACAACAGTTGTATCAGTCAGTAGGGAGGATTAGGGTGGACTTGGTGTAGGGATGGTAAATGAACTGAACCTCGAAGGAAGTTAAGGATTCTAGGGGACAGAAGTTAATAGGGAGGGCAGTGTAGGCATGGGGAACAGCTTGGTCAAAGCCATGGCTATAGGAGATGGAATATTAGGAAAATACAGGGAATAACAAGTTGATCAGTTTGGCTGGAACCTAAGGTGAGTGGCATGTAATTAGTCTGGAGGGAATTAAGATCTGTTTGTTTCTAAGTTTCAAATAACTTGAAAATATCTGTTATTTCATTATAATGGGTACTCCTGCCACCATTTATTAAAAAGTAGTTCCAAATCTGTTGGCCTAAAGTTTCTTTTTTTTCCCAACTCTAATATTCCATATTATAAAGACATAGATGAAATGATATGCATATGCCTGCATGGTGATTAGTGAGAAGGAGACTCCAAGAGCATTGCTTGTTGAAGAAGAGTATGAGGTGAAGGGAAATGAATCAGCTTAGCCAGGGAAAGTCTGGAGAACATGGGAATGATTTAGTTTGAGGAAGGAAGTGACTTGGAAGGGAAAGGAGCAGCCCCAAAGCTAACAACAAGATTGGGGAGGAGGTGGTGTGGTATAGTAAAAAGCGATGAATTTGGAATCAGAACATTGAGTTAAAATTTTAACTCTGCCACTTTCTACCCATGTAACGTTGGGGAAGTCCCTTCACCTCATGAAGACTTCATCCACAGAGTGAGGAGGGATAGGGTTGGGTAGTCTCAGTGTCCTCCAAGTTCCTTTTCAGTTCTTGACCTATAACCCTACTATTTTAAAATTTGTGTGTGTTTTTAATTTAAAATCTCTTAGTTCCTCACCTATTTCATCTGTAAAGTGGGATAACAATATGTTTACTACCTATCTCACAGAGTTAATGTGTAATAATGTAATGGGATATTGTCTGTAAATATTTTATGTTAGGTAGATGTCAACTGTTATTATTTCAGAATCATAGAATGTCAGTATGGGAAGGAACCCCAGTGGCTGTCTTAGTCAACCTGAACTTGAACAAGAATTCCCTCTAAAAACCTTCCTATCAGATGGTCCTCTAGCTTTGTTAAGTACTGTATTCACAATATAGGCCTCTATTAAAACCAGCTATCAGTGATGACTATTGCCTATTATTTGTCTCTACCTTACCCCCTTTTAAAGATCTTTATCCTAGTTCTTTTCTTCTAGTTCCCGTTGCCAGGGTCAACTTATCCATTCTGCTCCATGAGGAAGTAGAGAGTGGAAAAGAGGTTGTGCTCCGGTGCAGTACCGATGAAGGGTCTTGGCCAATTCACTATAAGTTTTACAGACATAATGCTGTAGTCCCTTTTTTTGAAAAAACATCGAATGACACCCAAGTGATCTGGCACACCTTACAGGCCAGCAAGAAGGATGAAGGGCAGTATTACTGTATAGCTTCCAACAGGGCCAACCTGCACAGCAGGATCCCAAAGAGCAACATTATTACAGTCAAAGGTAAGTCATCACCCATGCAGTAATTTGTGGTCCTTGAAGGGCATTGCCAACAACGAGGGCACTATTTCTAGGAGACAACGTGAACTGCCCTTTGAGAGCAAAGGTTCCTGGTCTTTACAATAGTAGGAATTCTTTTTTAATGCTCCTAGATGTTAGTAGATTAAGAGAAATACAAAATGACAAAGAGTCATTTCAACTTCAGCAACACAATGATAAATGTATTTGTATGTTATTCATCACCATGGCATCTATATACATTTGAAAAATAATGATACATATATGTACATGACATTATTTATTCTTTGTATGACAGCAAGTATATTACTTATGTAGCATAGTGAGTCATTTAATGAGATTAACCCCTTTCAATAACCCAGGTGATCCACAACCCACAGGTTGAGAATTCCTGTGCTAGAGTATATTCAGTAGAATTATGAGACTCAAGTTCTGTGTTTGGGTTTGCTGCTTGCTAAGTAGGGCAGGCTGGTTGATGCAGTGTAGTAACTGAAGTGCTAAATTTGAAAACAGAGGACATGGGATAGAAGCCCAGCATGTGATGCTAGATCTCAGTTTCCACAAGTGAAAAAGGAATAGATGATCTTGCTGTACCTCAGTTTCCCCATTGGTGAGGCATCTAGAATAGCTGATTTCTTAAGATCCTTTGTGGGTGTAAATCTTATAATCTGGTGACCCAGTTTCACTTTGGTAGTCTTTGCTGAGAAACAGAAAGGACAACCTGAAGCCTACTTATCTTGAAAGTTGGGAGTAAAGGTGGTTTGTGTGTTGTCTATACACCTTGAGTACCTCAGAGAAAAATGCTAAATTTGAAGGTAGTGGCAACAGCTGTCAAAGGGAGTTTAATTTTTTGCCTTCCTCTAAAGCAGTTTCTTGCAAGTCTAGAAAACCTCCTGTCTAGTTGGAAAGATAGTGTAATGTAGTGGTTAGAGCACTGAACCTGGGGTCAGGAAGACCTAGATTCACATTCCACCTCTAACTACTTGTATAGGCAAGTCACTTAACCACCATCTACCTCAGTTTCCTCTTCTGTAAAATGGGGATAATCAATCAAAAAACATTTGTCAAATGCTACTGTGTGTTAGGCACTATGTTAAACACTGGGGATATAAAAAGAGACGGAGGACAGCTTCTGCCTTCGAGGAGTTTACAATCTATTTGGGGAGACAACATGGAAACAAAGCAAGTTATATACTGGATCAGTAGGAAATAATTAACAGAGGGGAAAATAACTAGGATAGGGGGTTGGGAGGGAGGAAAGGTTTCAATAAAAGATGAGGTTTTAGTTGAAACTTCTGGGAAGCCAGTGAGTGCAATAGGCAGAACTAAGGAGGGAGAGCATTCCAGGCATGGGGGACAGGCAGAGAAAATGCCTGGACCAAGAAATGGAGAGAGTTTTGTTTGCGGAACTCCCAGGAGGCCTCTGTCACTGGATTGAAGAGCACAGTATTATGGGTAATATGTAAGAAAGGTCAGAGGGGGTTAGGTTATGGTAATAACCTAATGGTATGGTATCTGCCCAACAGTGTTGTGAGCCTCAAATGAGATAACAAATGTAACATCTTTACAAACTTTCAAGCAATAGAGAGTAAGTGTATGTTACTATTGATTTCATTTTCAGTCACTCTTGCTCCATGGATGAAGGGTCTTATTGCAGTGTTCATCATTGGTACCATAATCATCACACTGGTTCTTGTAGCCAGATGGTACTTTCTTAAGAAAGCAAAGGGTGAGTAATGTGCCTTTTTTCCCCCCATCTATGCATTGCCCTTGACAAGAAGTTAACTAAGCCGAATAGTTTTGTTGTTTGTTTAGTCATTTTTGTTGTATCCAACTCTTTATGTTGGACTGCTCCCCAAAACCCCCTTCCCCCCAAACTTGAGGTTTTCATAGCAAAGATACTAGAGTGATTTGGCATTTCCTTCTCCATCTTATTTTACAGATGAGGAAACTGAGGTAGATGGGGTTAAGTGACTTGCCCAGGATCACACAACTAGTAAGTGTGAGGCCAGATTTGAGCTCAGAAGGATGAGCCTTCCTGACTCCAGGCCTGGCACTCTGTCCCCTGCACCATCTAGCTATCTCAGCAGTAGTAGAATTATATGATGGATAAGGGATTCCACTTCTCAGGGGCCTTGGTAATTATGCTGCTGTGGTACATGTGGTGGGAGCTGAGTAGAGTATTTCATGATGTTCTTGCAGCATAAGATAGTAGAAAGAGAACTTTGGACTCAAAGGGTCTGGGTTCAAGTTCTTTCCCTATCATGTCTTAGTAGTGTGTCCTTGGGCCAGTCCCTTCCCCTTTCTGATCTTTATTTTGTTTATTTGTAGATTGGATTAGCTCCAGCCCTCAATCTATGATTCTATACTGATGATAATCTTTAGTGTGTGGCGTGGTAGCCAATAGCCTAGGAACGAGGAGGTCTGGATCCTAGTCTCATTTTGGCTATTACCTTAATGTGTGACCTTGGGGGACCGCTTTCTTTTTCTGAATCTCAGTTTCTACATCTATAAAAAAAATGAAAGGAGTTAAAAATAGATCTGGGGTTTTGTAGTTTAGTCTGGGCAAGTACTTAATCTTGTACTTACACGTGTGGAGATGTTGCCTGGATTGAATTAAAGGCATTTTTTTGATGAGATGGAGGAGGTCAGAAAGAAAGATTTTTTGATGGACTACAAATCTGTTTGAAAAGAGGGAGGAAATTAACTTCTTAGTGCTAGATTTTACTTGGGTTTAAACTATCTAAGCCAGCCCCTACAGTTGTGCCTACTGATAAGATAAAGGTGGTATAATTTCAGAGAGAAAGCTATTCCCAATTCTGCACTTCCTCCGAAATATTTCTCACTCAAACTGTTAGAATGTGTGAAGTGTCTATTATAAGTCAATTCTTTGGGAGTAAGCACCTGTTAAAATACAAATATTCAAGTACAAAAATATATCAAAACTTTCTGCTGATGCCCTGGCTGTTAGCCTATCACTTTAGCTAGCCCATCAGCAAGGTCCTGAAAGAATGGAACATTGAAGATACCTGAGCAGGTCAATTTTAATTGAGTATTTTGTGGCTAGGAGAGGATCCTGAAGGTCTAGACTGGAGTGTATGTTGCTTTGGCTATGTCAGGGAGGAATAGGTAAAGTGACATAAGCAACCAGAATGGCGGGCCCTGGGCAGCGTGGGGACAGTAGGGAGGCATGGCTGCTGGAGGGATGATGTAAAGGAACATTTTAACTTCAGAGTCTTACCCTGGGCTGGCCTTGGATTTAGCCTACATCAGTCTAGAGTTGAGAGGAAGAGAATAGATTCAATTTATTCATTTAAATTATGTAGAGATGGGCTTTAATTTTAAAAAAAAATCTGAATCTTATAGTGAACAATGATACCTTGGATAGACTGATAGATTCCCTGGATTGGTGGGAAGAGAAGTTCAGATATTTTTGAAGCTTGATTTCTTGCTTTTGTAAAACGAGGACTTCTTGAAGCTCATTTATATATGGTCAATTTTTTGGATGACAATTTTTTGTTTGATTTTTTTAAATTGTAAATTAATTTGACTTTGAAATATTGGAGTACTAGACTTCCTTTTCCCTCTTCCTTCCACATTATTGATATCTTCACAGCCAATCAAACATGGTTTAAATACAATATATTGTTATCTAGGCAAGTTACTCTTGTTACTCTTAACTTCATTGTCCTCATCTGTAAAATGGGTATAATGATAGCATCTGCCTTCTAGGACTCTTGAGAGTTTCCAGTGAAATTTTATATGTAAATTACTTTGCAGACTTCAAAGCACTGTGTAAATATGATCTCTTATTATCTGTTATTGGGATACAAAGAATTTTAACATACTTTTCCCTTTCCCTTCAAAGCAAAACAGATGCCAGTGGAGATGTCCAGGTCAGTTTGTTTATTTTGGTGAAAGGGGTTGAAATTGACTTATGAAGTAAGTTAGAGAGGGAATAATTTGTTGCTTTTGCTCAGAGATAGAGAATGTTAAGGGCTTTTTACTATATTGATCCCTGGAAGAGTCTCTGGGATCCCAAGGGTGTCCCTAGGCCCCAAGTAAGAGCCTCTGTATTCCTGCTTCCTTGAGGGAAGAGACTATGTCACTCCAGTTCAACAAACATTTATTAAATTTCTACTGTGTAAAAGATATTTATTTATATAATCCCTAGAATATGCCTAGCATAGGATCTTACACATATCATGTTTTCTGATAATTTGCAAGTTCACGAGAGAGCTGACCTTGGAGCCAGAAGTCCTGAGTTAGTCCCATCTCTGACACATATTGACTTCATGACTCTAGGCAAGTCATCTCCCACCTTCTAGGCCCCTTTCTAAGACTAGAAGTTGCAGAAAATGTGCTAACTTGCATTGGAAGAGGGGGGTTTCCTCACATGGGAGTTCAGTGAAATCATAGGTCCTCTTCCTAAAACAGGGCTTTTGCACTCTTGGAGCTTACAATCTAATGCTAATACCTCAAAGCTGAATAATTCTTATTTGAAACATTTTGCGTGGATTATGGGTTTTAACATAGTAAAGCTCTATAGCAATCAAGTCTCTACAAAAATAAAGCAAAATTCAAATATAGATGCGGAAATTCAAATACATTTTCATTTACTCATGGTCAATCTAAGCCACATCCAGGCAAGACACTTCACTCACGAAAATGAGTAGCTTAGGAAGTAGGAATAGGAAGATGAACAGGATCTTAATCCATGAAGTCATTCAGCAAACAATTAAATGCTTGCTATGTGCAAGATGCTGTGCTAGCTGCTGTGGGAAATACAAAAATGAGCTAGACACAGCCACTCCTATGAAAGATCCCCTGATCCAGAATGCCAAGTGATATATTTGAGACCAATTAAAGTACAAAAGAAAATATGATAACACTTGGAAGATATATGAGCAACATGCCATTGTGATGGGAGTTCACAAGAGGAGAAGATCCCTTTTAACAAAAGAGGTCAAGGAAAGTTTCACAGAGCAAGTGGAATTTTAATTAAACCTTGCAGGAAGAATAGAATTTTAAGATGTAAAGATCAGGGAATGGAGTGGGAGGGGGGTGGGGATGGAGAGCAGGGTTGGGGAGTAGATTCCAGAAACTTCTCTCTGCTTTCTGGTATTTGATCTTCAGTTTTGTCGGATACATGTGCAGGAAGAACTCAAATCTTTTAGCATGTTGTAGTATTTTGGGCTTTTTAAAGTCCTTTTTCTAGATTAGAAAAAAACAACCCCTTTTCATCATGAGAAAAGAAAATTTTCCTGGTCTTCCCAAGACCATCTCCTAAGTCATATTTTGTTGACTCTGGGTTGGTGCCAATGGCCTCTTGTGTTTTTCTTCTTTTTCTTTTTTCATTTAATTTTAAGGCCAGGACCACCCCTGAACTCCAACACTGAGAAGATACAATCTGATCCCAATGTGGAAGCTAACAGTCACTCTGGTATGGCATCTTGACTTTCCTCCCTAACAAAGTATGTTTTCTCTTAGCAGGTCTTCTGAACATAAAAGTCCAGCATTTTTCTATTATGCTTAATCAAAGCTTCCCCTTCTCAGTTGTCTAGACTGTCTGAATTCTTGCCATGCTTCCCTATCTCCTTT
This sequence comes from Pseudocheirus occidentalis, assembly GCA_028646575.1. Taxonomy (NCBI): domain Eukaryota; kingdom Metazoa; phylum Chordata; class Mammalia; order Diprotodontia; family Pseudocheiridae; genus Pseudocheirus; species Pseudocheirus occidentalis. The sequence continues at coordinate 178,643,784 of CM053593.1, forward strand.
ATTAGAATTCTGAATCAGAAATTGAACCATCCTTCATAATGAAGACATCACTGAGGCTAGAAATATGTAGGAGAAAATACAAAATACTTCTGGTTGATGGAATATGAGAAGCTGTATGATCATCTGATTTGGAGTCAGAGAAGCTGAATTCAAATCCATCTGTGTGACTTTGGGCAATCATTCAACCTGAATATACTAAATTAGGTGCCAGTGATCATATTAGGAATATAAATTCAAAGGCAAAAGTCTCTGGCCTCAAGGCTCTATATTCTAGGGTTGGGGGAGAATGAAACATACTTTGTGTTGTTTTGTCTTTTCAGTCATGTCCAAATCTTCATGACCCCATTTGGGATTTTTGTGGCAGAGGTATTGGAGGGGTTTGCCATTTCCTTCTCCAGCTCGTTTTATAGATGAGGAAACTCAGGCAAACAGGATTAAGTGATTTGCCCAGGGTCATAGCTAGTAAATACGTGAGACCAGATTTGAACTCATGAAGATGAGTCTTCCTGACTTCAGGTCCTGCACTCTATCCATTGTGCCACGTAGCAGTCCCAGATATAATATACTTACAGAGAAGTAGATATAAACTATACACAAAATTGTATGAAATAATTTAGAGGGGAATTAGGAAAGACTTCATGGAAGAGATATAGCAGGTGAATTGAGTCTTGATGAGAGACAGGATTTCCAAGAAGCATCAGGAATGGCCTGTGCAAAGGTTTGGAAGTGGGAGATGAAATGGTCATTCATTTTCAAACCTCAAGCAATTTAAGTACCCTAACTATGATGCTAGGAACTATACAAGGTGCTGGGAATACAAAGACAGCTATGAAATAGTCCTTGGCCTCCAGAAGCTTCCATTTTATCTGGGGAAATATCTTTACCAGATTTAATTATATACAAAATGGATTCTAAGAGACTGAGATAAGGAGAGGGTATATCTCAAGCATGAACACAGCCTGTACTAAAGCATGGAGATGGGATATGGAGAAGAGTGTGCAAGAAAGACATTTACCCATTAGGGAAATAACGTATAATAAGCCTGTAAAGGTATTCTGGAGCTGGGTTGTGAGGTGCTTTAAATGATGAACCAAAGAGTTTGGTTCTGATCTTTTTTTTATATTTTTGTTCTCTTCATAATTTTTTCTGAATATACTTAGAGATACACTTGATGTTCTTGAAAGTAGCAATGTTTTTCATTCTTTGTATTTGTGTCACCAGCATCTAGCACACTGTTTGACAATGGTAGGTGCTTACTAAATGCTTGTTTGTTGGGAGCCTCTGGAGTTTACTGAACAGGGAAGTAACCTGGTCAGATTTGTGCTTGAGGAAAAATTTCTTTGGTCACTGTATGGTGGACGTACGGGAAAGAAGAGGGCGGTACTTGAGGCAGGGAGACTGGTTTGAGGTAGAGTGAGAATGCCAAGTTTTTGAGCCTGAGTGAATGGGAAGATGATGGCACCCTTAACAGAAGTGAGAAAGTTCAGACCCAGGAACTATATGAGCACATTTGCAAAATACTTTTCACACATATAAAGTCAGATCTAAATAACTGGAAGAATACAATTTGCTCATGGTTAGGTTGAGCTAATAAAATAAAATGACAATTTTACCTAAATTAATTTATTTAGTGCCATATTAATCAGTCTACCAAAAAATTATTTTATAGAGCTAGGAAAAATAGTAACAAAATTCATCTGGAAGAAGAAAAGGTCCAGAATATCAAGGAAACTAATGAAAAGAAATGCTAGGGAAGGTGGCCTAGCCATAACTTATTTTAAACTCTATTATAAAGCAGCAGTCATCAAAACTACTTGGTACTGGCTGGGGAATAGAGTAGTGGCTCAGTGGAATAGATTAGGTATATAAGACATAGTAGTCAATAACTATAGTGTCATATACTGTTTGATAAACACAAAGACTCCAGCTTCTGGGAAAATAACTCACTATTTTACAAAAACTGCTGGGAAGTCTGGAAATTAGTATGGCAGAAACTGGGCATAGACCAGTATTTTACGCCATATACCAAAATAAAGTCTAAATGGGTTCATGATCTAGATATAAAGGCTGATGCTGTAAGCAATCTGGGAGGGCAAGGCATAGTTTTCTTGTCAGATTTATGGAGAAGGGAAGAATTTATGACCAAACAAGAGATAGCATTACAAAATGCAAAATGGATAATTTTGATTACATTGAATTAAAAACTTTTGTACAAACAAAACCAATGTAACCAAGATTAAGAGGGAAGCAGAAAATTGGGAAAGAATTTTTACAACCAGTGTCTCTGATAAAGGTCTCTTTTCTAAAATATACAGAGAACTGAGTCAAATATATAAGAACAAAAGGCATTTCCCAGTTGATAAATGGTCAAAGGATATGAACAGGCAGTTTTCAGAGGAAGAAATTGAAGATATCTATAATATGAAAAAAAAATGCTCTAAATCACTATTGATTAGAGAAATGCAAATCAAAAGAACTTTGAGGTACCACACTCACCAGTCAGATTGGCTAATATGACAAACCAGAAAAATGATAAATTCTGAAGATGTGGGAAAATTAGAACAGTAATGCATTGTTGGTGGAGTTGTGAACTGATCTAACCATTCTGGAGAGCAATTTGGAACTATGCCCCAAAGGGCTATAAAAATGTGCATACCCTTTGACCCAACAATACTGCTTTTAGGGCTGTATCCCAAAGAGATCATACAAGTGGGAAAAGGATCCGTATGTACAAAAATATTTATAGCAGCTCTCTTTGTGGTGGCAAAGAATAGGAAATCAAGGGGATGCCCATCAATTGGGAAATGGCTAAACAAGTTGTGGTATATGAATGTAATGGAATATTATTGTGCTATAAGAAATGAGGAACAGATGGACTTCATGATAACCTGGAAAGACTTAAATAAACTGACGCTGAGTGAGGGGAGCAGAACCAGGAGAATCTTGTACACAATTACAGACATATCATATCTGTGATGACTGACTTTGATAGCCTGGGCTCCTCTCAGCGATGCAAGGCTATAAGACAACTCAAAGACTCGTGATGGAAAGGGATATCTACATCCAGAGAAAGAATTACGGAGTCTGAATGCAGATTGAAGCAAACTTCTTGCTCTCTCCCTCTTTTGTGTTTTATTTTATTCCTTCTTTTTCATTGTTCATTCCATTGGTTATAATCTTTCTTTACAAGTTGACTAATGTTTAATGGGAAGGCATTTGTAGAACCTATATTGGACTGCATGTCACCATGGTGGGGTGAGGGGGAGGACAGGGACGGGGAGAAAATTTAGAACTCAAAAACTTGTGCAACTGAATGTGGTAAACTAAAAGTAAACATAAATTAAAAAAATTTAAAAAAAAGAAATAAGGAAGCTCAGGAGAAGAGTGACTTTTAGTAAGGAAAGATAGTGGGTTCTGTTGAACATGTTAAGTTTGAAAAGTCTGCAAGACTATTCATTTCACCATGTCCAGTGGTCAAGGCTTAGCCTTACTGGGCCTCAGCTTCCTTTTTCCTTTTTTTTAATGAGGAGGTTAGACTGCATGACCTCAAAGGTCTCCTCCAACTCTAAATCTAGGTATTTCTTCTAGGGCAGAAGGTTTTATCTTAAATGGTTTGCCTAATTAGTATGTCGTTTTGTTTTCTGTTTAACTGAACAAAAAAAGCACCCTTTCATTTCTCATTAAGATGTTGATATAAAACCAAGTTTCCCTTGCCATGAATACTAATTACAGTGTAACTGATTTTTGAACTAGGATACAATGATGATATTGGGAACCATACAATGAAACCAACAAATGAACATAAAGGTAATTAAAGTCCTATTCCACTCTAAATTCCTGATCTTGTCTAGTGTTTTTCATAAGAAATGTTTTTTTCATTTATAACAAAAGAGGAAAACATAGTCAGGACTTGATTCTTTTCATATTTCTGTCAGTGACTGTGCCTCAGTTTCCTCATCTGTAAAAATCTACACTTTTCCTCTCTTTGTCCCAAAAACGAGACTCTCCATCTCTAGACTCTGGGTATTTCCTCTGGCTTCCTCCGGTTTCTGGGATGTTCTCCTTCACCTCAGCCTGCTTACTTCCCTGGCTGCCTTTAAATCCCATCTCAAATCTGATCTTCTACAAGAAACCTTTTCTAACCCCTCCTAATTCTCAATCTAGTGCCTTCTCTGTTAATTATTTCCCATTTATCCTATATTTAGCTTGCTTTGTTTATGTTTATTTGCTCATTGTTTCCTCCATTAGATTATAAACTCCTAGAGGGCAGGTACTGTCTTTTGCTTCTTTCTGAATCCTCAGTGTTTAGCTTAGTGAATGGCATATGGTAGGCACTTAATAAATGTTTATTGATTGATTGATCTTTATGCAAAAGATAACTACAAGTTATTTCTCCCTAAGAGGGAATTAACTTAAATATTGAAAGGAGAAGTATGGGCTAGATATGCCTCATTCTCTTCCTTTCTCATCTATAGTTTGGAAGAGATAATCTCAGGCTCTTTCGGGATCCAACATACTGTGATTCTATGACAAAGATTTCTTGGTAGTCCCCTTCTTAAATGTTAAGCATGGATTATTGAATCACAGACTGTTATCACTAGAATGATCTTATAAGTAATGCAATTTTCAAAAAATTACTGATACATTTTATTTTTACACAATAAATACTACCTAACAAATACTCAAAGTCCCTTATGTCCTTCTGAAAAACAATAGCTTGTAGATACTATAGTCCAACCAATTCTTCAAAAAAAAAAACCCACACAAAACTTTTCTCTATTTTTTTCAATGAACATTTATTTTCTCTACTTCCCACCTCCCCTTCCACAACTTCCCATTGTAAAAAAAAACCCATCTAACAAATATGCAGAGACAAAACAAATTCCCATGTGGGTCATATCCAAAAATATATGTATTATTTAACAATTGTGTATGGTCTTTCTGTCTAGAAGGTCAACCCACACATTTTGCAGATGAGAACACTGAAGCCTAGGGATGTTAAGGGATTCTTTCAAGAGAGAGTTTGCGCAACGTAATATCTGGAGAATTGTTAAAAATTGTATTCTTATCTATTTGCCCAAGATAACAGAAAAAAACAGTATGCCTGGAGGTAGGGGGATAGACTGAGTACATTTTTAGAGTTTGTTCCAACTTTGGGATAGCATAGAATCTAGAAGGTATAAATAATTAAATTTTTTGCAAAAGGCTTTTGACATTTCTGGCTAAATATCACATTGTTTGCAAGTCCTTTGGTAAAGCCAGAAGGGTATTTTCTAATAGCTAATAGGTTATCTAAATGAAGTTTTTCAAGATGCCGTTCTATCATTTTTGCCCAGAAGAGTATTTGTGTACTCCATGTTTATCAAGAAAGGGATATAGGATAAATCTGACCAGATTTAACGATAACCTTCTGGGAGATTTCATTCACTTTATCAGGATGAGGGAATTGTCCTTTCATAGAATTTTATGTTCCTGGGTTATCATCCAACCTTAATCCCTTTTGTATTTGGGAAAAGTTGTGAAATGGATATATAGTCTTAATCCAGACAAGGTAAGTAATATCTGAGTGATATTTCCTAGTGCTCACATCATTCTTTTGCCTTTTTGATACATAGTCCTTGAAAAATCTTCCTGGGGTGGCTAGGTGGCTCAGTGAGTAGAGCACTGGCCCTGTAGTCAGGAGGACCTGAGTTCAAATCTGGCCTCAGACATTTGTCACACTAACTAGCCATGTGACTGGGCAAGTCACTTAACCCCAATTGCCCTCCAAAAAGCAAAAAAGAAAAGAAAAATCTTCCTGCTTGGAATTAATACATATATGTGTGTATACACATATATTTATCTGTGTATATGCATGTTTGTATGTATATATACATACACACATATAAATAGAACACATATAGTTAAGATCAGATGGGTTATATATATGTATATATTATATGTAATAAAACCCAAAATATGCACCTGTACACATATATCCACATATAACACAACATAATAATTACACATGTAAATATAGATATAATGTATACACATATAACTAATTTGTTCTTAACTAATATACCTATACACATGACTACATGTCTATCTTTTGACTGTTTGAAGGCCATTAGAATGTTTCCTTGACACTGATTGGAAGCTCCGCATGCTGCCTGTCTCTTAGGAATTAGCATCACAGTGAGAAGATGTGCTGCTCTTTGAGCTCCTTGGAGATTGTGCTGCCTAATACCAAGTGTTATGATTTCTTTGTGACAGAGCCTGACCATTTGAATGTGGACGTGGAATACACTGAAGTTGAAGTCTTGACGCCCGATCTTCACAGAGGTAACTGACCACTTGATGCTAATAGGTCACTGTACTTTGTTGAATAGCTGAGCAAAGATACCAGGGTTGAAGGTAACTGTTAGCACAGTGAGTCCCCTGGGTCGCTGTCAGGTTAAGTGACTGGCTTGTGCTCAGGGTGTGTCAGAAGCAAGACTTGAAGCCATGGGGCAGCTAGATGGCACAGTGAATAGAGCACCAGCCCTGGAGTCGAGGACCTGAGTTCAAATCTGGCCTCAGCCACTTAACACTTACTAGCTGTGTGACCTTAGGTAAGTCACTTAGCCCTAATTGCTCCTCCAAAAAGAGAAGATTTGAAGCCAGCTCTTCCCGGTTCCAGAGCTGACCCCCATCCATCTGCCCATGCTTCTGAGAACACCTTGGGCCTTAGGGAATCAAGAAGAATAAAGAACCATTAGCCAAACCCTCAGTTCAAACTAGTTTGCAGAACTTGACCACTGTCCAGCAGGAACTTGTAAAAACGAGTTTCATCCCTGGGAGGGAAACAGATGTTTTGACTTGGTACGTTCACACTTCACCGTACACACTTAGAGTGTAGAGAAAGCAGCTCTGCTACTAACCCGGGGGAACCTTGAGCAAGCCATTCCCTATCTCTTGGGATTCACTTCCTCACCTGTAGAATAAGGGGGTTGGAATCAGTGGCATCTGAGGTTCCCTCTGGCTGTGGCCCTAAGATCCAGCCTCTGCCTAAGGACTGCCAATGAAACCACTTTCAGAGGCATTTAGGGGAAATACAGCCTTAATTCTTAGGAAATATTCCCTCATATTAAGCCAAATTTTACCTGTCTGTAATTCTGTGTTCCCGCCCCCACTCTCCACATTAGAGTCTCATCTGTAGATTGGCGGCTGCTTCTTCTTTTTTTTTTTAAGTTGGAGCCCACAGGCATTTCTTATTTCCTCAGTTTTGCACTGGCTTGGTAATAGATCAGCTTAAAGCATGGAATTTGGACTTGGCAAGAGTAAAGCAAATGTTCAAATGTCAATTTCAGTTACTTTTAATATCACGAAGAATTTTAGCTAGAAACCACCTTAACTTCAATTCAATGCCTACTGACATATATTAGAAGGGAATAATCCCACAGGGCTCTCCATTTCTGCTTGGCACATGCAGCTGTAAAATCTATTTATTTATTGTTAACTTTTATTTAGAATTTTATTTTTTCCCAGTTACATGTAAAAACAATTTTTAACATTAGTTTTTAAAAAAATCTTTGAGTTTCAAATTCTCTCTCTTTCCCCCCTCCCCACCTCACCCCACATTGAGAAGGCAAGCAATTCAATATAGGTTATACATGTATAGTCATGTAAAACATATCCATAATAGTCATGTTGTGAAAGATATAGGCAAAAAAAAACCCTCTAGAAAAATAAAGAAAATATGCTTCAATCTATATTCAGACACCATCAGTTCTTTGTCTGGGGATGGATAGCATTTTTCGTCATACGTTCTTCAGAATTGTCTTGGATCGTTGTATTGCTGAGAATGGCTAAGTCACTCACATCTTACAGTATTGCTGTTACTTTGTACACAGTACATTTCACTTTGCATTAGCCCATGCAAATTTTCCAGGTTTTTCTGAGAGCATCCTGTTCATTATTTCTTACAGTACAATAGTATTCCATCATAGTCACATACTACTACTTGTTCAGCCATTCTCCAATTGATGGGCATCCCCTTAACTTCTAATTCTTTACCACAAGAAAAGAGCTGCTATAAATATTTTTGTACATATATGTCCTTTTTCTTTTTTTGTTTTTAATCTCTTTTGGGATATAAACCTACTAGTGGTATTGTTAAATCAAAGGGTATGTATGCATGGTTGTATATCCTCTGGGCCTAGTTCCAAATTGTTCTACAGAATAGTTAAATTAGTTCACAACTTCACCAACAGTGCATTAAAGTCTCATTTTTTTCCCACATCCCCTCCAATATTGGTCATTTACCTTTTCTGTACTGTTAACCAATTGAACAGATATGAGGTAGTACCTCACAATTGTTATAATGTGCATTTCTCCAGTCAAGAGTGAGTTAGAGCAGATCCTATACATGATTGTATGTCACCATAGCGGGGGTGGGAGTTGGGGAGGAAGGGAAGGAAAATCTGAAACTCAAGTGATTCTGGAACTGAATCTTGTAAACTAAAAGTAAACAAACAAGTCAATTAAAAAAAAGAGTGAGTTAGAGTATTTTTTCATATGGCTATCAATAATTTTGATTACTTCATCTGAAAACTGATCATATCTTTTGATCATTTATCAATTGGGGAATGGCTATTATCTTTATAAATTTGACTTAGTTCTCTATATGTTTGAGAAATGAGGCCTTTATCAGAGAAACTTGCTTCAAAATTTTTTTTTACAGTTACTATTGCTAACTGTACTCTCCTCCATCCTATTCCCCCACTCCTGTTTATGTTATTCTCTTTTTCCTTTCACCCTGTCCCTCCTGAAAAGTGTTTTGCTTCTGACTGCCCCCTCCCCCAATCTGCCTTCCCTTCTATCACTGGCCTGCCCCCTTCTCTTATTCCCTTCCTCTCCTACTTTCTTGTATGGGAAGAAAGATTTCTGTACCCAATTGAGTGTGTATGTTTGAGACAATTCTGATCAAAGTATGGTTCACCCACTCTTCCTCCTTTCCCCCCTCTTACCCTTCACTGTAAAAGCTTTTTCTTGCCTCTTTTATAGGAGATACTTTACCCCATTCTACGCCTCCCTTTCTCCTTTTCCCAGTACATTCCTCTCTCTCACCCCTTAGGTTTTTTTATTTTATTTTTTTTTCTGTTTTAATTTTAATTTATTTTCTTGGTTACATCATTCATTTCCACAAGGTTTTGAGTTACAGATTTTCTCCCCTTTTTGCCCCTACCCCCCAGCCCAGAACATTGATCCCACTGTAAGGCCCCTCCCACAATCTGTTCCCTTTTATGCCCTCCTCCAACACCCCTCTAGCTTTCTAGCAGAACAGGGAGGGGCTCCTTGCCCCCGTCCCTGAATGTATTATTTCCCAGTTGCATTTGATTGTATAACTTTAAATACTAGATTCTTGCAATTCCTCCCCTGTCACCCACTCCCACTGGGAGGAGCAGCAAT
>CM053593.1:178653715-178682586 GCA_028646575.1 Pseudocheirus occidentalis
AACAGATGTTCTTTCTGTCTTTTGGAGAGTTTTGGAGCTTGAAAATCTCTTTAGCGTCCCATTTTATGAGTTTTTTAGTGTGTTTGTGTGGGAGCTGTGGTGCTTTGCTGCTTCTATGCTGCCATCTTGGCTCCGCCCCCGGTTTTTTTAGATATCATCCCTTCATATTCAACTCACCCTATGCCCTCTGTCTGTATATATGCATATGTACATATACACATACATATTCACATACACACACACATATATCTGATGAGCTTCCAATACCATCTTTTCATGTTGGAATATAAATGGTTCAACTTTAATAAGTACCTTATGATTTCTCTTTCCTGTTTATTTTTTCATGCTTTTTTTGAGTCTTCTGTTTGAAAGCCAACTTTTTTATTTAGCTCTGGCTTCTCAAGAATTCATTAAATTCCTCTACGTTATTGAATTCCAATTTCTCCTTCTCTTGATTACACTCAGTTTTGCTGGGCAAGTGATTCTTGGTTGTAATTCTAGCTCCTTTGCCCTCTGGAATATCATGTTCTAAGTCCTCAGATCTTTTAATATAGAAGCTGACAACTCTTGTATTATCCTGACTGTGGCCAGGGCTGTGCTGGGCATGGCCCACACTGAACTGTACCCCTCTCTCACTCTGGTGCAACAGACCTTTCCTGCCAACCTTCCAAGTTGTCTTGGCTGGAAATGTGTTTCACTCTGTCCTTTTGTGAATTCTGCTGCTCTAGAATTTTAGTCATTTTTTAAAGGTATTTGGAGGGGTTTGTGAGAGAGCTCAGGTAAATTCCTGCCTTTACTCTCCCATCTTGGTTCTGCCTATCCTCCCTGACCTACCTTCATTCAGAACAAGGGCAGTCTATCTATCTATCCATGTCTTTTCGCCTGAAGAGGAATGGTGGCATTTGCTTAAGTGTACTATGTGCCAGGATTGCAGATTGTAGTCCTGCATTTGGCTTTTTCTTAGACTTGAATTAGGATTTTTTGACCCCTGCTTTCTTCCTGTCATCCATGTTCAATATCCCATCAATTTCATTTGCTGAATTCACAGACACTTCATGGTGAGGAGTAGAGGAAGGTGGTGTGAGCTTGAGATTAAGGAGGGGACTAGGATTATCTTTTCCTTCCTTTTTTTTTTTTTTTTGGATGGCAATATCAGAAATGCTTGCCACAGGGATGCCAACTCCCCAGTCTAGTATAGAACTGGGAATATTTGGATCTAGAACCTTTTTGGGGGGCTAAGTATATTGTGGAGTTGGCCTCCTAGTTATAAAGTACTAGTGAGGAAAACTACTTTTTCAGAAGGAATAGTTGCTCATACATGCTTGTTTATTGAGCAGAACTGTTCAGGGTAGAAATTAGTTTTCAAAATGTGCTTTGAGAAAATACAACTGACAGGTTAGGTTCTGCTTTTGCAAACTGCCCTGACAGCTTACTTCCTGGCATAGGGTGTGTGGGAAAGGGGGGAGGAGATGTTTATGGATGCTAAGTGAGGACATCCCTACCTCAAGGGCAGCTGGGAGTCAGAAGTCAGAGAACCATAAAATACAGACTCTGAGAGTTGGAAGGTCCTTGGAAATCTAGTTCAACTTCTCATTTTACCAATAGGTAAGGCCATGTGACCTAGGTCACATAATCATTCAGTTGCAAAGCTGAGTCCAGACCCTGTACCCAGTTTAGAGGTACACTACTTGGTCAAAGGACATGCAAGGTTGCACAACTGAATGGGGCTAATTACTAAAGGACTTTGGAATGTTGGAAGAATTGGGATTTAAGAAGGTTAAGAAGGTAAGTGCTTGGTCCTTTGAAAATATTATCATCTCAGTGGTAGAGTTGAAATCTCTTTGTCTGACTTGGAGATTGAGAGGAAGGAAATTCTCCAGATCATTGGAGCATCTGGGATAAATGGGCCAGGATAGAAGTCACATTGGCTTGGAAATTTAGGTCTCCCTGGATGCCAAAAAGGCTAAGTTCTAAGATCATAGGGTTATACATCTAGCATTAGAAAGAATTTTAGAGGGGCAGCTAGGTGGCACAGTGAACAGAGCACCAACCCTGGAGTCAGGAGGACTTGAGTTCAAATTGGACCTCAGACACTTGACACATTTAGTAACTGTGTGACCTTGGGCAAGTAACTTAAACCCCAATTACCTTGCCTTCCCCCCTCCAAAAAAAACCCAACAACCCCACAACACACACACACACACACACACACAAGAATATTAGTAGTCACTGAATTCAGTCCCCAGTTTTACAGATGAGGAGGCTGAGGACTAGAGTCCAGAGGATAATATATCTGGAAATGCAAGGGACTTTAGAGGCTGCTGAGTCCAATCCCCTTGTTTTAAAAATGAGGAAGCAAGGCCAAAAGATGTTAAAGAACTTGCTCAGGGTCACCCAGGTAACAAATAACAGAACTCAGGACTTGACCTCAGGTTTTCTGACTCCCAGGTCTAGTACTCTTAGGCAGTAAGCTCTAAAATGGGGGTCCTGACACTATACCAAGGACAGCATGACCTATCAGTCAGAGAGTAGAAGATGGTTGGTGTGCCTCTCTCCTGATACTAATTGCAGGGCTTGCCTTCAACACCAGCAAACTCCCTAAATTCAGCCTCCTCCTATGGTTGTGCAAGCTCCTAACCTCTCCAGTTTTGCTCTAAAGTGGGTGCCTTAGGGAAGTTATAAATTAACCTCACTGGTAACCTACACACTCACAATTCACAAGTGTCACTAGGAATATCCCAGCCTATTACCTAGACAAGCTCCTGGCTATGTCAGGTGCTGGTGGGTTGGTTCTGTATCTCTTGGAGGCTGTACACTCCAAGGCAATGGCTGGTAAATAATTTCTATACTCCTTTTCACTTTTAGTGAGACAGAGTAAGCACAGGATGAGAAAGCACAAAAGGCCTGAGATCTACATTGCAGCTCTCCTTAAATTAAATTCTTTTCAAAATCTATCTCCCTTATAAGATGGCCTGTTACTGCCTACTGCTGTCAAAGAGACCACCATTTTTTCAGTCACCTGGGCTTGAAAGCATGTTATCATCCCCAATTATTCGTTATCACTCATATGCTCTATACAGTCAGTTGCCAATTCTTGTCATTGCTACTTCATCAATATCTTTCACACCTGTCCCCATCTCTACTTAAGCTGTCATCATCTTAGTTCAGGCCCTCATCACCTGTTGCCTGGATTATTGTAACAGGCTTTTATTTTTCTCCTCATCTCAAATCTTTCCCTGTTCTACCCCAGCCTCCCCAGAGCTACCAAAATAATTTTCCCAAGGTGCAAGTTTGACTATGTCACTCTCCTACTCAATAAACTCCAGTGGTCCACTAATGAATCTAGAATCAAATTTTATCTCCTCTTTATCTCATCCTTTTAAAATATATCAGTCCCTCTGGTTTATTCCCTGAATTTAGAGTCTTACTGGCAGCTTAGGTCCCTACAGGGGCAACTACTACCTCAGGTTTTAGGTGCACTTATGTGGGTCACTACTCCCAACATGGTAGTTCCCTATCCCCCATTGGTGATGTGTTTTCCACAAACAATCAACCATCAGACTCAATAAGTTCTTGAAAAGGCATTTAGATCAAGTGGAAAAGCAAGAACAATAGTTAACAAAGCAACCTTCCTCCTGTCCCAAACCTGGGGGGCTTCCTCTCACTAAGACACACAGAATGGGGATGGGGAGGAAGAGTGGGTACAAACATAAAGCACAATGGTAATGAGGCACATCTGGTGGGAACACATGTGGCCAATGCAGCTTGCAACTCCAGAACTAGACAGCCTTGAGTTCCATGTCTTTAGAGAATCTTTCCCAGGTTCAATGCAGAATAAGGTGCTGGTGACAGTGATTGACCTTGGTGCTTAGCCAGGCTTCCTCCTCCAAGGGCATTTCTGCTAGATAGACCAATCTATTGCTAGACTAGGCTGAGTAGGCTCCTTGTTGTCTGGACTAGACCTACACAGGGTTCTTCCTTTCTTCCTTCTTTTCTCTTCCTTCCTTCCTTCCTTCCTTCCTTCCTTCCTTCCTTTCCTTCCTTCCGATCATAAGCATAATCATTTACTTAGTAATAAGGCTAAATGAATAATAAAAACATAGTTACTCATATTATAAGATGCCCATTTCTGCTGAATCGCTCTCTGTACTCCTTGGGGTCACTCTTCAGTCAATAGCTATAATCTCTACCACCTGCAGTCTCAGGCTTCTATGGGTGCTACTGATAAGAATATAAGCATATTAGAAATATATGCTAAAAAAATTATTTGACTGATAAACTCCAGTGGCTCCCTGGATTCAGTCCCTATATTTATCTATAAGAACTAGATCCCTTTATCTAATCCTCTAGGATTAAATATAAAACCTGCTGTTTGGCTTTTAAGGTCCTTCCTGACCGAGATGCTTCCTGCTTTTCCAGTCTTTGTTATATCTTACTCGCCTTCGCTTACTTCATGATGCAGTGATTCTGGCCTCCTTGCTATGCCTTGTACAAGACACTCCCTCTCCTAACTGTGTTTGCACTCTGTTTCTTCTCCCCTCTCCCCTCTGCCTTCTCCTGGCTTCTCTTGCTTACATCAGGGCTCTACAAAAATCCCCTGCAAGAAACTTCTACCAGTCCTCCTCAAAACCTTGTCTTTCCTTTGAGATGATTTCAAACTCATTCTTGTACACGACTGTTTTGTGTGTTGTTTCTCCTGGAGACTGTGAACTCCTTGAGGGAGGGGACTGGCTTTGCCTCTGTCTGTGTTCTTAGCACAAAGCCCGGTACAAAGTGGGTGTTTAAAGAGTATGCTCATAGACTTGAATGGAGAGAGATCTACAATCAAGCACATCTGAGAGCCGTTGTTGTTTGTCCTTCATTCTGAAGAGGGCCATGATATCAGGGAGGTGATGCCATGACTTGCAAGTGAATTGGATTTAAGTGAGGGAGGGCTGTGCAAAGTCACCAGCCTCACTCTCTCCTTCAGAGTCACGTGGGGCCAGTGGCCAGATACTCATCAGGATGACTGGAGATAGCCACCTGTCCGAAAGCCATCATATTATGGAATAGCTCCAACCTCCCAGGGCAGAAAGGGATGTTGTCAGACTTGAGTCTCCCTCAGTCACTGGTTTGGGATTAGGAGACCACTTAATTTGTAAAAAGTGCTCCTTGGCAGACGGCCAGATGGGCAGTGAAAGCCACCCAAACTGACTAAGGCCCGGTGCTTTCCCCAGGCCTCCCTGCTCTGTATGCAGTCTCACTGCTTCAATTGGAATGGTTCAGGGTGCTATTTTGAGCTAGGGCTGGGCCCATTTGTGCAGCAAGGAAGGGAGTGTGCTTAATTAGCTCCAGCCTATCGAATTTTTTTTTTTTTTGGTCTGTAATTGCTGGGAAAATCCCGTGACGTAAAGCAGGCTTTTCATTGTGAACATAAGGCAAACTGGAGCCAGAGTCAAGCAGGACCAGGAAATACCCTGTCAGAGAAAGACAGGAACAATCCTTAGCTTTTTATCTGGTTTACTCTTTTGCTCACAGCTGTAGACAACAGACTGGGGGATAGTCAGAGAAAGAATAGTTAGGATAGCCCTGCAGACCCTCCTACAAGAAGAGAGATTCTATGACAAGCATGTGGTCACAGATGCAGACTTGGAAGTGGCATCATTCTTTCCTGTCATCTTAGGGACTTAAGAGTTCTTAGAGATTTTGTTTAGTTTTTCAGTCCTATCAGAGTCCTCGTGATCCCATTTGGGGTTTTCTTGGCAAAGATACTGGAATGGTTTACCATTTCCTTTTCCAGCTCATTTTACAAATGAGAAAACTGAGGCAAACAGGGTTAAGTGACTTGCCCAGGGTCACACTGCTATTACGTGTCTAAGTCTAGATTTGAACTCAGGTCTTCCTGACTCCAGCGCCAACACTCTATCCACTGTGTAACCTAGCTGCCCATTATTTCTCCTAGCATAGTATTCCATTATATTCATGTGCCATAATTTGTTTAGCCATTCCCTAAGGGATGGAAATCTACTTTCGTTCTAGTTCTCTGCTACCATAAAAAATTCTAATATATAAATATTTTGATGTATATGAGGCCTTTCTTTTTGTCTCTTTGGGGTATATGCCCACCAGTTGAATCTATGATCAAAGTGTATGGATATTTTAGTCACTTTTTTGAGTAATTCTCCAGTTGCTTCCTAGAATAGTTCTACCAACTCAAAGCTTCGCAGCTCTAATATGTGAATATATATTTATACATTTCCATCTCTGATTTTTCCTTTTTTTATCTTTGACAACTTCCTGGATGGGGAGATAAAATCTTAGGACTATTTAATTTTATTTTCTCTTATTACTAGCAATTTGGAGAATTCTTTTATGTGGTTGTGAATATTTTGCAATTCTTTTGAGAACTCTTTGTTCTCATCTTTTAGCTACTTATACTTCTCTTAGTTGTCTATCTTGTTATGTATTTTATCTTTCATAATTGACTCTATCCTTTGGTTAGGCATTCATCCATAGTTTTATGATATTCTTTTCTAAGAGCTGCATATGCATTTTGAATGTATTGTAGAAGATAGTATAATATATGGACCCTAAGCATAATTTCTGCTAGATTACTTTCCAGTTTTTCCAGTGGTACTTATTATCTGTTATATAGGTAATTTTTTCCTAGTTAATTCTAATGTTTTCAGGTTTATCATTCAATGGGTTTGAGGTCAGTCATTTCTGGTTCTTCTTTGAAAGGTTTGTTCTATTCTGCTTTTCTATTTTTTAACCAGTTCCAAATTATTATGAGGAGTGCTAATTTATATTATAATTTGAGGCTAGGAAGTACCATTCTCCCTTTATTCTTACATTTTAAATATTATTTCCTTTAATAATCTAAGTCTTTTCTTTCTCCAAATGAATTTTGTTATTTTGTGTAACTTTACAAATGATAATTTTGGTAGTTTGATTTATATAACATTACATATGTAAATTAATGCTGGTAGCATTATCATTTTTATTATACTGGCATGGCCAGTATAGTCATTAGTACTAAATGTTCCTCCAGCTAGTTATTAGATGTGCTTTAGTAGGTTGATTCCCAAATAGTTTATGCATTTCATAACTCTTTTGAATGAGATATTCCTTTTTCTTTTTGCCACATGGATTTTGTTACGTAGGAAAAAAGTTCATTTTTGTGGGTTTATTTTGTAGCCTAGAACTTTACTGAAACTATTCTTTCAGTTAATTTCTTTCCTGAATCTCATAGATTTTCTAAGTAAATTATAACATCAGCACCAAAAAAAGGGAGTGTCTTTTGCTTCTACTTTTGCTGAATTTATTGGAAAAGTTTCTAATGTTTCTCCAGTGCATAAAATGCTAGCTTCTAGTTTTAGATACTTTTTATCATATTAAAAAAAAAAGATTCGTTGTGCCTCTACATATGAGTATAGATAAGTATTATACTTTTTAAGGGTTTTTTCTGTATTTATTGAGATAGTCATGAATTCTGGATATTTTTGTTTTAAATATGATTATATTGATTTTTTAAAAATATTGAACAATATTATACCTGTTTGTGCTTGTTTAATTTTCCATTTGTGAATTTATATAAATTCAAGTTGATCAGAGTAATTTTTTTTTGGTATAAATTTCTGTAGTCCTTTTGACAGGATTTTATTTAAAATTTAAAAATTGATATTCAGTAGCAACCTTGGTCTTTAGTTCTTTTTCTTTTCTCTACTGGTTTAGTTAATAAGACTATATTTTTCTTGGAAAAGGAGTTTACCTTCTTTGTTTTCCAATCTTTGAGAATAATTTGTATACAGTAGGTATTAATTGTTCTTTAAAGGTTTGATAGAATTCTGTAAATATATCAGGCAGGACCCAGGAGTTGGTTTTTGTTTTGTTTTGATGATTTCTTCATGGCTAGTTCATTTTCCTTTTTCTGAAACTGGATTATTTAAGATCTCTATCATTGGTTCTGTTAGTTTGGGTATTTCATATTTTTATAGGCAACCCCCTATTTCTTTGGAGCTGTCAGTTCTGATAGCAGATAACTGTGATAGGTCCTTGTGACTCTTTTTAATTTTTCTGGGCTTGATGTGATTTCAGCTTTTTTCATTTTTTTATGTACTATTCCCAGTGGTTTTTAAAAAATCAAATTTCCTAAAGATTTATCACTTTTGTTCATCTTTTCAAAGAATTGGCTTTTAGTTTTGTTTAATTAGTTGTCTAGCCTTTTTGGTTTCCAATTTATCTATTTCTCTTCTACCTTTCAAGAGTTCCTCTTTTGTGTTTATTTATTATTAGATTTAATTTTTAAAAAATGCAAATTTTGTTCATTAATTCTTTTTCTATTTTGTTAATGTATGTTTTTAGGGATATAATTTTTGCTCTCAGGACTGCTTTAGCTGTGTCTCAGAAAATTTGGTATGTTGTCTTGTCATTTTGATTATCTTTCACACAGTTGTTAATTGTTTTTGTTAGGTTATTTGATCCACTTTTTATTTAAGATTCTATCATTAAGTCTCCCTTGAAGTCTGTGTCTTTTGCTTGTACTTTTTGAATTGATTACTATTTTTATTGCTTTATGGTTTATGTGGCAGCATGGTGGAGAGAAGTGTTGGCTATGGACTTTAGAAAGGCACTAATCCTAGGAGCCACTACCATCCTCAGGTGATGACTATCTTTTCCACATCCATCTGCAGGCACTTCCTCTCTTATTGGTTACTGTTACTGTCTCTAGTGGGCTTTACTATTGACCTGGTTGCTGATGAGATCTCTGGTGGCTCTAATGGATCACTCCAAATTGTACAGTCATCTGAATACTCCCTCCTCAAAATACTCATTCCCTATCACCAGGAAAGAATAAATGCAAACGAAATAGAGGTTCACAGACATATGGTGATTGGGATAACAATAGAGCAATTGTTCTTCTACCCACTCCACAACTCACAGAAGTTATGGCCCATTTATTGCCATGAAGGAAAAGACTGAGAAATTGGTAGGTTGTCCCTTTTGCATGTAATCTCATTTCTGGCTCATTACCTTCTAAGTCATTAATCTTATTGTATCCGAAGCCAATTGGAAAATGTTGTTATTGCACCATACCAGCTACTTAGGCACTTATAACTGAAAATAGGTTCCTTTTAACTTTCCATATAGTTATTTGGACTCGAATCATGTGGAAAAATATTTGTGTATGTTCAAGGACTAGAACCAGGTAGAGAATACCTGTTTATGCTTGTTTAATTTTCCATTTATGAATTTATAAGCTATGCATTTGGTACATACAAGTTTAATATTGATAACATATCTATGATTCCTTTAAGCATAATGTAATTTCCTTATCTCTTTTGATACTGTGAATTTCTATTTTTGATTTGTCTGATTGTGTTATCATAACTCCTTTAAAAAAAAACACCACCTGATGTATAGTACATTTTCTTCTAATCTTTCATATATTTCTTTAGTCATTTGATGTCTTTTTTTTGGAGGCAATGGATTATAGAGGTTTTTTTTCCTTATTTACTCTGCCGTTTTCACTTTATTGCATTGTTTGTTGCATTAACATTTAAAATTATGTTACTTAGGTTTATATTTCCTCTCATTTTTGTTTTAGTATTGCTTAATATTTTTTTATCCATTTTTCCTCTTTTGTTAGTCCGCATAATTACTGTGGTGCTTCTGCTTTTCCACCTTCACTTCTCCTATTTCTCTTACATCTTTATCCCTTTGGGCACTTTTAAGTCTTTTTTTGTTTAATCCCATAGGTCAGTATCTTTATTCCTGTTTTTTAAATAAAATAACCTCTAGAGATGGGATAGTGAATTTTGTTACTTTTCTTTGCTTGATAATTCTTTGCTTATTTACCTTTCTTGTGTTTCTGTTGTTTAGGGTGTTTGCAAGTTGAATAGTATGCTTGAGTATGTGTTGTTGTTGTTGTTGTTTTTAATTTACCAGAATGCTTTAAATGCCTTTATTTTGTAGAAAATCTATCCCTTCTGTTAACTATTAGGCTCAAATTTATAGGGTGGGTATGTCATTTTGGGTTGCATGTTGAGCTCTTTTGCTTTTAGGAATATTTTATTCCATTTCTTTCAAGAAACCATAGTGGATTTAGTTTTTCTGATTTGGCTAATTATGTTTTGAGAGCTATTCATTCTAACAGTTATTCCTCCTTAAATTCTTCTCTTACAAATTTCTTTCTTTTCTTTTTTTTTTTGCTTTTTGGAGGGCAATTGGCATTAAGTGACTTGTCCAAGGTCACACAGCTATTAAGTGTGTCAAGTATCTGAGTCTGTATTTGAACTCAGGTCCTTTTGACTCCAGGGCCAGTGTTCTACTCACTGCGCCACCTAGCTGCCCCTCTCTTACAGATTTCATTTCACTTGTAAACCATTTTATAATTTCTTGTTTTTGTTTCATGCTCTCTTAGAAATCCGTAAGATTCTATTTTCATCAGACTTTGTTTTACTTTCATTTGTCTTAAAATATTTGTTAAAAGGGCTTTGTACTCTTTTTGAGGGTTTTGTGCTATTCTTCCTTCTAATTTTATGGTTCTTTGTTAATTTATCACCTGTGCTCTACGTTTTTAGCTGAATTTTCTTCCTCATGGGATCTCTGATGCTTTAGTTCCCCTGCCCCCCCCACCTTTATATTCCTGTACCTTTTGACTTAATCCACTTTGATTATGGGTACGTATAGTTCAAGAACTGGACTACAAAGCTGCCTCAGCCTCCTGCCATATAATATTTATTTTACCAGCTTCATTCTTTGCACTTATTAGTCTCAGGAGAAAGGGGTATGATGGTCCCCAACTGGGCTTCAGGCCTTTTTCCTTCAGACCCAGTGCAGCCTATTCAAACTGGCCTCATTCCCCAGTTACCCTTGGCTTTCACCCTTTTCTTTTCTGACTTGGCTGAATCCATGTCAGTCCTTTTCCCCACTGTTTGGAGGAGTATAGGAAAGGTGTTCTGAACAGAGTCTCTGCAGTTCTGAGGGTCCCCAAACTAGAGCTCACTTAGGAAAAAGGCAGCTGGCTATCTCCCCCAATAAAACTGGTCAGAATCAATATCTGCCTTTCAGGGTGGAGAGTGGGTATACTGACAGTCTCTGTAGCAGGACAGGAATGTCATCGTAAGTCCCAGGCACAAACCTGTGGGATAATTTGTGTATCCCTGATCTGTGTAGAAGCTGATGGGGGAGGGGTTCTGAGAGAGTGCTTTAAAGATGAGCATTCTTTGGTACTAATTCATAAGGCTGCTGCCTTGGTGGGGTTCCCTCTTTCTTGTCCTATGAATTCTGTTGTAATTGTTCTACAACTGGCACATTATTTCTTTTTTGGATGATATTTGAGAGTTAGTAAAGTTTGGCGATTGTCTAGTTTTCCATCTTTTGGTCATGTGACCCAGAAGACCCAACCTTCTCCTTTTGTAGATGATAAAACGATCTCGTTTTATCTGTCTAGAGGTCTAGAGGGAAGTGACATACTTAAGGTCATACAGATAACAAATGGTATAGCTGGGATGTGAACCCAGGCCCCCTGAATCCAGTATTCCTTCCATTATACCATGTAATGGAATATAGTGAGATAGCTGGTCTGAATCTGGGATACAGAACGCATTAGGGTGTTGAACCCACACTTGCTGAAGTATGCTCTAATAATTTAACATGACCAATCCAAAACCAATTATTTAATCTCTAGCCAAATCTCTTTTCAAAGTTTGTGGTTCTTTAATCTGGGGTCTATGGCCTTTTTCCCCCCCTGTTTTGATATTGTTATTTCAATATCATTGGTTTCCTTTGTATTTTTTGTATTAATTTCCTATGTATTTTATTTTACATGTGTCTCAAGATACTACTTTGAAAAGAGGTCCACATGCTTCCCCAAACTGCCAAAGGGGTTCATGACACAAAAATGTTAAGAACCTCCTGTTCTAGAGGTTCCAGGATAGAATGTGTACCAGACACAGAGAAATCCCAGATTTAATGAATAGCTTTTTATACCCCATTGTCTTACTTTAATGTTGGTGCCAAATACAGAATTGAAATTAGTCAATCAACAAGCATTTGTACTAGGTGTTAGATATACAAAGATAGAAACTAAATAGACTCTATCCTCAAGGACCTTACATTCTATCAAGGAAGTCAACATGTCAGGGACAACAGGGTCAGACTCGTGCTTTAAGAAAATCATCTTTGGCAGCTGTTTAGAGAACAGAATGGAAAAGAAAAGCCAGGGAACCCAATTAGAAGGCTATTGGAATAGGCCAGGTAAGAAGACGTGAGAGCTTGAATAAGGGTAGCAGTAGTCTATGCGGAGAAAAGAGCACATATATGAAAGCTGTGGAAGTAGAATCAATACGATTTGATTAGATAAATGGGATAAGGGAGAGTGAGGAGTTGAGGATGACACTGAGGTTATAAACCCAGGTGACTAGAAAGATGGTCATTTCCTGGGCAGAAATAAATTCAGAAATGGTGTGGGTTTTGCGGGGAAAAGATAAGTTCTCTTTGGGACAAATTGAATTTGTGAGATGCCTAATAGAAGCCTGAAGAACTCAATGAGCTGTTGGTTTTGCAGACCTAGAATTGAAGAGGCAAACTAAGGCTGGGCATATGAATCTAGGAAATAAAAACATATGACCATAGTCTGTGTCTGCAAATCTCCAAGTGGCAAATCCGAGCTCCTAAACAGCTGATGGTATACAAAGAATTTGGTTTGTGCTAAAAACAGTAGAGGAAATATGTGGTCAGAAAATTCCCAGCGCAAGTTTTCCCTTCTCTCTCAGAACACGAATGGGAAGAAAGATTCTCTCTTGAAGGGGGATGCTAGTTTTAGTCATGTAGATGTACTCACCAAGGTATTATCATAGAAAGAATGCTATTTGGATTCAGGAGACGAGCTGGAATCCCAGCTCTGACACTCATTAGAGGGGCGAGGATGGGCAAATCATTCCCCCTCTCTGAGACTCATTTTCCTCATTTGTAAAATGAAACAAGCACCTTTTTTATTAATCCTTAAAGCACTACATTGCTGCATATTGTTGTAATTAATCTTGAGTTTATGATGAAGGTGCTATAGTGGGTATAGATCTGGGCTTACAACCAAGCTGACCTGGACTCAAACCCTGACTCGAACACTTCCTAGCTGTGGGACTATGGGATAGTCACTTAATCTCTCTGAGACTCAGTTTCCTCATTTGTAAAGGAGGGATATTAATATTTGTAGTACCTGCCTTACAGGTCTTTTGTGAAGCTCAAGAGATAAAAAGTAGGCAAATAATTTTGCAAACTTTGTAGCTATTATATAATATTTAATTAATAATATATTAAAATATGTAATAATAATATATAATATATGTTTGTTGTATTTCAGTCTTACATGTCCTTCAGTGTCCCAACTTTGGCTAGTGACTTACTTTCCTTGAAGACCTAGCCTGTTAGGTAGATGCCATGATTGCCAGACTCTTAACACAACCCTTGATTCTCCAAACTCCCCAGCAGATCAAGATATGGATCTCTTTGGAACTTGGACTTCTTTGGTTTGTAAAATAGAGTGGGAACCACATGACTTCCAAGGCCACTTGTGGTTCAGACATTCTGTGGTTCTAAATCAGTTCTAAAACACGTATTCAAGATTCTCCTAGACATATTAGCTACATTATTTAGTTTCTAATTATTTGGACTAAAAATGCCCTAACTTATATTTATATAAGCACTCTAAGTTTACAAAGTGATTTTGAAAAATCATAAGACTCAGAGTACATGTATATTATACACCTCCAAAGAAGCTTCTTGATGGAACTAGCACTTTTTACACCTTAGGCAGCTAGCACAGCCTGGAGAGAGAGGGGAGGAAGGGATGCAGGGCATTGCTCAACTGAGTGGTATTGTTTACTTGTGGTGAGGGACGGAGGTAGGGAGGAATAAGTCTCCTCTTTTTCTATTCCTATAGCTTCCAATTTTAATGATTATTCTAACTAGATGTTAATTTCTTTTTTTTTAAAAGTTGCTAAAGGGGGCAGCAGTGCAGTGAGTAGAACACTGGCCTTGGAGTCAGGAGGACCTGAGTTCAAAATGCAGCCTCAGATGCTTAACACTTACTAGCTGCGTGACCTCCGGCAAGTCACTTAGCCCCAATTTCCCTGCCCTCCCCCCTCCAAAAAGCAAAAAAAAAAGTTGGTAAAGGATCACAGTAGGGCAATATGATAGGAGGACTGGCTAGTGAGGGCCTGGGCCTTAGAGCATGCTCAGATTTGCCCTTCTTGGTAGTTTATATAGAGCAAATGTAGATATTCTTTGCCTAGTTCAAGTTCAACCAGTGAAGGTATGGTGGTCCTTTTTTGAAACATGATAGAGAGGCTGGTACTGTGTCATGATAAAAAGCCTACTGGTTGACTGAGGTGCTAGAAGGACTGGTGACTTATTGGCTGCTGAAATGGAACCGATTATGCAAATTAAGTGATGTGAGGAAGAAAAAGAAGCAAAAGGAGCCTACTCCACATTTCGTGAGCCATCGCCACCAGTCTTTCTAGCTCGTTAGCCAATCAAAAGATTCTTTATTTGTCACCACACCATTCTTGTCCCTTGGTCACTCATGGGCAGAACTGGTTGGATTAGAACTAGGTGGGGAATATCTTGCCATAAAGGGTGCATCTGAGCATGCTTTATGAGATGGACCCTCCTTGGCCAGTCCTTCAATTACATCAGGATGGTAGATTTAGATCTGGAAAGAAATCTTAGAGGGTGCTTAGACCACTACCCCCCCTCCCTTTACTTCTGCCTCTTCATTTTCCTGATTTCCTTCAAAAGTTAGCTCAAATCCCACTTATTCCAGGAGGCTTTTTCTAGCCCCTTCAGCCTTCCCCTCTGTAAAGCCAATCAACAGTAGATTCCCAAAAGAATGCTACTGTGAACAGCTTTTAAGATTCAGATTACACAGTAGTAGTGAACACTCTGTTTATTCCATTACAAATCAAGATTCAGTACAATATTCACAGTTTGATATTATATCACAATATATTTAGCACAGTATTTACAGAAAGTCACAATGTTTAGAACAAGGAACAAAATAAGAATCATCTGGTTTCCCTAAGGGGGAAACCAGCTTAACACTTAAAGATTCAATCAATCAATTCACAATATACTGATCTTCCACTAATGGGGCAACCATTAACTTTAGTCTCCAATAAAATCCTTAGAAAACCACAGAAACTCTCCATCTCTTGATTTCCAACAAATCTCAGTTTAGTCCAAGGGGAGGCCTCTTCTTCATTTTGACTCTGGGTGGTCTCTCTGATTCCCTGGATCCTCTTCCCTGGTCCCAGCTCCCTCTTGAATCTGCTGAACAATCACCTGGATTCCAGAGCAGACAGCTGCCAGGCTCTTGTCCAGTCCTCAGAGATAAACAGCTCCCAGGTCCTTGTTCAGTCCCAGGGCAGTCCCTGGCACACACTGAAGTTCAGAGGGTTCAGCACACCTCAAACCCTTCACCACTTCTCTTGCCTGGAACTCAAGGATCAGCCAGGCCACAAACAAAGTCCCATTCTGTTCATGTTTTCAGTCAGCTTCCAGATACGTTCTCTCTCTCTCTCCCTCTCTTTCTCAGCTGACTTCAGTCTTCATGAATCTTCCTTCAGTCTCCATGAATCTTCCTTCACTGAGCAGCCAATTTCAGATTCTCTCCTCTCTCTCTAAAATTCTTCTTTGTATACAGCACTGGCCTCCTGTCTCAGCCAATAGCCTTCTTCCAAGTCAACAGGGGAATTCATACCTTCTCAACAATGGACAGAGTTCATACCTTCTATACTTAGCCCTAAGTTACTGGGTGCTACTTAGCCCTAAGTATCTGATCTACTTAGCCCTAAGTATCTGATAAACTGATTACTATTACACCCTCTCAGGCTGTTTCCATTATACCAAACCTTTACCAGAATGTATGTTCCTTGAGGGCAAAGGCTTTTTGCCATTATTTATATCTCCATCACTTAGCACAGTGCTTGGCACATATCAAGCAATTAGTAAATGCCAGTTGCCTTGACTCCAATATTTTTTACAGATTGGAAAATGGAGGTTTAGAGAGCTTAAGTGGTTTGCCCCATGTTGACCGAGCTGACAAGTGTCAGAGGCAGGATTTGAACCTGGGTCTTCCTGACTCCAAGTCTAACGCTCTTCTACCATGTGGTGGTCAATTGCCCTCTAAATTTTGCATGCTTCTGCTAAACCCTGCTTTGTTGCAATTCCTATAAATTAATGTCTATTTTGCCAGTATTTATATAGCAGAGTGGACTTGGGGAAGGGGGAGTATGGGAGGTGATTATCTCTAGGTTGTCTGTAAGTTAATGGGTTTTAGGGCTTAGATAATTATAGGGGTCTCCTCCTTTGAGTGGGATCTCTTTGAATATCTCTGCCAGCTCTTATAGTAGTGATAGGTTCTTTTCCTTGTACAGGCAGCACAAGTATGATGCTTTGATAGTTTGAAGGAGATGGAGTAGAATCCTGCAAAGTATCCAGCATCTCAAGCCATCTGCTTCACTAAAGAAACCTTAGTTTCTTCAGTGTCTGGAGGTTTCTATGTGGATAATGTAAAGAGACAGGATAAAGGGTTAATCTCAGGATCTTTCCTGTTGCTCAGGCAGAGCCAGATTAACCCGTAGACCAGGTAGCCACATGCTTAGGGATCCAGAAGGTTAGCAAAATTGCTGTGGGAGAATTTTCCCTTTTTTGACTCTGGTGATAAGAAATGGGAACCGAGCTAGTAGCCTTGGAACCTGGAACACCAAGAGCACCAAATGGAAGAAGGGATGACAGACCACTGAGGACCTTAGTGTGGTGTCCCCCATCCTACCCAGAAAGGATGGCAGGGATAAGTGACAGTATTCATTCACAAGAGCTAGAACTGGGAGGAAAATCCTAGAGAAGAACAGAGGGAAATATCCCATTTCCTCTTCCCCTGTAAGATACTATTAGCAATTTTTCAGGAAAAAGGGGTATTTACTAGGCCATTTTGTATGTGGAGGAGGTGGGTAGGGAACAGTAGGAGGCAGGAAAGGGGTACGGTGTGATTGAGTTCAGGGTCCTGGATTTGATTTTTTTTTAGTTGTCAGTCTGTTGCTCTGAAAGTCCAAGTCATCCCCATAATATTTAAGAGTCATAAAACTGAAAGCCTTAAATGACAATTCTAAGTAACAGGTGTTAAGGGTGGGGGAGGAGGCTAAGTGACAGATGGGGACCAAACACAGATCCTGGTGTCTCAGGTAGGCATTTGGGAGTACCAAGTTGCCTGTTGCCTTATTTCTGGTCCCAAAATTCTCTTGCTTCTCCTTCCTCCTTTCCTTCCGACCAGCTGTCCTGCCCCTCTGCCTAATAATGATAATGATAATAATAACATTTATATGGCATTTACTATGTGCCAGGCCTTGTACAAAGCACTTTATAACTAAATTAACATATATTTACCTTGTATGTATTTCATATTTACTTATATTTGGACAAGTTATAGCTTCCCCATAAAAATATAAGTTCCTTGGGGCCTAGGAACGTTTAATTTTTGTCTTTATATTCCCTGTGCTTTGTGCAGTATCTGGCATAGAGTCAATGCTTAACAAAAGTTTGCTGATTGCTTTCAAATCCATATGTCCTTAGGGTTTAGGTTCTCACATAAATAAATGTGCAGTTTACTGAGTATCTCTGAATTGTGCATGTTTCTAATTACAGAAAAGTTGACTAAGCAAGAAGAGTTTATTCTTTCCTCAGTAAAGAGAATTTGGGATAGTCTAGTAGGTAGGTAGCCTTTCAGTGAAATAAACTGTATAACCCCAATAGTGGAGCCTCTTCCTTCATCAGGATGTTCTGCTAGGGAATGGAAAATATGTGTAATATCCCCCAGACAACCATATCTACAAAAACACCCAAGATTTGATAGAGTATCTTAACTTTGTCAGTCTAAAGGAAAGACACTGAATCTGTGCCCATACCTCTTCCAGCTCCTGAAAGGAAAGGAACTGAGACTGTTTACAGTGAAATCAGAAAGACTGGTAAGTCCACTAGTGAACAGTGGTATAGAGGTGGGTGGGAAGGTTTGAGGAAGTGGGCTGGACTTGGATGGGTGGGGAAAGAGGAGGGGTAAGTTTCAGTAGGCAGGTAAAACGATTAGAAGAGGAAGGGAATTCATATACTTTCATATGTATGCTACCAATCCCTTTTCTCCTAGACCAGGAAATCAAGTAGTGGAACTATGGAAAATGATTAGGGAAAGAAAACCAGGTGCCCTTATTGGGGAGAAGGGTGGAAGGGAAGCTACTCTACAATTCAGTTCAACAAGTGTTTATTAAGAAACTGTTATGCACCAGGTGCTGTACTGAGTGCCAGAGGTACAAAAACAAAAAGGAAATAGTTCCTGCCCTCAAGAGTTTAGCTTCTATTGAGTAGAAGCAACACGTACATAAACAATGAAATACAAACAGAATTTGTCACACACACACACATACTACACTGTAATTTCCTAGGGAAGGTGACATGTCCTAGATGAAGGGTTGTTTATTAACAAAAGAAGTCAACTTCTAAGGACATAATGGAAGGGGAGGGTAGAGTGGGATAGGGATGGATGTGTTTGAGGGAATGGTCACTGATGGCTAAGAAAGAGAACCTTAGCCTAGTATTGTGAGTGGAGCCTTTAGGTATTTGATTATCATTGCCTTTCTTTTTGATTATCAGTCACACTGAGCAAGAGGTAGAAAGAACAGTGTAGGTATATCTACTTTGTAGGACAGATGATGGATAAATAAATGAAAAACACTTATTAAACATTTACTGTGTACATAGTATCAAGTGCTAGGGATGTTAATAAAAAAGAAAGGCAGTCCTTAACTTCAAGGAGATGAATTCTGATCGGAGAAATAATACACAAAGGGAAATTGTAACCACAAAGGAAGTTGTGGCTTGAGAAGTCATGAAGACAATGTGCAGTTCTTTGTCAGGGAGAACTGAGCCTCGTAGGCTGACTTCTCCCACACATGACTTTAGGATGGTGAAACAGCAATAGCATTGGTCAAGGCAGGGACCCATGGAATGCTGGAGATTGGCCAGCTAGCTCCAGGAAAAAAATTTTCAGGTCTATACACTAAGAGCTCCTGGCAGAAACCAGAGTGATCATCAGCAGGGACTTGATGGATGTGCTGCATGCCCACAGCCCTCTCTTCTCATCTCTAATTCCTGATTTGCATATTTGAACACTCATGTCTCATCTCCTTGTGTGTCCCTACCTCATTGCTTGTGTTACTCCCAAAACTTAGGGAAAGCTTCCCTCATTCAAAATGGCCATAATTGACAACGGCAACAGTTTTCTCCTTAGAGCATCTGTTAATAGATTTTTCCCTTTCAGAATATTCATTAACACATGAACTCTTTTCCCTTCAGAAAATTCATTATTCTTCTTCCAAATGTAATTGTGATTTCTGTCACAGAATGGGGTGTAACTCTGGTTACCACAGGCTGTTTGCATTCTAGGGGAATATCTATTTCCAGTGAGGAATCAAGAGTGATCAAGCTAGTGGAGAGCTTAGAGAGCTAGTCCAGTTCCCTTGTGGCAGATGAAGATACCAAGACCAGAAGAGAGGAAATGACTTTCCCAAGATAACACAGATTAATGGTAGATCTGAGGCCAGTGCTCATTTCTTTCCATCAGTATGAACATCAGAGAATCCTAGCAATGATAGAATCTCAGAGTTGGAAGAGACGTCAGGAATTATCTAGTCTAACCCTATTTGAAAAAGATTTCCTTCTACAACACCACAAGCAAGTGGTATTCCAATCTTTGCTTAAAAGAATCACCACCAATTATACTTCTGGACAGCTTTAATAGTTAGGAATAGGGCAACTAGGTAGCTCAGTGGATAAAGTATCACCCTTGTTGTCAGGAGGACCTAAATTCATTCAATCTGTCCTCGGATACTCATAAACTATGTGACCCTGGGCAGGTCACTTGATCTAGTTTGCTTCAGTTCCTCATCTGTAAAATGTGCTAGAGAAGGAAACAGCAAACCACTCCAGTATCTTTGCCAAGAGAGCCAGACACAACTGAAACAATTCAACAGCAACAACAGAAAATAGGGTGCTTTTCCTTACATCAAATACACACACACACTCGCATGTATTTCTCCCTTGAGGAACAGACTTGAACAGAACAAATCTATTTCATCTTTCATGTGAAAGATGCTTCAGACACCTGAAGACGGCTGTCCTATTTCCCCAAAGTCATCTCTTTTCTAGTCTAAACACATTCAGTTCTTTGAACTGCTCTTTTTTGTGTGCTAAATACCTAGTGGAAAATATGAGAAAGAGTCAAGATTTCATCCGTCTTTAGAGCTGCCAAAGAGAGAACTTCCCTCCACTGACAAACTGAATATAATTTTGTAGATAATTCCTTGTAGTTTGTAGATAAGGAGTGGCTTGTTGATCCCATAGCTTAGTGAATATCAGAGATGGAATCTCTGGTTGTCCTTCCTCTACTGAACATCTCCCGTGCTGAGTTGTATGACCGCATGGTGTGACTCTGTTAAATCTTTGAACAAGTCTAATTGCTAGCTCTTTTTACATACTGAGCTGAAGCTGGGCGGTACCTCTCCTTCAGACATCACTAGAATCTAGAAAGTAGTCCTCTCCACAAACACTCAGCAGCAAGAGTCCATGTGTTTCCCTCTGTAGAAGGGGGGATCCCAGCAGAACAGCTGCTACTGAACAATTCTGAGGATTGAGGAAGGTGCCCCCTGCCCAACAAATGCCTCTCTCACTTACCAGCTGCTATGCTTAGGTATTCCCTCCTTTGGATTAGGAACCTGAAAGGAGAGAGCCAAGTATAGGGCAGTGGCTCCTAACCTTTTCAGATATAATGATCCATTCCAATTCCCTTTTATTCTAAAAACAAGAGGGTTTCTCTCTCTTCTTTTTCCTTTTACTGTCTTCTGGCTGGCAAGGGAGCTTCTTGCTCTCCATGCTACCAGCCACGAGTCCAGTAAACCCCTCATGGAAGCAGGGACTGGGTGGGGTCTCTACAATGACAGCAGAGGTCAGATGGGTTCCTCCTGGGACCTCTTGTGTTCAAGGATGTTCATAAATCAAGTGTTCGTGACTTCCGGACTGCCTGCCTGCGTTTGGGGAATTGGTCCTTATTTGAGATCTGTAACGTTTCCTCCCATCCCCCTCCTCTAACTGTCCTGTTAAGTCCTCAAGAGGCAGTGTCTTGAAGAAAAGCTGAGAAGCAGTCTGTCTTTAGTGTTCCACTCTCCCCTTTGGGTACCCTTTTCCTCCCCCACCCTCCTCCAATCAGTAATACTTCCTGCCCCCACTCCACTTCCTGCTGCCCTTACCACTCTCTAACCGTTCTCAGGAAAGAATCCAACAAACTCCCTGACATGGAAATATAAGTGACTCACAAAGTTTCATACGTTTGCATGTCCCAGAGGGATTGGCATTTCAACAAAAGACAAACCTGGAGGGAACTCAGAGATCACCCAGGCCAAGCCCTTTGTTTTATAGATAAGGAAAAAGAAAATGAGAAAGACCTGCCTCTTGATTCCATTCTTCTATTATCAGTGGTTCTCAACCACAGATCCCTCTGGGTTATTGCAAGGGAGTCCACAAATCCTTGTGTGTTTAAGCCTTGTCATTTTGTCACTAATGCATTTTCGGATACAGATTCACAGATACAGTATTAACTGCACTGCTTTGTGTGCCCGGGAGGGCATATCTTTTGATGATAAAAAAGGGTCCCCTGATTTAAAAGGCTTGAGGAACACTGTACTACACAGTGCTGTCTCCCTTAATGTCAAAAGATCAAATGCTTAACTGTGGGATTCTAGGGATAAGGCAGCTCGTGGGTGGAAGAGGTTTATTTTCCCAAAGGGAAGCTCTCCTCTACCCTCAAAATTTTACAGCATCAACTGTTCTGCTTCCTATTAGACCTTGGACTTCTCTTAATTCCTGAGTCCAGGCTGGCGGCTCTCCGATTTCTCTGATTCTCGGTTCATTAAACCAAGAGTGTTTCATTTTGGTTGGCCCACCCTTGTTTACAAAGAGAATCTTTTCTCAGCTGCTTCATGTAATGGAAATGTGCCCTTGGAAGGCCACAAGCCCAGTCTGTCACCTCTGACTTCTTTTAACAGCAACAACAAAAATCATTACTCCAAAATGTCTCCTCTCCTTCTCTTGCTTGGTAAATGTCAAGTCTGAGAGACTATCCTCTAGGAGTTTTCCCCCTTAAACTTAACTTTCCTCCTTTATCTGTTCTTTTTAAAAAAAAATTTTTTTTAAGCTGAAATCTTTCTTCTTTTCCTTCCTTTTTTTTTCCTTCTCATGAAAGGCGGGAAAGAAATGTTTCCTTTTTGGCGTGGTAGAAGTCGAGTGATATTAAAACCTCCTTAAGTGTGGCTGGTTGCCGCTTTGGTCTGCCAATTCCCTCCTCCCCTTTGAGGAAGACTGCTTCCCTCATAAAGCTTTGACCTCCACATATTAACATCCCTCCTTTTTTAAACTCCACCCTGCTTCTCACCAGAACCTTTGTGGTTGTTATTTGAAATAGGCTTTACTCGTGCTGTCATTTCTCTTCTAAGGACCAAACCAACTCTTATCTTCTCCCTTCTTTCTAAGTTGGAGTTTTACAAATTCAACATCAGCTTAGGAAAAGAGTCAAACGGGGTCACTCTTTGGAGATAAGGGGGGCAATATAGCACAGATCCCAGGCTCACATTTCCATAATATGCCTTAAAGCTTTACATGGTGTATTCCTCACTACAACCATGCATGGTGGGAAGTGCTGCCATATTTACCCCTCATTCTACAGATAAGAAAAGTGAATTCAAAGAAATTAAATGACTTGCCTGGGGTCACACAGCCAGTCAGTAAAATTTAAATCTAGATCCCCTGCCTCTGAACCTAGGGCTCTTTCTATACTGCCTCTAAAGCAGGGCTTCATAACTCAGAGTCCATGGATTGTGGATAGATTTCAGGGAGTCCATGGACGTGGATGGGGGAAAAAATTACTTTTAATTTTTCTTAACTTCTAACTGAAATTTAGCATTTCCTTGGATGATTTAAAAACATTATTCTGTGAAAGGGTCCATAGACTACACCAGATGGCCAGAGGGGTCCTTAATACGAAAGGGGTTAGGAACCCTTGTTCTCTGTGAAAGGAAAATAGTCTGACTTCTATTTTTCACTCTGTCATTTTTTCTCTGTCTTCTCCAATTTATTAAAGAAGGAACCAAGACCATTGTGGTGTCAAGAAGGATAGGACTTATACAGCAAAGGGGGCTGATGTTTAGTAACTAGTAAGTTGAAGAAGAGAAGGGAGGAAGAGGGCAACAGCGATGCTAGACTGAAGGGAGGGCAGTTGCCAGCAGACTGGTCTTGACTGCTCTTTATCCTATTGACTGCCAAGAACAGGGGAGGTGAGGGTGGCAGCAGCTAGCTTTGGCATGGTCTGCAAAATATAGTTTCCAGGTTCTAGCTGCAGCATTAGAAGGAGGAAGAAGAAAAGGTTCCTTGAGTCTGAAGAGGCCATTTGAGGGACTACTACTGGGGGGAGACACTGTTTAAGGAAATTCTGTTTGGGGGAAGGATATTTGGGAAGAAATGGGAAATGGTCCCACCAGACCCAGCAACCATGAACAGAATAACCCAATGGAGAGAGGCCCAAGACATGGGACATGACAGCAAGGCAATTCTGGACCCCCTGGGGATCTAACCCCACCCATGGCTGTTCCCTGCTCCAATCCCAAAGGAATGGTTCCTTTGCCATAGTTTCTTCACAACGGTGCCAGCTCACAGCTGCCCAGTAGCCCATCCATGCCTACAGCTGAACCCTCTGGCACAGGAAGTAGGGCACAAGCTTCCAAAATCTTAATACTTGGGGTCCTTAGGACTTTGAACAAGTCTCTTCTCTCTGAAGTGCTTGTTTCCTTTCTATAAAGTGAAGGCGATAACATTAGATGACCTCTAAGATCTAATGTTCTCTGGTAATTGTGTATAATTCTTTTGCAATATTCCTGTGGTCTAATAACTTATTTCACGTTTCTGGGTTTTCTCATCTGTAATATAAGGGGGTTGGGCTAGATGACTGCCATCATCACTTCCAGCTCTCAGTCTATGACCTGGGATGATTCTAGGCAGTAGTTGGGGCCACTTTCCACCTAAATGACCTTGGACCTGGGGAAAGTTAGTTCCCCACCCTCAGCCTCAATTTGCTTATCTGTAAACTATGGAGGTTGAACTAGGTTAGGGGGTTCTTAACCTTTTAAATAAATATAATATGTGTATATGTATATATATATATGTCTATGTTGTATACATAGATATAAAATGGACCCTTTTGGGAGTCTTTGTGAAACCTTTGTTTCCCTACTCAAAATAAGATTGTTTTTATTCATTAGAATAATTGAAGGAAACTAGGGATTGTTAGTTTGTCAAGTCAAGGTCTGAGAAGGGTAGAGGGAAGGGAACAGGCATTTATTAAACACCTACTATTAGTGCAGCTAAATGGCAAAGTGGATAAAGTTTCTGGCCTGGAGTCAGGCCCCAGACTAGACTCAGAGCTGTATGACCCTGGACAAGTCACTTAACCCTGTTTGCCTCAGTTTTCTCATCTGTAAAATGAGCTATAGAAGGACATGGGAAACCACGCCTGTATCTTGGCCAAGAAAACCCCAAACAGGGTCGCAAAGGGTTGGACACACCTGAAATGACTGAGCAGTAACGACCGTTGTGCCAGGTACTGTGCTATGCACTTTACAAAAATATATTGTTTGATTCTCACAACAATTCTGGGAGGTGGGTGCTCTAATTATCTCCCTTTTACAGATGAGGAAGCTGAGGCAGACAGAAGTGAAGTGACTTGTCCAGGGTCACACAGCTCTAGTAAATATCTGAGGCTGTATTTGAACTCAGGCCTTCTTGCTCTCTATCTGAAATAGCTGCCCCAAGTAATGTTTTAAAATGTGTAAAATAAAATATATAGGATTACAAGGAAACCAACAATATTGAAATACAGGTATCAAAATATAAAAAAAAAAAATCAGGATCCCAGAACTAGATGATTTCTAAAGGTCCCTTCTGACTTCACATCCTTTGGCTTTTTTGTCCCCTTTCCTCTGTCACTTAATCTTTTAATTTTCCTGTTCTCTCCAACCCAGGGAATTTTACTGTTGGTTATTTCGGGAAACATCTTAACAGTACATTGTTCTGATTGTTCTGGTTGCTTTGGTCTTTTTCTGAGTGAAAAAAGGAAAACTGTTCTCTGGAGATAAGTGATTAGGCATTGAGTAACTGGTCAGTAAAGAGCAAACCTGAGGCTCTAGCCTGGGAGTAGGAGTAGGACAAATGGCCCTGGGAGAAGAGGGATCTGAGGACTGCTTGACTAGAAGAGGATGAGGCCCAAGCTATTATGCTACATGTAGAGAACATGTGGAGATAACAACCTTTTTCTGCTTTGCTTTCAATCTTTTAACCTTCCAATAGAATGTAAGCTCTCCAAGGGCAGGCACTATTCAGTTTTGGGGTTTATACGTCCAGTTCCTGGCATACAGTCAGTCAACAGGCATTCATTGAGAGTGTATTGTATACACCCAGACACTGTGTTGGTCATGTGAAAATGAGTGGGTAAGTGCAAGATATATAGACATAGATGGCGGTCCAGAAGGGAGGCACTAGCTATATAGGGGAGACCAGAAAAGCTTTCTGCAGAAGACGGGAGCTGAACTGAGTTCTGAAGAAAGCCAGTGAGGAGGGAGAGCATTCCAGGCACTGGGGACATGGACAGCCAATGCAAAGACACAGAGAATATCCTATGGGAGGAAAAGCAAATAGGCTAGTGTAGAATAAATGTGCAGGATGTGTAGAGGGAAGAAAGTGTAAGAAGACTGGAAAGTTAGGAAGGGGCTCAGTTGTGAAGAGCTTTTAAATACCAGATATATGAGTGGGAGGGTGACATGTTCAAATCTGCCCTTTAGGAAACTCACTGGCAGCTAAATGAAGGATGGGTTAAAGTGGGGAGATATATGAACCAGGGAGACTAATTAGAAGAATATTTCACTAACCTAGGTTACAAATTGAGTGAGCTAGGGTAGTGGTTCTGCACAGTGACAGAAGGGACCTAGCTGAAAGATATTGCATGATTAGAAATGACAAGGTTTGGCAATAAATTGGGATGAGTGTTATAGTTTTTGGAGGTCAGGCTGTATAGGTTTCACCTATACCCTTCCTCAACAGGCTTCGGGCGTCCCCGGCTCCCGGCTTCTGCTTTCTCCGGGAGAAACAGCTGCACAGAAAACTTAAGACACAGGGCTTGCTTCTTGCTACTTTTCTTAGGCTTGGCGTGGCTGGAACTCCCTCTTATTCTCTAAGCTTGGTGTGGCTGGACTTCTTTAGAATTCTCTAAGCTTGGCGTGGCTGGACTTTCTCTTCTTTAGAATTCTCTAAGCTTGGTGTGGCTGGACTTTCTCTTCTTTAGAGCACAACACTTGCCTCTAGCTACGTTCTCTAAACTTGGCATGGCTGGACTTCCCTCTGCCTCTGGGTAGCCTGTATTTAAGTCCTTTCTTCAGGGCCCCTTAGGACCCCTCCCCTGGCCTTGCCCTCGCCACAGAGAGCCAATCGTGCATCACCCCGAAGGCGGAGAGATAATCCTGCTTATCGCAAACAGGTGCAACCTTCGCATTCTGTCCCCAGGTGATCACGGGCCTCCTTTTAGCTGAGGACCAATTCAACCCATTACCAACAAGAGCCCCAACAGATGAGTAGGAGGAGTTGAGAATAACTCAGGTTTCAAACCTGGGTTATTGGGAAGATGGATGGTTATGTCCAGGACAGTAATAGGGAATTAAGTAAGTTCAGAAGAGGGGAAGGTTTTGGGGTGGGGGTAGGGTGGGAGTGGAAGACACAGGAATACACAGGTGGGCATGGTAAGTTTGAGATGTCAGTAAGCTGCCCAATTCAAGATGTCTAAAAGGTAATTGGTGATGCAGAACTGAAGCCAAGGAGAGAAATAGAACTGAATACGTAGGTTTGGGAATCATCTGCATAGAGATAATAATTGATAAATGCATGTTGAATTAAATTTAATAGCTTGGCATTGGTGGGGAAGGGCTAGGATAGTGAGGGTCCCTTTTCACCAGTAGAAGAAGCTTCAAAAGTTATTGGAGGGATGTTGGCAGCAATGACAACAATAATGATTGACATTTTAAGTGTTTACCAAGTGCTTAATAGTGTTGTCTCATTTGAGAGAAAATGAAGAGACCTTTTTAGGCATAGCTATGGTATCTCTTAAAATTTTTTTAAAAACACTTTTATTTATCGTTTTGAGTTCCAAATTGTATCCTTCCCTCCCTCTCTTTTCCTCCCCCTGAGATGATAAGCAATTAGATATAGGTTATTCATGTTCAATTATGTAAAACATATCCTTATTAGTCATTTTGTACAAGACGACTCAAATAAATGGGAAAAATAAGAAAGAATGAAAGTGAAAAAGAGCAAGCTTCAGTCTGTATTTAGTCAATGTCAGTTCTTTCTCTGGAGGCAGATAGTATACTTCATCATTGGTCCTTTGGGATTGTCCTGGATCATTGTATTGCTGAGAATAGCCAAGTCATTCACAATTCTTCATTGAACAATATTGATGTTACTGTGTACAACATTCTCCTGGTTCTGTTCTCTTTCCTATGTATCAGGTCATGTAAGTCTTTCCAGGTTTTTATGAGACCATCCTGCTTGTCATTTCTTATAGCATGATGATATTCCATTACAATCATATACCACAGCTTGTTTAGTCATAACTTGAGTGGTTTCTTAAGCCAGCTCTAAAATGGCACACTAGCCCAAGAAAGTGTGATGTGTAAACATGGTTCAAGTGTAATTGTCAAGTAATTCATTTTCTCCAGAGATCTATCATACCTAGCTTTTCCAGAACTCCCAAATACCATGCAATCTTGACTGTAACTCCATGATATTTGAATTGTCTATTTTTGGCTGCTTGCAATACTTTCTCCTTGATCTATGAGCTCTGGAATTTAGCTATGATGTTCCTGGAAGTTTTCATTTTGAAATCTCTTTCAGGCAGTGATCAGTGGATTCTTTCAATTTACATTTTGTCCTCTGGGTCTAATATATCAGGGCAGTTTTCTATGATAATTTCTTTTATTTTTCCCAGATCCAGTTTTTTTTGTAATAAATTTTATTTGTTTTCTTGTTTACATCATTTGTTTTCATGAGATTTTTGAATTACAGATTTTCTCCCCATCTTTCCCCTACCCTAACCCCAAAACAGCGATCCCACTGTAAAGCCCTTCCCCTGGTCTGCTCTCTAACTTTCTGGTAGGGCAGGGAGGGTCTCCCTACCCCAGCCCCTGTGTATCTTAATCCCTAGTCGCAGGTATTGCAGAGCTTTAAATTCTAGATTCTTTCGAATTCCTCCCTTGTCACCTACTTCCGCTGGAAGGACAACCAATTCAATACAGGCTGTGTAGGTGTGATTATACAGGACATCTTCATAGTGGACATATTGTGACAGTGATCATATGTCCATCCTTCTTATCCCTCCCCGCCTTGTTCTGTTCTCTACCCTGTCCCTTTATTGAAGTGTGAGCATCCAGCATCCCTCCCCCAGAGCCTGCCCTCCTCTCCGTCATCCTGCCTTTCATCCCCACGCCCCCTACTCTCTTGTGTGGCATGATGCCCAGTTTAGAATTTATGCCATTTCTTCCCTAAGCCAGATTCAGTGAGAGTAAATGAAAGTAAAGTTGTAACAGTTATCCCTTGCCTCTTCCACACAGGATGATTAACCCCATTTTGTTTCTCCCTGTCTCCTCTTACTCTAGTCCTCTCCCACCTCAGAATTTGCCTTTTAAAGTATCATC
>CM053593.1:178683086-178725924 GCA_028646575.1 Pseudocheirus occidentalis
GACTTTCTGGTAGGGCAAGATGGATCTCCCTACTCCAGTGCCTGTATATCTTATTTCCCGGTTGCATGTAAATAATAATAATAATTATTATTATTATTATGTAAATTTTTTTAACATTTGATTTTAAAACTTTAAATTCTAGATTCTTTCCCTTCCTCCCTCATCATTCACCCCCACTGGAAAGACAAAAAAGTCAATACAGGCCATATATGTGTAGTTATGTAAAACATCTCCATAATGGACATATTGTGAAAGACTGACTACATTTCCCTCCATCCTATCCCACCCCAACTTGTTCTATTCTCTACTTTGTCCCTGTCCCTTTACAAAAGCGTGCGCTTCTAACAACCCTCCCCCCCCCCCGCAACCTGCTCTCCCCCTCTCATCCCCTTCCCCCCTACTAGGCCAAGATACCCAGTTTAGAGTGTATGTCATTCCTTCCCTAAGCCAAATTCAATAAGAGCAAGGTTACCCATTCCCTTTTGCCTTCCTGTTCTTCCCCTCCATTGCAACAGTTATCCCTTGCCTCTTCTATATGAGATAATTAACCCTATTCTGTCTTTCCTTGTCTCCTCTTATTATATTCCTCTCTCACCTCTCAATTTCACCTTTTAAAATATCATCCCTTCCTAGTCAATTGATCCTGTGCCCTCTGTCTATGTATACCTGTACACATAAATATACATACTCATATATGTATTCATATGCATATATACCCTCCTATATAGGCATATGTATATGTATACATTATTTATATTCCCTTTAGCTATCCTCATACTGAGAAAAGTTTCATAAGTTACAATTATCGTTTTTCCATGTAGGCTTGTAAATAGTTCAACTTTGACAAATTCCTTATGATTTCTTTTCCCTGTTTACCTTCTCATGCTTCTGGTATTTGAATGTCAAACTTTTTATTCAGCTCTGGTTTTTTCATCAAGAATGCTCGAAAGTCCTCCACCTCACTGAATGATCATATATTCCCCTGAAACGTTATACTCAATTTTGTGGGTAGGTGATTCTTAGTTTTAATCCTAGCTCCTTTGATCTCTGGAGTATCACATTCCAGGCCCTTCAGTCCCTTAATGTAGATCCAGTGCTAGACCATGGGTTATCCTGATTGTGTTTCTACAGTATTCAAATTGTTTCTTCTTGGCAGCTTGTAATATTTTCTCCTGGATCTGGAAACTCCAGAACCTGGCTATAACATTCCTAGGAGTTTTCTTTTTGTGATCTTTTTCAAGAGGTGATTAGCGAATTCTTTCAAGTTCTATTTTGCCCTCTGGTTCTAAAATATCAGGGCACTTTTCCTTGATAATTTCTTGAAGGATGGTTTCTAGGTTCTTTTTTTGATCATGGCTTTGAGGTAGTCCAATACTTTTTAAATTGTCTCTCCTGGATCTGTTTTCCAGGTCGGCAGTTTTTTCAATGAGATATTTCACATTGCCTTCCATTTTTCCATTTGTTTGGATCTATTTTATAGTATCTTGGTTTCTCATAAAGTCATTTGCTTCCATTTGCTCCAGTCTAATTCTTCTCTTCAGTGAGCTTTTGAGATTCTTTTTCCATCTGGCAGATTAGGCTTTTTAAGGCATTCTTCTCTTTGGCATTTTGGGCCTCTTTTGCCATTTGAGTTAATCAGTTTTTTAAGGTGTTATTTTCTTCAGTCAGATTGTTGACTCTCTTATCATGATTTTCTTGCATCATTCTCATGTCTCTTCCCAATTTTTCCTCCACTTCTCTTATTTGGTTTTTAGAATCCTTCTTAAGCTCCTCTGTGGCTTGTAACTAGTTCATATTTTTCCTGAAAGCTTTTGGTGCAGGAGTTCTGGCTGTGTTGTCTTCCTCCCTGTTCCATGCTTTGATACTTTTTGTCCCCAAAAAAGGAATCTAAAGTTGGATTGCTGTGCTTCCTTTGTTTCCTTTGCCTGCTCATGATGCCATTCAATTAACTTGGCTTTTGAATTCTGTGCAGTGAAACACTGCTTCCAGAGGGGAGAGCTTTGTCCCAAATTGCTGGGGTTTTCACAGCTGCCAGAGCTATTAGGAGGCTGCTGTCTCTACAGCCCCTACCAGCTTTGGCTCACTGGTCATGCACCTCAGGACCACTACCCAAGACCGTGATCCCTATCCAGGCAGGTTAAGGCAAAAGCACTTAGCTTCTGAAAGGTCATGTGGCCCCCTGCAATCTGCAGGCTGGGATCTTTGAAGCAGCCACATGGAGGCAACTGCATGGCCACTGCTTCCACCACTTCTGGCTCTGGGGGCAGAGGGCCGGACCTGCCCCTCTGTCCCCTCAAATTTAGCCCAGTTCCACTGACCTTTCACTTTGTCTTTGGCATTTATGGGTTGATAATTCTGGAAACTGCCACAGCTGCCAGTGATCCACTCTCCCTAATGGTCCAGCCACCCTGGGACTAAACCATGGCTGGTCTCAACTCCCAGCATGCTATGATAACCCTTCCTGTATGCCTGCCAGCCTGCTTTCAGCAAGAGATTTGTTTTTCTGTCACCTTGTGGGTTCTGGAGTTTAATGTTTGTTTAGAGTCATATTTTATAAGTATCTGAGGTGGTTATGGGGGAGCCCCAGAGTTTTCCTGCTTCTATGCTGCCATCTTGACTCTGCCCCCAGTTACATCTTTCTTACTGTATTTACCACAGCCTTCATTGAGTTATGATCTCTATATAAATCTCTCTTTTCTTAGATTGTAAGCTCCTTAAAGACAGGGACTGTATCTAATGAATCTATATATCTCCTACACAGTGGTTTGCTGGTAAATGTTTAATGCCTTTTAGAAGGGGAAAAATGAATCCACTTTTAAGTTTAATCTGAATTATTAACATTTTCTCCATCACTTTCTTAGGCCTAGACAATACTAAAACAAATAAATCAAGCCCTGATTTGCAGTGTGGTGTATATAAAAGCTCATGCTGAAAATTTAATAGTTAGTTCTCTCCAACCAATATAAGCTGACTCAAGCACACTCTTGTACCTAACAGCAGATATAAGGCATCCTATAAATATTTCTTGAAATAATTAGAAGGCAATTCAGTATAGCCCATTTTGTTTCTTCTGAGCTTCTCATTTAGTATTTTGAAAGCATTTAGAATTAGAAAGTACCATCCAGTTCAGGGGTTCTTACTCTGGGGCTCATGGACAGATTTCAGGGAGTCTGTGAACTTAAATGGGGAAAAATTTACATCTTTATTTTCATGAATCCTGAAATTTAGCAATCCCTTCAATTATTTAAAAACACAACTTTGAGGGGGTCCATAGCGTAATCTGATGAAAGGGTCCATTACCCGAAAGAGGGTGAGCCTCCCTGCTCTAGTCCAGCACTTTCATTTTACAACCAAGTTAGTAGAAGCCCAAAGAGACTCAGTGATTTGCCTTAGCTGTCACTAATTAGTCAACTAGCCAACTAACTAGCCAATTAGCCAACTAATCTAGCCAATGCTAGAACCCATCCAGCTAGATCAAACATAACAGTTCATCACCAGAAGTATGGGGTACCTAGATGCAAAAACTCCACTCAAGACTTCAATCTTTAATTTACAAAGGATATTAATGCCAATATCCCATCTTGCTCTCACCACAGTGGCTTTGCTGTGCTGAAATGTCCTGCTCCCTTGCCTGTCAAAACCCTATCTCTACCTTCAAGGCTGTGCTCAAAGGTCCCTTCTTTTATAAAGCCTCATTAAAATACAATACTTCAGTAAAATACTTTAAATTCAAATCAATAAATCTGTATTAAAGACTTACTGTGTGCAAGGTGAAGTGCTACTAGACTATCTAGTGGCTATTAGACTATGTAGTCTACTAAGCATCTTGCCTTGCGTATAGTAGGTCTAGTATCATCTATTCAAGGAAATCAAAATGACTAAGAGATAGTCCCTGCCCTGAAGGAATTTGGAAATAAAAGATGGGTGGCTGACAAAGCAAATATAGCGTTTTAAATTGTGTCTCATTTGAGCATCACTCTCAGGTAAGTATTTCCTTGTTAATTATTGTTATTCCAGACCACTTATTTTATAGGTGTGTTGAGAACTTCCTTGTTCCGATCCGTCTGTTGTTGTTCAATTGTGTCCAACTCTTCGTGACCCCATTTGGGGCTTTTCTTGAAAAAGACACTGTAATGGTTTGCCATTTCCTTCTCCCGTTCATTTTACAGATGAGGTAAGTGGGAGAAGCAGGGTTAAGTGACTGCCCAGGGTCACACTGCGAGGGCAGATTTAAACTCAGGAAAATTAGTCTTCCTGACTCTTGGCAGGGGTGCCCTATTTGCTGTACTACCTAACTGCTCCCTCTATCAATGCGTATTAACAGTTTGTGGTTTTAGAATTTCCTGGGAACATCGAGGGGTTAGATATTTGCCCTCCATCACTTGGGGGTTAGACTCCCAGATTTTAATTCTGGTAGTCCTGACACCTGAGTCCTGACCTGCTATTTTATACATTCATCCTACTGTCTCTTCCTATAGTTACAATGGATCTTATTATCCTAATTTTTACAGATGAGGAAACTGGAATACGACTAACAAGTATCCAAAGTAGGAGTCAAGGACTGATGGAAGGGGAAGGCAGAAAGAAATAGGTTAGGGAATGTCTAGTTTGTAGAGGAGATAGAAGTCCTGTAGATTTACTATATTGTGAATAACAGTAATAGTAACAAGCCAAACCAAACCAGTTCATTGCTTCCAGTGTACAAGTGAAGAAGGCCTTTCTCAGCCCTGAGGCCCTCAGAGGCAGAAAAGAATACTGTCCCAGTTTTACACTCATCTGGCAAGAGTATAATTGTAGCCAAGACAGATTGCGAGGGACAAGCCAAGAAGGTGCTAGAACTAATGGAAAACTCAAGAAATTCAGAGAGAACAAGTTTAGAGATGATCCCAGAAATAAACAGGATGATTTTTCTTACCACCTTGTTTCAGCTTAATTAATTAAGAATTAAGCTTAATCAATGCATTTTGGAATCAAACTGCAAATAAAGTTTTATAGTTTCATGCAAATCATTTGAACAACTTTCTTTTTCCCCCTCATTTGTCTTACCACATTTTTATACAAACTTGACACATTTTAAAAACAAACTGTGAATAAAGCAGTCAAGTCAAAAAACAGTTATTAAGTGCTTCCCATGTGCCAGGCACTGTGCTGAGGATGCAAATACGAGCTAAAAAAATCATCTTTGCCCTCAAGGAGCTTATATTCTAATGAGGGTAGGCAATGCATAAAAATGAAAAGATTTTACAATTATGTTTCTTTTTTCCTCATTTGTATTTGTTGATTATAATTTTTTTTGGTTTTTAAATAGATCTTAAAAAAATTCATTTCTTTACTTACTTTTAGTTTACCACATTCAGTTCCACAATCCCAAAATCCAGATTTTCTCCCTCTCCCTTTTCTCCCCCTCCCCCTCATGTGGCATGCAATCTGAAAAAGGTTCTACAAATACCTTCACATTAGATATTAGTCGACTTCTAAAGAAGGATTATAACCAGTGGAATGTACAATGAGAAAGAAGAAACAAAACA
Source organism: Pseudocheirus occidentalis (assembly GCA_028646575.1). Taxonomy (NCBI): domain Eukaryota; kingdom Metazoa; phylum Chordata; class Mammalia; order Diprotodontia; family Pseudocheiridae; genus Pseudocheirus; species Pseudocheirus occidentalis. The sequence continues at coordinate 178,688,615 of CM053593.1, forward strand.
AACAAAAAAAGAGGGAGCAAGTAGTTTGCTTCAGTCTGCATTCAGACTCTGTAATTCTTTCTCTGGATATCAATAGCCTTTTCCAACATGAGTCTTTTAGAATTGTCTTATAACCTTGCATTACTGAGAAGAGCCGGTCTATCAAAGTTAGTCATCACAAATGTGTCTGTAATTGTGTACAACGTTCTCCCGGTTCTGCTCTCCTCACTCAGCATCAGGTTATATAAGTTTCTCCAGGTTATTATGAAGTCCATCTTCTCCTTATTTCTTATAGCACATTCATATACCACAACTTGTTTAGCCATTTCCCAATTGATGGGTGTCCCCTTGATTTCCAGTTCTTTGCCACCACAAAAAGAGCTGCTAGAAATACTTTTGTACATACCCATCCTTTTCCTACTTCTCTGATCTCTTTGAGATACAGCCCTAGAAGTGGTATTGCTGAGTCAAAGGGTATGCATTTGTATAGCCCTTTGGGTATAGTTCCAAATTGCTATCCAGAATGGTTGGATCAGTTCATAACTCCACCAGCAATGCATTAGTTTTCCAATTTTCCCACATCTTCTCCAGTATTTCTCATTTTTCTGTTTTGTCATGTTAGCTGTTAGTTGACAGGTGAGATATGGTGCCTCATTAGCATTTCTCTAATCAATAGTGATTTAGAACATTTTTTCATATGATTATAGATATCTTTAATTTCTTCCACTGAAAACTGCCTGTTCATATCCTTTGACCATTTATCAGTTGGGGAATGACTTGTATTCTTATGTATTTGACTCAGTTCTCTATATATTTTAGAAATGAGATCTTTAGATGATTATAATTTTTAAAAATTTAAAAACATTTAATTTTAATGTAGTTTAAAATATTTTTAAATTAAAAAACAAACCTTTTTTCCTCATTTATGTTTATTGCTTTTTAAAAAAAAATCAAATAAACCTACTTTCAAAAATTGTGATTATAATAGCAAATATTTATACAGTTTTACCAAATGCTTTATGTACTCATTTCACTTGAGCCTTGTACCAATCTAGTGAGGCTCTGAGAGCATTATTATTTTTAGGTACAACCACTCTTGTCATCACTGTTTTATAGATAAAGAAACCGAGGGTGGGAGAGTTTAAATGATTTGCTAGGGTCACACAATTGGTGTCCAAGATAAGATATAAACCATGGTCTTGTTGCCTCCCAGGCCCTTTGCTGTATAGCACCTCTGCTTCTCTGTCTAATTGGACAGAATGAATGAATGTCTGAAACTATGACATAACATGACATCTGTTCATTGTCCCACAGTAGCTGTTGTAAGGAGTCATATATGTGACCCTAACTCTTTTTTGTCTCTTGTTGCCAGCAGAGAATAGAAGGCTCCCTTGATGCAACTTAGAAAACCAGTTACTGATGTGGATCCCTGATGTTCCAGGAAGATGAACAGATATTTTCCACGTATCCCAAGAGCACTGTAGTACTTACTCGTGAATCTGATGGTCTCTTCTTACAAACAGTGATTTTTCTCAGGCCAACTTGTCATTTCTCAACCCATCCCTGTGTGTGTGAGTGTGTGTGTGTGTGTGTGTGTGTGTGAGTGTGTTGTTGTTGTTGTTGTTGTTGTTAGCTTGTTACAAAGATTCTAGAGAAAGAAAAGTGCTGCTAGAAATTCTGGGTCCCATTCCATTTCACACTTTAACCCTCTCCAGAGGAGTTGGGTCTTATGGTCACTGCTTCCCAGATCTTGGGAAAAACAGAACAGAAATAGAAGGTTCATTGTTCACAGTCCATTGGGGGTCTTTTGAAACTTGAATATTTTGTCTTGTACAGAGATAGAGAACTTTACAAAGTATCTACATCAAAAAGAAACATTTCTAATTTTATGGTAAACTGCCTGTTCTAACATAAAGGTCCTAAAGCTTCTGGGCCTATTTTTCACATGTTCCTTCTTGTCCTTCAAAGGGCCCATCGTTTTATGCAAACTTTGTCTCTCTTGAAATACACAGTACAGATCAGACTGGAGAAAGGTGGCTCCTTCTGATATGCTCAGACTGGGAACAAAAAAAGGCTATTGGCAATGGAGAGTGACTCTTTGGGAATGTGCTGGTGTGGAGACAAGGCTATTATGGAACAGGGCAAACACATAGCATTTAAGAAGTAAACTGAATGAAACGCAGAAGCTTTTAAGCATGTTTCTTTACTCCTTTTCTCTTTTTTCTCTTCAATTTAAATAAAGGCTCAAAAACAGAAGCTATAATAGAGGGAGCCTCCAGCAAGTATTTTTCTTTCAGCAAATTTACATTTCTTACTAATTCTTTTTCTTTAATTTATTCTTTGCTACAGAAATTCTTGCTTACATCACCAAAGTATTTCATATTGTATTTAAGATGGGCAGGTGCCCTTCTACTACTTTTGCTTTGGAGTTCCATCTGCATACCTGACTAGAGCTGTTTCCCTCTCCCAGGTGGCTATAGGCCTGGTGAGGGGAGAGGGGGGAGGAATGAAGAGTGTTTCAATAAATAAACTTGAACTTTCCTTCAGATTTGTGGAATGGTATCTTTTTTGCACAGGGCAGACAGATGTAGATGGGTTGTAGTCTGCATCATTGGTGGGAGTATGATAAGATCATAGATCCAGTAGGAATAGTTCATAGTTGCTCTTTCAGCAAACTTCAGATGGATCTCTGGTCTGGACCCCAGGTCTCCAGAGGTTTCTGCATGGCCAAAAAGGCTTCATCATGCAGCTGAAACGGACTCTTGGGAAAGGCCTATGCCACCTCTTGTTGAAACTACTCCTACTGTGTGTTCAGGCTTAAACAAGGAGTCATTTTAAATCTGTCAGTTTAACCCATCAGAGTTGACCGTGCTATAATAATCACTAGCAGTTACATAATACATGCTATGTGCCAAGTGCTTTATAAATATTTTCTACCTGGTAAGACTTATATAAATTAATGCAAAGTGAATAGAACCAGGAGAACATTGTACATAGTAACAGCAACATTGTTCAATGAAGAACTGTTCTGAATGACTTGGCTATTCTCATCAACACAATGATCCAAGACAAACCCAAAGGACTAATGATGAAACATACTTGCTTCCAGAGAAAGAAACCACATTGTTTGAAAACAGACCAAAGCGTGCTATTTTTCACTTTCTTCGTTCTTTTATTTGAGTCTTCTTGTGCAAAATGAGTAATATAAAAATGTTTTACATGATTGCACATATTTCTATATTTTAACCATGTTGCAAAATAGTGTACACACACACACACACACATGAAAAATGAAGTGGGATGGAAGAAGGATAAAGAATGAATGAATGGATAAATAAATATTTTCTCAACTGATCCTCACAACAGCCTTGGGAGGTAGGTATTGATATTATCCCATTTTACAGAAGAGGAAACTGAGACAAAGGTTAAGTGACTGGCCCAAGGTCACAGATTATAAGTGTTGGAGGTTGGATTTAAATTCAGGACTTCCTGACTCCAGACCTAGACATCACCAAGCTGCCTGGATCCAGAGTAGAGTTTCTTGACATGGAACCGAACTTGTTTTATAAAATATTTGATAATCAATATGACTGATTTCCTTTTGAATCCTATGTATTTTATGAATTTAAAAACATTATTCTGAGGAGTGGAGCCAAGATGGCGGAGTAAAACTGGGAACTTACTTGAGCTCGTCCCCAATTACCTCAAAATGTTATTCTGAGAAGGGGTCTATGTTCTTGTTGTTCAGTCATGTCTGACTCTTCCTGACTCCATTTGGGATTTTTTTTTTTTTGGCAGAGACACTGGAGTGGTTTGTCATTTCCTTCTCAAGCTTATTTTACAGATGAGGAAACTGAGGCAAACAGGGCTAAGTGACTTCCCCAGGGTCATATAGCTAGTAAATGTCTGAGGCCAGATTTAAAATCAGGAAGCTGAGTCTTCCTGACTCCAGGCACCACATTCTATCCCCTGTGCTCTCTCACTATCCTATGAGATTAGGTTTCACCAAATCCCTGAAGGAGTCCAAGACAGAGGGAACCTTCTCACTAATTCCTCCAAACCCTCTTGCTCACACAAAGGATTATGTGATGTTAGAAATCTCACAAGAACTACTGCTATCAAGGGTACTCACTCTTATCAGACACATATTAGTGGAGGCAAATTAAGGAAATTGCTGAAAAGTCTCTATTAGTCACTGGAACTTTTTGGTGGTTAAGAGGCCAGGCTCCTCCTTTGTCTCATTTGCTATTCAATTAAATTCAACAAGCATTAATCAACTAAGCAGTAGTATTTAAATTTCTACATGGTGGACAGTCTGCTGGGCATTGAGGATACAGCTACTGTGATACATAAAAAGTTCAAGAGACATAGCTACTGAGTAATTAGTTATTTCATTAGTTATGCTAGCAGATAATTAATAAAAGGGATCAGGAATACTCTTGAATTCCAAAGACCCCTCATGGAACCCATTCAGTGATTATTTGCCCTTGGAAGAGTAGGTGTTCCTGAGGGTAGCAACTGATTTTGATTGGTTCACAATGAGAAAAATATTATAATAAGAAGTGGGCTTAGTATAATGAGGGACTTTTGATCACTCAGTGTTGGACCAAGAGACTTAATTCTTATCCAGACTACCTGACCTATGGCATTCTAGACAAAAGAGGGTCCACCTCTACCCAAGCCTGCCTAAGTGGAACACAATGGGCTTAGATTAAATTCTTTGTAAGGTTCTCTAGTTGGGTGGGGTCTCTCACCCAGGAGTGAAAGTAAACCACCCCGCTCCCCCTCCATCCCTCCACCTCCTCCACTTTGGGCAATATCATCCATCAACAATGACCTTCAGAGACTGAACAACCTACAGACTTCTGAAAAAATCTCGGTCCTGATTACATCATTGATTATTAGTATGAGCAGTACAAAGAATGAAACAATCTGTACTCACAAGAAGCTTACATGTTCATGTTTGAACAATGAGTCCACAAATAATTTAGTCAGCCAATCAGCATTTATTAAGTGACTGCTGTAAACAGAACATTATACTAATCTTTGGAAATGCAAAGGTCAAAAAAAATTAGTCCTTGTCCTTTAGGAGTTCACATTATAATGAGGAAAACATGTAAAAATGATGGGTCACTAGACCATAGGAGTCCCATCCTTTGAGCATACCTGGTGTTTTCTCTTTTGCAATCCCTGTATATCTGTGTGAACCTGCTTCCAGACATGCATAATGGAGATCCTTGCTCTCTACTTCAGAGCAAACATAGGCATGATACAACTGTTTCCTCTGCTCACTATACACTGAAGAGAAGACTTTGCCTGCTAAGCTGAAACTGGATGTGCTTACAAAAGGTGCTAATTGGACAAACTGACCTCTTTTACGAAGGCTTTCCTGGATTGAAGAGGAGGAATTAACTGCTGTGGGTGTGAAACTCTCTCTTCCCCTTCCTCCCCTCCCCATCTCTGTCCTAGCAATTTATCCCACTCCAAGTAAAATAGTGAAGGAGTAAGTAGATAGGGAGAGATTAAAAATGGAAGAGAGAATAGAGATAATGAAGGAGTCAGTCTGCTGGAGAAGAGGAGAAGGGATGTCGTTAAAAGTGTAGACATAGGATCCAGGCTGCACAACGCATGGCCGCCAAAGGATTATGGGTGGCCCTCTTAAAATACAGGGTTGCCACCGCATATTTTCTTGTTTGTCATGTGACCTACAACAACCAGCCATCATCAGTCTGTCTCTAGGTTAACCTATCTGGGGCCTGCTGAAGTTAAGCCTGTTTTAATTTTGGCCCATACTTAACTGTCAAGTTGTGCAGGTCTGACAGTGGCCACCTCTTCTTCAAAGAAAAAAGTGAAAGAGGAGCTGGCTAGGGAAGATTTGAGAATGAGGAAGGAAGAAGGAGCTTTTGGGAAATGACCTCAATTGGGGGAGGGGGAGTATGAGGCAAGATCCACAGATGAGAAGGTGGGGGGACAAGGTGCTGTGGGGGGGCTTGAGATGAAAAGACTATGAATAGTTGCTGTGGAAAGTGAGATGGTGTAGAGGGAATGATTACACACAACACACATACACGCACACTCCTCCCCCATTGCGGGGGTCTGCCTAAAAGATAAATTTGGAGCAAGAAGTAAGGAGGAGAAACATTTTTCTTCATTCTTGCTTTTAGAGAGGAAAGACAACACAGGAAGGAAGGAAGGAAGGAGGGAAGGAAGGAAGGAAGGAAAGGAAAGAAAGGGAGGATTGAAAGAAGGGGAAGAAAGAAGGAAAGAAAGAAAAAAGAAAGAAAGAAAGAAAAAGAAAACAAGGAAGGAAGGAATGAAAGAAGAAAGGAAGGAAGGAGAGAGGAAGAGAGAAAACGAAGGGAAGGAAGGCTATGTATGAATGGTGATTATTCCATTTGTTAATGAAATTTTGTTTCACTCAAATTTCTGACAAGGAAGAGCTTTTACATATAATGGAGGAGGACCTCATTATCTGAGTATTTAGAATCCCAGAGTCTATCAGTACCAGGTTAGATTGTTTTGTTCTGGACCTTGATTGCCTCGGTGTAGTGATTTCCCAAGTGAAGAAACTATCAATGCAAATCAGCAGCTGTTACACTTATAATCTTGTGAGAGATTTGCCTGAGGCACTGAAAGATTAAATGTCTTGAAATGTAACAACTGGCACAGAACTGCTAGTAGTACCAGAGGGTCTGGAGCATTTGTGCACTTCCTTTAGAACTCCACACAGATAGGATTCAGACCAGAGAGAAACCCACCCTTTTAAGAAGTTCAGGCCAGAACTCTCTGGCTTGTTACAGCTCTTCAAATCTCTTGGGAAAATTGTGTAACCTTGAGATTTAGATCATGTCTAGAGGGCAGCTGTTGTTTGTCCTTCATTTTTTAAGAGGACCAGTGACATAATGGGGTGATGTCTTGACTCTTGGCTGAATTGGATTTAAGTGAGGAGTCATCAGCCTCATTCTTTCTTCCAGAGTCATCAGGGTCTGGTGGCGATGGTCCCAGTGCAGTGGATGTTGGCTTTTCCTGTGTCTCACCAAGCTCTGCTTCAGCTGCCTTCATGGCCATTGGAACAAATTGTTCTCATGTACTCATGCCACTGGAGGAAGTCTTCACATGCTTGGAGTAGCCCCCCAACTCACCAACAGGTTTGAGACCCTTTGGTTACCTTCAACCTGCTTTAGTACATCTGCCGAGATGATTTTGCCAGGATGTGGCTACCAGGAGTAGCATATGCTACTCATTTGTGAGAGTTGAGTGCCAGGTAGACACCAAAGGTGGATGAACAGCCCTGAAAAGAGCTCAACAATCCCTCTCAACAAAAGCGTTAGTCTTCCTTGAACACTAGAAGGGAGTTGAATGGTAATCAATGCACAATCTAGGTCAAATATAGAACAACAATTTCCTCTACACAAAAGAAATGCTTGGTAGACAAAAGGCTCCCGTTAGACTTTCCTAGAAGTTTGATACTTAAAATTAAAGCGCAGATATTTTATGAGACTTCTTGATTGGTATTTCACCTTCACCTTGAACCTGCACTGTTTAAACAAGTCCTTCTAAGTCCTTATCTTCTGGCAAGCCAGGACAAGGTTTGGCTTTATCCTTCTGATGGCTATCATTTTCAAGCAGTACTATAGTAATATAGAACATTGCACATATTTTCAGAATGGTTTTGTGTCTTGATTAGTTTTGCTGATTATTTTTATTCTTTTTCTTTTAAAAATAGTCTTTGTTATATAATAGAGCAGCTTTCTGGGAGAGGGGAAAGGGATTTAGGGTTAAATATAGGTGATATAAAAGCAAATGACATTAATAAAAAAATTATCGTTTTAAAAAAGAAAATTATCTGTAGTAGCTTTAGGTGAATCCCCTCCTGAAGTACAGCCAGCCTTGACTGAGGGACCCAGAAGCTCCTGACCTCTCAGATTCACAAGATTACCTCCAAGGCCAACCAAATCCCTCTGAGAATTTCTGTTCAGTCAACTACATACAGGAAAAATAAACACAGAGCAAAAGAAGCAACAGAGATTCAAGCTAAGACTTACCTAGCTGAGCCCCTGTTCTAACTATTATGTGCTAATAGGAATCATGGCATTCAAATAAAATATCCCTCCATTATGAAATGTTTCCACTTTAAGAGGATTTATTTTAAGTGGTCTTTTTCTCTGATGCTAATGGTTCTCAGATAATGAAGACTTCTTTTGTCTCCTTTTAGTCTAGCTGTTGTTCATTCATGAGCCCATTTGGGGTTTTCTTGGCAAAGAACCATTAGAATAACTTGCCATTTCCTTCTCCAGCTCATTTTAACAGATGAGGAACTGAGGCAAACAAGGTTAAGTAACTTGCCCAAGGTTACACAGCTAGCAAGTGTCTGAGGGTGGATTCTAAGCCCAGTGCTCTATTCAATGCACCACCTAGCCACCTATTAGACTCCTGATAGTTCTAAGTGGTAAGAAGAGCTCAAAGTCAAATCTTGAAGGATGGAGCCAAGATTCAGTTTCTGACTCCTACCTGGTGCTCTTTTAATTATATCATTCTGCCTCTTGACAGTCATAACAACAAAGCCTTTCATTGCAAGTACTATAGTACTATAGTATCTTCAATCTCTGACTCCCACATATGGATCATTCCAGATTCAAAGAACCCTGTGGTTCCATTTTGTTGTTGTTGTTCAATCATCCAGTCCAATTTCATGTTCATTGTTTCTATGACAGTATCTATCCACCTCATCCTCCATTTTCTGCTTCTCCTCTTGCCTCCAATCTTTCCCTTTCATAAATTAAAAATAATGTCATTTAAAAAAAATTTTAAAAAGAACATTCAGTGGTCACTGGAGTGGAAATGATTTATCTACGTTCCAAAATAACTGAACAATTGTGCTCATTTCACTTGCTGACAAGGTTATTCTTAAGATTCTGCTTTTTCCTCAATCCAATGAATGTTGACAATTTGGTCTCAAGTTCCTCTGCCTCTTCAGAAACCAATCTGCTCTTCTGCTGATTCTTAGTTTACATATTGCTGAAGCCTAGCTTGCAGAATCTTTTTTTAAATTTATTTTTTTAATTATTTAAATTTATTTTTTTTGCTCTTTGGAGGGCAATTGAGGTTAAATGACTTGCCCAAAGTCACTTGGCTAGTAAGTGTGTCACGTGTCTGAGGTGGGATTTGAACTCAGATCCTCCTGACTCCAGGGCTGGTGCTCTATTCATTGTGCCACCTAGCCGCCCCACCTTGCAGAATCTTGAGGATAACCTTGCTAGCATGTAAAATGAGCACAATTGTTCAGTTATTTTGGAACAGTCTTTGGCATGACCTTTCTTTAGGAATAGAACATAAACTGATCTTTTCCAATCCAGTGGCCACTGAATGTTCCTTTTGTAAAAACTTATTTTATTTTTAATTTATGAAATAAAACAAGCATTTCCATAACACAGTAGAATTTTTTTTAAACAGTATCATATTATAAGATTTTAACTAGCTCAGCTGGAATTCTGTCACCTCCACTAGCCTGATTGTTAGCAGGGCTTCCTAGTACTCACTTGATTTCCTTCTCCAGGATGTCTGACTCTTGATCAATAACCACAGTATTATGGTTATTGGTGATGTTAAGATCTTTCTTGTACAGATCTTCTGTGTATTCTTGCCACCTCTTCTTAATCTCTCCTACTTCTGTTAATTCCCTACTGTTTTTTTTTTGGTCTTTTATCATGCCTGGTTTTGCATGAAACATTTGTTTGATGTCATTTCATAGCCAGTGAAAATAACAATAACTCTTGAGCCCCCAGCAATGTACATTTTCTCTAGTCTGTCTGTAGACTCTACTAGTACAAAACAAAGGTTCTCTTTGGGCAGCATCTCTTGGATAAGACACACTTCCTTTGTTCTTTTTGGGACAATAAAGGAAGCAAGAAATTTGCATCTAGGGAGAATTCTCCCTCCACCCCCTCTTCACCTTTTTTTTAAGAAACTCACCTGGTTACTTGAGTACACGGCTCCTTGCCTCTCAATTCACACCTTTAGGATTCTATATATGTTCCTTTTCTGTCCTGGTATGTATATTATACATTCCATCCTTTTTCCATTGAGCAAGAGCCCTTGGAAGGGTCTGCAATCCCAGAGAAACAGGATTTGCCTGTTCACATGAGCCTGGGACTCCCTCAAGGGGTTCCAGGGAGCAGGTGGGGCTCTGTGAAATAAACCATGAGCTGCTGCTACAGTGGGTGATGGAAAGAGAAGACAGAGATTCATAGGGCTTAGAAGGGGACAGAATGTTAGCCTGTCTAGGGAGAAGCATCTTCAGCTGATTTTTCAGCCCAGCCTGCAGGGGGCATCCATAGGCAGTGGAAAGAAGAGCAACAGTGACAGGCAGCAGCTGTGAGCATGCTGAATTGCTATGTTGTGTCCCTTAGTTCTAATCTTTTTTGTCTGTAATACCCTGCTTTGGAGACCATAGGGCTAGAATGGGAAAGCCCTCTTTTTGACAAGGGTAATCTGAAAGTTCTTTAGTCAGTCACCACACCCCACTAAGGAAAACTAGGTAGAATAGCCCTTTCTCTCCGTTCCCCAAGATTAGGTCTCCACAATCTCTCATCTTGGTAACCCTTCTGAAGGGGTTCAGTTACTATCTCTATGATGTTGATTCTTAGATCTCTGTATATACCCAACCCCATTTTCCCCCATGATCTTCAATCCCATGTCCCCAATTTCCTATTGGACATTTAAAACTTGAAGAGATCTCAAATTTCAACCTAGACAGAACTGAACTCATTATCTTCCCCCTTCCCATTCCAAACCCAAACCCATTCGTCTTTCAAATTTCTCTATTACTGTTGAGGTGACCACTGTCTTTCACCATCCAGGTTCACCCCTCTGATGTTTTTCTTTTCTCATACTCACCCAATCAATAAACACTTACTAAATGCCTTCTATGTTGCAGATTCTGTGCTAAATTCTGGGGATACAAAAGAGGCAAAAGACAGTCCTTGCCCTGCCCTCAGGGAGCTTAGATCTAGTGGGAGAAACAACACTCAAGCAAATATGAACAAAGTAAGCAATATACAAGATAAACAGTAATTAAGGGAGTTAAGGTTCAAGAGCAGGCCTGCACAACATACAGTCTGCAGGCCACTTGCAGCCCCAAAGGATTTCAGGCAGCCCACGAAAAATGTCGAGGATGTAAAAGAAAATAAAAGTGTACCAAGTATTTTGTCTTAACCTGCCTTCCACTAATTACTATCATGCCCATCATGTAACATGGCAGGAGGTCTCTCCTGTTTGTCACACGGACCATGGCGACCAACCATTATTGGTCTGTCTCTCTAGTCTGAGAGAAGCAAGAGTCGTATTCTCTGTATTTTCAGTTGGTACTGATGCTGAACAGGGACAAAGTGAGTGTATTCATGCGGCTGATGCTGATCGGCAACAACTCAAGGGCTTCTTCCCCTTCCTTACTGTGTGGCTGCATCCAAGTTACACGGGTACCTGGTGCTCTTTCCAGCATCAGTCGCTCAGTTCACTGTTTCTTTGTATGTGAGCAGCTGTTGTGGAGAATTTTTGGTTCTAACATTAACGTTTTTGTGGATGACTTTATAAAATGGGTGATAAAAAAGAAATAGAAGATCAAATCATAGTATAGAGTGTTTAATCTGGAATGGACAGTTAGGTACTTGTTTACTTACATGAGAGACAAAATATTGAATCTTGTTTGCTGAGAAGTAATAGATGTTCCAAAGGAATATAATCTTCAGCATTATTTTGCATCAAAACATCCTGACTTAAGCAAATTGGACACCAGCGAAAAATAAAGCATCCAAATTGTTGAAAAATCTCAGTGGAAAACATTTTTTTTCACCAAAGTAAACTCAGAAAATGAAGTGGCTACTAAGGTTAGTTTTCTGATTTCTGAAGAACTCAGTTTCAAACATGATCTAGAGCATGATAAACTGATTGCTGACAAGAAGTGTATGTAATACATCCCATTACAGTAAGAAAATCTGTAAAATGTATTAAAACTTGTACTGCTTAGAAAAGTGATTTTTTTAACATTAATGTGATTTTGTGATAAAAAGCTTAAGTAATAAGTGTAATTAATTGATATTAATTGAAATTTCCCTTTTTCAAAAATATGGTTTATTTGCAAAATAGTTTAATGATTAATTATATCTTTACTTGGAAAGTGATCCTCTAAAAGCCTGTCTTCTGCCCAAAGAAGTTTAGCCTATTTTACTTTTGGCTCTTACTTACTGCCAAGTTGTACAGGTCTGTTCTAGAATTAAGAGGGGTTGGGGAAGGCATTCTATAGAAGGTTGGATTTTAGCTGAGACTTAAAGGAAGCTGGGGAGGTTAGTAGTCAGGTCAGCAGTTGGAGTGAAAGAGGGATAGCACTTCAGGCATTAGGAACAATCAGAGAAAAAGTCTGGAGCCAAGAGATAAGTGTCTCATTTATGGAACAGTCAGGAGGCCAGCATCACTGGATCAAAGAATATGTGTCAGGGAGTAAGGTATAAAAGGACTGGAAAGGTAGGAGGGGGTAAGGCTATAAAAGACTTTGAATGTCACACAACATTTTATATTTGATTCTGGAGGCAATAGGGAGCCATTGGAGTTCATTGAGAAGGGTGGTGATGGTGGCAGTGACTGTGACATGGTCAGATCTAGCTTTAGGAAAACCACGTTAGTGACTGAATGGATGTTGGATAGGAGTGGGGAGAGGCGAGGCAGGCAGACCCACCACCAGGCTATTGCAGTGGTCGAGGTATGACAGCCTGCATTAGAGGGGTGATGGTGTCAGAGGAGAAAAGGAGGCATATTAGAGAGATGTTGCAAAGGTAAAGTCAACAGACCTTGGCAACAGATTGGATATGGGAGAGTGAGAGATAGTGAAGGGTCCAGACGACTCACAGGGTACAAGCCAAAAGAGTTGGGAGGATAATGTTGTCTTCTACAGTAATGTGGAAGGTAGGAGGGGAGCAGAGGGTTTAGGGGAAAAGAGGATGAATTAGCTTTTGAGACATAGTAAGTTTTTTGGTTTTTTTTTTTGGAGGGGGAAAGGCAAGGCAATTGGGGTTAAGTGACTTGCCCAAGGTCACACAGCTAGTAAGTGTGTCAAGTGTCTGAGGCCGGATTTGAACTCACATCCTCCTGACTCCAGGGTCCATACTCTATTCACTGTGTCATCTTGCTGCCCACTGACATATTAAGTTTAAGTTGTCTACTGGTTATCCAATTCAAGATGTCCAAAAGGTAGTTGGAGATGGGAGGTTAGAGGTCAGGAGAGAATTCCAGGAGACGGTGATTAAATCTTCACCCCCTCATACAGTTAGTTACCAAATCTTGTCCTTTCTGTCTCACAACATTTCTCACATCTTTCCTCCATTAACGCAGGGCCTAGTCATTGTACATTTGGGTCATTGACAATAGCTCTCCCTGCCTCAAGCCTCTCCCCTTTCTAACCGTCCTTCCCATGGCAGTCAAACTGATTTTTCTACTGTGAAAATATGATGACATCATCTCAGTAAGCTTAAATAGTTCCCTATTAAATCTAGAATCTAATTCCTCTTTGTTGCTGTTGTGGTTTGGCTGTTTTCTGATGTGATCTTCGTGATCTTTATATTTGCCAAGAAAACCCCAAATGGGGTCACAAGGAGTTGAACATGACTGAAAAATGACTGACCAACAAATGGCAAAGATATTGGAGGAGTCTGCCATTTCCTTCCCCAACTCATTTTACAGATGAGGAAACTGAGGCAAAGAAGGTTAAGTGACTTGCCCAAGGTCACACAGCTAAAAGGTACCTGAAGCTAAATTTGAACTCAGAGTGATGAATCTTCCTGACTCCAGGGCCTGGCACCCTATCTGCTGCATCACCTAGATGCCCACTAATTCATCTAACTGACATTTAAAGCTCATAACACACTGGTTTCATCCTGTCTCTGTAAGCCAATAAATATCTGAGGTTGGATTTGAACTCAGGGTTTTCTCATTCCAGTCCAGCATTCTCTCCAATCTGATACTTAGCTACTTTCACCATTTCTCTAGCTTTCACTAAATTCCTGTTATGTTGATTTATCTAGAATGGACATAACCCTGAATTCTTGGAGGCATGACAGAGGAGAGATATTATAGGTAGCAGATTCAACTAAGTTGGAAACACTTTTCAGATGTAGGCTCACTCTCTCTTCCAAATACAAGCCTACAGAGATTTCAGATAGTTCATCAGTCTTTGTGATGAAATTTTCAATCATGACAATGCTGTAAGTTGTGATCTGTATGGGTAGAGGAATTAAGGTTTCATGATGATGCAACCTTTGAAAGATGTAGCACTGTATTGCCCCCTGGTGGAGAAGGAATTTACAATCTCTGTTATGACTGGAGAAGTAATTGATGTGTTGGGTTCAATTTAAAAGTTCTGTTAGAAGTACAATACAGCCAGAAGTGTCCAGTGTCAGTTACAAAAACATGGTGGCTAAACGAATGACCTGGTAAAGAAAGTGTTTTTAACATCTCTTGAGCTGAATTGGTTAATGTTCAAAGAGCTGAGTTTGAAAACAGGACCATAAATTTCAAACTGGAAAGAACCTTAGGAGGTCTTTTTGTCCATTTTTTAAAATTTGGGCAAACCCCTAAAACTCTCTCTCTTAAAAAAACAAAAGAATCTGAATATATTTTCCTTTGTGCTAGACTGACAAACATACCTGCATGTGAGTTATGTACTAGCATGAATGGGTGAGGAAAGTCCCTAGCTAGTAAAATCTCACCTTTATGTTAATTGGCTAATATGTTCAACCAAGGGGTAATTTTTGTGAGATAGCCAGCAAAGAATCCAAAAAGGAACTCAAATAATACACAAAGTCAGGCGCCAGATTTCCTGAGGCCTGGGTTTAAAAAATTATCTGTACTATATCCAGGTGGGTTTGATTCATTTCAGGTTATTACTCTGTCTCTGAATAAAATTTCCCCTTATTTATCAAGTGGAGCTGGCTTGAGAATACTTACAGTGTCTGAAATGTATCTAGCGTGGGATGGGTGCTATCTGAAGGAGGCAGTTCCTATCCCTTCCACTTTCCACTGAATGTGTCTCTTTTTCTTATTCTCTACTCAGACCCAGACATTTAGATATGGATCTAAATATATCTTTAACCTAGCGGCTCCCACTTTTCATGCGTTAACAGCTGTAGGGTTGTGCTATATATATATATATATACATATATATGCAAATAAATATAAATATATATAAATTTATGGTCCTTTATGTACATAAATATATTTATATGTAAATATATATATATATATATATGAGGCAAATAAAAAACAATAAAAGAACAGAGAGCAAAAGGAAAAAGAGCATAATCCATTTGCTTAGCAACCTCAGAAACTGGACTTTTCCTGTTTTAAACTTCTTCCCTTGAGGGAAGGAGAGAAGCAAAACTATGCGTGGTTTCTCAGTGAATGAGATGCTTCCTTCTCTGACTAGGAAACAGGGGAGAAGGAGATTGTCCCTGAGTGGGGTGATTGACTTGGGTCACCAATCATTGTCTACACTAATATAGCAGCACCTCCTTCTGCTGTTTCTGTAACAATAGGAATGTTGGGTTCATCCCAACAACAGTACCTTGTCACAATGTTCCAGAAGGGAAAGGGTCAAGGAGAGAAATGTCTGGATACCCATAAATTGTTCCAAGATGGATGGCAAACTTTTGTAATACAGACTCATGAACTCTGTGTTCCTTACTCCTTTCCTTTTGGTTTCTTTATCCCAGAAATCATTGCCAAAAAGCCTTTCCATAAGTCTCAGTTCCAAAATTTTGCTAATTAGTGGACATCTGGAATAGCATCTGCTTGAACATCTCATGTCCCATTGCTAGCATTACCTTTTTTTCTTTTAAATTTTATTTTTTCTATTATGAGCTTAAACACGAATACTGCAACCTACAAAAAAAGGGCATAAAGGAGAAAGGTATATGGAGCTGTAAACTTCTGTTACATTTGGTTTTTCAGCAGAGAGTAAATTTAATCCCCTGGGGGAGGATTCCCTACAAATCTATGTCCCTTTCTTAACTTCCTCCTGTTATTGTAATTTTTTTAGATAATTCACAATCTTTTTTTCTTTTCTTATTTTTTTGTATCCTTGTCATCAACCACAAACTGTGTAGGTGCTATGGCAAGCACTTTACCACAGTAAATTTTAGCAAATAAGTGTAATCAAGTAAAATAAATCCATTCATTACCCATGTAGGAAAATGTATATTTCATTCTATACCTCTAGTTTTCCTTCCCTAAGGTAGGACATGTGCTTGCACTGAAAAATCCCTCTTTTTTAGCCTTCCATTCTTCTTTAAAGATCATCCTAACATACTAGAGTCACAGCAGTGTCCTCCAAGTAGACACCTTCTAATTTCCCTGATGATGATAAAGTTCTTGGGGGTTACATGTACCATCTTCCTATCTGGAACTTGTAAAGTTCCTCATGATGTCTCACCCATGTTTACTTTTGTATTCCTCTCTTAAGTCTTGTGTTTCAATGTCAGTTTTTTCTATTCAGCTCTATTCTTTTCATCAGGAATGCTTGGAATTCTTCTATTTCATTAAATATCCATTTTCTGCTATAAATTTATACTGTTTTATTGGATAGCTTGGTTATAATCCAATCTCCTTTACCTTTCAGAATGTGATATTCCAAGCCCTCCACTCCTTTACAGAGTTGTAGCTGCTAAAGCTTGTGTAATTTTGACTATGGCTCCATGGTATCTGAATTGTTTCTTTCTGATCACTTGCAGTATTTTCACTTTGACTCGGGAGGTTAACTTTGAGGAGATAAATGATTTCTCCAAAGTCAGCTTGTTTACTGTACATTGTGACATTCTACAGTGAGGAACCTTGAATGAAGCTGTGCTGAGTTTCATATGAGTTTGACTATTGTTTAAAATCTATGTGATTTGTAACAAATTCTAATTGTCCAAAAGACCTCAGAGAATAAACTCCTAAACGCACTAAACCTTTGCAGGTATTTAAACAAACAACTCCTCCCAAAAAGGATGAAGAAATAAGTATTTTTGCTTGGCCGTTGGTTTCAACACCTACAAATTATACTTTGTGGAAATGATTGCCCAGGTCCTTGTTGTAAGCCTTATTGATAAATAAAGTTAGAGTATGGGAAGTTTTGTTGGAATTTTAAAAGAGGAATTCAGATCCACAGTACTTTCTTCTTCCCATGATGGTAAAATGCTTACCATAGTGCCTGATACATAATTGCTGCCTATTGTTATTAATTAACTTTGAGGTTCCAAAATGAATTCACTTTTGTGGAAAGCTATGTGGAAATGTGTTCAATGGAATTAATGTCACCCAAAGTCATCCCAAACAAGAAGCTTTGTTTCCGCTTTTAAAATACACAAGATCGTGTAGGGAAATAATTTCTGTCACCTTGTGCATTGGGCTATCTAGTTTCCTGATAAACTGTGTTAATTATTAAAATAAGATGTTCTTTAAAATGGTTAATAATTATAACTTACTGTGGGGCTACAAGTCACACATAATTGCTACTAAAGTGGAACTGGAACCCTGTGAGGGGCTGGTAGCCAGGAGGCTGCCCATTGACTTGTTAATACAGATTTAGATCAGCAATTCTCAACCTGGGGGTTATGTTCAATTTGTAAGAATGAAAAAACATCCTACATATCAGATATTTACATTACAATTCATAACAATATCAAAATTACAGTTATGAAGTAGCAACAAAAATAATATGAGGAAATGTATTAAAAGGTCACAGCATTAGGAAGGTTGAGAACCACTGATTTAGATGGAACAAGCAACTGATCTACGACACAGGAACAGAGTTCAGGTCAAAGCTATGCCCAAGCTAAACTTGTGTTTGGGGGTGATCATGA
The DNA here is from genome assembly GCA_028646575.1 of Pseudocheirus occidentalis. Taxonomy (NCBI): domain Eukaryota; kingdom Metazoa; phylum Chordata; class Mammalia; order Diprotodontia; family Pseudocheiridae; genus Pseudocheirus; species Pseudocheirus occidentalis. Next base: position 178,706,482 of record CM053593.1, read on the forward strand.
TTTCCAAGACCACCAGCTGTGGTATGCCTTGTACTCTCTCTGCCTTGCCCCCAACCATACTGGGGTTTTGGGAACTGTTTAAAAACTGACTGAATGAACTGCTTGGGATTCCTTAGATAGCATTTGGGAGTTCACTTAGAATTGGAGCCATGTATACTTTGGCGTATTTCTTTGGTGCAGGGCACTGGGAGAGACACTTGATCCTCCCCAGAATGCTACAAATCTTTCTGATTGGGATATGGTCAAATGTGCCCCAGTTTTGGTAGAAGATGTGGGGTGACGTGGGGACATATTTTGAATCAATCAAAATATTTTGAAAGCAAAGATAGCTTCTGCTTTTGCTCTAGAATTGGGAACTTTTCTCTTTCTCTCTGTCTGTCTCTCTGTCTTTCTGTCTTTCTCTGTCTCTGTCTCTCTCTTTCTCTTTCTCCCACTGTTGAGTTCATGACCCAGGTACCCTTCCTCACCCTGACAGAAACACTAACTGCTTGGATACAGCATGAAATGGAGTATATACACTGACCTAGAGAAGTCTCTTGTGGAGAAAATATTTATCATTTATTAATGTTGTTTGAATTTACTTTTATGTGACTACAAAATTGTTTAACCCAAAAGATTACTGTAGAAATCAGGCTGACCTCTGCTCAGGTCTTTATTTATGTCTACCCAAAGCTTGTGTTTAGGGTCCCCCAAATTAGATTGACTTAATCTGCTAATACACATCTCAAACTGACCTTTTGGAAACTACCTACTATCTATGTGAGACCAATCAGGCAAATGTCCTTATCCTCTTGTATAAACTCTAAATAATGTAACTCAAGGAGTTACATTACAAAGACTCAAGGGGAAAGTCACCCCTTCTTTCTGGCTCTCTCCCTACTAAATAATCTAATAAATTTCTTTATAAAACTATTTCAGATTTTGGGGTTCACTCTCACAATAGACCTTTTGCTCTCTGTCTCTTTCCCTGAGCACAGGTGAGTAATCTGAATGGTTATCCTTGGTGGAAGCCTTGTGATTTCCAGATGGCAACAACTTCCAGGTCCCTCTGTGGATGTTGACTAGCAATAGGAGGAATGTCCTGCCTTGGAAGGAATGACCACTGTCAGAAGAAAGAATCCAAACTTTAATCTGACTGGTTAGAATTAGTTGGAGTTTCCTGAGGCACCTGTGTTCCTAACATCAACACTGGGAACCAGATAGGGGTGGTGACACCTAGCCAACAGTATGGACAATAGATTGTTCAGGTCTAGTGCAAGAAGAACAGTGAAAGAATCCATTGTAGGGCTGAAGCCCTGGTATAGAAAGCATCACTTGGCCCATCACTCGGCCCTGGCATAGAAGATCAGAATTCACATCCTGGCAGTAGCAGTGGCAGTACTCAAGTCCTCACATAGGAGAACAATGGTCAGCCCACTATCGGGCAATTGATAGAGTCAGGGACCTTCCCTGGCCTAGAGGAAAAATGGAAACCCTAAGACCCCGATAGTAGTCTCATTAGATAGCAGCAAAGGCCTGATAGTGACAGAAGCAGTGGGAGTGGCATGGGCTTCAGTGGTGGTGAGCATCATCAGAGGCCTCAAAGGCATCAGAATAGACAGAGCCCCTAGAAGAGTAGGCATTGGCATGGGCAGTGACAAAGGCAGGCCTAGGATATCCCTCTGCTTACTGTGAACTAGATCTGATAAGATCCTTCTAAAATGTTACTAATATAATAACTCAGTGATTACTTCCCTAGGAGAGACTTAGTAGACCAGCTGGTGGCACTGAGAGGTGGTTTGTTTCTTGTGACAAGCATAGGTGAAGCGGTCTTTCCAACTCCCATGGAAGAAGAAGGGTAGTCTCTCAGAGGGCTCTTGGGAAGGGGGGGCAAGAATTTGATATCTTTGCCACCTTTCCTTGGAATCCCAGAAAGAGTGGTTTCTTGGCTATTGGGCCAGGTAATATGGAGTGAGTGATGGTTAAGATAAATCTCAGTTTGGGGCATGGAACTGGAATAAGCTCCATGCAAAAGAATAATGATCTCTTAGCTAATTTACCTGATGACTTTGATCTTGAGGATGATTGATGGTACTTGTGCAGAAGCTATGATTATCTTTGCTGTGGTCCTGATGTTCCAGGTGCGATTCATTGTTGCCTTTTTATATTGGGAAACCCATTGGAAGCCATAAAGATTGGGCATTACCTACCACATGGACTGGCTTTGTAGTCTGGGGACTCAGTTCTTTGAAAGATGGTGGAGAGTAGGTTTGAGAGGGGCAAGTCCTAGGACTTTTCATCTTCCTTTTATCATATTTTACTGCTTTTATAAATTTGACTCAGTTCCCTATATAGTTGAGAAATGAGACCTTTATCAGAGAAACTTGCTATAGAAATTTTTGATATTACTTCATAGTCTATGGTACCCTTTAGCAACATGTAGTTTCCCTGATTATTATTATTATTAGGTCTATTTTTGCTTTTGCTTTGTCTGAGATCATGATTGCTATATCTGCCTTTTCTTTTTACTTACTCGGAAACATAATAGAGAGCATAGAAATTCTTTTCCATCTCCTTATTTTAATCCTTTGTGTGCCTTTCTGTTTCAAGTGGGTCTCTTGTAAACAAAACATTGCTGGATTCTAGTTTCTAATCCATTCTGCTATCTGCTTCTATTTTATGGGTGAGTTCATCCCATACACATTCACAATCATGATTACTAACTGTATTTTCCTTCATCCTATTTTTTTTGTTTATCCTTCTTTCTCCATTTTTATCCTGTCAAAAGTCTTTTTATCCTCCTAAAAATTCCATTTTGCTTCTGACCAATGCTTCCCTTAATCTGTCCTCCCTTTTTTCATGCCACTCTCTCCTTATCCCCTTCTCCTATTTCCCTCTTGAGTAAGATAGATTTCTATACCCACCTAAGTATGTATGTGTGTGTATCTCTCTCTCTCTCTCTTTCTCTCTCTCTCTCTCTCTCTCTCTCTCTCTATATATATATATATATATATATATGCATGTACATATGTATGTATATATGTGTGTACATATATATCCTTCCCTCTTTGAACCAGTTCTGATGAAAGTGAGGTTCAAGCATTGTCCATCCCTCCTCATTCTCCTCCATTGTAAAAAGCTCTTCCTTGAATGCCTCTTTTATGTGAGAAAAATCTTTCCTTCTTCTCACTTTCCTCTTCTTCCAATGCATCCCTTTTTCTTATCCCTTCATTTCTTTTTGAGATTGTTCCAATATAATCAACTCACACTGGTGCCCTCTGTCTATTTAGAGTACTTCTAACTACACTAAGAATGACAAAGTTATAAGTATTATCTTTCCATATAGGAATGTAAACATATTAACTTTATTGAGTTTCTTATGATTTCTCTTTCATGTTTACTTTTTTTATGTTTCTCTTAAGTATCGTGTTCCAGTGTCAAATTTTCTACTCAGATCTCTTTTCATCAGGAAAGCTTGAAAGTCCTCTATTTCATTAAATATTGATTTTTCCCCCTGGAAGGATTATACTCAGCTTTGCTGAACTGGTGATTCTTGGTTTGAATCCTAGCCCTTTTGCCTTCCAGAATATAATTTTCCAAGATTTCTATTGCTTTAACATAGTGTTAGAATGCTAAAAGTAATAGTGATCTGAGACTGGTGATGGAAATTACCAACAAAAGGAGTTTTTAAAAGATACATTGGGAGAAAAAGGAAAAACAAAGAAGGAACAGATGCTTTTCTTGGGATGGGTAGGATGCTAGGAACTTACAGCAGAGAAAAGGAAGAGCAGGTAAATGCTGATTTTGCTTCTATTTTCTTTGCAAAGGAGAATGACCTTTACAGTGGAGCTCATAGGACAAAAATATTGTAGCAAGGAGTTCATGCTCAAGCAAATAAGGAAAATAGTAAGAGAGCACCTTGCTGGGAGAAGATTCTGGGAAGATGGCTCATTTAGAGTTAGATTTTCTTTTTTTTTAACTTTTGTTTATTTTTTTATTTTTTGGTTTACATCATTGATTTCCACAAGATTTTGAGTGAAAAATTTTCTCTTTCTCTTTCCCCTACCCACCACCCACAAATAGTGATCCCACTGTATACCCCCTCCCCAAATCTGCCCTTTCCTATATCCTCCCCCATCACCACTCTGACTTTCTGGTAGGGTAAAATGGATCTCCCTATCCCAGTGCCTGTATATCTTATTTCCCAGTTGCATGTAAATAATAATAATAAACATCCTTCCCCCTGACCTTCCCCTCCATCCTTATCTCTCTCATCACCATTCCCCCTACTATCCTGAAGTACAAGATACCCACTGTAGAGTGTATGTCATTCCTTCCCTAAGCCAAATTCAATGAGAGTAAGGTAAAACATTATACTCAGTTTTTCTGGGTAGGTGACGCTTGGTTTTAATCCTAGCTCCCTTGATCTCTGAAATATCATATTCCACGTCCTTTGGTCCCTTAATGTAGAGGCTACTAGATCCTGGGTTATCCTGACTGTGTTTCCACAATTTTCAAATTGTTTCTTCTTGGCAGCTTGTAATATTTTCTCCTTGATCTGGTAACTCTGGAACCTGGCTATAACATTCCTAGGAGTTTTCTTTTGGAGATCTTTTTCAAGAGGTGATCGGTAAATTCTTTCAAGTTCTATTTTGCCGGCTGGTTCTAAAATATATGAGCAATTTTCCTTGAGAATTTCTTGAAGGATGATTTCTAGGTTCTTTTTTTTGGTCATGGCTTTCAGGTAGTCCAATAATTTTTAAATTTTCTCTCCTGGATTTATTTTCCAAGTCAGTTGTTTTTTCAATGAGATATTTCATATTGCCTTCTATTTTTTAATTTATTGAGATCTATTTAATAGTACCTTGGTTTCTCATAAAGTCATTTGTTTCTATTTGCTCCACTCTAATTCTGAAGGATTATTCTCTTCAGTGAGCTTTTGAGATTCTTTTTCCATCTGGCAAATTTTGACTTTTTAAGGCATTCTTCTCCTCATTGGCTTTTTGAGCCTCTTTTGCCATTTGAGTTAGTCTGTTTTTTTAAGGTATTATTTTCTTCCATCAGGTTGTTGATTCTCTTATCATGATTTTCTTGCATCACTCTCTTTTCTCTTCCCAATTTTTCCTGCACTTCTCTTATTTGGTTTTTAAAATCCTTTTTAAGCTCTTCTATGGCCTCTATCCACCTTTTACATATTTTAATGGAAGCTTTTGGTGTGGGAGTTCTGACTGTGTTTTCTTCTTCCTGTTCCATGCTTTGGTCCCTTTTGTCCCCCAAAAGGGAATCTAAAGTTGGATTGCTGGGCTTATTTTTCTTCCTTTGCCGGCTTATATTTTACTCTGCTTTCAGAGGGGAGAGCTCTGTCCCAAATTGCTGGGGTTTTTGCAGCTGCTGGAGCTATTATGAGGCCACTGGTTTTTGCAGCCCCCACCAGCTTTGGCTCACTGAAAACACATCTCAGGACCACCACCTAAGATCATAATCTGATCCAGGCAGCTCAAAGAAAGAGCACTTAACCTCTGAATGATTGTTTGGCTCTCCTGCAGTTTGCAGGCCGGGAGCTTATGAAGCAGCCATGTGGAGGCAGCTGCAGGGCTGCTGCTTCAGACTGCTTCTAGCTCTGGAGGCAGTTTGGCCTGACCATCTCCCCCGATTTTAACCGACTTCCACTGACCTTTTCCCTTTTCCCTTTGTCCTTGGCTCCTGTGGATTGGTGATTCTGGAAATTGCCACAACTGCTGCTGATCCACTCTCCTGAGCACTACAGCTGTGGTTTCTCCTGGATGCCCTGGGGCTGAAACCACATAAGGCTGGGCTCTTCCTCCACTGTGCTGCAATGTCTGCCTGCGGGGCTGCCTTCAGCCGGAGCTTTGGTATTCCATGATTTTTGTGGAGTCTGGCACTCTAAAATTTGTTTAGAGTCATATTTTATAGGTATTTGCATTGGTATTGGGGGGGGCTTGCAGAGTACTCCTGTTTCTATGCTGCCATCTTGACTCTGCTTAGGGTTAGATTTTCTCCATAAACAAGATAAAGTATCACTTTAAAGTGAATATAGAGTGGCAAAAGTAAACAGAAGTTGGGGTAAAGCAGTTGTCCTTCTAAGACAATTGGACAAGACCTCAGGAAGGACTTGACTTCTGGGGTGGAGGTTTGGCCTGATTGAATTGGAAATACCTCCCTGTTAACTCCACTGAATCAACAAACAGCAAGCCCTGCGGGCAGCTGGGTGGGCAAGCAGCCCAGGTCCCCAGAACTTTTGCCGTAGCAGAGGGGTGGGGAACCTGCTGGCTGTGGGTACTTGTAGGAGAGCAGAATCCTGGGTTTCAATCCAGGGCACAAAGGAGAACTAAAGTTTGCAGTGATGGGAAATACCCCAGGGAGCAAATGTGTTTGTGGGGCACTGTGGCTAGTGGCCCTAAACATGACTTAGGGAAAGAGAGGAGTACCCTGAATAAAGTTTAGAAATAACAATAAGAAAGACCTCAGGCCTGGGGCGTAATTACCCACAACTCAGGATTAGACCCTGATTATGATAATAAGCTGCTAAAAATAAAATAAAACAAAATAAAAATGAGTAAGCAAAGGAGAAAGAACCTGACCATAGACAGCTACTATAGAAAGGGAGAAGATTTGGACTCATATTCCGAGGAAGACAGAGAAGTTAAAAAGGCACTCCTACCCCAAAGAGCAATGTCAAATGATCACAAGTTCAAAAAGAGTTCTTGTCAGGAGTACCTGAGTTCAAATCCGGACTCAGACACTTAACACAAAAAACTAGCCATGTGACCTTGGGCAAGTCACTTAACCCCAACTGCCCTCCAAAAACAAAACAAAACAAAACAAAAAAAAGAGTTCTTGAAGAATGTAAAAAGTACTTCAAGAATCAAATAAGAGAAATAAACATAAAATTAGGTGAAAAAATAAGAGCAATTCAAGAAAATAGAGGAAATTATGAAAAGAAAGTCAATCAATTAGAAAAAGAGATCAAAAACATAAGGAAGAAAATAACTCTTTGAAAACTAGAATTGGGCAAGGGGAAGTAAATGACATTATAAGACACCAATAAATAATAAAACAAAATAAAAAGAATGAAAAAAATAGAAGAGAATATAAAACATCTCATTAAAAAACAACTGATCTGGAGAACAGATTGAGGAGAAACTCTAAAATCGTTGAATTGCTTGAAAGTTGCAATAATAAAAAGGAATCTTGATATAGTATTACAAGAAATTATTAAGGAAAATTGGCCTAAAGTTCTAGAATAATAGAATAAAGTAGAAAAAGAAAAAATCCACCAATCACTTCCTGATCCTAGAATGAAAACTTACAGGAATATCATAGCCAAGTTTCAAAGCTCCCAGATTAAGGAGAAAATGTTACAAGCAGCAAGAAAAAAAAATTTAAATACTGAAGAGCTACAATCAGGAAGACACAAGTTCCTATACTAAAAGACCATAGATCTTGGAACATTATACTTTGAAGGGCAAAAAAGTTGGTGTTTTGACCAAAAGTAACTTACCCAGCAAAGTTGAGTATAATCTTGAATGAGAAAAAAACAACAACAGACATTTAATAAACTGAAAGACTTTCAGGTATTCTTGACAAAAAGACCAGAACTCATTGGAAAATTCAACAAATAAGATCCAGGAGAAATGTAAGGTAAACATTAAAGACCAATTATAAGTGACTCAATAAGGTGAAACTGTTTACATCTTATATATGAAAATGTTAGCAATGTTCTTAAAACTGTCATCCTTACTTGGGTAGTTTGAAAGAAAGGTTGGGACTGAGTTGAGTGTAATGGGGTGATTCTAAAGAGCAAAATTGGGTAGAAAGAGGTAAAAAGGAACAATTATCTCATGCAAATAAGATGTGAAAGGAAGAACTGATGCAGAGGAAGCAGGTGGGTGTGAAGGGCTGGTAGCGAGGAAACCTAACTCTCATTGGATGTCAGTTAAAAAGGGAGCAACAAGGGGGCGGCTAGGTGGTGCAGTGAATAGAGCACCATCCCTGGAGTCAAGAGATCCTGAGTTCAAATTCGGCCTCAGACACTTGACACACTTACTAGCCATGTGACTTTGAGCAAGTCACTTAACCCCAATTGCCCTCCAAAAGGAAAAAAAAAAAGAAAAAGAAAAAAGGAACAACATATACATCTAGAAGGGTATGCATATACATCTAGTAGGGTATAAAAGTTTTCTAAATTTATAAAGAAATAAGAGGGCTAGGGGACAAGATAAGGAAGGGACCTTTAGAAAGGTGTATAGACTGAGATTTAGGAGAGTAGGTAGAATAAGAAATAGGAGGGTGAGGGTAAATGATAAGGAAGGAATTCTTTAAAGGATCTGTGGATTAGAGAAGTAGTGATAAGAAGTAAACTACCTGTGTGAAGATGGATATGGTAAGAAGAGAGACTGAGAAGGACAATAGCAAAGAAAAATAGGATAAAGTGAAATAGGGGGCAGCTAGGTGGCTATCCAGCCTCAGTTCAAATCTGGCCTCAGACACAACACAAAAACTAACCATGTGACCTTGGGCAAGTCACTTAACCCCAATTGCCCTACCTTCTCCACCTCCAAAAAGGTAAAAAAAAATTTTTTTAAGTGAAATATACAAATAGTAATTATGACTTTGAATGTGAGTGGGATGGTCACGCATAAAATGGAAATGGATAGTAGAATGAATTAAAAATCAGAATGCAACAATATGCTACCTTCAAGAAACACATTTAAAAACAAGAGACCCACAGAGTAAAAACCAAGGGCTGGAGTAGAATTTATTATGCTTCATATGATGCAAAAAAAGTAGCAATCATGACCTCAGACAAAGTTAAAGCTAAAATAAATTTAATTAAAAGAGATAAATAGGGAAACTATGTTATGATAAAAGGCATTATCAACAATGAAGCAATATTAATACTGAAACTATATGCACCAAATATTAAAGTATCTAAATCTTTTAAAAGAAAAGTTAAAGGAATTACAGTTAGAAATAGATAGTGGTACTATAATAGTTGGGGGGGGCTTTAGTCATCTCCTCTCAGAACTAGATAAATCTACAAAAAAAAAAGAAAGAAATCAAGGAAGTGAATAGAATTTTAGAAAAGATAACTATGATAGGTATCTGGAGAGAATTGAATGGGAATAGAAGGGAATACACCTTTTCAGCAGTACATGGTACCTTTACAAAAATTGACTATATATATATTAGGGTATAAAAATTTTATAGTTAAAATACATCCTTTTCAGATCACAATGCAATAAAAATTATATTTAATAAGGGATCATGGAAACATGAATAAAAAATGAATTGTTGGCTAATAATCTAATCTTAAATAATGAATGGGTTAAAGAACAAATCATAAAAAATATAATTTCATTAAAGAAAATGACAATAATGATACAGTGTATAAAAACCAATGGAATGCATACAGCAAAATCAGTAATCAGAGGGAAATGTATATCTGTAAATGCTTACATCAATAAAATAGAGAAAGATCAGACCAAAACATTTGGTATGCAATTAAAAAAAAATCTAGAAAAAGAATGAGCTAAAAATTCCCAATGAAACACTAAATTGAAAATCCTAAAAACTAAAGGTGAGATTAATAAAATTGAGTGTAAGAAAACCACTGAATAAACAAAAATTGGAGTTGATTCTATGGGGGGGAAAGACAATAAAATAGATAAACCATCAGTTAATAGAGAGAGAGAAGAAAACCAAATTAGTAGTAATAAAAATGAAAAGGTTCAATATACTACTAACAAAGATGAAATAAAAACAGTTATAAGGAGTTATTTTGCCCAATTACATACCAATAAATTTAATAATCTAAGTGAAATGGAAGAGTATTTACGAAAATATAAACTGCCTAGATTACAAGCAGAATTAAATATTCTATTTAAATAGATCATTTTAGAGAAAGAAGTTAAACAGACAATAAATGAGCTTCCTAAGAAAAAAAGTATCAGACCAGATGGATTTGCAAGTGAATTCTATCCAATATTAAAGGACAAACTAATTCCAATATTAAATAAACTATTTGTAATAATAGACAAAGAATGGGTCCTACCAAACTCCTTTTATGAAACAAATGTGGAGGAATAAATCAGGAAGAGGAAAAACAAAGAAAATCATAGACCAATTTAATTTATGAATATGGATACAAAAATCCTAAATAAAATACTAGCTAAGAGATTACAACAATACATTACAAAGATTATACTTTGTGACTGAATGAGATTTATACCAGGAATTCAAGGATAGTTTAACATAAATAAAACTATTAAAATCATTGATTATATCAATAATAAAAGTAACAAAAATCATATGCATTTATCCATCAATGCATAAAAGGCTTTTGATAAAGTACAAAACTCATTTCTATTTTAAAAAAACTCTTAAAAACTTGGAAGTTGTAATGGCAAGCAAAGTAGTACTTTGCTGCTTGTTCCAGCTATTCAAGTGCCTTTGAGCCTCGCCTTTGATTGTATCAAGTCTTTGAAGGAAACAGTATACATTTGTATTGTCCTTAACAGACCCAAGGCAGTTTGGAGACCTTCTCTGCCCTTAATAGGACTAACAGTTATCTCATGGAATCCATGGTGGGAGGAACTTGATGAAAGAGCAGAACAGGAAGCAGCAGAGCAGAGAGAAAAGCTTGAAGAGGTTGAGTGGGATGAGTCCCTTTGTGGTCATCAAAATGAAGATGTGTGGAAGAACTAGGCATAGAAGGGATCTCACATGAATCCCTAGAGGGTTCTTGTCTGGAAAGAATTTTGCAGGACTCAAGCAATCTTTTGGCAAAGTTGCAAAGTTTATTATTATGTTTTGCAGCAGGCAGGAAAAGGTTAAGGATAGCCTGCAAGCTTTCAGGGATCTAAGGCAGAGTTATAAAGTTTTATACTTTGCAGTGGGCAGGAGAAGGTTAACAGAACCTGCAAAGTGCAGGGGTTAGAGATACAGTTTTTATAGTGATAAAGCTGTCAATCAGAGGTTAATTATGCTAACTAAGTGGGCAAGGGTGGAGTTAGGGAAGAGTCTGGGAGGAGTTTAGGAGTGGTCAGTGCTTAAAGGGACATACACTTTTTATATCAACTGCACAGGCGTTATCTCTTCTGATAATGTTGTTCAAGGTTTTTGGGTGCAGCTGGCCACTTCAAACAAAGGAGCTCTCTAAACTAAAGAGTTTGTTTATGAAATACTTGGGTGATGCATTCATAACTATGACTAAACAATTAATGAATTGTCACTAGGCAGACTGCTGGCTCAGGGAAAAGAAACTAAAGTACAACATTCACAACAATATGACAAAACAACTTATTATTGCAGATAATATGGTGATATGTTTGGAAAATCCTATGGATTCAACTAAAAAATTTGTTGAAACAATTACTAGTTTTAGCAAAGTAGCAGGATATAAAGTCAACCTACATAAATTATCAACATTCCTATGTATCACCCACAAAACCCTACAAGAAAAGATATTGAGAGATACCCCATTTAAAATAACTCTAGATCTGGGAGTATACCTGCCAAAACAAACCTAGGAACTATACGAACAAAATTTGTGTGTGTGTGTGTGTGTGTAAATAAATAAATAAAATTAAATAAACTAAATAAATAAATTATAGATATCCGAAATCAGATTTAATTAATTGAAGAAATATTAATTGCCCATGGGTAGGCAGCGCCAACATAATAAAAATGACAATTTAACCTAAATTAATCTATAAATTCAGTCCCACTCAAATTTTCAAATGAATATTTTACTAACTTAGAAAAAAGAATATCAATTCATTTGGAAAAATAAAAAGTCAAGAATTTCAAAGGAGCTAGTAAAAACAAATGTACATGAAAGAGGTTTAAAAGTACCAGATCTTAAACTATATTATAAGGTAATAATTGTCAAAGCTATCTGGTATTGTCTAAGAAATAGAAAGGTAGATCAATGGAACCAAGAAGATTCACACTATACATCAGCAAATGACTATAGTAACCTTGTGTTTGACAAGGGTAAAGACTTAAGTTTTGGGGAGAAGAAATCATTATTTGGTAAAAAAAAAAATTTGTTGGGAAAGCTGGAAAGCAATCTGGCAGAAATTAGACATAGACCAATATCTTATACCAGGGGATGGGGAACTTGTGGCCTTCTGAGGTCCTTGGGTGGGGTCTTTTGACTGAGTCGAAGTTTTACAGAGCAAATTCTTTTATTAAAGGGATTTGTTCTGAGAAATTTGGATTTAATCTAAGGGTCACACTTGAGGACCTAGAGGGCCACATGTGGGCTTGAGGCCACAGGTTCCTCATTCCCATCTTATACCATTTACCAAAATAAGGTCAAAATGAATACATGACCAAAATATAAAGGGAGATAGTACAAGAAAATTTGAAGAACATGGAGCATATTACCTATCAGACTTATAGATAGATGAACAAATGAATAAACAAGAGATAGAAACACTGTAAAATGTAAAATGGATAATTTTGATTACATTAAATTAAAAAGGTTTTGTACAAATAAAACCAATGTAGCCAAGATTGGAAGGAAAACAGAAAATTGGGGAGGCGGATTTTATAAACAGTTTCTCAGATAAAGGTCTCATATCTCAAATATATAAAGAATTTTGTCAAATCTATAAGGAGATGATTCTTTCCCCAACTGATAAATGATCAAAGGATATGAACAAGCAGTTTTCCAATGAAGAAATCAAAACAATTTACAATCATATGAAAAATGCTCTAAATCATTATTGATTAGAGAAATGCAAATTAAAACAACTTTGAGATATCATTTTATACCTATCAGATTAGCTAAAATGATTGAAGGGAAAAGTGACAAATGTTCAAAGGAATGTGGAAAAAATGGGACCTTAATTCACTGTTGGTGGAACTGTGAACTAATCCAAACATTTTGCAGAGTAATCTGTCTATTTTTAAAGATGTTGTTTTGTTCAGTATTCTGATAAATAGAAGTGTGTATAGTATGGTTTTACAAATATACATATTTGTCTAATGGTAGTCATCTTTAGGGTGAGGGGAGGGGGGGAAGAAAGTTGCATGATAACTATTATATATTTAAAAGGAAAAGCAAGTTGTACAGTTTTATGTGCAAGTCTCCTTTTTTTCTATTCTACTTTGTTATGTAAATGCTTGTTTTATTTCTTAAGTTCACAATAAAAAAAAATAAAAATGAAAAAACAAGCACCTGACTGCCCTTGATGAAATTCAAGTTGCCTTGCCCAACTGAACTACATCTATAAGTCTTGAAAGAACTGACAGATGTGGTTGTTGAGTCCCAAGATAGATCATGGAAAACAAGAGAGGTACCATAAGATTGAAGGGGGGCAAATATCTTGATTTTCAAAGATTTTTTTAAAAAGAGTCTTCAAAGTATAGTCCAGTGAGTTTAAATCAGACAAGTGAGAGTGTATCATTAGAGTCAACTGGAAAATAACTAGAAAAGAAAGTGATGATAGCAAAAAGCCAACATGGCTTCATGAAGAACAGATCATTATTTGATCATTACTAGGTCTATACCCCAAAGAAATCACACAAACAGGAAAAGAATACATATATACCAAAATGTCTAGAGTAATTCTTTCTTGGTAGCAATGAATTGAAGACTGAAGAAATGTTCCTCAATTGGGGAATGGATGAGAAAGTTATAGTATATGAATGTGATGAAATATTACTGCACTGTAAGAAATGATGAAGGGGATGTTTTCAGAGAAACCTAGGAAGACTTGTATGAAGTGATCCAAAGTAAAGTAAGCAGCACCATTTATATACAATAACAACAGTGTTGCAGAGACAATCAACTCTGAAAGACAAGTAACTCTGATCAACACAATGACTCATTACATTTCCAAAGGACTCTCGATGAAACATGCTCTCCATCTCCAAACAGAATAAATGAGGGATTCAGAGTGCAGATTGAAGCATATTTTTTCTTTTCTTTTCTTTCTGACAGCACTAATGTGCTCAATGGTTTATCTTGGTTATACATATTTGTAATGGGCTTCATTTTTTTTGTCTAGTAGAAAAGGAAGGGAAAGGAGAGAATTTAGAACTGAAAATAAACTAAAGTTGAATAATAAAAAAAGAACCAGTAATGCCAGATTCACCTTATTTCCTTTCTTGACAGGATTATTAAACTCATAGATGAGGGCCATATTGTCGATATAGTTTACCTAGATTTTTAGCAGTTTTTGATAAAATGTCTCATACTATTCTTGTGAAGAAGATGTAGAGATGTGGATTAGAAGATACTTCTCTGTTACCTTGCTTATATCTATCTTCTGTACATTTCTTTTCAAACCTGTGCTTTGGTGCTATTCTCCCAAGCCTCATTGGTATTGACGAGGTGAGTCCCAAGAATGTGGCTCTGCCCCTTTGACCCAGCAATACCACTTCTAGGGTTGTATCCCAAAGAGATCATAGAAGTAGGGAAAGGAACCGTATGTACAAAAATATTTCTAGCAGCTCTTTTTGTGGTGGTAAAGAACTGGAAATCAAGGGGATGTCCATCAACTGTGGAATGACTAAACAATTTGTGGTTTATGAATGTAATGGAATACTATTGTGCTATAAGAAATGAGGAGCAGACAGACTTCATGATAACTGGGAGAGACATATAAACTGATGCTGAGTGAGGAGAGCAGAACCAGGAGAACTTTGTACACAATCACAATCATATCTGTGATGACTAACTTTGATAGACTGGGCTTCTGTCAGCAATACAAGGTTAGAAGACAACTCCAAAAGACTCATGATGGAAAGGGCTGTCCACATCCAGAGAAAGAACTACAGAGTCTGAATGCAGACTGAAGCAAACTACTTGCTCTCTATCTTTTGTATTTTGTTTTGTTTCACCCCTTCTTTCTCATTGTTCAGTCCATTGGTTATAATCCTTCATTACAACATGACTAATGTTTAATGTGAAGGTATTTGCTGCCGTGGAGGGGGGGAGGAGAGAGGAAAGGGAGGGAGGAAATTTTGAAACTCAAGGGATTGTGGAAATGAACATTGTAAACTAAAAGTAAACAAGTAAATAAAAAAAAGAATGTGACTCTGCATTTTCTTTTGGATTCTAGCAATGTTACTGAGATCTGGGGATTTTCTCTTGAAGGCTATATAGCTTATTAGCCCTCATTGGTATTCTTCTCCCTAGGATTATCCAAGGGACTTTTTATAGATGAAGAAACTGAGGGACCAAAACGAAAAGCAAACAATCTTGAAGCAGAAGGGCTGGGATTCAATGTTTCAGAGGGCATTCATGTGTAAGGCAGAAGGTAGAACTTGGATGACACCTAAGATGTCTTACCATTCAAAGAGTTGAGGTGACAGGTAGGATTCACAATCAAAAAATCTAACATGAAGGCTGCTCACAAATCAATGTCTCATCTTGTTCAAGATTTTCAAGAGAATTTGTCTTCTTATTTCAGAGTCAGCCTGCCAGTCTAAGCTAATTCTTGATATAACGTTTTTTTTCAGGGAATGTGTAGGAAATGTCCCATGTTTTTCGGAGTCTTGTGTTGCAGTGACTTGAATTCTAAAGGGGTGGGGAGAATCAAAGGGAGGAAGAGAAGAGGGACTTGAAGAAATCTTTGGGCTGCAAACTTTTTTTTTTCTTTTCTCACAAGAGCACATCTGCCTCGCATCTGAGTCAAGAATGTGTTCTGAGGGTTTGGGCCAGATGCAATTTCTTCCAGCGAAATGCCAAAGCTAGTGAGGAAGAATGTAGTTTTAGTCTACAGAATAAAGAAACCAGAACCATACTGGCTTTTCTTGGAGGAGGTGGGGGAAGTTTCTAGCATGTGATTAAAAATCAGAAGTCACTTCTTATTTCCCATGGCCCTCTAGTGATTTCCAACCAAGTCGTCTAAATTTGAAATCAATGTTCATCTTACAAGCGCAAAAATAATTTTGGGGGTCAATAACCTTAGGCACAGAGACAAGGCCTTCTTGGAAGGCTCTCCCTTTTCCTGTCTTGCAAACTGTCTTTTACATTCTTTGAAAAAGTATAAAATTGTATTTCTTCCAGGATATATGACATTGTAACAGAAAGAGCACTGGATCTGAGAGTCAAGAAATTCAGATTCTAGTCCCATTTCTGCTACTACCCCCCTCTTTCTACGACCGAAGGCAAATCACTTCTCCTCTCCGGATGTTAGTTTCCTCATTTATGAAATGAGGTCTCTTCCAGTTCTGTTCTGTTCTATATTTTTCCACAGTCGGCTAATCTCCTGAGTGTTTACTCTTCAACTTCATGTTCCCAGAAGCATACATGCACTTACTTTATAGGGAATGACTGCATTTCTAATCATTTCATCTGCATCCTGTCGCCTCTGTTAGACAATCAGCATAGGCTCCCACTGGCTTTGGGGTGGTAGGGAGGAGTGGTCCTTTCTGGTTTTTAGTATTTTAATAAGCATCCTCAGTGCTCCATTCAGTCACCAAAGTGATTTTCCTAAAGTGCAAATTCTACTAGGTCATCTCTATGCTCAATAAACTCCAGTGGATCCTTATTGCTTACAAGGTCAAATATAAAATACTCCTTCTGTGGCTTTTGTGACCTATCTCCCCCCTGCCCCTACATTTCCAGTTTTCTTATGCTTTATATCCCTCCACACACTCTTTGATCCAGGCGTCCTGGCTGTTGCAGTAACAATACACTCCATCTCTCAGCTTCAGACACTTTCTCTGGCTGTCTGCCTTGACTGGAGTGCTCTCCCTCCTCATCTCTGCCTCCTGACTTCCCTGGTTTCCTTCAACTCCCAACTAAAATCCCACTTTTTACAGGAATCCTTTCCCAGTCCTTAATTCTAGCGTCTTCTCTGTTACTTTTCAGTTATCCCGTATGTAACTTGTTTGTATGTATTTGTGCATTGTCTCCTCCGTTAGATTGTGATCTTCTAGAGGACTGTCTTTTTGCCTTTTTTTGTATCCTCAGTGCTTGCACAGTGCCTGGAATAGTAGGTACTTAATAAATGCTTATCAACTCACTCTTCCAAAGCACTGGAACTCCTATTCTTTTTTCTCTTCCCTACAACGCCTGGATTAGAGTTCTGTGTACCCAATGCCTGATTTTCATTACTCATTCATATCTGACTGACCCAGTGAATACCCAAGTGACAGTCTTTTCCATCCAAATAATCAGGCTATTAGCTCATCTCAGAGATTTTTTTTTGGCTTCCTGTTCAGTGATTTGTGGTCCTGTGGTGTTGGGGGCCAAGACCTTCAGAGGTCCTGGCACACTAGCACCCCAATTCTATAAGGGCACTGGGCAGATAGGCAAGGATAGTATAATCTTGTTGGGTGGATGCTCTCATTGGCCTCAAGAATATCTAAAGTATGTACATTTGCAAGTACTGATTGGGACTCCTGATCTATTGTGTCCCCAGAGGTGGTTTTAGGATAAAGATCTGGAGGACTGATTAACCTTGGGCTGAGATGGAGGGATGGGCAAGGTCTAAGATGCAATTATCCCCGAAATTAGGAATATAAACCCTATGATTTTCTTGTATCAGTGGCTTGGTATGGAATAGCTCTGGAATAAACAGACTATGAAATCTATCCCCATCTCTCTGTCTCTTTCCTGTAATCCAGCCATGGGCTGTTCTCACTCTCTCTCTCTCTCTATTTTCCTCAACTGGTAGCTAGGCCTAGACTGCGCTGGCCGCAGCAATGGTGCCCAACGTGGGGCAGAGGCATTAGGATGGAGAAGTCTCTAGCAACCAGTCCCCCTTGGAAAAGCTGGCGAGGAGCGGCCCGCAGGAGATCCAGATTAGTGGCAGATCTCTTTGGAGGAAGGGGAAGGCTCTATGAGGGTGTTCGCTCAATTTTCAGTTCTTAAAAGAATTCAGAGCAAATTGAGACGTAAAATGGGGGTAAACTGGGTGAAGGGTTTAAAAGATGAAGGAAAGGATCTGAGAATATTGCAATTTATTGCATGTAAGAAAGGGATTTCAGTTAAGAAGCAGATTCTTAAAAAAAAAAAAAAAAAAGGAAAAAATTTTTAAAAACAGTCTATCAAGCAGCTCCGTGGTTCCCAAATGGCTCTCGGATCCGAGGACCAGACTGGGAAGCAGTAGGAGAAGCCTTAACTAATTATTTTAAAGAGAATGGACAGGGAGGGTGATTCTGGTTCCATATTTGCAATTTATAATGTTATTAAAGTCAGATTAAAAAAAAAGTGGTAGAGGCATTAACTCGTTATTTTAAGGAGAATAGGCAGGAGAGTAATTGTGGTTCTGATTTGGATACAAAGGTGCCCTAAGGATCTATAGTAATGGTTACTTTTCCGGCCTGGAGGAGGGTTTGAGGCTTATTCTTAGTCCACACTGTAACTTCAAGGTGCTTTAGTGCACCTTTCTCTTATTAAAGTCTAGTCCTTTTTTCCTATATCATTGACTTTTTTATCTCCTTCCCAAGTCTCAAGCCTGCATGCTTTTGTGTTAATTAAACTCCCTTTGGCTAAGGAGAAGGTATGATTGAATTCTTTCAAAAACCTGAACCAGCTCTCCCATCCATGAACCACCTCATTTTGGCAAGTACGGACTCTGATGTTCTTCTCCTAGCCACCGGGATAACAGGTAAGCACTCTTTTCCTTGTTCTCTTCCCCAGACCTTTCTACTCCTAGTGTCTTCCTAGCAGCAAGACTCCTGAAGTGCCCAGACACTTCCAGTGGTGTGTGAAACTCCACTGACTTCTGGGCGGTCAGTTGGACTGTGGACCCTCCTGCAAGGGGACGCCCTTGTGCAGGGTCAGTCACATTTGCCTTCTCCCTTCTGTCCTGGGACGCTAGGACAAGTGGTGAGAAGTGGCTAGGATGCTGCTAGGAGGGGAATTCAGGGAGGAGATCTTAAGGAAAAGTGCCTTGTGTTCCCTTACAACACAGCCTGACTTCAAAATAATCTAGGAATTCGATTTGTGACTAAACAAGCTTAGTAAGAAAACTGGTTTCCAAAACTTAAAAGAAAAAGCACCTTGCTCCACTTCAGTGAACTTTTTACCCTGTATTGTTTCTTGCCCTTCCCTGTAGGAGTTTGGGGAGGTGGGCCTCTGCACTTGGTTTTCTTTGGGGATCCTTACACCCTGCCTTCAGGGTCTCTGTAACCTGTGTTAACTCAAAATCTTCATGCATTTTCTAGTCTTTTCTTTTAAAATGCTAAGAGTATTGGATCTTAGAAATTAAAATGTTACCACTAGTGGTTTGTGTGGCCATCTAAGAACTTTATTTGGAAACTAAAGTTAATGGTTACCCCAGGAGTGGCAGATCAGTATATTGTGAATTGTTAATTGAATCAACTCCCTTGTAGGGAAACTAGGTCATTCCTTTGTTAAGTGACTGATTGGATCTCTGATTAGATTGATTGAATCTTTAAGCGTTAAGCTGGTTTCTCCCTTAGGGAAACCAGCTGATTCTTCTTTTGTTCCTTTTTCTAAATATTGTGTCT